>CM027828.1:43178477-44378477 GCA_016097485.1 Eucalyptus sideroxylon x Eucalyptus melliodora | reverse complement strand
GCCTCTATTTGAGGTGTCTTCTGCCATTAAACTCATGGGATAGATACAGCTTTCATGCCTTGGGAAATATAGTGACTAGGGACCTCTGCATAAGACTCAGCCTTAAATTGCTTCATCTAAGTAGCATATTTATCTAGAGAGACGGAAGAAAAAATATCTCCCCAATTAGGGGCTTGAGGGACGCATTAAAATAAGGAACGCAATCCTATTAATTCGCTAGGATTACTTGTAGAAAAAGAAATAATACAATGCGGAATAACCGTCTTCTGTCATGCCTACCGTTGGGGCATCGCGAGTGATCCGGTTAGTGCGACTCAGCCTTAAATTGCTTCATCTAAATAGGATATTTCTCTAGGGAGGAGAAATAAAAAATATCTCTCCAATTAGGGGCTTGAGGGACGCATTAAAATAAGGAACGCAATCCTATTAATTCGCTAGGATTACTTGTAGAAAAAGAAATAATACAATGCGGGAATAACCGTCTTCTGTCATGCCTACCGTTGGGGCATCGCGAGTGATCCGGTTAGTGCAGACTCAGCCTTAAATTGCTTCATCTAAGTAGCATATTTATCTAGAGAGAAGGAAGAAAAAATATCTCCCCAATTAGGGGCTTGAGGGACGCATTAAAATAAGGAACACAATCCTATCAATTCGCTAGGATTACTTGTAGAAAAAGAAATAATACAATGCAGGAATAACCGTCTTCTGTCATGCCTACCGTTGGGGCATCGCGAGTGATCCGGTTAGTTGATGATGGTTTGATGCGATCGTGCCACGTGGGAGAGAGGGAGAGACAATCACGCATGCGCTGGTTTCTGAGGAGGATAAAAATTCGGGTGTAGAGAGAATCACGCATGCGCTAGTTTCTGAGGAGGATAAAAATTCGGGAACACCCGACTGCTATCGTGCCCACCGCTGATCTGGTTTACCTAGTGATGGTTCGATGCGGTCGCGCCACATGGAACCGTGAGCTTTGGTCAATGGCTCGATTCCCTGGGTCTTTTCAGGGGTCAACTCGTCTGCGGTGGACGCGCTACAGAGGACATGTAAGCCAAAAATCAAAAAATCAAAAAGCTCTTTTTGTAAAGTTTCTCTTAACTTAAACACATCCTTAATCTTCGCCTTCTTCATTTTTAAACTTCAGATCATAATTGATTACATTCATCCTTCGAATTGTCTTATTGCCAAAAACTTTTATTCCATGCATGCGCACCCTTTTCAAAAAATGATCGGTCCAATAAGTGGCGAGCCACGTGGCAAATAGCAGTAGTTGATCTTGTTATACCCCAACATTTGGCTCATCATACAACACGGGCTTTTATTTATTAGAAATAAATTGGTTGAAATTGACATGCGATCACACGACACAAGCATAGTCAACATTTTTGAGCAGATTGAGTGTGGGATATTTGATGTCATTTGGGTACTTATTATAGTATTATTGTCTATGTTGCCACCTAATCTACTGGAAGTATTGCCATCCATTCGGCAATATCTACTAATTAATGATGTTATTTCTTTCATTTCTTTATTTATCTATGACCTTGAATGAAATAGCAGTTGACTGGACATTTAGAGGTAAAGTATTGTTTTGGATTCTCAAGAATACCACTTGATAACATGTATTTTATATAAATCACACGACTCTTACAAATTTTCAAATGAGCAATTAACGGTTGGGGTATTCGTGGTCAAATTACATTAAATATCGACCACAGTCTCCACAAAAATGTCACATTATAAGGAGCTGCTCAATATCACATTATCGAATCAATCGTCTTCAACCTTGTGGATTTCGACCCCATCATATGGGAAAGTACAATCTCCATGACGGAGAACGTTCTCAACCAATTTTGGCAACCGAGTTTGCAATGAAGGGCAAGAGGAGGCCATCCAGAAAATTCTAGTGGGGCAGATTGGTTAGGCCAAGGTGGGATTGGAGGAGTGGATTGAAAATCTGCTGGTCCCATTCTTTTCACCAACTCTGGACGTGGTCGCCTGCCACCATCGGCAGGAGGCCGAATGTTGACCTGACACATAATAATAGTAATGATAAATAGAAAAATAAAAAGGAGGGCTTAATTTGGTTTGGGCCTAGCTTTTAGAGCCTACTGAAGCAAATGCCGAGCCTAGTTGCTGCCCAAATCCACCGAACTCAGCAACTCAAGCCCAATTCATCCAGGCCCTATCCGCTCAACAGTTCAGCCCATTCCATTCATCAGAACGACTAGCTAAAACCCATCGACTTTGGCTTTCTCGGACGTCAAGGTGCGACACATATTAATGTTGATTAGTCCTGGTCTCTGCCATTTTCCGACATTCTAGATCTGCAAATTCATTGCTCTGTTCTTCTCTGTTTTCCCGACCGTGAAATGCAAGGAGTTACAGTCCAAGCTTCATAGCCAACATAAATCACAACCGGAGCTTCCTTTTGTTGCTACGATTTGCAATTACGATCAGGACCTCTTTTTATTTAGGTCAGACATAATCCCTTTCAGTGTTCTGTTTTGGAAAGAATAGCGGAGACATTATATTTTACAAAGGTCGAAATCCATTAGATATGAGTTGACTGCTGATATTGGTCTGATTTGAGTCGAGATTGTGAGTCGGAGTTTGAGATAGCCACGATTTGTTCCCCATCTGGTAGAAGTTCGATGAAATGTCCATGAAAACTCGGTGCAAGCTAGCTTCGTTTTTGGCTAACCTGAAAGTATATTGACCTGGATTAAATGATGTTACCCGATTTTTAGTCATGGAAATATGATTTTAGCTATTTTATGATGCTCAAACTTGTTTCTGAATCACTGTCTTGCTCTGTCTTGTGTTCCATGAAACAATGGCGTTAAATGTTGAATATCAACGAGAAAGCAGTCGGAGTTGAGGTCACGTTTATGGATTCTCCGAAAGCGTTTTGAGTCGGTTTCCTTGTGGTGGTTCTACTGCACATTTTCATTTGCTGCTTGTCATGGCAAGCTGTGGTTTTGAGGTAAAAAGTGCAATGAACAATGGTGGCCGAAGGTTGACGGTGGTGGAAAACGTATATGGATTAACGGTGGAAGTGTTTTTCTGTTCATTCTTTAATATTTTAGATTGCAAATTCCCATTTGTGTTTTGAGGAGTTCTTGGTCTTGCGAAGAAGACGATTGTAAGTAAAAAATAAATAAATAGAAATAACAATGGGGAAGTAGAAAATGAAAGAAAAAAGTATGGTAATGGGCTTTTATGGTTAAAATGGAAGAGTTGTTATGAAATCCGATTGTTTACGTGTGGACTAAACCCAAGAGTTCGGCCCACGTCCTTGGAGTCCAAGTTTGACTCCACACACAGATCAGTCTGTCCCCCTCTACAATAAATTAAAAAATTAATAAATAAATAAATCCTTTAAAAAATATGGAAATTGGTTAGAAAAATAGGTCTTGATTAGGTTCTTAGATTTTAGTATTAAAATTTAATTAGTTTTATTTAGGTTCTGTTTATTTCACGAAAGATAAATGATTTTGAAACATTTTATTAAAGATGATCACTTATGTTGTTCTAAGTATGTATTGCCCATGTACATTTTGAGCTAGCCAACCAAAATGATTGATGATAATCAACAATAGATGCAGGGTAGAATTTGCTTGGCTTAGTGTGTAAATCCTTCGAATTGCCATCGATAATTTGGTAAAACAAGTTCCGTCAAAGTCACGCGCATTCTGACATTTTCAAGATGCACACTCCAATACAAATGTTATGTCACTTTTGCCCTATAAAATTTACAACTTGCACAGTCTCGTATGGTTTATTTCATTAGTACCCAAACCTTTTTAAAAAATGCGAAAAGTAATCATTTCAGGTGATTGTACAGTGGAAAATAAGACACATCCTTTATTGCTAGAACATCGTTTTCTCTAACTTGGTGGGGGCGTGTAAGGCACATTGACCTTATGATAGCATTTGCTTATTATGTGGAGTTGTTGATGTACCTTGCATTTCCAATGCTCTAGATTTCATTATATAACTAATTATAGTTTCAGATGTGATTCCAAATGTGAAAACCAATCCCTGAATAGAACGGGGACAATATAGATTGTCCAGTGGATAATGGGCAAAATGTGTTTAATTATGCATGACGCATGATAGAAAAAATATTTTGATATTATTCAAGGATACATACAGTATCTGTAAAAGCACAACACATCTTTGTGAAGTTTGTGTTCATCACTACTTATAGATTCATTCAGAGCCTTCGAAAACAAATTTGCTCAGTTCGTTTCTCTTGCTTAGGGATTGAGAAATGTCATGCACAGAGGGGAGATAACCATTGGGAAAAACAATTCCGGTCGAGAAGTATAAACAGGTTGCTAAGGGCAAACTAAATTAAAGCCCTCCTAAAATTGTCGATAGCAAGAGCACGTAGTTGTAGACTTGTAATAAAATTTCTTCGAAACGATTGATCACGATGTTCCCATTGTCTACACTCGTCGAATACGATTCTATGACGCTCATTGAATTTGCTTGCTTTTGGTAAGCATACAATGTGAACATTTGGTCCCTCAGATCGCAAGTCAAAAATCCTCGTCACATGACTAGTTGTGACTCGCATCCTACCATGGTTTCGTCCTTATCTCGGCCAAGTTTGAATGAAAGTTCTCCACCAACCGATGACGAAGATCCCCTGCAACAATTCGGAGATCCAATAGGCACGTGAATACAATTTCTCGTATTTGCTTGCTTTTGGTAATCACCTAATTGAGCAGTTAATCTCCTCTATCTTTCACTAGTACATCTTGTCAAGAATGAAATACTTCCCCTACGTTTCAGTGAATGATCAACATGCATAAAACCAATATGAGGAAAACAACAATAATTGAAGGTCCGTCTTACCATCTTGCAACAATATAAAAAAGAAGAAGTGATAACTAGGATAAAACTGATAGAAGTAATATTGACCTTTATTTTGCTGATATATCATAAGTGAAGATATTTCTTGGAAAAAAAAGAAGTAAGATCTAAAACAAAAATCAATTTGCTTCTAGAAAGGAATCAACTCCTAAATTTCGTGTCTATCATATAAATTCAATGTGTAAACTCAACATGACTAATGTGTTAAAAATAATATTCACCAATCTTGCATTAGCCACTAAGATCAATATTAAGCAAATAGAACGTATATGTGTTATAAAAGGCAGAAATAATGCTGTTAATATCTCCTCTGTCTCCTTAACTGCAAAAAACTCATCAGTGAGATTTTTAATTTTTAGCCTTAAGAAGAATATGGACAATCATGCAGATTCAAACAAAATAAACCGAAAAGTATTGTACATTGCTTTCTATGGCGGGGGAAACATTGATGGAAGCACTACAGAAGTTTTCATGATGACGACAGAAACATGCGAAGCTAATTAAGATAAATGACAGTACGAAAGGTCAACAATACTCGGATTGATTGATCAGAACAACACACACCAAATTATGACGAACGCTCATAACCAACAAGCCGAATACACGTGGAGAATTACACAATCAGGAATTAGCTACTCAAAATCATCCAAAGTATGACCAATCTCCGAGTCAATCGTTTCTTCGCTTGAATACCACAATGATGGTGTTTACTTATAAGCGGTATAGATTAAATGAGTGATAATGTGGAGATCCAGTAATACGCGAGCCTGAGCCTGAGAGAATGGCCGCTTCATCTTCAATCCTCTCTCTTTTATTCCCTCTTTCTTCCTGGACATTCCGTTGCTTGTGCATTCTGACTTGTTCCGTAAACGAACTCGCTCCTAAATTTGGGCAGCCAAAAATTGTTAGTGAGCACTCGTCTGGTACTTTCCAATTGAATACATTAGGGAAACTGGTCAATGATCTACAACCGATCAATTTCAATTCTGTGAGCGCCTCTAGTTCGTCCAAGCCCTTAATTGCCAGAAGCTCTTCGCATCCTTGAATTTCCAAGGACTCAAGCTTTTTCAAACCCGATAGATCTTCTACACTTTCAATCTAAAGACACGTGCATATTTCCAATTGCTCTAATGACTGCACTGAACCAAGACCATGGATCGCAGTTATATTTGGGCAATAAGTCAGCCTCAACAGTTTCAACCTCTTCAAACTCGAAAGACCAGCAAATCCCTCGAAGAGAGGTAACGGTGACACTTGGAATTCAACCAACTGTTCAAGCACATCTAGAAGAACTTCCTTCCAACGACGTTCAAAAATGTGCAAACGTGTCAATTATCTGAAGTTGCACGAAATGACAAACTGTTTCTTGATTCATGATTTACTAGTAACAATATTGACGAAAATGGTGGAAGGAACATGAGGGGTTGTTGGCATGGGCCATCTTGGAAGAACAATGGACTGTTCTTAACGGGAACACTATAGCTCAAATCCACCAAGTTAGTTAGGTTCGAGAAATTTGGGACCCACCACAGTGAACTTGATCCAAAGCTTAGGCTTATCAACGATCGGTACGTACGGCACCCCGATGGTTCTCTGCGGCTCTATATTTTCCATCTTGCTGTTCCTGTTGGGTTTCCTTGATCTTTGTTCTTCGAGTGCTGGTGTTTTTGAATTCGGTCTGCTGGAGCGTTGACTGTGACCTAGAACGCCGATATCGGCGACGACCGAGTTTCTTTTCTTGTGCCTTAGCGAGCTCAGTGACTCGATTGTTTGCCTGCTGATTTTTCCGCGCCATCGGTTTCTTGAATTCGAGCCGTGTCGTTGCCTGTTCGGGGGATGTGGTTCGTTAATTCGGTGATTGTGGATTGCATCGGGTTGGTGGAAGTCTTTCTATATTACACACTTGCTGCTGTGAATCGGATAGGCTGTTTGTTTTTTTTTTTTCGGGAGTTGAAGAATTAATGAAATCATTTGAATCTGTATGCGAAACGTTGGAACAATTAACGCGAATTATGCATTTTGACCAAACTGTGATTTTGATGGAGCCAGTGAATAGTTCAACTTTTTACTCTGTTGGTATGACAACTTGATCTGCTGAGCATTTGAGAAAGAACAGAATTTGTTTCTAATGGAGCCATCAAGAAAATGTAGTTTGCATATGGTTGCATGTGATTCTTTTCATGTAAAGCTCGAAAGGGTTTGAGCCTACTAGTGGGTGCTCCCCTTGATATTCTCCTCGCTTCAATTAACGGCAGTGGGCAGCTATTCTTCTTCACTTGAGCAATGTTGGAAGTTTACATCGATCAATCTTTACTCTGTAACATTCTTTGTTTGTATAGATTGTTAAAATTGGTTGCCTAAGTGCTTCAGATAATTCTCTTCTCATGACAGTCTTGCATTGGATGGGGAAATTGATGTCTAAGAAATTTATAGACATTAACACTATGTGAATTCCTTGAAATTATCTGTCCAACAAGTAAAGCCCTTGAAATTATTTTTCCAATAATTGGTATCAGAAACACTGTTTCGCATTGTGTTTTTAGATATTGCTCTGCCTACTGCCAACACATTTAGTGCACTCGTCACACCATTTCAACTGGAAGCTGAACAATTTAATCGCATAATATCTTATTGTTTGTATCGTTGCTGACACTCTTCTAAAGAAAATTAGGAAGCCAAAGCCTTGGAAGCATCCTGAAGCAATTACAAGGGCACAACTGATGAAGATGCGTGAGGAGTTTTGGGACACTGCACCTCATTATGGGGGGAGACAAGGTATTCTAAATTGTTAGGATAAGATGGTGTTAACGTAATGCACGGTCACCACTCTTTATCTTCACCCAACCCCCAGTGCTGTGGGGGAGAGGGGAAAACTGCGCCTCGCACAATGGGTAGATCATAACTATGCGAGTCGTGAGTGCTATTTTGTTTTTTTTTTTTGAACATGTTTAAGCAATTTCCTTTTGAATTATTAAGTTTCTTGTGTAAATGTGCTGTGTAGCATATTTATCATGCTGCTGTTAAGTACAAAACTATAGAAAATGCACATTGCATGAGAAACATGTTTTCCATAAGAAAGCCGGACATGGCTTACCTTAATATTTTGGGGGAACTCATCGGATATTTGTGGTCTTCTTGCGACTAGATCTATTTTCAAATGTTAAAAACATGGGAACTGGTTTTCTCTTGATTAAGTATTGCCTAAATGTCCCTTTAGTTTTGATCTGTATATATCAATAAATTATCTCTTCTGGACTTTTTCTGTTAAGAGTTGGTATTTGCCATACACAAGGATTGCAGTTGTATTTAAAGCTATAGAGGGAGGGATGAGATTGGAGTAACCATGGCGTATATGCGCTCGTCTATTCCTTAGAAAGTGGTCACTATACTTTGACCCTAGATGTTGGTATTGGTGATGTTGTTTTCTTTAACTCAGCAATGCAATAAGTTACCTTAGTGACATTGTTGCTGTATGGGAAACTTGCTAGCTGCAAATTCTCTTCTATTTATATTTATGGAAAGATGGTTGTGGAATGTAAAGTTTCCCACGTTTTACTGCTCGTTCATCAAGTATTAAAATGACTTGAAATAAGAACAGCAATTGGATGAAGCACATCCATTTAAATGTCGCAGTTGCCTTTTTGTACCTTATGAGTGGTACAATACTTATCACTAAAAAGTGGATTGCATGAATTATTTAGAATTAGGGATCCCTTTCCGAAGAATGTGCTTACCTGTTCAGTTTTCATATTGAAACTTGTAACGGCTAGAACTGTGATGAATTATAATGTTCATCGGCCTACTTATTCAGTCATTTTTAAGCTTTCAGTGGGATTATACTTTTACACTTCCGGCTTGAGTAGTCTATCCTCTAACTTGAAGGCTGACACTGTTTTGCTTTGCCTTTGTCAAGCTACAGTCTTTCTCCTACACACTATCATCTTTGATTACCCTAAGTAATTTGAACATTTAGTAGGTTTTGCACTTCATTTCTCTCTCTTAACCAATTCAAAGAGGGATTTCTGGAATTCTTGTATGTGGTGGCGTGGGTGTGTGGGACCCTCTTTTGTTTTGTTTTGTCTTTTGTTTTTTTTTTTTTTTTTTGGGGGGGGGGGGGATGAGGGGGTGTTTACATGTCAGAACGAGGCAGTCTATTACATGAAATGAACTTTCTTTGCTTTTGAAATGATTGTGTGGGATGACAAGTCTTGAGGGTATGCTTGTTACTTCAAGTTGCTTAGACCCATGCTTACGGAAGACGCCTTAAGTATGATCCTATTTAGAAGATGTGGCACATATCAAATATCAAAAGGTCAACCCATAAAATGAAAGGTTTTTTGTAAGTCAAAAAATAACTTGCTATTAATATCGTCGACTAACATTAATAAGTGATACCCTGTCAATATGATTATCTAGAGATTTCTTTTCAGTTGGAGAAAGTGCCTAAAAACTACCAAGCATGTTATCCTTGAAAATAGGCTGAGGCTACTTCAGCTCTCACTACTGTAGCCAACGCTAATTTGCTTTGAGTCACAATGCTTTGCACTTGCGACAATGCGGTAGTAGTTTTGTTATTGACTGATCAGATGTATTGCAGCATAAGTTTGTGCCAGTTCCGTAATGTGATGAGAAACGCACATTCCCTAAAGCTTGTGGGATTTTTGAAGCATTGCACCCATAGCAACCTGCTTCTGCATGCCATCATGAAGTGAGGGAGGGAGGGAGGGAACCCCGGAAAAGAAGGTTGGGGGGGGGGGGGGTTGTTGTTTGTAGGTGCAGGTGGTATCAACTAGTCTTAAGCACATAATTTGGAGCACAAGTTCAGGCCTCATCTTCTGTGCATTTTCAGTGGTGAAGCTTTTAGAGAGACTGAGGATGGTGAAGGAGCTGACGTGACTTGGCATGTCAATATCTTGATGACATAGTTATGTTTTCTGTTGTGCATTGCCTGACGTCCCCTCAAATCTCTATAGTAATTAAATCTCTCTGTCTCACTACCTCTCATTTCATATCACTGTTGTAGACTGGTAAAGCAATTTAATTCTGCTTTCAGAGATATGGGATGCTCTGCATGCAGCAGCAGAAGCAGATCTAACGCTTGCCCAAGCAATTGTGGATAGTGCTGGCGTGATTGTTCAGAGAGCTGACTTGACAATATGCTATGATGAAAGAGGTACTATGTTCATCTATTCTCCCAGTCCCCCACCAGCTTCTCCCCCACCACCACCTAGAAATATTTTCCATCTCTACCGTCCTGTCCAGCATCTAATTCATGCGATGTTGATTGTTGCAGGTGCGAAGTATGAATTGCCCAAGTACGTTTTGAGTGAGCCGACCAATTTGATTGATGATAATTGACAATGGAGGTGGGGCAGATTTTGCTCAGCTTCGTGTGTGAATCCTGTGAATTGATGTTGATAGTTTGGTAAAACAAATTGCATCTAAGTGGAGGTCATTCAGGCATTTTAATGATGCACAATTAAATACAAATATTACGTAACTTCCGCCTCACGAGATGTATAACTTCCGCAATTTCATATGGTTTGTTTCATTAGTACACTGAACCTTCTAAAGAAACACGAAAAGTAATCAATTCAGGTGATTGTTACAGTGGAAAATCATGACATCCTCGAGTACTCATTGTTTTCTCCAACTTTTTACTGTTTCTCCGGCACATTGACCTTGTAATGTCATCTTTCTGTTATGTGGAGTTGTTGATGACCCCTACATTCCCAATGCTCCGGATTCATCTTGTAACTGATTACAGTTTCAGATGTGTTTCAAAATTTATAGTATAGATTGTCCAATGCAAAATGGGGAAAATGTGATGAATTGTGCATAATGTTGTGTGAAGTTTGAATTTTGCATTACTTGTAGATTCATTCAAAGCCAGATCTGCCCAATTTGTTTCTCTTGCTTTAATCAACACGTAGAGTGGAGATATCAATTGGGCAAAACAAACTGGTTAAGGAATATAAACAGATTGCGGATGGCTAACAGCATAGAAGCCCTCTTAAAATTATCTGTAGCAAGAGCTCGTAGTCGTAGGATTTTAGTACATGTTCTTCAATAGCAAGAGTTCGCAATTGTAGGATTGTAGTACAAGTTCTTCTAAACGATTATTTATGTTGTGATTATGGTCACGGAATACGATTCTATGACATTCTTCTATCGTTCGTTCTTATGTTGCACAAGTTTTGGTCGAAGTTGTTCACCAACCAACGACAAAATTCCCCTTCAACTGATAAAAAAAATTTCTTGTATTGCTTGTTTTTGGTAATAATCTAACGGCGCAGTTAATCTCATCAACCACATCTTGCCATAATGAACTCCCTACGTTTTGGGGAACGATGAACATATAATTGAAAATATGAAGAAGGCACCATTATTAAAGGTACGTCTTACTATATTCTGACAAAAATGCTACATAGAAAAAGTTATGAAATTGATACTACTGTGGAAGTGATATTGACCTTGTTTTTGCTGACATATTGCAAGTGAAATATTTTTCTTGAGAGAAAGTGAAGATATAAATCAAAACTCAATTGGTTCTAAATAAGAATCTACTCCTAAATGTTGCATCTATTAGATATATTCAATGTGTAGATTCAACATGAAAAATGTGTTAAATGTAATATTCACCAATCTTACATTAGCCACTAAAGTTTAAGCATATAGTATGTGCATATGTTATAAGAGGTACAAATAATGTTGATATTTCCTTCTCTTTGCTGAACTTTAAAATATCTCATTAATTGGATTTTAAATTTTAGCCTTTAAAAGAATCTGGACAATTAAATGGATTAAAAAAAATTCTACCAATGTGAAAAAAAGTACATGCCTTTCCAGGCTTTGACAACATTGTCGGAAACACTACAAAAAATTTCATAACAACGACAAAAAGTGACGACGCAATTACAGCAAAAAAAAATGTCACTAAATTCTTGAAATCTTTGTTATTCAATAGTGAGAAACTAACCCAAGGCACCAAAAAATCCCAGTCTCACACTCCTCTCTTTCTTTTCCTTCTTTTGCCCCCGACTTTCCGTTCCTTGTACGTGCTGACTCTGCCAAAAAACGAGTCTGCTTCTAAATTTGGGCAGTAGCTAATATTTAGAAAGCACTCGTCTGGTACTTTCGAATTGAATATGTTAGGGAAACTTTTCAATGACCTACAATTGCCAAAAGTCAATGTTCTAAGAGTCTCTAGTTCATCCAGTCCCTTAACTGCCTGAAGCTCTTCACAATTGTCAATCGTCAAGGACTTCAGCTTTTTCAAATCTGATAGATCATCTAGACTTCCAATTTTAGGACACCACGATATTTCCAATTGCTCCAACGAGTCCAATGAACCAAGACCTTGGATGGCAGTAAGATTTTGACACGCGAACAGCTTCAACCTCTTCAAACTTGAAAGACCTGCAAATCCCTCAAGGAGGTATGAAAAACTCACAGCAAATTCAACCAACTGTTCAAGCCCATCGAGTTGAACTTCCTTCCAACCACAGCTACAGATTTCCAAACGTGTCAATTTTCTCAAGTTGCAACGAAATGACAAACTAGTTGTTGATTTGTGTTCTCGCAATGACAACGTTGAAACACATGGTGGAAGGAACCCAAGGGACAATTGACATTGACCATCTTGGAAGAAGAAAGGACCACAGTTCTCATCATAATCAACAAAGCTAAAATCCTCCAATTTAGTTAGGTTTGAGAGATTCGAGAGCTGCCACAATGAACCTGATCCTAAGCTTAGGCTTATCAAACTTGTGGGAAGCTCTGGTAATACTTTGAGTTTGCTACAACACTTTAAACTCAATTTCTGTAGGTGAGGAAGTAGTTTGATCGTCTGTGGAACATTCTTAATGGGGGTGAATTGCAAGTGCAACACTCTCAAAAGCGATAATTGCCAAATGTCCTCAGGAATTTTCCACTTTAGACCCGAGCAATTGTTGGCATGTAGCTCTTCCAACTCTTTTAGCATGACAATGCTCCGTGGTAGCTTTTTTATCGGAGTATACGAAATCCTGATGATTTTTAATCTACTTAGGTCTCTAATAGATTTGGGTAACTGCAGACATTTTGTAGTTGAAACATCCAACTCAAGTAGAGATTCCAAGTTACCAATCGAGAACGGAAGTTCCCTTATGTTAGTATTCGCTAGAAAGAGAGACTTAAGTTCTCGTAAATTCCCAATAGAATTAGGAAGTTCATCGATTTTTGTAAACTCCAAGTTAAGAACTAACAATCTCTTTTGGTTACCAATGGAGTCAGGTAATCTTGTGATAGCCGAATACGAGAGGTCTAACTCTACAAGTGATGTCACTCTCGCAAATGATTCGGGTAGCTTCCTCAACTTTTTGCAACCGCTTAAATACAAGTACTCAAGCTTCTGTAACCCTCCGATCCCTTTGGGCAACTCCCTAAGATTTTTGCACCAATCCGCACTCAAATAAATCAAGCACTTAAGCTTTTTGAGGGAACCATCAACTTCAGTTAGTTTTTTACAACCCCCAAGGTTCAATCTCTCTAAACTCAAATAATCGGAGAAGTTTGGAGTCCTGGTCATGTTGCTACAATACAAGATATCCAAAACTTTAAGCTTTTTAGCAACCTGTTACAATAGCAAAATGAGAGTAAAGGGAAAATTCCATACAAATTTAAAGTTAATAAATGGTTATGCTAGAACCTAGATGTAATTGGGTTGACTCATTTTCCTCACTTAACTCACATAGATCTGTTTAGTACTAAAACCTAGGCAACCCGATCCACATATATCCACCTATATATCAATTCAGTGCAATTAATTTAATGGCCTTGATTATGAGATCAGCTTAGTTTTACTTGTGGAATGGCCTTGATTAAATCCATTCATGAACGATTTTATTTACAGCATGTTATTGCCTATGTGGTTATGGGTTAGTCAATTTTAGTTAAGAACATAAAAATTGCGTGAGACAATTTAATGGAGATAAACAAATATAGCAACGATGGTACCTTGAATTGACTCCATCCAGCCCATTCCTCTGTGATTGAACTAGACGACAGTCGAAGAACTAGAAGATTGCTCGGATGGAAATTGATGGCCAAGAACTCTCGAGAGACCCTTGTGCAGGTCATGTATCTTAACTCTGAAAACTGATTCTCAAAGTCTCCATTGAAATTCCCCCCCGCTAACATGAGGAACCTTATGTTTGGAAGCCTTGAAAACTCTTTGCTCGTATAAACTCGTGTTGGTTCACATAAGCAGATTGCTTCAATGTGCTTCTTTCTCTGCCATTCAATGGTGAAGTAGCATCAGTGTAAATGAAAAATGTCTTCATCCCCCTCCCCTTTCTTAAGAAAGGGCTTCTATATAATAAATGAACTATTGAGAAAAACATAGAATTCGATGGTCAGACATATGCTTTTACCTCTTTTGTTCCTATGATATTATTGGCCATCTCAGGATCCCATAACCTACTTTGCTTTCTTGGATCAATTAGTCTCATATCTCCACGAACAATTTTCCTTCCAAGATCTCTCAGTTGATTGTGCATCCAGAATTTGTTGTGATCAGTTAT
Source organism: Eucalyptus sideroxylon x Eucalyptus melliodora (assembly GCA_016097485.1). Lineage (NCBI taxonomy): Eukaryota > Viridiplantae > Streptophyta > Magnoliopsida > Myrtales > Myrtaceae > Eucalyptus > Eucalyptus sideroxylon x Eucalyptus melliodora. The sequence goes on along the minus strand of CM027828.1, from coordinate 44,364,030 downwards.
CTTTATTAAGGACATACAAACAAGGACTTGAATTGAATAATCTGGCCTAAACCCACAATCCTTCCACATGTAGAGTGCAATCGTCTTGTCCTCATCCACAAAGAGACATGCGATGTCGAGAAAAATCTGTTGTTGCTCATGATTCAAGGCATTGTAGCTGATCTTCAGCTTGTCCTGGACCTTCTCGGGAGGTGTTTCTCTCAGTTCGTCTAGCACATCATTCCATGAGGCTTTGTTTTGACAATAAACCAATGAGCCTATGACTTCAAGAGCCAAAGGAAGTCCTCCAATCGTAGAAATTATTTGTCTCGAAAGATTGACAAAATCATCTGGAGGAGGATTCCTTCCAAAAGCATGTCGACTGAAAAGCTCGAGTGATTGCGCATCATCCAACGGCTTCACTTCGTACTTGAAAGTTTTGTCAGATGTCATGATGTTTTTGTTCCTAGTTGTCACAATAACTCTACTTCCTAAGCAGAACTTTATGCAGTTGATGGCTAGTTTCTGGAGTTGCTCCCTGTCATCCACGTCGTCAAGAACGAGCAAGACTTGCTTATTATAAAGTTGTTTAGCAATCGTTTTGATCCCATCTTCGACATCGTTGATTTGATATCGACGGCCTGAACCCAATGTGATAGACAATAGTTGTTTCTGCAAAGTCATGATGCCAAACCTGATCGACAATTCCCGGACATTTCCTAGGAAGCAGCAGTGACTGAAGTAGGAAGTTAGTTTGTTGAACACAATCTTAGCAAGAGTTGATTTACCAATTCCGCCCATTCCATGGATTAGCACAAAGCGCGTGTCCCCCGAGTCCATGTCCAACAACTTCAAAATGGCTTCCACCGGATCGTCCGTTCCAACTAAATTCTTGGTAACGTATTTGTCTTTTGTCTTCAGCTTCATCACAATCTCTTGTAGCACCGATTGAATGAATTTCCAATGCCTGCCACATATGTGAGTTAACTAAGTTGATATTGTAAAAGATAACTGCAAGACACTCAACATGTGGTTGCAACCAACAGGGCTAGTGCCACTTATTTAATCGGCTAGTGCACCCGACAGGAAGACAATTTTATGTGCGTTTGGAACACGACTTCCCTATGGTTTAAACAAATAATCACATACAGAATATTATGACCTTTTTTTTTTTTTTTTATTTGCTTCCAAAATGGTAACATTTTGACATAGATGGATAGGACACTTGCTCTGATTCCATGTAAAAATCTATTGATAAGGAGAGAGAAGGTAACTTTTAAGAATGTGATACACAATTTACAAACACAAAGATATATAAAATTAGATCTATCAGTGAAAGAATGCCCTCTTGTCTATCATTCAAATAATAGACTATTAAATGTAGGCATTTTCCCATGTCAAAGGAAGTGAGGCATTGCTAATTGATTCCTAATCCCTTTTTAAGGCAGTCTTGGTAGCTAGGATAAGAGCTAAGAAGAAATGTATTGAAAGTTTTCTCACTTAAGATAGTTAGAAGCAAAGTACACGAAAAAGCTAACCCACCAAATTGGAGAGCTAAAGTTTCGACCAAAAATAAAAATAAAAGTTGGAGTGCTTAAGTAAGGGAAGAATTAAAAAAATAAAAACACAAAAATACATCTCCCACCTCTAAACTTAACCCCCCCCCCAAAAAAAAAAAAAAAAAAAAAAAAGAACTAACTGATTGCTTACCCGGTTTTTGCTTTATTTGGCTTCGGTGAGTGACATAATTGATTCGGTTATCGAAAATAAATTTGAAAAACAAACATGGTATTCATTCAATTTCAAACAACTTAAACGAGAATTCATCCAAGTTTGGGCATATAATTAACGAAAGGCCAAAGCAAAAGTTAATGGAGTGCTTGAGGATCTCTGCTTACCCTTGCTTTTTCAACTCCCATCCTTTGATTTGGGCTACACTTCTGAGGGCATCCTCCCACTTTAGCCTCGTCTGGCGACCGAACTTCTCTTCATGCTCCTCCAAAGCGCTGACGTACCGTTGAGACTTAAGCTTAACATCGCGAGGCTTAACGTCGTAGAAAATCGGCATAATCTCCTTCTCGGATGGTTTGGATTTCTTGCAATCCACCATGTGTGCAAGCTCGCGAAGGCACCACGCGCTTGAAGCATAACCTTTAGAGAAGATAGGTATGTAGATCTTCGACTTTTCGATGGCCACCGGTAGCTCATCAGCTATTTCTTTACCGACGTGGAGCTCTTCCTCGTCGAGGAAAACATGGATGTTTGCTTCTAGCATTTGGTGATAAAGACAATCTGTGAAGCCTTGGCGAGTGTCCGGCCCCCTGAAACTCAAGAAGACGTCGTAGTCAATCGCCAACGGCTCACCACCACTCGTTCCTGCCTCCGAGCCGTTTCCCATGTCCATTCTCACTAGTATTTTCTTCCGAGGGTTTCCTCTCTCGTAGCACCTGAAAAAGAGAGGCTCGTTCACTTTACCACCACTGAAGTTGGTTTATATTACGCTTCGGACCTATCTTCCTGGAACTTTCCCCACTGTTTTTCACATAAGAAAAGCAAACCAATTCGAGTCTTCGTCAACTCTAAAATGGCGTAACCAGTACGCGTGGCTTTTTGACCCCCGGTGGACTCTGCTTCTTGTAGAGTCGACTTTCACGAACGCCCAAATTACAGTACTAGTCCTTGCTTTCTCCATAATTTCATTTTCGGTCCCCAACTATGCTTTTTTTTTTTTTTTGGGCACAGACAAATCGAGATTATAATTTTATTTTACTTCCTAAAGTCTAGTATCCTTTTCCAATTAAGTGATATTTTTGACATAGTTTTTTATTAGATTTTTTTTACTTGAAAAGGAAATCCTCCCCTTCTATTAGTAAATTTTTTTCCTAGATTTGTTTGGAGAGACTTTCTTTTGTCTTTTTTTTTTTTCTGGTAGTGCTCGAATCTTGATTTTCTTTAAACTTAAGCAATTGAAACTTACGCACGAAAACGTTGACATGCGGAAGATTTCTTCATGGAAAGAACGAAGAAATGCCCATTATCAACATTGAAATGCATAAAACAGAAATAGATCCACCGAGTGCACGCATGAATCATTCTATTTTTTTTTTCTATTTTTCTGTTTTCGAGAGAATAACTTTAGAACAGAAATCTGTCTGGTAAGACAATTTCATTTTTCTACTTCTGGAATAATTTTTAGTCTATAAATATGTTTCCAATAGAAATGAAAAGCAAAAAATTTCTACTTTTCTATTATTAGAACAAAAAGTAGGAATAAAATCTCTTCTCATTGCTCGTCCTCGCTACTAGTTGGCCGCCCACCCGTCGCTTGCCACCTCCTGCTACTTGCTCGCTGTTGTCCCTCGCTATTGTCTCTCACTTTGGCCGCCTCTTGCTGCTCACTACCTTCGGCCACCCGGAAAGAAGAAATCTTGTGTTATTACCAAATGAATTTTTATTTTTTATATTATTATCAAACACATAAAAAGGTCTATTTCTAGCTAAAAATTTATTTTTAGAATAGAAATTGCACACAGCATGAGTCCATAAGCAACCAACAAAAAAAATGAAGGGATCACGACGCAAATCAGGTACTCACAGAGGTAGATTTTTCAAAAGAGTCACTTACAAAAAAAAAACATTAAAAAATTTAATTAAAAAGTTAAATGAATAAAAATTAGGAAAAAAATAAAATAAAAAGGGCATTGGGAGGCAAAAGTAGCCTGGCATGGTTAAAACTTAAAAGCACAACAACAGAGAGAAGAAAAAGGTGGGCACGCGTGAGAAAGGACATACTGGCAAAAGCAGTGGAAATGGTGAGCGAGTGTAAAGATTGAATTGCAATTTTCTTTCGTCTACCGAATATGGTGAGCGCTTGCTTGGCAAATTCCGATGGACGTGCCAGGGCCATTCTGGTATATTCATTCAGCGATAAAAAAGACCGATCCCCGGAATTTATTATTATTTTTATTTAATTATTTATTTTTTTGGTGGGGGAGAGGAAGGATAGGAAGGAGGGAGGGAAGATTCCCTCTCCCCCCAGCAAGTCATGGGGTTGGGTTTGTTTCGTTTTCGTTTTCGTTTTCGTACGTCGTTTCTGCTTTTGCATTTTTGCCTTTTTTGCCCTTTTCTGGAGGACAGACGAATCAATTTATTTGAAAAAATTAATCTTCTTTTTGGACAACTTTTTTTTTTTTCTGTCATGGGAAGACTTTTTTTTTCTCTTTTCTTCTTTGGGACGGTCTGCTCGTGTTTTGTTGTTGGGTGGGGGGGGGGCGCCGAAGGAGAGGGGTCCGGTCCATGATCGCCGGCAACTCCTCTGGTCTCTCGTTTCATTGTTTTGATTGGTGGCGGTGTGACTTTCTCAATCACTGTAGGGGCATTGTCAAAGAGACGATGTCAAGCGTCATCTCCCCGCCTCTGCGAGATACTCTCTACCGCTTGGTAGCGTCAACCCCTCTCTCTCAAACCCTAACCCCTAATCCATAGGTTTTGCCCCGATTCCTGTCTCCTTTCCGCAGTGTTCACCCTAATCCTTAATTTACAGGAGTTTGTCCCGACTCCCGTTTCCTTTCCGTAGTGGTTCTTCCTCCTAGCTTTCAAAAAAAAAAAAAAAAACGCGAACAATATGTTGGAGCCTATTCTCAAAGATCTGGGGCCTGCTCGCATCCTTCAACCGGGATGACCTTGCTGCACTAAGCAGCGATCAGAGTATCAGCCTCGACTTCCCGAAGTTCGTTGTATGGTAGATCCGATTGGAGTCGTAGAAGGCTGGATCCAGATAAACTTGTAGCTGGTTGATGGTAAGTCTAGACCTGAACCCAAACAAGTTCCTACAGATTAGTGCAAATGGAGAGTAAAGAAGAAAATGAAATGAGAGTGGCTGCTTTATGTAAAAGTCTCGGACACCTGTGGTCTGAGGATGACGTAGTTGAAGTGTCTGATGAAATTCCCCAACAGAAACGGGAGGAATGTAGACGTACTCTTTTTGGAAAATTGTTCTCCAAACCAAATGTGAACTATCCTGCCTTCATAACTACAATGAAGAAAGCATGGAAATCAGAAGGGGTTATCTGTTCACAGAAGGAACCAGGGTACTTTACATTTGTATTTCCAACGGAGGAGGAAAAACAGCGAGTCATGAGGAACTCACCATGGTCATACTCAACTAATTTGCTTGTTCTATAGCAGTGTATCCCAGAAGTCCCTGAGCATTGCTATGATTTTACTAAGGCCGCTTTCTGGGTACGCTTGGGAGGAGTTCCCCCTGGTTGGCGCTTAGATACAGTGTTCAATGACCTGGGGAAAAGGATAGGAAAAGTATTAGAAGTTCAACCGGATGCCACAACAAATGCACATAATAGGGGAGGTCGAGTCAGAGTTGAGATTGACCTGGCTTTACCTTTGAAATCAGGAGCTATCCTCGATATCAGCAACAAATGGCTTTGGGTGGAGTTCAAATACGAGCGGCTCCCACATTACTGCTTCTCTTGTGGTAGAATCGGTCACTATGCAACTGACTGCTTAGAAATACCATATGCAGAATCGCCCTGGGCAATGAATAAAAAAGGATCATACGGTCCCCGGTTAAAGGCTGAAACCAAGATCATAGTCCATATTGGGACGCTTTCTATGGAAAAATGGAGGAGGAGCATGTAGTGGAGGAAACAAGATTCGAACCATCACTTAAAATGAATGAAGGGAACCCCATAGAGATTGATCCAGCCCCAAACATGCAAATAGTAGCCTGCACAAAAAAGAGATCAGGAAGCAGTTCAGCGCAAATGTTAACTTCGTAACTCCGTACCTTCGGGCAAAGACAAAACCGAGACCGAGGAAAACAGTGATATGCCATGAAACTCAAAACCCTTTGCTCTTAAAAGTTGGAAAAAGCAGTAAGAAGACAATGAAAGTACAGAAGGCCAAAAAACAGAAATGTATGCCAGAAAAATCATCTCTCCTCCTAGATGAAGTAGACCTAATGGAGACACCAGTGAATCTGGTCCAAGATGACAAAGCATGGGCTTTGGTGGCTAGCCCTAATAAGCCACCACAAAAACCATGAAAGTTGTGAGCTGGAATTGTCAGGGGCTGGGCAACCCCCTGACAATTTAGGAATTAAGAGCTTTAACAGCTCAGGAAAGGCCTAACTTACTCTTTATCATGGAGACGAAAAATAAAGCAACTATGGTAGAAAGGATACGTAGAAAACTCAATTTCCAGAAACTTTATTTGGTGGATCCAACAGGCATAGCAGGGGGATTGGCAATCATGTGGCAAGAGGAAATCAACTTGAAGGTGCAAGCAAGCTCAAAGCAATTTATAGATGTGCAGTGTATAGACCCTGATAGCAAACAAGGTATGCATATTACCTTCGTCCATGCATCTACAGATTTTGGAGAGCGTCTGGCTTTATGGCAAGAGTTGGGAACCCTGAAACCTCCAGCTTCTCAACCATGGATCTGCATAGGAGATTTTAATGAGATACTGTATGTTTGGGAGAAAGTTGGGAAAAAAGAAGCAGATAAAAGACGAATCACAGCTTTTAGAAACATGATTAATGATCTATCTTTGATGGATATCGATAGTCATGGATGCGCATATACATGGACAAATAAAAGAGAAGGGGTTGAATTAGTAAAGAAACGTCTAGATCGAGTGCTTTGTTCCCTCGAGTGGAGAGTTACCTTTCATGCAGCAGAAGTACAAGCCCTCCCAGCAATCGGTTCAGACCATAGCCCCCTAATCCTTCGATTGCACCGTGGAGTAAAGACAAGGAAGAAACAGTTCAAACTGGAAGTTTTCTGGACAGAACATGCCGAGTATCACGAACTCATCTAGCAAGTATGGGCAGAAAACACAACTCCAACCTCCCTTTGCGAGAGAAGTTGGCGAGGACAACACAACAATTAATCAAATGGAGCAGAGGGAAGTTCGCAAATGCTTACACACAAATCAAACAACTTCACCAAACACTTACAAAGACTAATGAATCAAACAGTAACAGACACGACAAAGCGTAAGAGCAGCAGATCATCAATCAAATCGATACATTGAGAAGGCGGGAAGAACAGCTTTTGGGGAATGAGGTCACGCATCAAATGGTTGCATTGGGGAGATCGAACACTCGGTTTTTCCATGCAACAACAAATCAACGAGGCAACAAAATCGAATCACTATGCTGCAATTAGAGGATAAAAGCTGGTGTCGAGAACCTTAGAAGTTACAACAACATGTTCAATCATACTACAAGAATCTATACAAGACTGAAGGGTCCCGATACTACCAACCTATCCTACATCAATGCCACTCCCCGATAACAGAGAATATGAATGATGAACTGGTGGCAATACCTTTATTGGAAGAAATCCATGGTGCTGTTTTTCAGCTGGGAGCTCTCAAGGCCCCTGGGCTCGATGGTTTCAATGGCTCCTTTTACCAACAATCCTGGGAAAGCATCAAAGATGATCTGGCTCAACCGGTACAGGAGTTTTTCCAGAAGGGTGTCTTCGACAATCGACTAAATCAGACCCATATTGTGCTGATCCCAAAAGTTAAAAGCCCTGAAAATACTCAAAAATATTGGCAAATAGACTTAAAAAGTGGTTACCACTTATCATTGAACCAGAACAGGAGCGTTCATATCGGAAGGCAAATTCGGACAACATCTTCATTGTCCAGGAAGTTCCGCATCACCCGCGCACAACAAAAAACAGGAAAAACATCAGTTGTTACGAAGCTTGATATGCGTAAAGCATACGATCGAATAGAATGGGATTTTGTGAGGGATGTCATGCAGCAAATGGGGTTTCGGGCCAAGTGGGTCTCCCTAATCATGCAATGCATATCCACAATCACTTATAGTGTGAAAATCAACGGAGAACCTACCTCTTTTTTCCATCCTTCGCGAGGACTCAGACAAGGTGACCCACTCTCACCTTATATATTCATTTTGATATCCAATGTGTTAACCTGGATGATGAAAAAAGCATTAGCAGACGGAACACTCAAAGGTATACGGCTAACCAGAAATTGTCCCAAACTATCACATCTAATGTTTGCCGATGATGCGATATTCTTTATGGATGGAAATTTGACAAAGTGTCGAATCTTGCCCAAATACTCGACCAATATTGCTACGCTACGGACAGTGCAATTAACCTAAATAAATCAGGGGTTTCTTTCAGTAGCAATTGTCCAGAAGCTTTGAAACACAACTTGGCAACACAACTGAGAGTACCTATACTACAGAAAATAGGGAAGTACCTAGGTATACCTACCGATTGGGGTCAATCCAAGAAAGAGCTGTTTGCGTGGATCCTGGCCAGAGTAAATGCAAAGTTAGCTGGTTGGAAGGAAAAATTATTAACAAAAGCAGGAAAGGAAGTGCTAATCAAGAGTGTTGTGCAATCCATACCTACCTACGCAATGTCTATCTTCAAGCTGCCAGTGTCCATCTGCAGAGCCATAGAACAACGCATTGCGTCATTTTGGTGGCAGAACGGAGATGCTAAAAGGGGGATGCATTGGAAAAGATGGGAAGTCTTGAAAACTCGAAAAGATGAAGGCGGTCTCGGGTTCAAAGATCTGCTCGCCTTTAATAGGGCCATGTTAGGCAAGCAAGTATGGCGACTTGCTACCTCCCCATCAGCTCTATGGAGTAAAGTGATGAAAGGGATTTATTTCCCTCACGGTGACGTCTGGACAACATCAAAGGGACACCGACCCTCATGGGGTTGGCATAGTCTAATCCTCGGCAGAGACACCATAAAGAAAAACACTAAATGGTCAATAGGAGATGGCAAATCTATTCGAATCAGAGAAGATAGATGGCTCTCACAAGGAGTAATTGGCGGGGAAGTAAATCAAACAGAACCTAGATTAGTATCGGAATTGATCAATGCAGAATCCAGAGAATGGAAGCAACAACTCATCCATCAACTGTACGAAGAAAGGTTTGCAAAAGAAATTCTAGCAGTTCCCCTAAGCCATCAACCACAGCCAGACATGCTCATATGGACGGGTAACAGAACAGGGCAATACTCCGTCAAAAGTGGATATAACAGAGCAATCATAAACACAAGTAAAACAGATCACAACCGTCCCTCATGCTCATATCAACCACCTCGCACCTTATGGACGCAAATCTGGAGTCTTGATGTGCCGCCAAAGGTCCGATCCTTCCTCTGGAGCATATGTCAAAACGCCCTCCCAACGCGAGAAAACCTGTACACAAGGAAAATAGTCAGCGATCCCCTATGTCCGCTCTGCAGCACAAGACCCGAAACCATAGAGCATCTGCTGTTTTTATGCAAATGGACCAAGAAAATCTGGGAAGACCCGGCTTTTATCACAATCAGACCAACACAACACATAAACCGAACAGATCAGTGGCTGGTTAACGCTTTCCGTAAAGATCAAGACTCACCTGAACCAGAATTTACGGGTATGGTCTTGTGGAACGTCTGGAAGATGAGAAATTGCTGGATTTTTCGACAGCAAGCACCCAAACCAGCAGATCTGTTGATCACAGCACAAGAACAGCAACTTTCTTTCAGTAGAAGAAAATTAAATCGCAGCAAAAGGAAACCCAGCCGAGACAAACCCGCTCACTGGAAGCCTCCTGTAGGGACGGATTTGAAACTCAACGTGGATGCGGCTTGGCGAGAAGGCGAATTCCTCTGCTCGGTCGCGGGCTTGATGCGCAATTCCGAAGGAAGAACCCTCAACGGCTTCGCGGCTACCGCTAGGGTTTCTTCTGCAAGTGAAGCTGAGGCAGAGGCGATTTTACACGGGATTAGAAGCGCACATGAACTAAAGAAGCCGCACGTGGAGAACTCGGAAGTCGAACCGTTAAGTGTTTCATCGAAAGCGACTTTTCCGGGATTGTTGATTTGGTGATGGGCCGGGCGGAACCTCCATGGAACCTAAAAGAAGTTGTCCAGCGATGCAGGAATGGGCTAGCCCAAAATAAAAACATCACGGTTATCCATTGCCCATGACGTGCAAATACCGCAGCGGATTGGATCGTCCGGAATCATCGCCTCAACACTCTACCAACTAATTGGCTGTCTTCTATTCCTTTTCCTCTCTGGAATATCTTATGCACCGATCTTTCTCCATCGGTATTATGTAAGACTCCGAGCTAATCTTAGTAAATGTCAGTTCTTTTTGACCAAAAAAAAAAAAAATCACTGTAGGGGCGCATTTGGACCAGGGGTCTAAGAGAGGGTGGCTATCTCTAGATAGCATTTCTTATTTTTACGGATTTTCAACTATTATCAACACATGGTAAACTTATTAAAGGGCTAATTCAAAAAAAAAATGAAATTTACCTTGATTGACAATTCTAGCCTGAACCTTTTTTAATCACAAATTTTATTTAGTCTCAAATCTAGCCCTGTTAACTGAAGCTTGAGATCGATAAAAAAAATAATAATAATAATTGAAGTTTGAGATCTTATATATTGTGACAAGTGCTTTAGTAGGGCATGACTTTAGATTCTCCCTTACTATACTTCTTTACAAAATCAATTTATGTATTAAATGAGATCGATGAGATCGATTGATTAATGTCCATTTGAAGTGAATTTTAAAATTTCAAGGGGAGGGCTTGGGCTTGCTCTAGAAAATAAAGTTTTGATTATGAGTTTGGCAGATGTTGTCCATGGCATCTCTTATGGGTGGTGGCCCACGTCCACAACTTCATATTATGACAAAGCAATGGAGGCTAGCCAGAGAGAATCAATTCAGAGATCTTTTTGACTTGCTGGTGAAGTGAATGAAACTATAAATAGTTTCATCATTGTATTTGAAGTTGTGGCTAAAAAAAACAGACAATGAATGGTGATTTAAATTTGGGTAGCAAGCAACGTGGATTTATTGCTGAGCTGAAATAGTCACTTTGGACAATTAAGATTTCAAGTCAACAGGACTAGATTTGAGATTTAAGTAAAAGTTAATATTTTTTATAGACCAAAAAAAGTTCATAGCATAATTGTCTTTTTTTTTTTTTTTTCTGTGAGCAAATTTGTCATTCTCAAGGTAACTTAGTACTTGGTTTTCTAGTTAATGCATTTTTTTTTATGTCATATCTCAAATCTAATGTTTTTCATACAGTTCTGCAAGGGGATGCAAATTTGATAATCAAATTTTGCATAACTATAATTGCCATTTCAGAATATAATTTTCCTTGAATTAGTGTAAATGCATATTTAGTACACTAAGATTGCATTTTTTTTTTTGTGATCTTAATCTCTATCTTGCATGGATCATATGCAATGAAAAGTATAAAAATAAAGTAATTACAACTTTTATGTTAGTAATGTCTTCATTTTAAAAAATCATAAAAAAAATATGTTTAGGGGTTTTTTTGGGGGAAATTTAGATTCATTTCCATTATATTTGTATTATTCTCCAAGGATTGTGTTCCATTTAGATTACATTACGCTAAATTTTCATAATTACAAGAACAATTTTTAGGAAAGCAAATTATTTTGACAAGTTGCGTCCGCATATCTACATATATCCCTTGACACATTATACATCTCAAAAGTCTTGCGCAGACTTCCCATTCACCACTCACTGGGTCTTACCTTGAAGCTCGACATCGAGGCCTTATGTCATTTTATCGATGCGGCTCAGTTTTTTATTTTACTCCAACTTTATTTATTTTAACTGCTTTGATTATTGATTTTTTATTTTGCCTGAGGGTTTCCCCTTGTCAGAGGACTCAATCAATGAAAGGCTCGTTCACTTTGCGTTTGCATAAGAAGTAGATTGACTAGCCACTACTGAATTTCATCTATATTATGCTTGAGAGCTCTATTTCTAGGAGTGGATTTTAATTTAAAGTAAATATGACACGGATATATCAATTTGACAATTTTTATGGTGTTTACTTTTATGTTTTGACGCTATATAGAGAAATTGAGATTGCAATTTTATTTTATTTCCTTTAACTCTAGGACTTCTCAGATCCCACTTTTACAAAGGTGATTTTTTTTGTAAAATAAATTTATGAGTAGATTTCCACTCGAAGAGTAAACTTCCTGATTTATATCTAATTCGTTTCCTAGATATATTTGGAGTGACTTTTGTTTTTTTTTTTTTTGTGGCACTCGCTCTTTGGCTTTCTTTAGTATTAAGCAATCGAAACTTTCTCATAATAATGTTGACATGTACATTCACCTAAAGTTTTTTTCATAATTCTCTAAAATTTAAATTACAATATTACTAAATTTGATGGGAAAGCAAAAAAGTTGTTCTTACTTTTTATAAGGCCAAACAAATAGACCCTGATCTCTAGGTTCTTTTATGGATTCGACTCTTTGAATTCATATGTGAAAATTAATTTTTTCCCCCTTTTGTGCTCAGTGATTGGTTTCGGGCATTTTATTAAGCATTCCGAGTTTTGCAACTACACTTACAACACTCACGAAAAGGGAATTGGCATAAGATTGCTGAGAATGTTTAGAAGTCTTTAAAAGATTTAGGATTAAATTAATAATTCATCAAAATTTTTAAAATTAAATTGGCACGATTAAAATTGGTAAGTTGTCAAAAAATTTATAATTAAATTAATATAATTAAAATATTTAAAATTGAATTTTTTGCTGAACTCTGAATTTGTACTTTTTTGGATAATTTTTCCTCATCGTTCGCCATATTTGATACCTAAATTTTTCATATCTGTTAGTCTTCACTCACATTAAAAAAAAAATCAAAAAATAATTAAATGAATAAGAATGACAAAAACAGAGATAAGGGAATTGGCGGACCAGAAGGTCCAAAACAGCCTGGGATGGGGCCCATAAAAGCAGAGCAACAGAGAGGATATGTCAGGATGCTCGGCGTGTAAAAAGATGCCGAGTGATACTCGTGCTTAGTGGGGTATGGATATTTGGACACTGTTTGATAATCATCCAAATAGTGTCATGATTCTCAATTTTTATTCTCAAAATCAGTTTGAGAATAGAATCGCATTTGGTAAAATTTTTGTTTTCGAGAACAAATTTATTCCCAAATCAATTTTGAACAATAATTGAGAATAAAAAAAATGTGATTCTCCATCTCGAGAATCAAAAAAAGAATCAAAACAGTGAAAGTCTTATTCTTCCTTTTTACCATCCCGCGACTGCCGTCCACCACTGCCTGCTACTGAATCAAAACAGTGAAAGTAGATTGACCAGACGCTACTGAATTTCGTTTGTATTATGCTTGAGAGCTCTATTTCTAGACCTAAATTTTAATTTAGAGTAAATATGACATGGATGTATTTATTTTCTTTAACTCTAGGGCTTCTCAGATCCCACTTTTAGAAAGGTGATTTTTTTTGTAAAATAAATTTATGAGTAGATTTCCACTCGAACAGTAAATTTCCTGATTTATTAGCTAATTCGTTTCCTAGATATATTTGGAGTGACTTTTTTTTGTATATATATTTTTTTGCGGTACTCGCACTTTGCTTTCTCTAAAATTTAAATTACAATATTACTAATTTGGGGGGAAAGCAAAAAAGTCGTTCTTACTTTTTATAAGCCCAAACAAGTAGACCCTTATCTCTAGGTTGTTTTATGGATTCGACTCTTTGAATTCAGATGTAAAAATTAAGTGCTTTTCCCCTTTTGTGCTTAGTGACTGGTTCCGGGCCTTTTATTAAGCATTCCGAGTTTTGCAACTACATTTACAACACACAAAAGAAAAAAAAAATCTTCGTAAAAACAGCTAGAAATTGACTAACATTTGCAATTCCAGTACAAGTTAGACCTTCAATTTTCTAAAAAAGGAGCATGAAAATGCCCATTATCAACCTTGAAATGCGCAAGACAGAAACAGATCCACCAAATTGCACACTAGATGAGTCCACCCGCAAGCAACAAACAAAGAAAAAAGAAGGAATCTCCGAGCGAATCAAGTACTCACAAAGGAAAGAGAAAAATCTCCACTAGTTCCTTCCGATTCTAGTTTCAACCACCAGTTCTCAGGTAGAACCGTAAGTTTAGCACAATACAATGGGAACCAAATTAATTATTATGGTTGAAACGGCACCGACGTTCACCCCTAATTTTAATTGTACTTATTTGACAGTGGAGCAGGTAACTCGTCTTTTTTATTTCAAAAGTCAAAAGATTCCACCAGGAATTAGGCTTAGCCGCCCATCTCTCTTTCTCTCTGGCTTGAATGTTGGATTAAGAAGCTTTCCTTTTTTATTTTTATTTTTTTATGTCGTTGCTTTTGTATTAGTATTAAAATTTTATATTTCTAGACATCTCAACATTTAAATTCATGGATACTTTTGCTTTTCAAATGATCGCTATATTCTCCAGTTAGGAAAAGTTAAAGTAAGCTCTTGTAGGAGAACTCAATATCAAATCTAAGAAGGCGCCTTGATATCTTTTTTATTAGCAAAAGCAAAATTTCAAAGTTAGCTTAATCAATCTATCTAAACGAAACCAAACCATGTATCTCAATGGTAAGTTTATTTGATTTCCTGCACATTGTTTTGTAATAAATTTTGACTAAATAAAACAGTTAAACAAATTTTAATTTTCTTTTTTGATATTAATTTTTGAAATTTTACTATCATAATACATCACTTTGGGTCCATCTATTGCGCAAAAATTTTCATTTTGGAAAGCATTCTTTATAATTTTTGTCATGTTTCGTTTAGGAAAATGAGTCAATAGAAACAATTCTCATGATTAGTAAAAAACTTATACTCAAATTTAGTAAATAAATTATTTAAAAACTTATATTTTTTTTTTTTTTGTAAATATGACAAGACTTCGGCACTTGGAGTATCCCGAGTATTCCTTTGAGATACTTTTGGTTGTACTGAAAAATGAATTGCGACTATCTTGCCCCTACTGATGCTCGGTCTAAGAGAGGATGGCTACTTTTGCGTAGCATTTTATACTCTTTTTTGGAACATCTGAGAGAATTTCAGAGTGACTTTGATTTATCTCATAACAAAATATTGACAACATAATGTGCTATAAGTGGGCAACTAGATTCTTTCAAGTGTCACCTGCAATAAAAAAATTATCATAATAATAATAATAATAATAATAATAATAATAATAATAATAATAATAATAATAATAATAATAATAATAATAAATTTAATTAATTAAAAAATTAAAGAAAAGGAATTGGCAGGCAAAAACAGCCTGGCATGTACGCATAAAAGCACAATAACAGAGAAGAAAAAGAGGGCACGCGTCAAAAAGGACAAACCGGCGAAAGCAGCGGGCAAAAAGGGAAAATGGAAAGATAAGATAAAAAAGAGAAAAGTTCAAAAAATTTACAAATTATAAAAAATGTCCACCTTAGCATGGTCGTATTGCATAAGGTTGCCGATAATGTTTAGAAGTCTTTAAAAGATTTAGGATTAAATTAATAATTTATCAAAATTTTTAAGATTAAATTGACACGATTAAAATTGGTAAGTTGTCAAAAAATTTATAATTAAATTAATATAATTAAAATATTTAAAATTGAATTTGTTGCTGAGTTATAAATTTAGACTTTTTTAGATAATTTTTTCTTATCGCTGGCCATATTTGATACCTAAATTTTTCATAACTGTCTCACTTACATTAAAAAAATCAAAAAAATAATTAAACGTTAAAAATGACAAAAACGGAGAAAAGGGAATTGGCAGGCCAAAACAGCCTGGCATGGGGCGCATAAAAGCAGAGCAACAGAGAGGAAATGGCAGAACGCTCGGTGCGTAAAAAGATGCCAAGTGAATGAGTGATACTCGTGCTTGGTGGGGCATGGATATTTGGTTTCCTGTTTTCTTGTTTAATTAAGTTAACTTAGTGCTTGGTTTCTATTCAATGCATTTTTTTTTATATAAATGTCTGGAGAAAAATAAATAATTATAAAAATAAAAAGAAAAAACGAGGGAGACCAAAACGCCTGCCATGCAACCCACGAAAGCACGAGAATAGAGAAAATGGTTAATATCATGAAAAAAACTCAAAATGATACACTTGCAATACATTTACCTCAAAATTTCAAAGTCAGCTTAGCCAATCCACCAAAACGAATCCAAACTATGTATCTCAATGGTAAGTTGAATTGATTTCCTATACATTGGTTTGTAATTAATTGTTATCAACCAAATAAAATAGTTAAACAAATTTTAATCTTCCTTTTGACATTAACTTTTGAACTATTATTACCATAATACATTTCTTAGGACCCATTTGTTATGCGAAAAAATTTCTATCAGAAAATATTCTCCATAATTTTTGGTGTTTCGATCGCTTTGGTATATGACTCAATAAAAAATATTCTCATGGTCAATGGAAAACTCATACTCAAATTTAATATAATGAATTCTTTGAAAATATTTCTTGATATATGACAAGACTCCTGCACTTGGATTATCTTGATTACTCGTTTGAGGTACTTTTGAATATACTGTGAAAAATGAATTGCAATTTTCTTTACCAATTCTCGGTCTAGAAGAGGGTGGCTCTCTTTGCATAGCATTTCTTATTCTTTTTGGAATAGCAAGACAGTTAAGAATGACTTTGATTTACCTCAAAACAAAATGCTGACAATATGGCGTGCTCTATGCGGGCACCACGATTTATCCAAGGTGTCGTTGCATTAAAAATAATAATAATAGAAAATATTAGTAAAAATACAAATAATGATGATGATGATAAAGGCAGGGATATTTATGCTCCCACGTGATAGTTGATTGAGGGGGAGGTCCAGATATCTGGTTGGCTGTTTTCATGTTTAAGTCTCCATTTATTTTGGAGAACTAGATAATTTGAAAAATATTTTTTAATTATTATTCTTATTGTCTATATAAATGAATATACGAAAAATATTTTCATCATTCACAGAAATATTTAATGATAAATTGTTGGCGATGACGATAACATTTTTTATTGGCTAATTGTTTCAAACGATACAAGCAAGTATTTTTCTAAAAGTGCTTTCTCATCATTAATTTTCCGTGATAAAAATGAAGCCTAAGTTAACTTGTACATGGTTTTCTAGTAAATGCATTCTTTTATATCATTTCTCAAGATCTAATGTCTGCAAAAATTTAGATGCATATTTTAGGACATTAAGATCGCAACTTTTTTTGTAATTTTTATTGCTATCTTGCATGAATGAAATGTAATAAAAAGTACCAAAAAACATTACATCTTGCATGTTAGTAATTTGGCTTGTTTCTTCTTAAAAAAATATCATTAAAAAATATGTTTAGGAGTCCCTTTGGGGAAATTTAGATTTATTTGCATTATATTTGTATTATTCTTCGAGTATTGTGTTCCATTTAAATTACACTATGCCAATTTTTCATTTTAAGGAGCTAAGCAAGTTACATCCACATATTTATATATCCTTAAAAAAAAGGGTCATTTTAGAAAACTTACATGGACTTTCCATTTACCACTCCCAGGGTCATGTCCCGATGCTTATTAACGAGGCTTATTTTATTTTATCGGATGCGGCTCGGATTTTATTTTACTCGCACTATAGTTATTTTCGCCTGAGGGTTTCTCTGTCGGAGCATAAAAAGTAGGCTAAGTATCCACCACTGAATTTCGTATGTATTACGCTTGACTTAAGACATCTATTCCTAGAACATTCCCTAGTCGAATGGTCTTTGGATAGCACTAACCAAAACCGAATTTTATAGTCGAGTCTACGTCAACCCTAAAACAACTGTTTTTACATTTTTATTTTTTTTGGTCGAACCTTATGGTAGACTTGACTTTTGACAAACTCACAATATGCAAGTCCTTCTAAATGGATATCAAATATTCAGAAAACTACGGTATTAGTCCTTGGTATTCCCAATATTTCATTTTCGATCCCCGCCTATGCTCTTTTTTTTTTTTTTTTTTTTTTTTTTTTTTTTTTGGGCACAAACAAATCGAGATTATAGTTTTGTTTTACTTCCTTAACTCTAGGTTTTTTCAGATACTGATTTCAAATATAGGTGATATTTTTGAAATAGATTTATGATTAGATTTCTTTTACTCAAACAGTAAATTTTCACGTTTATTAGCTAATCGTTTCCTAGATCAAACAGACTTTATCTTTTACTTTGTTGTATTTTTTACTGTCGCCCTTTGACTTTCTTTAATCTTGAGTAATTATTTTTCTGACCCCCAAAAGTAAAGTAATTATTGCATTCATCTAAAAATATTGGCACGTACGTTCGCCTTCATATTTTCACAACTTTCTAAAATTTAATTAGTACTTCGAGCTTTGGTGGGAAAGCAAAAAATAAGTTCTTACTTTTTATAAGGCCAAACAAAGAGGCCTTGATCTCTTGGTTGTTTCCTAATCTTCAATTAGGATTCTTATGGTTTGATTTGGAACAAAGGTTGCCGCTATGAATTCGATGCAAAAATTGGGATTCTTTTTTTCGTTTCACGCTTTTGCATATGAAGCTATATATCATATGAACCTAAAGGTTCAACTCTCTTCGTTTTCATGGTATTAGTTTGAAAATGGAGCAAGGAACTCGTTTTCGCTTCATGAAGTATTGCCAAAATGTCCCCCTACTTTTGGTCTGAATTTTTTAAAGAATTAGCTTTTCATGGACATTTTCTGCTGAGAGTCGGCAAACGACCCATTTAGACAATTTCCGAGCGACTTCCGTCTTTCACAATTCAAAGATGGCAGCTGAGTGAGCGATTTGAAATGTCCAATCTTCCTTTTTGTTCATAGCTTTTTCAATCTTTTATCTAACGCGCATTTGAATTGATACACATTGTGAATCTTCTTGGAACAACCCAATTTCCAATTTTAGCGTCCCCATTATAAGCGCATGAGTTACAAAAAAGGAAGGAAAAAAATTATTCTTTTAGAGGGGCCTTTCGAACTAGGGATAAATATATTAGAAGTTCTAAAACTTATTATAAAAGTGCGATTGAGTTCTAAAACTTTCAAGAAGTGCAATTAAGCCCTAAAACTTATCATAAAAGTGCGATTGAGTTCTAAAATTTTCAAAAAATACAATTGAGTCTTAAATCTTCTAAAAAGTACAATGGAGTCCTAAAATTTGTCACGAAAGTGAAATTGAGTTCTATAACTAAAAAGTGTTATCAATGGAAAGACTTGATTTGGCCAATTTAATAAATTTTAGGATTCGATTGTATTTTTTTGAAAGTTTTAAGACTTCATTACACTTTTATAAGATTTAATTGTACTTTTTTGATAGATTTTAGGATTTCTAATGCACTTATGCCTTGGAATTACATTCGTGAAAGGGTTTGGAGTGGGTGTACCATGTCTTCGGAGATATAGATAGAATGGACATTTGTGCGTTCTATAAGAACTAAAGAGAAATTACTATATGAGGTGTTTTAGAATGATATGTATGATTAAATGCATAACCCAACTCTGTTTGATGAACTTAACCGTCTCTCAAACACATTTCATGCAAATTTCCCAATTCATTTTCCATGCGATTTCATGTCCAAAGCAGATTTCACGCATCAAATCTTAGGTAGAGCACACCCATTTGTGTTAATTATTAGCGAGGGAGCGATGAAGCAAACTTCCTTTGTTGTTGAGATGATTGTGCGGGATGACAAGTCTTGAGGGAAACTTCTTGTCGCTTCAAGTTGCTCAGACCCATGCTTAAACTTTAACTTCATGAGATGTGCGTTGATCTCTCGAATATGACAGTTCTTTCTTCTTTGTCACAGCTTTAGCACGTGACCCTCAACAAGAAAAATCATCAAATAGCGACAAGCAAATATTTCCCAACCTTAGGCGGCAACTTTTTCCAAATTCCGAACTAAGCAAGATCAAGCAAAACAGCTGGTGTACTCAAATTTTAGTTTAACCAAATCACAAGAACACTTTACAAGGGCTCTGGAATCAGGGATTACATCGTCCCTACTGAATTTTCTACTATATTTGTCAATGTTCATCTATGGTTTCCATGGTCTCCATGGAATCAAGGTGACTTCCCTAGGAAGTTTTGCTCCTCTCGAGCTCATCCCGTCCACCAAAACACTCAGCATGCAAATCCACAGTTAATGATAGACCAAAATCCTATTCAATCTCCTTATCCAGCTTCTTCTGCCTAAGTGCACCAGACTTATGATCCTTGAATAAAACCGAGGAAGACACCAACAGATGTTTATTATCATGTGTCAATTGAAGCAATTCCTTTGAGGCATGTCATTAAGCAGTCACCGTGCATTATCCATTTGGCCGCAATGGATCAATAGCTAAGAAAAATTTCCTGACACCTCGAAGCAGATATAACAGAGACAATGTCAGAATGAGTGATTTCGACTTCGTTGAGGAAGATCCTAGTAGTACTGGTCGCGCAAGGAGCGAGTCGTGGATCAGTTCCTGCTGTCGAGCTTGGGACTGTGGCGGGGACAAAGCGAAAGGAGCTTCGTCCATGGAGGTTGTGGTTGCGGAGAAGAAGACGGCTCCATAGAAAGGAAGATGGCGAAGCAACTGAGAGAGAGCGACGGAGAGAGAGTTTGGCGGGCCGAGCCCAACTTGAGCTACAGTGATCGGGCTTTATGGATGGGCTGGATTAGTGACCCGATGGGTTGGGTGCTTTATTTATTATCTTTTATTATATCTTTATTTAAATTTTAACAAAACTCTAATATTTAATTTGCCGGTTACTTTTTTTTTTTTTTTTAATTCCAGCAAATTTGCTCTTCAGGGGTCATAAATTACTGCATTTGTATCATTCTCGTACCCTTTAATTTGCTAGTAATCATTCAATTTAAAAGAAATTACTAGTAATGACACTTTAGATACCTTTACTTTGAAAAACCATTTATTTTCCGGTCAAAAGGCAACGACAAATCAACATTCACAAAAATCCAACAATTTCCAACTCTATACTAATTTTTCACCATTTTGGCGAAACACATATAAAATCGGGTGAGGTCTATATAGGCCGAGATCGAAAGAGGAACCGCATGGCTAGACTTGCCTATGTGCACTTCGAGCTCGGGAGGGTCTAGTGGGCTGTGATATTTAAGGATTGCAATTGTCTTTTATGGCTAGCGATGGAGGGATGAGATTTGAGTAACGATGGTCACTTCACCTTTGACACTAGAAGTGGGTAATTAGTGATGTTGCTTTCTTTTAACTCAGGAATGCAATGGGTTACCTATCTATTTACTGCTCGTTTGTCAAGTATTCAAATGACTTTTATTTAAGGAAAAGCAATCGGATGAAGCTCATCCAGTAAAATGTCTCGGATACATCAAGTTGCTTGGACCCCATGCTTTTTGTCCATGGCCTTACCCGTAATCCTAGCATTAAGCTAGAAGATGCGGCACATATTGAATATCAAAAGGGCACCCCAAAAAAATGACAAGTTTCTAGTAAGTCAGAAAAATAACTCGCTACTAATACTGTCGGCTAACATTAAATAATGATAGCCTGCTGATATGATTATATTGAGATCGATTTCAATTTGTGGAAGTGCGCGAAAACTAACAAGCATGTTGTGCATGAAAATAGGCTCAGGCCACTTCCACTCTCCTTGTACCCAGAGCTAATTCGCCATAAGTCACGATTCTTTGCACTCCTGACAACGTTTGTAGCTTTGTTATTGACTCACAAGATGTATTGCAGCATGAGTTTGTGCTAGTTTTGTAAAGTGGTAACGAAAAAAGTGAAGAATTTGATAGACGGTGAAAACCTTGTTAGAAAAACAATTCTGCGAATACGAAAAAGACAAAAAAGAAGTGTACATTGTTGAAAGCACTTCAGAAGGTTTCATAATAGCGACAAAAACATGTGAAGCAATCTAAGATAAACTACATAGCGAAAATGTCAGCAGATACCGTGATTGATTGACCGGACTTGGTCGAATTAATGCAGGGAATGTAAACAGCATGGAAGGACGACACACTGAATTATGACGAACCCTCGTTACCCAAAAGCCAGTACACATGAATAATTACAACCGGATCATATATTTTGGTGTCTAACTTGAAAGCCACTTCGAGGGCAATAGCTAGTGAAAATAACACGGGTTGAATATTGGGGAAGCTCAAAATTCTTGAAATTGAACCTGAGAGAATGGCCGCCTCATCATAGTAACAGGCGAGACTTGAATTTCAAATGTTTCCATTGCTTGTACATGCTGACTGTCTCTTCAAACCAATCATCTCTTAAATTTGGGCAGTCGGAAATAGTTAGTGAGCACTCGTCTGATAATTTCCAATTGAGTACATTTGGGAAACTTCTTAGTGATATGCAACCTACAAATTCCAAATATTTGAGAGTCTCTAATTCATCCAAGCCCTTAATTGCCAGAAGCTCTTCGCATCCTCGAATTACCAAGGACTCCAGCTTTTTCAAATTCGATAGATCATCTAGACTTTCAATCTTAGGACACTTGTCTATTTCCAAATGTTTCAAGGACTCCACTGAACCAAGACCTTGGATCGTAGTTAGATTTGGGCAATCGCTCAGCCTCAACAGCTTCAACCTCGTCAAACTCAAAAGACCCGCAAATCCCTCGAGGTGTTTTAACCCTTCCACTTCGAATTCTATCAACTGTTCAAGCCCATCGAGTTGAACTTCCTTCCAAAAACAGTGACTAATGTGCAAATGTGTCAATTTTCTCAAGTTGCAATGAAATGATGAGCTGGCTATTGATTCATGATATTGGGCACACAATGTTGACAGAGACGGTGGAAGGTTTGCGAGGGATTGTCGGCATGGACCATCTTGAGAGTAAAGACGACGCCAGTTCTCATCATGACCACCATATCTAAGGTTCACCAATTCAGTGAGGTTTGAGAGATCCGGGATCCATCTCAACGAACTTGATCCGAGTTTTAGGCTTATCAAACTTGAGGGAAACTCGGGCAACAGTTCAAGTTTGCTGCAATCACATAATCCCAATTTCTCTAGGCGACGAAGTAGTTTGATTGTCACCGGAACATTTCTAACAAGGGATAATTCCAAGTGCAGAACTCTCAAAAGTGATAATTTCCAAATGTCCTCGGGAATTTCCCACTCCAAACATGGGCAATTCCCAGCATGTAGCTCTTCCAACTCTTTTAGCTCAACAATGCTCTGTGGTAGATCCCTCATCAAAGAATACGAAATGTTGATGACTTTTAATCTACTCAGGTTCCCAATAGATTCGGGTAACCGTAAACATTGCGTTTCCGAGACATCCAACTCAAGTAGTGATTTCAAGTTCCCAATCGACATTGGGAGTTCCCTTATTTTAGTATATGATAGAATGAGAAACTTAAGTTTGTATAGATTCCCAATAGAACTAGGAAGTTCATTGATTTCTGTATATTGTAGTTTAAGAACTAACAAGCACTCTTGGTTACCAATGGCGTCGGGTAATATTGTAATAGTCGTATTTGAGAGATCCAACTCTACTAGTGATGACACTCTCGCAAATGATTCAGGTAGCTTACTCAACTTTTTGCAATTGCCAAAATACAAGTATTCAAGCTTCTCCAACTGTCCGAGTCCTTCGGGCAACTCCCTAAGACTTGTGCACCCATTCGCATTGAAGTAAATCAGGCATTTAAGCTTTCCAAGGGAACTGTCAACCTCAATAAGTCCTTGGCAATTTTCAAGGTTCAATCTTTCTAAACTCAAATAATCAGAGAAGTTTGGAGTCCTGGTCATGCTGTCACAAATATGTGAGATCTAGAACTTTAAGCTTCTTGGCAACCCGTCACAATATCTAAAAGAGATAAAGGGAAAATTATGTACAAATTTAGAGGCAACAAATGATTGTGCTAGAACCTAGATGTAATTGGGTTGACTATTTTTCTCATTTAACCCGCATAATCCACCTACATATCAATCCAACACAATCTAATTTAATGGCCTCGATTATGAGACCAGCTTAGTCAGCTTAGTTTTACTTGTAGAATAGCCTTGATGAATCCATTTATGAGCCATTTTTTTTACAATAGCTTATTGTCTACATTGTTATGGTACAGCAATTTTAGTTAAAAACATAAAAAAAAAACAACATGAGACAATTCAATGGAGTTAAAGATAAACAAATACAACGACGGAATACCTTGATTTGACTCCATCCAGCCCACTCCTTCGTGATGGAACTATAAGAAAGGTTGAGAACTACAAGATTTCTTGGATGAAAATTGATGGTGGAGAGCTCTTGAGGACACCCATACCAGGTCATGTATCTTAACTCTGAAAGTTGGTTCTCAAAGTTTCCATCTAATTGTCCCCACACTAATTCGAGGAACCTTATGTTTGGAAGCCTCGAAAACTCATCGCTCGTATAGCTTCCTAGTGCATTTCCATTTAAGCGAATGCTTCAATGGCCTCCTTTCTCTGCCATTCAATGATAAATTAGCATAAGTGCAAACGAAATGTCTTCATTCTCTCTCTACTATGATGAAATGGCTCTTAATTAGTAAATGAACTATTGAGAAAAAGCATAGATGTTTCACCTCTTCTGTTCTTATGATATCAAAGGCAGACAAAGGATCCCACAACCTGCTCTGTTTTCTTGGATCGATTTGCCTCATATATCCATAGACGATTTTCCTCCCGAGATCTCTTAATTGATCGTGCATCCAAAATTTGTTATCGTTGGTTATCTTTATCAAGGACATGCGGACAAGGACTTGAATTGAATAATCTGGAAAAAAACCTACAATCTTTCCACATGTAGAATGCACTCGTTTGGTCTTTGTCCACAAAGAGACATGCGATGTCAAGGAAGATCTGTTTTTGCTCATGACTCAGGGCATCATAGCTGATCTTCAGCCTGTCCAAGACCTTCTCATGAGGTATTTTCCTTAGATTGTCTAACACATCTGTCCATAAGGCTTCGTTTTGGCAATGAAGTAATGAGCCAACGACTTCAAGAGCCAATGGAAGTCCTCCAGTTGTAGAAACTACTTGTCTTGAAAGATAGACATAATCATTCGGAGGAAACTTTCTTCCAAAAGCATGTCTACTGAAAAGCTCAAGCGAATGAATAGAATCTAACGACTTCACTTCGTAATCGAATGTTTGGTTGGCTTTTAAGATGCTTATTTTCCTTGTTGTAATAATAATTTTACTCCCTGAGTTGAGCGAAACATGCTTGATGGCTAGTTTCTTGAGTTGTTCCTCATCATCCACGTCATCTAGAACGATGAAAACTTTCTTGTTAGAAAGTCGTTGCGCAATCACCTTGATCCCATCATCAACATCGTTGATTATGTTGGGAGAGCTTGAACCAAACATGTCAGATAATAATTGTTTTTGTAAAGTTATGAGGCCAAAGCTGAGCGATGATTCCCGGATATTTCCCAAGAAACAACAATGACTGAAGAGGGGATTTAGTTTGTTGAATACAACCTTAGTGAGAGTTGTTTTACCGATTCCTCCCATTCCATGAATTAGAACAACGTGCATGCCCTTGGAGTGCACGTCCAATAACTTCAGAACAGCTTCCACTTGATCATCCATTCCGACTATATGCTCGGCGACATATTTGTCTTTTGTCTTCAATTTCCTCACAATCTCTTGTATCACTGACTTAATGAATTTCCAATGCCTGCCACAATATCGAATCATCTAAGTTGAAAATTGAGAAAAATAACTCAGGACACTTGGCAAGTTGCATCAACATGGCTAGTAACGCTTACTAAATCGACTAAACCCAAAAGGAAGAGATGTCTTAGGTGCTCATGGAACCCGGCGTCTTTATGATTTAAACAAATGATCATGTAGCAAATATTATGAACTTTTCACTTCTTATTTGCTTCCGAAATGGCAACACTTCTCGAAAAGAGAAAGGAGGCAATTTAAAGGAGGTAATCCCCAATTTACGAACACAATGATATAGAAAATTACATCTATCAATGAAAAGAATAACAGATTCTTACTTTATTTGGTTTGGATGAACGAGATGGTTACCAAAAATAGTTTTCCAAACACACTTGCTATTCCTTCAATTACAGACCGCCCAAACAAGATCTTAACCAAACTCGGGTATACATTGAAAGTCCTAAACAAAAGTTACGGAGAACGGTAGGACATCTACATACCCTTGGCTTTTCAGCTCCCATCCTTTGATTTTAGCTACACTTTTGA
Source organism: Eucalyptus sideroxylon x Eucalyptus melliodora (assembly GCA_016097485.1). Classification (NCBI taxonomy): domain Eukaryota; kingdom Viridiplantae; phylum Streptophyta; class Magnoliopsida; order Myrtales; family Myrtaceae; genus Eucalyptus; species Eucalyptus sideroxylon x Eucalyptus melliodora. Next base: position 44,337,978 of record CM027828.1, on the reverse strand, counting down.
GGGCATCCTCCCACTTTAGCCTCGTCTGGAAACCAAAATTCATTTCATGCTCCTTCAAATCGCGGACGTACAGTGGAGACATAAGCCTAACATTGCGAGGTTTCACGTTGTAGAAAATCGGCATGATTTCCTTCTCAGATGGTTTGGTATTCGTGCACTCCACCATGTGTGCAAGCTCGCGAAGGCACCAGGGACTTGAAACATAACCTTTGGAGAAGATTGGTACATAAATCTTCGACTTTTCGATAGCCATCGGTAGTTCATCAGCTATTTCTTTACCGACATGGAGCTCTTCCTCATCGAAGAAAACACGGATGTTAGCTTCTTGCATTTCATGGTAAAGGCAATCTGTGAATCCTTGGCGAGTGTCCGGCCCTCTGAAACTCAAGAAAACCTCATAGTCAATCGTTGATAACTCATTGCCACTCGTTCCAGCCTCCGAGCTCTTTTCCTTATCCATTCTCGCAAGCATTTTCGCCTTAGGGTTTGCTCTCTCAGATCGCCTGATCAATGAAAGGCTCGTTCCCTTTGCATTTGCATAAAATTTTTTAAAAAATACTGGCCATACTTTCGTTTGCCTTATCTTTAAGCGCCCAAAATTATATATATATTTCGAGTCTACGTCGACTCTAGAAAAGCGGAATCAGTCCCCACAGCTTTTTCCTCCGGTGTGCTCCGCTCCCCTAGAGTGACTTTCGTCGAACTCGCAATAATACAAGTTTCGTTCTCACTGGAGAAAAAATAAAAATATTGAGGATTAGTTGATATTTCCGAAAATATTCGAGTCTGCGTCAAATCTAAAACTATGCTTTGTCTTTTTATGGATCACGGACAAATCAAGATTGCAATTTTATTTTATTTACGTAACTCTAGGATTTTTATCAAAATCTTTAATAGATTTACGATTAGATTTATTTAACCTGAATATTCAATTTTCCCTACTTTACTTGCTAATTTATTTCCTAGATTTGTTTTGAGTGAATTTTTATTTTGTCTTTGTTTATTTAATAATTTTACGACGCTCGCAACTTGACTGTCTTTAAACTTATGCAATTAAAAAATTTATGTGAAAATGTTGACATGTACATTCACCTACATATTTTTCATAATTCTCTAAAATTTGTAGAATATTACAAAATTAGCTGGGAAGGCAAAAAATTTGTTTTTATTCTTTGAATTCGGATGTGAAAATTCAGAGTTTTTTTTTTTTTTATTCTATGCTTTTGCACCTAGTGATCGATTTCAGGATAAATAGGCCCCTATCTTGAACTTGAAATCTCCTTAACCAGGGCCAAAACTAACCCTGTTAACCTGAGTTGGCTCAATCTTTTTTTCCCCCTAGTTTTTAAAACTTTAGTGAAGTTCAATTTTGTGTCTTTATCAAATAAAAAAAAATTATATCATTTCAAACACATTTTTATCCAAAAATTGATTTATGGAACATGAATTGCACCCAACATGAGTCCATAAGCGAGCAACAAATAAAAAGAAAAAAAAAAAGGAATCATGACGCGAATCAAGTACTCATAGAGGTAAACTTTCCAAAAGTGTCACTTACTTTAAAAAAAATCATTAAAATATTTTAATAAATAAAAAATAAATGTATAGAAATTAAAAAAAAAATAAAGAAAAAGGGCATTGGCAGGCAGAAGTAGCCTGGCATGGTTAAAAGCACAGCAACAGAGAGAAGAAAAAAGGTGTGCACCCGTGAGAAAGGACATACCGGCAAAAGCAGTGGAAATTGTGGGGTATAAGTTATAACGAGCACGAGATGTTTGACCGAGTGCAAGATTGAATTGCAATTTTCTTTCGTCTACCAAATATGGTGAGCGCTTGTTTGGCAAATTCCGATCCACGTGCCAGGGCCATTATGGTATATTCATTCAGCGATGAAAAGGACGGATCCCCGGCTTGGTTTTTCTTCTGTTTTTGTGGGGGAGAGGGAGGATAGGAAGGAGGGAGGGAAGAGTCCGTCATCCCGCTGCAAATCTTGCTTTGGTCATAGGGATGGGTTTGGTTTGTTTCGTTTTCGTTTTCCTACGTCGTTTTTGTTTTTGTTTTTTTTTCCTTTTTTGCCCTTTTTCTGGAGGACAGACGAATCAATTTATTTATTTTTAAATTAATCTTCTTTTCGGACAACCTTTTTTTCCCCTCGTGGCCGGCCCCCACACACAAAGCTTTGACAGTTAAGCGCGTCACTCAAAGCAAGGACAAGCGTCGGTCGAGTTCATCATGGGAGGACTATCTTTTTCTTTCTTTTCTCTCTTTGGGAGGGTCCGGTCCCGCGTCGCGGGGTGGAAGGAGAGGGGCCCAGTCCGTGATTGTCGGCAGCTCCTCTGGTCTCTCGTTTCATCGTTTTGATTGGTGGCGGTGCGATTCTCTCAATCAGTGCAGAGGCGCGTTTGGACCAGGGGTTTGAGAGAGGGCGACTATCTTTGGATAGCATTTCTTATTTTTACCAATTTTCAATTATTATAGGCACATGATAAACTTATTAAAGAGTTAATTCCACCCCCCCCCCCCCCCCCAAAAAAAAACACACACACACACACAATTCTAGCCTGAACATTTTTTTTAAATAAAAATCATAAATTTTATGTGAGTCTCAAATCTTGCATTTGTTAATTGAAATTTGAGATCTTATAGATTGTGATAAGTACTTTGGTAGGGCACGACTTTAGATTCTCCTTCATCATACTTCTGAACAAAATCAATTTATCTATTAAATGAGATCGATTGATCAATGTCCATTTTAAGTAAATTTTAAGTTTCAAGGGGAGGGCTTGGACTTGTTCTAAAAAATAAGGTTTTGATCATGAGTTTGGCTAATCTTGTCTATGGCGTCTCTTGATGGGTGCTGATCCATGTCCACAACTTCATATTACGACGAAATAGTGGAGGTTGGCCACAGAGATTTAATTCGGAGATCTTTTTGACTTGCCGGTGAAGTGAAGAAGACTATAAATAGTTTCACCATTAATTTTTAAGCTGTAGCTCATAAAAGAAGATGATGGATAGTGATTTAAATTCAGCTAGCAGGCGATGTGAATTTATTGTTGATGTGGAATAGCCATGTTGGACAATTAAGATTTCAAGTCAACAGAACTAGATTTAAGATTTAAGTGAAATTTGATTTTTTTATAAAACAAAGGAAAAAAATTTAGAGCAGAATTGACTTTATTTTTTTAGCAGAGTTGTCATTTAAGGTAAAGTTTATTTCGATTACAAAAAGAAGAAGATTCCACCAGGAATTACGCGTCTCTCTCTCTCTCTCTCTCTCTCTCTGTGCGGCTAGAATGTTGGATTAACAAGTTTTCCTTTTTCCTATTGTTGCTTTTGTATTAGCATTAGCATTTAAAGTTTAAATTTCCAGATATCTCAACAATTAAATTAATGGATACTTTTGTTGTTTAAATAATCACAATATTTTCCATTTAGGAAAACTTAAAGTAAGCTATTGTAGAAGAACTTAATGTCAAATCTAAGAAGCCACATTTTTTTTTTGGTAACCGAGGACTCCACCACGGACCCCCGTGCTCGAACGACTCTTGAGAGCCGAGCCCTTATTCCTCGGAGGAGACTAGCCTAGCAACCAACAATACATTCGAAAACATTTCTTAAGATCCATTTATTTTGCGAAGATATTTCTATTGAAAAACATTCTCCAAAAATTTTCAGTGTTTAGATTGCCTAAGGAAATGAATTTAATAGAAAGTATTCTCATAGTTAGGGGAAAATTTATACTTAAATTCAATATAATGAATTCTTTAAAAAATTAGAAAATATTTTTAGAAATATAGCAAGACTCGGGCACTTGGAGTTTTCTGATTATTCCTTTGAGATATTTTCAATTGTATTGTAAAAAATGAATTGCAATTTTCTTTGAGACAGGGGATCTCTACATAGCATTTCTTATTCCTTGGGCACCTAGATATTTCCAAAGTGTCACTTGCATTGAAAATAGGAAAAATTCCAAATAAGAGCTTGAAATGCTCTCATTTTCTTAAATAAAGACTTGAAATGGACATTATTTCAAATAAGGGCCCGAAGTACCTTTATTTTCTTAAATAAGGGCCTGAAGTGCCCATATCAATTTTAAAAAGGGCTTGAAGAGAAATTTTGCCTTTTAAAATTTTTAATTTTTTTCCTTTTATTCTTTCTTTAATCTTTTTTTTCTTTTCATTAAAAAAAAAAAAAAAAAAATGGAAAACAAAGGTGGGAGGGAGCCCCTCTTGCCTGTGGCCATCGCCTCATTACTAGTGGGGCAACGACGGCAATGGGGGGAGTGCCCATATCAGTTTTAAGAAGGGCTTGAAGGGAAATTTTGCCTTTTAAAATTTTTAAAATTTTTCCTTTTATTCTTTCTTTAATCTTTAGAACACAAAAAAAAAAAAAAAAATTGGTATTTGTGCCACAATGTGTATAATTTAGGGTTTTTGATGGTATCTTTCCATATATATATACTTTTTACATATAAAATGGACTAGGCCTAGATAGATTAAGATCAAGAAAACAACCACATGCGCAGCCTCCCCTATTTGCACATCAAGCTTAGGAGGGTCTAGTAGGCTGTTAGGCGTATAATTACCTCTCTTGTCAAAATTTCACGTCTTAATTACGATTTGAAGTTTCGATTTAAAAGTATAGTCTTGACACCTTTGAGTCTAATATTGTTCTCATAAGCTTGGAACGATTATAGAAGGTAAATGGTATCAAGTGTCAATTACAGAGAAAAAATGGATAATGAAATAGTGTCTCCTCAAATACTGTTTTCGTCAAACAAGGAGGAAGAGAAGGGAAAAAAAAAAAGAAAAAAAAGTAATGAAAAATTCAAAAAAATAATGATGTATTAAGTAGAAATGTCCACATTAGTAATTTCCGGCCTAATTTGACTGGATTAGCTCAATTCGTATTAATATGAAAAAATTTAGAATTAAATTAAAAGATTTAGGACTAAATTGGTACTAATGTAATAAATTTATGACTTTTTTGGTATATTTTCCCTATAATGGCATAGTTGGTCCCTATAGTGTTTTTCCCAGATGTGCCCCGCTCCTTGTAGACTTGACTTTTGACAAGCCAACGATATGCTAGTTTTCTTGTTACAATATTAGTCCTTGGTTTTCCAGGATTTCGCTTTTGGTCCCCGACTATGCTTTGTTTGTTTTTAACGAGGCTCTGACAAATCGAGATTGCAATTTTGTTTTATTTCCTTAACCAAGAACTTTTACAGATAGTATTTTCAGAATAAGGTTATTCTATTTCTTTTAGTTGATGAGTAAATTTTCTTATTTATTAGCTAATTTGTTTCCTACGTCTGTTCGGAGTGACTATTATATATTTTTTTCTTTGCTTGTTATTTTTCTTATTTTTGCGGCGCTCGCACTCTGCCTTTCCTTAATCTTTTGCGATCAAAACTTTTGATAATATAAATGTTGACATGTACATGCTCCTATAATTATTTTCACAATTTTCTAACGTTTGAATAATATTTCAAAAGTTGGTGGAAAAGCAAAAATGTTGTTCTTGCTTTCTACAAAGGCCAAACAAAAGACCTGGTCGCTAGAAGTATGGTGGGTTCTAATAAAAGTTCCCTAAACAACGTAAAACGAGTTTATTTATTTATTTATTAATTTATTAATTGTGAATTCGATGACGAGCTGAACCCTAGATCCATAAAGCTGATCCAGAATTCCTCTTCTTATAAGATTTTCATCATTAGACGGTTGCATAGATACATTTGAGAAAAATGAATTAATTTTGCAATAGAAAAATGGAAGATTGCACCATTCCGGTGAAGCTAGACGAGAGAACAGTTCAATCATGTCAGCTTCTAATGAAAACACCATTATAGTCTCCCCAATAGCACCTAGTTTATATTTTATTATCTTCTCATTAAAATTTCAGATAGTTTCTCGTGTTGTTTTTAGCAATTGTGTGCCATGAACAAATTGATATCGTCCTAAAGGCATTATATACACACACCGCGGGTGGTGAAATTGGAAACTTGCTACGACCATGAACTCCTACTAGCATGAAGAACATGTCAAACAATCACAATTTTGTATGTCGGTCGCATCAATCACGTTGTCTGCATGACTACGTCTCATCCTATTTAGCACTTAAATATTAGATATACTCATGTTTAAGTGGCTTGTTGCATCATAGGTCGTTATCACGAACTTTAACCGTTAGACGAAATATCTTGCCCGTTCCTCAACATGAAATGATTTGCTTTCTTGTGTGTATTAATAAGTGATGCTTGAGCATTATCAAATACATTTGTGCATGAACGACTTTCTTTACTACATCCTTTGCTCAATCAATGAGTCGAGGTAGCTTTCCATCATGGTGGGTTAATACCATTTTGCTAATGTCCACATTATCAACATAAGTCAAATGCACAACGGGCAAAATGCATTTTTTTTTTTTTTTGTCAGAATATGCTGAATTTCATTACTAGCCCGCAAAATGGGCACCGTTAGTTGGTAAGTCTAAACATAATATTGAACATAAAGGTTGATGAGGGAAAAAACCCAATTGCTAGGAAGAGAGTTGGCGCGGTGGGCTTTGGCAACCCAATCCGCAGCCTTGTTGAATTCCCTCGGCTCATAGAAGACAGAGGCGCCACCAATCTGGGCTATAAGTCCTTTGTAATCAGCAATAATGGATTGGGCCTGCCAAGGGGGCTCTTCTCGGCCCAATAAGCATTCAACAAGGGATAAGCTATCCGAAAATAAGTGCACCTTCAGATCAGTTGCAGCAAAGACTTTGTGTGGGGTTTCAATTCGTACGGAGCTTGCTGTTCGACTTTCCCTTACCCACAGCAAAGCTTCTCTCACAGCTAGGGTTTCTACAATCCATGCGGACGGGGTCGAGATTTGCTTCGTAAATTTGGCGACGAGGAGGCCAGCTGCATTTTGGCAGACAACCACGACCGATCCCTCTAGTTTTGAGCTGCACCATGAAGCGTCAACATTCACCTTCAACGTGTGTGGGTTAGGTGGTTTCCGTTTTTCCCAGCTGTTCTAATTTGCTTGCTTTCAGTTTTCTCCATTTTTCCCCTTAGCTATCCATTTCATGCACAGACTTGCTATTGTACGAGCTTCTTCTTGGGTGCTGATCGGGTTGAGCTCTTTTCCTTAGAAAATCGCACAGTTGCGGGTCTTCCAAATCTTCCATAGGAGAGCAGCAAAGAGGGATTTCTATTTTGTTCCGACTCTTGACGTGAGGTTTTCTAAAATCCATCTATCAATTCGAGTTATACTTGCTGGGTCTGTGTCGGCTTGAAAATTAGGGGTTGACCATACACTTTTTGTCCAGTCACAGAGGATGAATATGTGCTCCGTTGTCTCTGGTGCTTGGCCGCATATTTGGCAAGTTGGGTCAAGTAACATTTGTCTTCTATGCAAATTTTCCTTTGTTGGGAGAGAGTTGCTGCATATATTCTAGAGTAAGAATCCAATTTTGGGGGACGTCAGTAGCTTCCATATCTCGTTCCATAGTGATTTTGGTATTTGGTAGGAGGGAGATAGGTTTTGTCTGGTGGAGGGGATGGCTAAGTTTTGTATTTGGTTATAGCCGTTCTTGACAGTGTATGAACCGAATTTGTTTGCTGTCCACACAAGCTTGTCTGGGTTAGGATGTAGGCTTAAAGGGTGAGCTAGAATCTCTTTCGCTATAGTTTCCTGAAAAAGTGCATTTACTCTGTTCATATGCCATTCCTTTGTGTCGCGATCTATTAGTTCAGCCACATCTCTTGGATCATCCTTATTTGCTGGGCCAATGATTCTTCCAGAAGGTAGCCATACATCTTCTCGAATTCTTATTGTTTGTCCATCCCTAACCTCCCATCTTGTGGCTGGTTCAATTGCATCTCTCCCCACCAACATACTTTGCCATCCCCATGAAAGCTGATTGTCTCTATTTGTAGCCTAGAAATCACCTCAAGGATAATAGATACTCTTCATCACTTGGCACCATAGAGCATTTGGTTGTTTGACAATTTTCCAAGCCTGTTTTCCCAGCATAGCTTTATTAAAATCCACCAAATCTTTAAAACCTAAACCACCATAATCCTTCCCGATTTCCATATCTTCCCATTTCTTCCAATGAACTCCTCTTCTATTTGCATTATGTTTCCACCAAAAGGAAGCTACTCTCTTCTCAATACTTCGGCATATAGAAGTTGGAATTTTAAAAATGGACATCGCATATTGAGGAATGGCTTGAATGACTGTCTTGATAAGAATTTCTTTACCCGCCTTCAAGATCAACCTCTCCTTCCAACCCTCCAATTTCCTTTCGACTTTTGCAAGGATCCAAGCAAACATTTGCTTTTTTGTTTTCCCCCAGTCTGTTGGAATTCCGAGATACTTTCCTAAATTTTCTGAGATAGAAACTCTCAATTATGCTACTAGATTATGTTTAAGGTTGTGAGGACAACCTCTCCCCCACGAAAAGGCCTAATTTATTGAGATTTATAGCTTGACCTAATATCACGCCCGAACCTCGAGCGCGTGCCCATCCCTATCTGGTCGATAATAATTTGCGACTTCCCAGGACGAGTCGCTGACCCTTTCCATTTTATTGCACATGCGGAAGCGAAAAGAAATCCCTTGACAGTAATCATCTCGGGATAGAAAAGCAGGACAATAGATTCACAAACAAACATGCTTTTATACATACACTGAGTCATACACAAAGGTCTATGGCCAAAAGACTACAAAAGACTGGCCTTCCAAAGAGAAGCAGTCCTAACTGACCTACGCTTCCGATCACCTCCTCTCAGCTCCAGGTCCTCCACTTGACGACCCTAAAAATGTTGTCCCACAACGGGGTGAGATATCATCTCAGCGAGTCTAAGCTCTAAACCCCAATTAGGAGGGAAATACGCCCAGAAGTGTCCTAATCACACAATCACACAATCAATGAGACTTACCTCATCTCGCATCCACCACGCAGTCGATACAATTTATCTCACGAGACAACATGAGAGCATAAGCAACAAATAAGCTCCAATAACTGAAACGCCACACTCAATTAATCATGCGTTCCTAGTTTTGATCTCAAAGATATAGCACGGCCTACTCTCGATTCGGCGGTCTTCTGGCATTACCAAGCTTCGTCTCACCACATTGAGCACAGCAACGACTCTTTATCATACGGCTTTCTCGAAGGAGCATAGGGTCCAGAATCAACTGCGACCGGCTTCCCGTTGTCCAGGGGGTATCCCAAATAAGGATAACGTCCAGCTCAATGTACCGGACGATTTCTCTTGACCATCACACGATCACTCAAATATGGCTCAGGGCACCGTGCATTGCACTCAAATGCTTTAATTAAAATGGTGAGCCTGGCCTTTTTCTTCGTATTAGAAATTCATATGAAATTACTCGTGTGTGTGTACACGGTCAACTTGATCCAGAAAAATTGATATTCATCATTTTTGAAATCCCACTATTTCATATAGTACTAAAAACCATTTTCGGTGTCAAAACCCGACACTTGGGATTTTTTGAATAAATATTGGAAATTCACAATTTTTGGAATTAAATACCAAAAATCCAATCAACACTCAATTTGCATAATATAACGCTCAATTGCAGAAATTAATCACACCATTACAATCAAGCACGAAATTCCGGTCACTAGCTATCCAGGCATAATTTTCGGAAAATAATTAATAATTAAATAATTATGGAAATTAATTAAATAAATAAATTTAAATTCTACAAATAATAACCTAGGTCAAAATCATTAAATTAATAACCAATACGGACTGGGAGAAATTTCCGAACCCTTCTAGACAAATAGTACAATTTATTTAGGTCTTAGCTAAACCATGCTAACCACCTAACATGCTCAATTAAATAATTCAATTTCTAATTTAATCTAACTAACCACCTAATTCCTAATAAAATAAATCTAACACCCCTTAAACGTCATTAGCCTACTAAGCAGAGTTTAGAATATAAACTCACCGGTTAATTGCGGAAACCGGTTCACCGCGACGACGATGCGACTGCGGCTGAAACCTTAATTTTCGACGGCGTCGACGAACTTGGACCGGGCCTAAACTTGGCCCAACAAATCTCAGTCCAATCTGAGATATTTTTATGAACTAGGCTGGACTTGCTGCTGAGGAAAACAGGGCTTGGGCCTGACTTCAAGTGAGCTAAAACCAAACTGAACTTGGGCCTGAGCTTGGGCTTCAAATTCTGCTGGAGATGGGCTGAACTCCAATGGTTTGTGGGCTGATGATGCAGGCTGGATACGGGCCCAACTGCTGACCAAAATTCGCTGGCTTCGTGGACAATGGTGCTGCCTTGCTTGGACTTCGCTGGAATCTTCAAGCAGTGGCGTTGAAGGAACTCTGGATGACCGGTTGGCAAGCGGCAGCGGAGAGGAGATGTAACGAAGGCTTGGTGGATGGTGGCCGAAGACACACGCGTGCAGCAACTTCGGTCTTCGATCTTCGTCGGGCTGCTGGTGGGTCAACAATCGAAGCAAGTTGGGGGAGCTTTGACCGAAGAAGGAACTGCTTGGACGTGGCAACGAAGCTCGGCTTCGTGAAGATGGGCGAGCTAACACGGACAAGGCTTCGCTGGCAGCAAGCTTGCGACCAACTTTGGTGGAATCGTGGGCGCACAAATGAAGTGGGTGAGTTCGTGAAGATGGAGCTGGTGAGTCAACTTCTAGCTCCTTTAGTTGACTTGGCAGGAAACAAAACTTAGTGGAAGATGGAGCTGGTGAGTAAATTCTCAAGTCCAATTGCATTTAGATTCCCTAATTGCTTCCCAGATAGTTCGGTTATCTCGTGAGTGATCAGCTCGGAGAATAGCACTATTAGCGTTTCGATGAAAGGCCCGATTTATTTAATCGAAAACAAATTCCGAAAATTCAAGTGTCACACCCGACACATAACAGTATTGATTCAGCACATTTGAGACATTCTAAGCTTTTCGTATTGTGCCATCTAAGAAGAAAATGACATCATCTGCAAAGAGGAGATGTGAAAGGGTTGGGCATGTAGAATTAAGGCGAATACCCTTTATACTTCCATCTTGAACAACTTTGCTCATGAGTGTCGAGAGGATGTTGGCCATGATGATGAATAGGTAGGGGGAAAAGGGGTCTCCTTGCCGAATTCCTCTAGTAGGTCTAAAAGCAACTGAAGGCTCACCATTAAGTAATATTGTCGCAACCAATTTTTCGGGTGATGTGAACCACCTAGAGTTTGGCTAATGGATTGTTAAGCCTAAACTTAACTCGGGCTCTCCCAAGCCCATACCAATTCACAACTTTTGGTTCAAGTTCTTAACATGTAAAATTTTTTAATTAGGAGTCGTCACTAATTTATTTTTGGTGGGTCGATTAGAAACCCAAGTAAAGTAACGAGAGATTTACTTTACTCCTATGAACTAGAGATCTATGAGTTCGGGGACTTGGTTATGCTATAATTCTCTAACGCCCTTTCGGTACCTTTCTTTTTATTTTGAAAAATATTTGGCAAACAATTTGGATTGATTTTAAATCTATTTCCCTAACATGTGGGGTGGTTATACGAGTGCACAATCCACCAATTCAACATCCAAATAAACAATAAATAAATCGCAAAAACTTACCTTAAAGCAATGAAACCGTCTGCAATGTTAAATTAAAATCCACATCAACAACCCTAGATATAGTTTCTAATTAACACGCAATTTTTTATTTTCACTTAATTAATGAAAATCATGATATTAACTAAATGACCTAATTAGAATGACATGTAATTTCTAATTAAATTGGCCTAGCAAAAATACTAAATGACATACATCTCAATAAATCTAACCCTAATGACATGCATATGACATTTTTTCTTTTTCCTAAAAGAATGCATTTTATCCTAAATGATAAAACTAATTTAGCCTATGACATTTTTTGCATTTTTCATGAAATTCGAAATTTAGTGAAATGTGAAAATTACCTAATTAGATTAAGATCCTATTTAATTTATATTAGGAATTAGGTTGAGCCAAATCATAATTTAAACTAAAATATTAACTTAACCAAAATAATCCTAAAATGCAATCTATTTGATAAAATACCTAAACCTATAAAAAATTAAGAAAAAAACATCATCTAAAATTAAACTAAATGCAATTTTACCATAATATGCAATGACGTGCAAAAGATGCCCTAATTTTACATGACATATGCATAATGACTTTTTTTGTGTTTTTCCTTTTTTTTTTAATTTCGAAATTAATAATTGACAAATAATTAAACATGCAATCCAAGTTAAAAAAACTAGCAACCTAAATTAATTGATTTGATCTTTGATTTTTTTTTTTGATTTTTTATTATAAAATTCATAACAAAATTTCTAGTCTAAATGTGGAAACCCTAAAACAGGAAATAAACCTAATTCTAACATACATTTTTTATTCTTTTATGAAAGCAAATTTAATTAAACGGCACGACAGTAAATCAAAGCAAGATGATATCCAAATTGACGAACCATATCTCGCGCATGAGATCGGGTTGGCTAATTTTACATAAATCGCGAATCGAATTTCGGGCGGGAGATTGGATTAGCAATTTTTTAACAAGTGATTGCGAGTCGGATTTCGGGCACGAAAATCGGACTGACAATCACAAAATTCATGGGCTATTATCAAGGAATAATTATACTAAAAAAAAGAAAATAAAATAAAATAACAAAAAATAACAAAAATAAGATAAATAAGTAAAAGAAAAACTACCTAATTTTCTTTGGTTTTTTTTTTTTTTTTTTTTTTCATTTTTTCCCTTTTTTTTCCCTTTTCAAGCACGGCTTGCTCGTGGGTCTCCGGCGGCACAAACGGAGGTCCGGCGGGTCACCGAGGTGGCTCGGTGAGGGGTGGATCGCGAAGGTGGCTGCTGCAGGCGTCGGGGCGCTCGAATCACAGGCTTCAGCCAGTAGGGCGCTGCAAGGACGGCGAGGGGCCTTGGGTAGCTTCGATGAGGAGCTCCGGCGTCTGGATCGGGCTGTTGGGCACGGCGTTCGGCGAGAGAATCGAATCGGGGCACGAGCGTCGCAGTGCAGAGCGAGGGCGGCATCAGATCTAGGTCTTTAACGAGGCTCGGCACCGGCAAAAGGGAAGCGTCGAGCTGGGTCCGGGCCTTTTGTCGTCGGGGACCTTGGATTTGCGGGCGGAGGGAGCTCGGGGTTACCGGTTGCGAAGGAGTCGGGCGTTGACGGTGCAGGGGTGCTGCAGCGTGGGCTGCAACGGGGCAGTGGTGGGGGGCTTCGCGAAGAAGAAATCCACGAAAGAGATGAGCAGTGCACGCCTTTTTCCTTTTCTTTTTTTCCTCTATCTCTCACCTCACGTCTACTCTCTACTCTCTCTCTCTCTTCTGCTGCACTTTTCACCTTTTTGTCTTTTTAGTGTTCTTTTCTTTTACGGAAAAGAAACCCCCACAATTTACCGTACGTGACCCCTTTTGTAAGCCAAAAAATTGTATCTTAGAGGTATATTTCATTTCTAATTTTTTTTAGCACAATACCCCTAAATATATCGCTGAAATATTTTTCACATATTCCATCAAGAAAATCCCCCTTTTGTGCAAAAGTGCATATCCCGGTGTATAGTACCTAAATATGTGAAAAATCAAAAATAAAATTTTCCTAAACTATATGCCATTTGATTATGATTTTTTATTTTTTATTTAGCAAAAAATTAACCCCAAAAATTTAGGTGTTAACAGCTGCCCCTCTTTGAAGGTGAGCTCGCAGAGGTTGCCTTCAAAAACAAATTGAAACCTAAATTTTGGTCATGCTTATGTAATGAATGATTTTTTGTTGGAACATGAATTCCATTTTTTAATGCAATTTATATGATGCATGGAAATACGAATGTAAATGATAGATGAACCTACCTGGAATAACTTACCTTCGAGGAGAATAGAGTAATTCGAGATAGTGGGTGTTACCTATCCAGGACTCGTATCATTCTACGGTCGCCTAAAATAGTAACATGACTTTGTGAAGATGTCGCTTTCTTAGGACTCGTACCATTCTACGGTCGCCTAGTATGGCAAAAAGGAGCTGCTTTCTTAGGACCCGTACCATTCTACGGTCACCCAGTACAGCAGAAAGGTTTTGTAAAGAACTGCTTGCCTAGGACCCGTACCATTCTACTGTCGCCTAGTACAGTAGAAAGGTTTTGTAAGGAATTGCTTTCCTAGGACCCGTACCATTCTACGATCGCCCAGTACGGCAGAAAGGTTTTGTCTAGGACCCATACCATTCTACGGTCGCTTAAACGGGGATTCATTTTCTAGGACCCGTACCATTCTATGGTCGCCTGAATAAGGAATAGGTGTTGTCAATGACCCGTACCATTCTACGGTCGCCTTAATGAAGAAAATTATTTTTCCAAGACCTGTACTATTCTACGGTCGCCTGTTAGAGCAATAAATGTTGTCTAAGACCCGTACCATTCTACAGTCGCCTAAACTAAGGTTTTGCTTGGCTAGGACCCGAACCATTTTTCGGTCGCCTAGCCTTGCGACATAAATCATCTGACCAGGACCCGAACCATTCTTCGGTCGCCTTAGTCGGATTGAATTTGGAGAAAAATCTTTTAGGGACAACTCAATTGAGTGTCAGTATGCTTAAAGGTGAATACCTATGCAATGACAAATATTCAAGGTATGGATAAAGATATACTTACCTGGTAACATCTCTAATCTTCAGCGATACGTCTCCTGTAAAACATGGTCATAGGAGAGGCAACATGCATTTGTAATCATAAACATGCATCAATATAATGGAGGTTCATGATGATTTCCATTAATCTTGCATCACCTGATTTCCATTCTGAACACATGAGTGTCATGAATGTATCAAATGAGAGATCATTTGGTCTGAAGGGACTTTTTCTCTCATCCTCATTAAAATGGCCATTTCATCCCGACCTTTGATGTAGGATTTTGTTAATCACTTTATCTCACCATCGTCATGCCAAACAAGGGTCTGAGTAATCTCGCAAGTGGTACGATCTCATCAATCCGAGAGGTTTTTAAGAGGGACCGTAATGTGGGCTTGGTCAACGGCTTAACAAATAAGACTCTTTGAGTCGAGGCTGTTTGAAAAATGACATTTCATAACTGCCTTGGGATTTTCAAGTCAAGAAACATATGAAATGAGGCAGTAATTATCTTACTCGCACTTCTTCAAGCGAAGCATATGAACTCTTACGTTAATTCAAGTGACATAATCTGAAGAGACTTTGCAAGGGACGTAACGTAGGCTTGGTTCATGGGTTGAGAAACGAAATGATCATTTGGCTCAAAAAGTATTTATGGGGTCAAAATTGGTGATCATCTTAATATTTCCAACAATTTTCCTCCCCGTCGTCGAAGATCACAACTCCACCGCAACATCTCAACATTTGAGTTTTTTTTTCTTTTTTTGGGTATCACCTTGTTGGGGATATGACTCATTTCATCAAGTGTTTGATTTTTTTTCTTTGGGCATTGGCCTTGTTTTTACTAGGCACACTGCTTTTTCGTGCCCCTTTTTTTTTGCACTTTTTTTTTTGACAAAGTCTCCATTTTTATCAGCATTGTAAATCATGCTACTTAAGTGGTTTGATTTTACTTGCCTTACCCCAGTGTGGAGGATGATCACCAACTGGGTTTAATGTGAAATGAATTCATAGGCTCAAGGGGGCTATGCAATGGATAAAGTGTATAGAATAGAGAAAGAACTGCTCTTCGTCGTCCTAAGGCACTTTAAATTATCGTACAAATCACACTGTAAAAGCAATACTTGAAGATTGATGCAAGTGTGAGTAAGAAAATTTCTATCATTCATTTCATATCTTGTCCCGATGAGACGATCCTTGATAGGGATAATTTAAAAAGCTCTTCATGTGTCTGGGCTTAAAGGGCTGAACAATGGATTTACCTGTAATGTTTCGGGTAGTAGAAGAAACTACCTCTCATCACCTCGGTTGACGTACCATTTGCGAGATCACCATTTTCCTCGTGGGCATGGAATTTTTCACATAACTCACTGGGGGTCAGTGTATGGAATAGGGTTTGCCTTTCATCATTCCAAAGTATCCCATTTCACACATTCAATCCATCTCACACAATTCATCAATGAAAAAAAATGCAAGATTTGCAACAAATTTGAACAATTCAATTCAATGAGACAATTTACTCATCATAGAAATGCTTGCAGCTCAAATCATGACATGGCAAATTCTATCATGGATAATATTTCTTGAAAGCATTAGAATTCACTGGAGTTTGAAAACTCACGACCATCCATTTTTACTAGGATGGCACCTCTTGGAAGTACCTTCCTTACCATATATAGACTGTAATTTGGAGCAAACTTGCCCCCAGGATCTTCCACCGGAGAATGATGGTTCTCTTTTACTTGCCCCAAATCTTTTTTCATTACAAGTGCGCTCTAAACTTGTTGATCACAAGGCAAATTTATGATCATTGAAACTTGATACGTTATTCTCAGATGTCCCTTCTCATAACAAGTTATAGAATTATACTCTGCGACAAGAAGCAAATGAGTCAGATAAACAAATAGGTTTAATCTGCTACAAGTTTTGGAAAAATGTTTTTTTTTTATAGCAGTGAAATGCTTTTGTTTTTTGAAAAAGTTTTTGGGAAGAAACATGAAAGAGTCCAGCCCTCAGGATTTCTCCGTGGATAATAGTTTCTTTCATGGTTGGATATCGTCATTGGACTGGTTTGGAGTACCCCGTCATGCCCTCAAAAATTGGAAATAAAATTGTAATTTCATTGAATAGAATCAAATGAATTACATTATTGGAATGGAAATTATGATTCCTAATCCCTAAAAAGAGAAGAAATCAAAAACAATTTCTCAAAAGCGAAAAAAAATTCCTAAAATGCGATAAAAATTCCCGTGCTTTGGGAAATGTGCAACTGAACATGCCCCTAATTAAATAAGGAAAGCGACCTACTTAAGACCATGAATCATGTGCGCTTGAGTTCTTCACCCTCCTTGATCTTGTGATGCGAACCCTCCAGGTTAGAGATTCTTCCTTCTAGATAAGTCACTAGTCTCTTCATGGTGGCATCAAATTCAGCTACCTCGGGAGAATGAGACGATTCAAAAGTTCTTTTGGATCTCTTCTTCGAGTCGCAGTTTTTCATTGAAGATAGAGCATCTATGTCATCACAGCCCTTTTGCTTGATGAGAAAAGCCACAGTAGCAGACAATTCATCGACTTGACTTTGGTGGTGTGCAATTCGCTTGTTCATATTGTCAATGATACGGTCCAGTACATCATTTCGATCCGCCATTTTAGCTTTCGACCATGTATGGATGGGTGATTAGGAGTGCCCCATAATCACCTAATTTAAATAAATGGGAACATGTAAGCATGAGGTGTAAATAGAGAGCTAGTCCATGACAACAATCTATTTTTAGTCAAGAAAAGTCCACATATGAAGAGGATTTCCTAAAAATGGACTAGGAAAACAAAGATATGGAATGCCCCAGTAGCGACGGAATTTCCTAAACATGAACTAAGAAGTGCCAAAACATAAATTGAAAACAAATTTCCAATTTTTATTTTCTAAATGACTCATTATATGTCAATTTATTTCCTTATTTCATCTCTAATTGACAAAGGAATTAGATCAAATGACTAACCTAGATTGTCATCGACAGACCAAAAGCACGACAAAATAAATTGCATGGTATAGGGAAAGAAGACTTACTTCACCAAGGAAAAATCAAGGTAATCACATAGACATGCACATGGTAAGTGGCTCGATTTCTAATCTATAAGGCTTATCAAGGTGGAGCCACAAGGATGATCAGACTAGCCACGGGCTTGTGGACTACGTCGGGTCCTCATGACTCCGGCTTGGTCAAAGAGCCGACCCGAGTCGCGGGCATGCGGACCGAGGTGGGTACTCTTGACACCATGAAAGAAGCTTCGGGATTGAGCTAGGCGACTTGTACCACGAGCATGGGGTCGGAGTAGTATCCATCTCAATACCATCCTAAATGATCCTATGTGGCCCAGGTCCGGCGACAGGTCGTGTGTGCAAAGTGTAGTGATAAATGCAAAGCATGCACAACAGTTTATATCAAGCAACACTTCATATGTGAAATTAAACCATACATTCCTACACCTCCCTACAAAACAAAGGTTAGCAAACACTTTCCCTTATACCTCCCACCCTGCAAAAACATTTAACGCTTTAAATGTTAGGGATGTACCTGGGATCCTCCCTGCCAAACAAAAATATTTTTTCAAAAAGAAATTGGCCTAAGTCCACTAAGAGTTTCAACTCGAGTCCCTAGTGGAGTTGCCAAGCTGTCGCGACCAATTTTTCGAGTGATGTGAACCACCTAGAGTTTGGCTAATGGATTGTTAAGCCTAAACTTAATTCGGGCTCTCCCAAGCCCATACCAATTCGCGACTTTCGGTTCAAGTTCTTAACATGTAAATGTTTTTAATTAGGAGTTGCCACTAATCTATTTTTGGTGGGTCGATTAGAAACCCAAGTAAAATAACGGGAGATTTATGAGTTCGGGGACTTGGTTACGCTAGAATTATCTAACGCCTTTCGGTACCTTTCTTTTTATTTTGAAAAATATTTGGCAAGCAGTTTGAATTGATTTTAAATCAATTTCCCTAACATGTGGGGTGGTCATACGAGTGCACAATTCACCAATCTAATACTCAAATAAACAATAAATAAATTGCAAAAACTTACCTCAAAGCAACGAAAGCGTCTGCAATGTTAAATTAAAATCAACATCAACAACCCTAGATATGATTTCTAATTAACACGCAATTTTTTTATTTTCGCTTAATTAATGAAAATCATGCAATATGTAATGCAATATTAACTAAATGACCTAATTAGAATGACATGTAATTTCTAATTAAATTGGCCTAGTAAAAATACTAAATGACATACATCTCAATGAGTATAACCCTAATGACGTGTATATGACAATCTTTTTCCTAGAAGAATGCATTTTATGCTAAATAATAAAACTAATTTCACCTATGACATTTTTTATTTTTCGTGAAATTCGAAATTTAATGAAATGTGAAAATTACCTAATTAGATTGAGATCCTATTTAATTTATATTAGGAATTAGGTTGAGCCAAATCATAATTTAAACTAAAATATTATCTTAACTAAAATAATCCTAAAATGCGATCTATTTGATAAAATACCTAAACCTATAATAAATTAAGAAAAAAACATCATCTAAAATTAAACTAAATGCAATTTTACCCTAATATGCAATGACGTGCAAAAGATGCCCTAATTTTACATGACATATGCATAATGATTTTTTTTGTGTTTTTCCTTTTTTTTTTAATTTCGAAATTAATAATTGACAAATAATTAAACATGAAAGAAAATTTAATTAAACGACACGACAGTAAATCAAAGCAAGATGATATCCAAATTGATGAATTATATCTCGCGCATGAGATCGGGTTGGCCAATTTTACATAAATTGCGAATCGAATCTTGGGCGGGAGATCGGATTAGTGATTTTTTAACAAGTGATTGCGAGTCGAATTTCGGGTCTGAAAATCGGACTAACAATCACAAAATTCATGGGCTATTTCATGTTGGACAATTCATCATTGCATCAAGGAATAATTATACTAAAAAAAAGCAAATAAAATAAAATAACAAAAAATAACAAAAATAAAATAAGATAAATAAGTAAAAGAAAAACTACCTAATTTTCTTTGGTTTTTTTTTTTTCCCTTTTCGAGCATAGCTTGCTCGTGGGTCTCTAGGCGGCGGAATCGGAGGTCCGGCGGGTCACCGAGGCGAAGGGTCACCAGAGGTGGCTCGGTGAGGGTGGATCGCGAAGGTGGCCGCCGAAGGCGTCGGGCGCTCGGATCACGGGCCGGCCGGTGGGGCGCTCGTAGGGACAGCGAGGGCCTCGGGTAGCTGCGATGAGGAGCTCCGGCGTCTGGATCGAGTTGTTGGGCACGGCGTCCAGCGAGAGAATCGGATCGGGCGCGAGCGTCGCAGTGCGGAGTGAAGGCGGCATTAGATCCGGGTCTTCAACGAGGCTCGGCACCGGCGAAAGGGAAGCGTCGAGTGGGTCCGGGCCTTCGTCGTCGGGGACCTCGGATTTGCAGGCGGAGGGAGCTTGGGGTTACCGGTTGCGGAGGAGTCGGGCGTTGACGGTGCGGGGGTGCGGCGGCGTGGGCTGCAACGAGGCGGCGTGGGGGGCTTCGCGGAGAAGAAATCCACAAAATAGATGAATAGTGCATGCCTTTTTCCTTTTCTTTTTCCTCTATCTCTCACCTCACGTCTACTCTCTGCTCTCTCTCTCTTCTGCTGCACTTTTCACCTTTTGTCTTTTTTGTGTTCTTTTTTTTTACGGAAAAGAACCCCCCACAATTTACCGTACGTGACCCCTTTTATAAGCCAAAAAATTGTATATTAGGGGTATATTTCATTTCTAATTTTTTTTTTAGCACGATACCCCTAAATATATCACTGAAATATTTTTCGCATATTCTATCAAGAAAATTCCCCTTTTGTGCAAAAATGCATCTCCCAGTGTATATATCTAAATATGTGAAAAATCAAAAATAAAATTTTCCTAAACTATATTCCATGTGATTATGATTTTTTATTTTTTATTTAGCAAAAAATTAACCCAAAAAATTTAGGTGTCAACAAATATATTGAAAGATACTAATGAGATACATTGCTTTATCCACTTGACCCATTTCTCATGAAAACCCAGCTTCAGCATATAATCACAAAGAAAATCCCATTCAACTCTATCATACGCTTTTTGCATGTCTAGTTTTAGGATGGCTTGAAATTTACGTTTCCTCCTTCTTACCCTTAGTTGATGGATCACCCCTTGGACAATAAATATGTTATCTTGAATCTGCCTACCACTTATAAAGGTTGTTTGCTCTTCTAAACTATCAAGAATAACAGCCATGGTTTCAACCTATTAGCCAGCACTTTTGCTATAATTTTATAATTGAAATTGCAAAGGCTTATAGGTCTGAATTGGGTGATATTCTCTGGGTTAGTTACTTTAGGGATAAGAGTAATGTGCGTTCTGTTTAGCTCTGGTTCAAACGTACCTTAACTGAAAAAGGGTTGCACCATGCTGAAAATAACGTCGTTGATGATTGGCCAATGATTTTGATAGAATAAACCGTTTAGCCCATCCGATCCCAGTGCCTTAGTGGCCCCTAGCTGAAAAACTGCATCTTTAACTTCTTCTTTTGTTACTGGTTTGATCAGATCAGCATTCATCGCCTCATTAACCACCACTTGGCATTGCTCTAACACATGTTGATAGTTCCGGTCACCAACTGAAGTGAATAAAGATTGATAAAAGCTGCAGATATGATGAGTAAGAGTCTCGGGGTCCCTACACCAGGTTTCATCATCTAGCCGAAGCATAGATATTTTGTTTCACTGTCTTCTTTGAACCGTTGTTGCATGAAAATATTTGGTATTTTGATCTCCCCATTTTAACCATTATATTCTGGACTTTATGCACTAGTGCATCTCTTTTTGCCTCCACAACTCTTCAATTTTCCGAACAATGTTGCGGGTTTCCTCTCCGTTTTGCTCCTTATCTGTTTTATTTGTTAACTCCATAAGCCGGAACTTGAGGGGGTTGATATGTTTTTGGGCATTTTGGAACTTTCTCCTGCTCCATTTTTATAATTCTGATGCAACCAGCTTTATTTTGTGAGTAAAACTGATTGCATTAGAGCCATTTGCATGCCAAACCCTCTTAATCACCTCCTCACACTCAGGGTCTTCTAGCCAAAAGGGTTCAAACCTGAACATTTTCTGACTTTTCCTTTCTTTTTGTTGTAGGGATAGAATAATCGGGCTGTGATCCAAGCCTATTGCTGGTAGAGCAAAAGCCTGCGCATTTGGGTATAGCACTCTCCACTCCAAATTGCAAAGTGCCCTGTCTAATCTCTTTTTAACTAATGCACTACCTTCTCTCTTGTTGGACCAGGTGTAAGCACAACCCTTGTTTTCAATATCCATCAAAGAACAATCGTCCCAGAACCCCTGGAAAGTTGCAATTCTGTATCAGTCCACCTCCTTACATCCAACTTTTTCCTGATGGTAAAGTATTTCATTGAAATCCCCAACACATGACCATGGGAGAGAATTGGAGTAGTTGTTGTCTTTTATTAAACGACATAGTCTCAGTCTCTCTTGAAAGTTTGTTGATGCATGTAAAAAGGAAATGCTCATAAGGCCACCGCTATTAATATCCTTACATTTTATATTTATGAGCTCCCTAGAACTTCCCTCCACTTCCACTTGAACCTCCTCATCCCACATTAATGTAAACCTCTAGCTATGCCAACTGGTTCCATAATGAAAGATTCTTTGAAAGGAGTCTTTTTCCTTACTCTCTCAACAACATTATTCTGATTTTTTGTTTCCATGAGGAACACCAGGTTGGGCCTCTCTTGAGCCACTAAGGCTTTGAAATGCTGGACTGTCAAGGGATTGCCTAGCCCTTGACTTCCCCAAACTAAGTAGCTTCATCTTTGCTCTGGTGGCTTATTAGGGCCAGCAACCATGGCCCATGTGTTCGCCCCTTCCCATGACTAAATAGGGGCATCCAAAAGTTGGTTTTCATCCACCACAAGCTCATGTGAGAGTTTCTTCTCATAAGGACTGACCCGCTTTTGTTTTTTGGCTGCAAGAGCTTTATTTATCGCCTTTCCTTTCTTAGAATTCTGTGAGGACATCTCAATCCCAGCTTGAGAGAGAAGTAGTGTTTGTTGTTTTTCTGAGTTGTGCCTTTTAATTATACTCATTTGTTTTGTTTTTCAGGTTGGACCGGGACAAGGGCCAGAGCAAGTTGTTCTTCCATCGCTGTTTCCATTGTTGTTTCTATCACCTCTGTTTGAGTCTCCATGACAACTTCTTCTTCTAGAGCCAAAGGATCTGGTTTGCCATAAAAGATCTTCCAGTAAGGACTGATTTCTCTAACTTCTGCCTTTAGCCACGAACCATAACGGCCTAGTTGATCCTGAGCTAGTCCAATTTCTTCATAAGGTATTTCAATGCAATAATTAGCATAGTGCCCAATTCCATCGCTGTTTCCATTGTTGTTTCTATCACCTCTGTTTGAGTCTCCATGACAACTTCTTCTTCTAGAGCCAAAGGATCTGGTTTACCATAAAAGATCTTCAAGTAAGGACTGATTTCTCTAACTTCTGCCTTTAGCCACGAACCATAACGGCCTAGTTGATCCTGAGCTAGTCCAGTTTCTTCATAAGGTATTTCAGTGCAGTAATTAGCATAGTGCCCAATTCGACCGCAAGAGTAGCAAAAATGTGGAAGCCTTTCATACTTATAATCGATCCATCATTTCTTGTCCCCACAGGTTATCACAGTACCTGTTTTGAGCGGGCTGGACAGGTTTAGCAGCACTTTGGCCTTTCCACTTTTCCTGAAGTTTGTGCCTCTCGCCTCGATCTTTATCTCCTCTACTTTCCCCAATTTAGAAGCTAAGAGGCATATGGCACCTTCATTAACTCTGGCGCAAGGAAGACCTATAAAGTGAACCTAGAACGCATAATGCGTGAATTCATAACAGTGCTCAGGTATGTTTGGGTCACCTTCTTTAAGGACTAATAGATTACTCGCGAAAGACCAAAGTCCCGATTCTAACACCCTTCTTTTTTCTTCACTTGATTAGAAAATAAATGAGAAAAAACCCAGTTCAATTTGTTCACATTTTACGAATCGCTTTCCATGCTCTCTTCATAGTATTATTGAAGGCTTGAAAATTTACATTTGGCTTCGAATATAGCTTTCCATATAGGGTTAATTCACTTTGTTGTTTTTCTTTGTCTAGGATGTCATCCCTTAGGTTTGTGATGTCTTCTTCGGACCATAGATCTCCTATTCTCCTACACAGCGCTGCTAAATGAAGATGATTGTCCTCTTTATCTGCCATTTCCTGTCACCTGTTCTGGGCTTGCAGCAGATCACTTTGGTAATTTGGCTATGGAGTGAAGGGAGCTCTAGAGGCGATTTTGAAACAGGTTTATTGCGACTAAACAGGAGGATTCACTGAGGGGAACTGATATGCCTACCAGAAGAAGCACAGAGTTGCCAAGAGAAGCACAAGACCTAGGGCCTCAAAGATCCAGTCACAGGTGAATATTTCAGCTATACAATCACTGATGCAGCACTGATCGTACCTTAAGATGATAGACAGGAAAGGAAATCTGGATGTTTCAAAAGACCTTCACAAGCTTCAAGCATTCATGGGTTGCCCTTCAAGAGGAGGTTCAGAGGATGCACAACAAGGTCCAGCGACGCTTCTCTCCATGGGTGCCCTTCGGATGGAATAGATTAGTACAAGAGCCTTAATCTGGTGGTGTATGCCCGAATATTGCCATGATTGGCAGATCTAGGGTTTTTGATTTGGGTTTTTAGGGATTGAGAAACAGCTATCACTTAGGGATAGGGAGGAAACTCAACCATTGTTGAGAGTCTTAATTTTCCATAACGGCTCTTGTTGGGCAAAATGCATTGAATTGTGCACAATGCATGATCAAAAAACTAATTTTTATATTGTCCACATCTGAATTTTTGCAGGTAAAACGGACATGAATTTTTGTTGTTAAATAATAAAAAAGGAAGAGAACCCCAGTCCAATACGGTCATTTTTCTAAAGGACCTAGTCCGCCCACATCAGCTTAACCAAGCCCAATTCACTACAGCCCATTACTTCGACCCAATTCATTAAGCCCACGAATCGATCAGGTCCAAGTGGATTTCTTCATCTTCGTTCCCTTCAGTGATCCTGTATCCGCCAACAACCGCCGCCGTAGCCGTTCCACCATCGCTGGTTCGGCCACGTGGTAGTTCCACTGTTCGCCCCTGTTTCTCGGCCAAGGAAGTCTGAAGTGCTTGAAGATTATTCGTTCATTGGTCGTCATCTCCGATCCTCAGCCTCGTCGTCATGGACGATGTCTCCCTTTGATCCGATCTCTTTTTGCGGTGGACGTCAGCAATTTCAAGGTAATTATCGTCTATGCTCTGTTTCGGTTGCTCTTCACGCGAAGCAGAGGCTGAGAGCTATATAGACAACTGTGATTGAAATTGTTTTTGATAATTTGAACTTTTATTGATTTTGATTTGATGAACTAAAAGTGAACCAATGCTTTAAATCCGCCGCCGCCGATTCGATGCGATGGGCTGTGCCGGATCTCGGCCCAAGGGAGACGGTACGGCGCCCCACGAGCGCTCTCCGCAGCTCCGGATTTTCCATGTCGCCGTTCCTGTTGGGTTCCGTCGATCTTTTCGTTCTTCGAGTGCTGGCGTCTTTGAATTCGGTCTGCTGCTGGAGCGTTGACTGTGACCTAAAACACCGATATCGGCGACGATCGAGTTTCTTTTCTTGTGCCTTAGCGAGCTCAGTGACTCGATTGTTTGCCTGCTGATTTTCTCGCGCCGTCGGTTTCTTGATTTCGAGCCGTGTCGTTGCCTGTTCGGGGGACGTAGTTCGTTAATTCAGAATAGACTAGGGACAGTATAGATTGTCCAATGCAAAATGGGGAAAATGTGTTCAATTGTGCACAATGCCGTGTGAAGTTTGAATTTGGCATTACTTGTAGGTTCATTCAGAGCCTTTAAAACCAGATCTGCCCAATTTATTTCTCTTGATTAAATCAACACGTAGAGTGGAGATATCAATTGGGCAAAACAAACTGGTTAAGGAATATAAACAGATTGCGGATGGCTAACAGCATAGAAGCCCTCTTAAAATTATCTATAGCAAAAGCTCGCAGTCGTAGGATTGTAGTACAAGTTCTTCTAAACAATTATTTATGATGTTGTGATTATGGTCACGGAATATGATTCTATGACATTCTTCTATCGGTCGTTCTTATGTCGCACAAGTTAGGGTCGAAGTTGTTCATCAAACAACGAACAAACTCCCCTTCAACTGATAAATTTTTTTTCTTGTGCTGCTTGTTTTTGGTAATCATCTAACCGAACAGTTAATCTCATCAACCACATCTTGCCATAATGAACTCCCTACGTTTTGGGGAATGATGAACATATAATTGACATTATGAAGAAGGCACCATTATTAAAGGTACGTCTTACTATATTTTGACAAAAATGCTACGTAGAAAAAGTTATGAAATTGATACTACTGATGGAAGTGATATGGACCTTGTTTTTGCTGACATATCGCAAGTGAAATATTTTTCTTGAGAGAAATTGAAGATATAAATCAAAACTCAATTGCATTAAATAGAATTAACTCCTAAATTTTGCATCCATTAGATATATTCAATGTGTAGATTTAACGCGAAAAATATGTTGGATGTAATATTCACCAGTCTTGCATTAGGGACTGAGATCAAATTTAAGCATATAGTATGTGGATATGTTATAAGAGGTACACATGATGTCGTTGATATTTCCTTCTCTTTGCTAAACTTTAAAATATCTCATCAATTGAATTTTAAATTTTAGCCTTAGAAAAACTGGACAATTAAATGGATAAAAAAAATTCTACCAATTTGAAAAAAAGTACATGCCTTTCCAGGCTTTGACAACATTGTCGGAAACACTACAAAAAATTCATAATAACGACAAAAAATGTGATGACGCAATTACAAAAAAAAAAAAATGTCACTAAATTCTTGAAATCTTTCTTATTCAACAGTGGGAAACTAACCCAAGGCACTAAAAAATCCCAGTCTCACTCCTCTCTTTGTTTTCCTTCTATTGCCCCCGACTTTCCGTTCCTTGTACATTCTGACTGTGCCAACAAACGAGTCTGCTTCTAAAATTGGGCAATCTCTAATAACTAGAACGCACTCGTCTAGTACTTTCGGATTGAATATGTTAGGGAAACTTTTCAATGATCTGCAATCGCAAAAACTCAATCTTGTGAGAGTCTCTAGTTCATCCAGGCCTTTAACCGCCAGAAGCTCATCGCAACCTCCAATCGTCAAGGACTTCAGCTTTTTCAAATCCGATAGATCATCTAGACTTCCAATCTTAGGACAAAGCGATATTTCCAATTGCTCCAATAGGTCCAATGAGCCAAGACCTTGGATGGCAGTAAGATTTTGACACCAACGCAGCCTCAACAGCTTCAACCTCTTCAAACTCGAAAGACCAACAAATCCCTCAAGGAGGTCTGACCAACTCACATCAAATTCAACTAACTGTTCAAGTCCATCGAGTTGAACTTCCTTCCAACGGCAATAAAAAATGTACAAACGTGTCAATTTTCTCAAGTTACAATGAAATGACAAACTAGTTGTCAATTTGTGATATTTTAATGACAATGTTGAAACACACGGTGGAAGGACCCCAAGGGACAGTTGGCATTGACCATCTTGGAAGAAGAAAGGACCACAGTTCTCATCATAATCATTAAAGCTCAAATCCTCTAATTTAGTTAGGTTTGAGAGATTCGGGAGTTGCCGCAATGAAGATGTTCCTAAGCTTAGGCTTATCAAACTCGTGGGAAGCTCCTAATACTTTGAGTTTGCTACAACACCCTAAACTCAATTTTTGTAGGTGAGGAAGTAGTTTGATCGTTTGTGGAACATTCTTAATGGGGGTGGATTCCAAGTCCAACACTCTCAAAAGTGATAATTGCCAAATGTCCTCGGAATTTCCCACTCTAGATCTTGGCAATCATTGGCATGCAGCTCTTCCAACTCTTTTAGCAAGAAAATACTCCGTCGTAGCGTATTTATCGGAGTACATGAAATCCTAATGATTTTTAATCTACTTAGGTCTCCAATAGATTTGGGTAATTGCAAACATTTTGTGTGTGAAACGTCCAATTCAAGTAGAGATTCCAAGTTACCAATCGAGGATGGAAGTTCCCTTATGTTAGTACCCAATAGAATGAGAGACTTAAGTTCTCGTAAATTCCCAATAGAACTAGGAAGTTCATCGATTTTTGTAAATTCCAGCTTAAGAACTAACAAGTGCTTTTGATTACCAATGTAGTCAGGTAATCTTGTGATGGTTGAACACGAGAGATCTAACTCTACTAGTGATGTCACTCTCGCAAATGATACGGGTGGCTTCCTCAACTTTTTGCAATTGCGTAAATACAAGTACTCGAGTTTCTGTAACCCTCCGATCCCTTTGGGCAACTCCCTAAGATTTTTGCACCCATTCGCATTGAAGTAAACCAAGCACTTAAGCTTTTTGAGGGAACCATCAACTTCAATTAGTTTTTCACAATTATTAAGGTCCAATCTCTCTAAACTCAAATAATCGGAGAAGTTTGGAGTCCTGGTCATGTTGCTACAATATGAGATATCCAAAACTTTAAGCTTTTTAGCAACCTGTTACAATAGCAAAAGGAGAGTAAAGGGAAAATTCCATACGAATTTAGAGTTAATAAATGGTTGTGCTAGAACCTAGATGTAATTGGGTTGAGTCATTTTCCTCATTTAACTCACATAGATCCGTTTAGTAATAACACCTAGCCAACCTTATCCACAAATATCTACCTATATATCAATTCAACACAATTTAATTTAATGGCCTTGATTACGAGATCAGCTTAGTTTTACTTGTGGAAAGACCTTGATTAAATCCATTCATGAGCGATTTTATTTACAGCATGTTATTGCCTATATAGTTATGGGTTAGTCAATTTTAGTTAAAAACATAAAAATTGCGTGAGACAATTCAATGGAGATAAACAAATATAGTGACGATGGTACCTTGAATTGACTCCATCCAGCCCATTCCTCTGTGATTGAACTCCGCGTCAATTGAAGAACTACAAGATTGCTTGGATGGAAATTGATGGCCAAGAACTCTCGAGAGACGCCTGTGCGGTCATGTATCTTAACTTTGAAAATTGATTCACAAAGTCTCCATTGAGATTCTTCCCCTCTAATGTGAGGAACCTTATGTTTGGAAGCCTTGAAAACTCTTTGCTCGTATAAACTCGTGTTGGTTCATATAAGCAAATTGCTTCAATGGCCTCCTTTATCTGCCATTCAATGGTAAAGTAGCATCAGTGTAAATGACAAATGTCTCCGTTCCCTCACCCCCCCCCCCTTTCTTTTAAGAAAGGGCTCCTAATTAATAAATGAACTATTGAGAAAAACATAGAATTCGATGGTCAAACATATGCTTTTACCTCTTTTGTTCCTATGATATTATTGGCCGTCTCAAGATCCCATAACCTGCTTTGCTTTCTTGGATCGGTTGGTCTCGTATGTCCACGAACAATTTTCCTTCCGAGATCTCTCAGTTGGTCATGCATCCAGAATTTGTTGTGATCAGTTATCTTTATTAAGGACATACAAACAAGGACTTGAATTGAATGATCCGGCCTAAACCCACAATCCTTCCACATGTAGAGTGCATTCATCTTGTCCTTGTCCACAAAGAGACATGCGATGTCGAGAAAAATCTGTTGTTGCTCATGATTCAAGGCATTGTAGCTAATCTTCAGCTTGTCCTGGACCTTCTCATGAGGTATTTCTCTCAGATTGTCTAGCACATCGTACCATGAGGCTTTGTTTTGACGATAAACCAATGAGCCTATGACTTCAAGAGCCAAAGGAAGTCCTCCAGTCGTAGAAATTATTTGTCTCGAAAGATCGACATAATCATCTACAGGAGGATTCCTTCTAAAAGCATGTCGACTGAAAAGCTCTAGTGATTGAACATCATCCAATGGCTTCACTTCGTACTCCAAAGTTTTGTTGGATTTTATGATGCTTTTGTTCCTACTTGTCATAATAACTCTACTTCCTAAACCGAACATAATCTGGTTGATCGCTAGTTTCTGGAGTTGCTCCTCATCATCCACATCGTCAAGAACGAGCAAGACTTTCTTGTTAGAAAGTCGTTGCAAAATCACTTTGATCCCATCGTCAACATCGTTGATTTGATCTTGAAAGCCAGAACCCAATGCGTTAGACAATAATTGTTTTTGCAAATTTATGATACCGAGCTGGTCGACGATTCTCGGACATTTCCTAGGAAGCAAATTGATTGAAAAGGGAATTTAGTTTGTTGAACACCATCTTAGCAAGAGTTGTTTTACCGATTCCACCCATTCCATGGATTAGCACAAAGCGCAAGCCCCGCAGTCCATGTCCAACAACTTCGAACGGCTTCCACCGGATCGTCCATTCCAACTAAATGCTCGATAACGTATTTGTCTTTTGTCTTCAGCTTCATCACAATCTCTTGTAGCACCGATTGAATGAATTTCCAATGCCTGCCACATATGTGAGTTAACTAAGTTGATATTGTAAAAGATAACTGCAAGACACTCAAAATGTGGTTGCAACCAACAGGGCTAGTGCCACTTATTTAATCGGCTAGTGCACCCGACATGAAGACATTTTTATGTGCGTTTAGAACACGATTTCCCTATGATTTAAAGAAATAATCACATACAGAAAATTATGACCTTTTTTTATTTATTTGCTTCCAAAATGGTAACACTTTGACATAGATGGATAGGACACTTGCTCTAATTCCATGTAAAAATCTATCGATAAGGAGAGAGAAGGTAACTTTTAAGGATGTAATCCACAATTTACAAACAAAAGATATATAAAATTAGATCTATCAGTGGAAGAATGCCTATATAAATGTAGGCATTTTCCCATGTCAAAGGAAGCGAGGCATTGCTAATTGATTCCTAATCCCTTAAGGCAGTCTTGGTAGCTAGGATAAGAGCTAAGAAGAAATGTATTGAAAGTTTCACACTTAAGATAGTTAGAAGCAAAGTACATGAAAAAGCTAACCCACCAAATTGGAGAGCTAAAGTTTCGACCAAAAATAAAAATAAAAATTGGAGTGGGAAGAATTATAAAAACAAAAATACAAAAATACATCTCCCACCTCTAAACTTACCCCCCCCCAAAAAAAAAAAAAAAAAAAAAGAAAAAAAAGAACTAACTGATTGCTTACCCGGTTTTTGCTTTATTTGGCTTTGGTGAGTGACATAATTGATTCGGTTATTGAAAATAAATTTGAAAAACAAACATGGTATTCATTCAATTTCAAACAACTTAAATGAGAATTCATCCAAGTTTGGGCATATAATTAATGAAAGTCCAAAGCAAAAGTTAATGGAGTGCTTCAGGATCCCTGCATACCCTTGCTTTTTCAACTCCCATCCTTTGATTTGGGCTACACTTTTGAGGGCATCCTCCCACTTTAGCCTCGTCTGGCCACCGAACTTCTCTTCATGCTCCTCCAAAGCACTGACGTAGCGTTGAGACTTAAGTTTAACATCACGAGGCTTAACGTTGTAGAAAATCGGCATAATCTCCTTCTCGGATGGTTTGGATTTCTTGCAATCCACCATGTGTGCGAGCTCGCGAAGGCACCATGCGCTCGAAGCATAACCTTTAGAGAAGATAGGTATGTAGATCTTCGACTTTTGGATGGCTGCCAATAGCTCATCTATTTCTTCACCGACGTGGAGCTTATCCTCATCGAGGAAAACACGGATGTTTGCTTCTAGCATTTTGTGATAAAGACAATCCGTGAAGCCTTGGCGAGTGTTCGGCCCCCTGAAACTCAAGAAGACGTTGTAGTCAATTGCCGATGGCTCCCCACCACTTGTTCCAGCCTCCGAGCCGTTTCCCATGTCCATTCTCACAAGTATTTTCTTCCGAGGGTTTCCTCTCTCGTAGCACCTGAACAAGAAAGGCTCATTCACTTTACCACCACTGAAGTTCGTTTACATTACACTTCGGACCTATCTTCCTAGAACTTTCCCCACTGTTTTTCACATAAGAAAAGCAAAACCATTTCGAGCCTTCTTCAAATCTAAAATGGCGTAACCATTACGCGTAGCTTTTTGGCCCCCGGTGGTCTCTGCCTCTTGTAGACTTGACTTTGGCGAACGCCCGACATGTAAGGGCTGCGACCGCCGACTGCAACGCCGAGATGGAGAACCGCAATGCCGCGATGGAACGGAGGCGAGGCTACGACGGCAAAGGGGGAACGGAGGCGAGGCAGCGGCGAGAGAGGTAGAGACCGAGCAAGGGAGAGGAGAAGGCGATTGCTAGGGGATTGCGTTTTCAATTTTAGGGAGAAGAGCAAGGAGAGAGACGACAGCTTATGGGGAAGAAACGAAAGCCTCGTGCAGCGTGACTTCATTATTGGGAAGTGACAGGCGCAGGCGATGGGTGGGATGGGGGAAGAAAACAGATGGTGAAATAAATGGGTGGGACCCATTTAGCCCAAAAATGTTAAATATTAAATAATTTTATTAATACATAATAAGACCAAAAAATAAATAAATAGGCAGATTAAAATGTTATTTTGAAAAATAAAAGCACTAGATATTAAATAATAATAAATTTTGATCACTGTAAAAATAATAAATTTATTTTGACTCTACTCTTTCGTTACTTATTTATTTCATTGATAACTTTTGTTAAAGTTAAAAAATGTCTTTTCAATTTTTTATGAATAAATTTATTAATGTTATTAGTATAGATTTATTATAGGCTCTTTTTTATTATTCATTTATTTATTTATGAATTTGAATAAATTAATTTAAATATAATAATTAATCATGTATATATAAAAATATTCATTTAATATACAAATACGTAATAACGTGTTGGAATTCTCTTTTTCTGAAAAATGACGTGTCTGCGTGTCGTTTGTGTTGTGTGTCCATGTCGGTCTTAAGTTGTTCTCGGTGGAAATAAAATATTGAGGAAATTACAATATTAGAATTTCCTGCAAGTATGCATCCCACAGTGGGCGAACTTCATTTTCGGTCCCTAGCTATGCTTTTTTTTTTTTTTGATAGGCACAGACAAAAAAGATTACAATTTTATTTTACTTCCTTAAGTGTAGTATATTTTTCAAACTTAAGTGATATTTTTGAAATAGATTTTTTATTAGATTTCTTTTACTTGAAAAGGAAATTCTCCCCTTTTATTAGTTAATTTGTTTCCTAGATTTGTTTGGAGAGACTTTCTTTTGTCTTTTTTTTTTTTTTTTGGGTAGTGCTCGCATCTTGATTTTCTTTAAACTTAAGCAAGTTGAAACTTACACATGAAAGAAAACGTTGACATGTCGCAGATTTCTCCATGGAAAGGACGAAGCAATGCCCATCATCAACATTGAAATGTATAAAATGGAAATAGATCTATCAAGAGCGCGTATGATAATCATTCAATTATTTTTATATTTTATATTTTTCTATTTTCGAGAAAATAACTTTGGAATAGAAATTGTCCGATAAAACAATTTAATTTTTCTACTTTTGGAATAGTCTTTTAGTTTATAAATAAGTTTCTAATAGAAATGAAAAGTAAAAATTCTTTACTTTTCTATTTTTAGAACAAAAATTAGGAATAAAATCTCTTCTCATCGCTCGTCCTCGCTACTAGCTGACCGCCCACCTGTCGCTTGCCACCTCTCGCTGCCCTGCTGGCTATTGTCCCTTGTTGGCCGTCTCTTGTTGCTCACTATAGTTGGCCACCTAGGAAAAAGAAATTTTGTGTCATTACTAAACAAATTATTATTTCAAGAATGAAAATTTTATATTATCATTAAACATGTAATTTTTTTATTTCTAACTAAAAATTGATTTCTAGAATAGAAATTGCATATAACATGAGTCCATAAGCAAGCAAAAAAAAAAACAGAAGGGATCACGTCGCGAATCAAGTACTCACAGAGGTAGATTTTCCAAAAGAGTCACTTACATACAAAAAATCATTATAATAATTAAAAAGTTTAATAAAAAAGTTAAATGAATAAAAATTAAGGAAAAAAAATAAAAGAAAAAGGGCATTGGCTGGCAAAAGTAGCCTGGCCTGGTTAAAAGCACAACAACAGAGAGAAGAAAAAGGTGTGCACCCGTGAGAAAGGACATACTGGCAAAAGCCGCGGAAATGGTGTGGGTGTAACGAGCACGAGATGTTTGACCGAGATGCCTTTCTAAACTGAAGGTTGACCGATGGTTGGATTGTGGACGCAACTAATTATTTCTCACGAGGGAAGTAGGCGAAAGGAGGGTGGCAATGACTCCGCCGATTCAATGGGCTTGAAAAACGAATGGAGTTTGTTTGCAGTCGTGTCGAGCCTATTTTGGTAATACTCTTGAAGAAATAATTTCTTTTCGAAAAATTATTTTTTTATTTTTTATATTTAAATTAATCTTCTTTTCAGACAACTTCTTTTTTTTTTTCTTTTTTTTCCGTCATGGGAAGACTTATCTTTTTTAACTATTTTCTTCTTTGGGACGGTCTGCTCCCGAGTTGGGGGGCCAAAGGAGGGCTTCGGTCCATGATTGTCGGTAGCTTCTCTGGTCTCTTGTTTCATTGTTCTAATTGGTGGTGGTGCGATTTTCTCAATCACTGCAAGGGCGCATTTGGACCAGGGGTCTGAGAGAGGGTAGCTATCTTTGGATAGTATTTCTTATTTTTACCGATTTTCAATCAGTATTGACACAAGGTAAACTTATTAAAGGGCTAATTTAAAAAAAAAAATGCCAATTTTACCTTGATTGACAAGTTTGGCCTAAACCTTCTTTTATGTCAATAAAAATCACAAATTTTATTTAGTCTCAAATCTAGCCTTGTTAATCGAAGCTTGAGATCTTATAAATCGTGATAAGCGCTTTGATAGGGCATGGTTTTGGATTCTCCCTTACTATACTTCATAACAAAATCAATTTATGTATTAAATGAGATCGATTGATTAATGTCCATTTGAAGTAAATTTTGAAGTTTCAAGGGGAGGGCTTGGGCTTGCTTTAGAAAATAAGGTTTTGATTATGAATTTGGCAGATCTTGTCCATGGCATCTCTTGATGGGTGGTGGCCCACGTCCACAACTTCATATTATGACAAAGCAATGGAGGCTCGCCAGAGAGATTCAATTCAGAGATCTTTTTTACTTGCCAGTGAAGTAAATTCATTATTATTTTTGAGTTGTAGCTAAAAAAAAAAAAAGACAATGTATAGTGATTTAGATTCAAGTAGCAAGCAATGTGGATTTGTTGCTGAGGTGAAATAATCACATTGGACAATTAAGATTTCAAGTCAACAAAACTAGATTTGAGATTTAAGGGAAAGTTAACATTTTTTATAGACAAAAAAAAGTTCATTGAATAATTGTCTTTTTTTTTTCTATGAGCAAATTTGTCATTCTCAAGGTAACTTAGTACTTGGTTTTCTAGTTAATGCATTTTTTATGTCATATCTCAAATCTAATGTTTTCATACAGATTCTGCATAGGGATCGCAAGACGTGCAAATTTGCACAGTTAGGCATTGATAATCGAATATTTGCATAACTATAATTGCCATTTCAAAATAGAATTTTCCTTGAATTAGTGTAAATGCATATTTAGTACATTAAGATCACATTTTTTTTTGTGTAATCTTAATCTCTATCTTGCATGGATCATATGCAATGAAAAGTATAAAAATAAAGTAATTACAACTTGCATGTTAGTAATTTAGATTGTGTCTTCATTTTAAAAAATCACAAAAAAATATGTTTAGGGGTTTATTTGGGGAAATTTGGATTCATTTCCATTATATTTGTATTATTCTCCGAGAATTGTGTTCCATTTAGAGTGCATTATGCTAAATTCTCGTAATTATAAGAAGGATTTTTAGGAAAGCAACTTATTTTGACAAGTTGCATCCGCAATTCCGCATATATATCCCTCGACACATTATACATCTCAAAAGTCTTGCACAGACTTCCCATTCACCACTCACTGGGTCTTACCTTGAAGCTCGACATCGAGGCCTTATGTCATTTTATCAGATGCGGCTCGAGTTTTCATCTTATAGTTTTAGATGTGATTCCAAATGTGAAAACCAATCCCTGAATGAAATGGGGACGATATAGATTGTCCAGTGGATAATGGGCAAAATGTGTTAAATTATGCACGACGCATGATCAAACAAATATTTTGATATTATTCAAGGATACATATAGTATCTGTAAAAGCACAACACATCTTTGTGAAGTTTGTATTTATCACTACTTGTAGATTCATTCAGAGTCTTCAATAACAAATTTGTTCAGTTCGTTTCTCTTGCTTAGGGATTGAGAAATGTCATGCACAGAGGGGAGATAACCATTGGGAAAAACAATTCCGGTCGAGGAGTATAAGCAGATTGCTAAGGGCAAACTAAATTAAAGCCCTCCTAAAATTGTAGATAGCAGGAGCACGTAGTTGTAGACATGTAATAAAAGTTCTTCGAAACGATTGATCACGATGTTCCCATTGTCTACACTCGTCGACTACAATTATATGACGCTCATCGAATTTGGTAAGCATACAATGTGAACATTTGGTCCCTCAGATCACATGTCGAAAATCCTCGTCACATGACTAGTTGTGACTCGCATCCTTCCATGGTTCGTCCTTATCTCGGCCAAGTTTGAATGAAAGTTCTCCACCAACCGATGATGAAGATCCCCTGTAACAATTCGGAGATCCAATAGGCACGTGAATACTATTTCTTAGGGAGAATTACCAAAAAAGTCCTAAACCTATTGCAATTGTGCCAATACAGTCCTAAACCTTTTTTTTTTTGTCCAATTTAGTCCTAAACCTTTTATAATTGTGCTAATTCAGTCCATCCGGCCAAAATTGGCCGGCGGCGCGACATGGGACGCCGGCAGGGACAGCCGGTTGGCGAGGTAATTTTTTAATAATTTTCTTTTCAAATTTTTAATTTTTTTAAAAAAAATTAATTCTTTTTTTTTTTGGCCTTCTTCTCCTTCCTCGGCCACCGGCCGACGCCGGCTAGAGGTGAGGGCCGCGAGGTCGCCCGGCCGGCCACCGGCGAGGCTCGCCTCGCCCGCCGACGGTGAGGGTGAGGGTCGACCTCGCCCGGTGGCCGGTGAGGCCGCCGTCGCCATCGCCGCCCCTACCGCCTCCACCGCCTCCCCCGTCCCCGATCGTCGCATGATCTCCCCCTCGAGCTCAAGCGGCCCTCCCCGGCCGTGACCGTCGCCAAAACCCTATTTCAGCGCCTCTGGACTGACGAGGATGAGATCGAGCTCCTCTGCAGGTTCCTCAACTACACCACGTAGCACGGTGGGGCCTCGCCCTCGCCGGTGCCGGCCGAGGGCCAAGCTCACCGGATCCGGCGAGGCTTGGCCTTGCCCGGCAACAACGAGGCCGCTCGCCGGATCCGGTGAGGCTCGGCCTCACCCGGGCCATGGCAAGGTTGAGCCTCGCCGCCCGGCCGTCGCTCGGGGGAGGCTCGCCTCCGCCGCAGCCGGCGAGGCCGACTCGCCGCCCTCACCTCCGCGGCCGGACCGCCGGGAGGAGAAGAAGGCAAAACAAAAAAAAAATTAAAAATTCGAAAAAAAAATATTAAAAAATTACCTCGCCGACCGGCTATCCCCCGCCGGCATCCACGTTAGCACCGGCCGGCCAATTTTGGCCGGATGGATTGAATTGGCATAATTATAAAAGGTTTAGGACTAAATTGGACAAAAAAAAAAGTTTAGGACTGAATTGGCACAATTACAATAGGTTTAGGACTTTTTTGGTAATTCTCCCCAATTTCTTATATTTGCTTGCTTTTTGGTAATCACCTAATTGAGCAGTTAATCTCCTCTATCTTTCACTGGTACATCTTGTCAAGAATGAAATACTGCCCCTACGTTTTAGTGAATGATCAACATGTGTCAAACCAATATGAGGAAAACAACAATAATTGAAGGTCCGTCTTACCATCTTGCAACAATAATAAAAAAAAATAAAATGTGATAACTAGGATAAAACTGACAGAAGTAATATTGACCTTTATTTTGCTATTATATCATAAGTGAAGATATTTCTTGGAAAAATAAAGTGAAGATCTAAAACAAAAATCAATTGCTTCTAGAAAGGAATCAACTCCTAAATTTCGTGTCTATCATATAAATTCAATGTGTAAACTCAACGTGACTAGTGTGTTAAAAATAATATTCACCAATCTTGCATTAGCCACTAAGATCAATATTAAGCAAATAGAACGTATATATGTTATAAAAGGCAGAAATAATGCTGTTAATATCTCCTCTGTCTCCTTAACTGCAAAAAACTCATCAGTGAGATTTTTAATTTTTAGCCTTAAGAAGAATATGGACAATCATGTAGATTCAAACAAAATAAACAATTCTACTGGAACCGAAAAGTATTGTACATGCCTTTCTATGGGGGGGGGGGAACATTGATGGAAGCACTGCAGAAGTTTTCATGATAACGACAGAAACATGCGAAGCTAATTAAGATAAATGACGATACGAAAGGTCAACAATCCTCGGATTGATTGATCAGAACAACACACGCCAAATTATGACGAACGCTCATAACGAACAAGCCGAATACACGTGGAGAATTACACAATCAGGAATTAGCTACTCAAAATCATCCAAGTATGACCGGTCTCCGAGTCAATCGTTTCTTCGCATGAATACCACAACAATGGTATTTACTTATCAGTGGTATAGATTAAATGAGTGATAATGTGGAGATCCAGTAACACGCGAGCCTGAGCCTGAGAGAATGGCCGCCTCATCTTCACTCCTCTCTCTTTTATTCCCTCTTTCTTCCTGGACATTCCGTTGCTTGTGCATTCTGACTTTCTCCGTCTCGCTCCTTAATTTGGGCAGCCAAAAATTGTTAGTGAGCACTCGTCTGCTACTTTCCAATTGAATACATTAGGGAAACTGGTCAATGATCTGCAACCGATCAATTTCAATTCTGCGAGCGCCTCTAGTTCGTCCAAGCCCTTAATTGCCAGAAACTCTTCGCATCCTCGAATTTCCAAGGACTCAAGCTTTTTCAAACCCGATAGATCTTCTACACTTTCAATCTTAGGACACGTGCATATTTCCAATTGCTCTAACGGCTGCACTGAACCAAGACCATGGATCGTAGTTATATTTGGGCAATAAGTCAGCCTCAACAGTTTCAACCTCTTCAAACTCGAAAGACCAGCAAATCCCTTGAAGAGTTGTAACGGTGACACATGGAATTCAACCAACTGTTCAAGCACATCTAGTTGAACTTCCTTCAAACGACGTTCAAAAATGTGCAACCGTGTCAATTATCTGAAGTTGCAACGAAATGACAAACTGTTTCTTGATTCATGATTTACTAGTAACAATGTTGACAAAAATGGTGGAAGGAACATGAGGGGTTGTTGGCATGGGCCATCTTGGAAGAACAATGGACTGTTCTTAACGGGACCACTATAGCTCAAATCCACCAAGTTAGTTAGGTTTGAGAAATTTGGGACCCACCACAGTGAGCTTGATCCAAAGCTTAAGTTTATCAACGATCGGTACGGCGCCCCGATCGTTCTCCATGCTCTATATTTTCCATCTTGCTGTTCCTGTTGGGTTTCCTTGATCTTTGTTCTTCGAGTGCTGGTGTTTTTGAATTCGGTCTGCTGGAGCAATGACTGTGACCTAGAACGGTGATATTGGCGACGATCGAGTTCTTTTCTTGTGTCTTAGCGAGCTTAGTGACTCGATTGTTGCCTGCTGATTTTTCATGCTGTCGGTTTCTTGATTTCTAGCCATGTTGTTATCTGTTCAGGGGATGTGGTTCATTAATTCTGGGATTGTGGATTGTATCGGTTTTGTGCAAGTCTTTCTAGATTACACACTTGCTGCTGTGAATCGGATAGGCTGTATTGTTTCGGGATGTGGGACACATTGGTCAGCTAGGCTGTATTCTTTCGGGAGTCGAAGAATTAATGAAATCATTTGAATCTGTATGTGAAACCTTGGAACAATTAACGTGAATTATGCATTTTGACCAAACTGTGATTTCGCTGGAGCCAGTAAATAGTTCAACTTTTTACTCCGTTGGTGTGACAACTTGATCTGCTGAGCATTTGACAAAGAATAGAATTTGTTTCTAGTGGAGCTATCAAGAAAATTTAGTTTGCATATGGCTGCATGTGATTCTTTTCATGTAAAGCTTGAAAGGGTTTGAGCCTACTGGTGGATGCTCCCCTGGATATTCTCCTCGCTTCAATTAACGGCAGTGGGCAGTTATTCTTCTTCGCTTGAGCATTTTTGGAAGTTTACATCGGTCAATCTATACTCTGTGACATTCTTTGTTTATATAGATGGTTAAAATTGGTCGCCTAAGTGCTTCAGATAATTCTCTTCTCATGACAGTCTTGCATGGGATGGGGAAATTTACGTCTAAGAATTTTATAGAATTAACACAATGTGAAGTCCTTGCAATTATCTGTCCAACAAGTAAAGTCCTTGAAATTAATTTTCCAATAATTGGTATCAAAAACACTGTTTAGCATTGTGTTTTTAGATATTGCTCTGCCTACTGCTAACAGATTTAGTGCACTCGTCACATCATTTCAACTAAAAGCTGAACAATTTTATCGCATAATATCTTATTGTTTGTGAAGGTTTTATTGGTATTGGGTTTAAGGCCTGTCCGCCCAAGTTGGGCCCAGAAAGCCCGGCCCACGGGAATAGGGCCCGTGGAAGGAGAGAGGTATAAAAGGGAGGAGAGAGAGAGAGAAAAAAAACACTGTTTTTTGTTTTAGAAAAAGACGTAGTTTTTTCTCTCAACGTACTCTCCCTCTCTCTCTCTCGTTTTCTTCAAAGCAAAAAGGAAAATAGTGAAGCACTCGAAGGATTTTGCTTCCTCGGATTGAACAGGGCCTAGTTTCTCTTCCTCTATCGGCCTTGGTGTTTAATCTGTGGCTAAAAGATACGCTCGAATCCGTGGTGTGCTTTAGGATCGGTGATACGTGTTGTTTTTCCCGGGCTCGTCTTCCGCATTGATTTAGGGGTTCGATTTAGTGTCGAATCCGGTTTTCGGGGATCGGTTATTCCCAACATTGGTATCAGAGCCCTAGTTCACGTTTTCCCGACTTGTTTGACGATTTTTGATTGATTTTTCACAAAAGCAATTCGGCCGTACGGATTGGGGCGAGAAATCCCGACACCCGAGCGTTGTTCGGCCATTTTTCCGAGTTTTCGTAAGTCGAAATCAAATTGTGATGGCATAGGAAGAAAGGCGACGTCGAGACGAGTCTGGCGATACGTCAAGCGCCGCCGGGGGATGCCGCATGTGCCCGAAGCGCCGCGCATTGCGCCGCGCGCCCGACACGCGCCGATGGCCGCCGACCGCGCACGCGCGTCGGCGACCGGCGCGTGGCGGCGGCCACGCGATGACATCACAGATGACGTCATCGCCGACGACGTTTCGCCGAGCGATCACGGCGGCGACGACCATCGATCCGACCCGACCCGACGCGTAGACCACAGACGTGCTCGGCACGTGCCGTGCCGACGACGCGGACGTCGGCCGCGCACGCGCGCCGCACGTGCCGTCGGTTTGCCCGAGCCGGCCCCTCCGGCCCGACCGGTTTGACCGGTCCGACCGGTCTGTCCGGTCCAATCGGTCCGACGTCTTACGACCGACGACCGTTGACCACCGTTGATCGTTGGTCGTTGACCGACGACCGTTGACTTTGACCGTTGACCGTTGACAAAAAAAAAAAAAAAAAGGAATTTGTTTCTTTTTTCAGTCATGCCTATGTGGGTTATAAGTAATCCATTTTTTTTTATTCTACATTTGTTGCATGAATTATGGAAAATTATGTATTTTCCCTTTTGTAAATTATGGATTATAAGTAATCCATTTTTAGTTCTGCATTTGTTACAGGAACTATGATGCATTATGCAAGGATACCTGCAATCCCGAGAACAGACGAGGGAATTGCAAGACTTAAAAAGCTGATGACAGAGTTAACTGATTATCGGTGGCATGACGGTGATTTAGTATCGCATGTGGTCGTGGTCAATCGATGATACAGAAATCATCTACAATGGTTATCTTATGCCGGATTTTGAGAATGTGCCGGCTTTGATGAACACTCTTCCAGCTGAATGGCAAGTAGTGTTAGATCGGCTATGGGAGGTCAACGTGGGCCCGGGTTATAGAAGGCTAGTGGAAGCTTTTGTAAGAGAGTACTATAGGATTAAGTTAACCAAAACTTCAACCTTTAGATTGAGCGCTACATGGCGCAGAGTGAATGCGCCTTGGAGGCGACATGAAAGCTCTCTAAAAGTTTATCCATGGTTGGCAAATGTGCCTTCAAATTTCTCAAATATTTTGACTGATAGATTAGAAGGGACATTCCCTATTTATTTCTTAGATTAGTTATGAGATGTTTTTATGATTGAATATCTCTTTCTATGTTGATATTTTTCTTTGTATATATTGCTTAGTGTAATGTATAGTTGTATTAATTGAAAGCATTATTGTTTTTTAATTGTATGCCAATTATCTGTTGCTTTCTGTTATTGCTGGTTGCTATGGGTAATTAGCTGTGGATAGTTTTAGAAATTTTTGTAGCTTCATAGAATTGATTTTGCATATGACAATCATATTAATGATAGTTTTAAGTTAGGATTTTGGAGGATGATTGGAAACGTAGTGATCTTTTGATTCTGAAGCCTTACTTGAAATTATTGATTAATATGATGGGTCTATGTAAAAAGGGATGCATAAATGATAGGCATTAATAATTCGTGCATATGTCTGATGTGTTCATATCAATGGCTTCAGCCACAAAGAGCATAGTTGCCGAGCTAAACAAAGGTGAAAAGCTCAATGGTGACAACTATGAAATTTGGCACATGAAAGTCCAATATGTGCTGGAAAAGCAAGAAGTACTAGAAGCTCTTGACCATATTATGGAAGATCTTGAGGATGCCATGCGCTACCTTGAGCTAGTAGATGACCGCCTAACGGCATTTGAGTCGAAAGTAGACATTTACAATGCTGGTTCTAGCTCAGAAAAAGCTTTGAGCTCTAAGCGCAAGCGTATTGATTCGTTCAATATGTGGGATTGCAAAGGATCAAGTCCTTGTTGCAAGAAATCAAAAGTTAACCAACATGAAAGAGGAAAACGTCCTCGAATGAAGAAGCTTACAAAGGTGAAGTGTTTCAATTGTGACAAGAAGGGTCACTATGCTCGCGACTGTCATGAGCCAAAGAAGGTAAACACCCCTTATGCTTTTCAGAACTTTACTTTTGTGTCGAGTTCTGTATTTTTAACTGAGTCTAATCCTTTGTGAACTGTAGATTCAGGAGCGACAGACCATGTAGCGAAGGATAGAGGATCCTTCGTGAAATTCCGACGAGTACCAACTGGAATTAAGTGGGTCT
The DNA here is from genome assembly GCA_016097485.1 of Eucalyptus sideroxylon x Eucalyptus melliodora. Taxonomy (NCBI): domain Eukaryota; kingdom Viridiplantae; phylum Streptophyta; class Magnoliopsida; order Myrtales; family Myrtaceae; genus Eucalyptus; species Eucalyptus sideroxylon x Eucalyptus melliodora. The sequence goes on along the minus strand of CM027828.1, from coordinate 44,294,745 downwards.
ATGTGGGAAACAACTCCCAAGCTGAAGTAAAAGGAATTGGCACATGCCAACTGAATATGCGTGGTGGACGCACTTTATTCCTACATGATGTATTGTATGCTCCGGAGATTCGTCGGAATTTAGTGTCTATTTTAGTGTTGGTTAGACTAGGTTTTAATATGAAATTCCATAATAGAGGTGTAGATTTGTATTTGGATACAAACTAATATGGTTGTGGTTATTTTCTGGATTGTTTCATTGTATTAGATATTGAGTATGTTAATGCAAATGTTTGTTATTCCCTTATCACGTCTCCTAATTCATATGATAATGATGTGAATGTGTGGCATGCTAGACTTGGTCACATTGGCCAACAATGTATGAATAGACTAGCCAAAGAGGGCTTGTTGGGCAATATTGAAAAAGTCGATTTGCCCATATGTAAGCATTGCCTAGAAGGGAAAACGACACGGAAATCATTTGGAAAAGGTAAAAGAGCTGAATTTCCTCTGCATTTAATCCATTCTGATGTCTGTGGTCCAATGAATGTGAGAGGAAGGCATGTGGCTGTTTATTTCATCACTTTTATTGATGATTATACTCGATTCGGATATGTCTATTTGATTTCTCATAAATCTGAAGCAATAAGTTGTTTCAAAAGGTTTATGAACCTAGTAGAGAATCAATTAGACAAGAAAATAAAAGCATTGAGATCCGATCGAGGTCGAGAATATTTATCTGATGAGTTCAGAAAATTATGTGATGAAAAAGGAATAGAAAGACAGTTGTCTATTCCGTACACTCCTTAACAAAATGGTGTTGCGGAAAAAAGAAACAGAACCCTACTGGAAATGGTTAGGTCCATGATGACGCATGTTAACTTGCCTATCACCTTTTGGAGTGATGCATTGTTAACTGCTGCGTATATACTTAACCGGGTCCCTTCCAAATCGGTTATTTCCACTCCATATGAGTTATGGATAGGTAGAAAACCGGACTTGAGTTTTCTTAAGCCATGGGGTTGTGCTGCCTATACACATGAGTCCTCTCACAAGTTTGGGAAATTGGGTCCCAGAGGAAAGAAGAGTATTTTCATAAGATACTCGGAACACTCAAAAGGGTATGTGTTCATTGGTGAGCAGGAAAGTGGGAGTATAACTGAATTTGAATCACGAGATGTCACATTCTTAGAGGATGAGTTTCCTAAGAAGGGCGAAATAGGGGAAGATTGTTCCCTATTTGAGACATTGGATCAAGATAATGATATAAGTGGAGTTCGTCCAAGTGGGAGTAATATGAGAAGTGATCAATTGCAACCACATGATGATATGACATCATCATTATCTAATCCAAGTGGGAGCATGATGGAGAATGATGTGCAAAGTGTACAATCTCTCATACGGCGAACAAGTTGCCAAAGCATTCCCCGTCGACGTTTTGACATTGAAGGGGAAACTTTTATGATTGCTCCACAAGATAAGGATGAGCCAATAAATATTAATGAGGCTCTGAATTGCCATAGTAAGGAAAAATGGATTCATGCAATGGAAGAGGAAATTGAGTCAATGAAATCAAACCATGTTTGGGAACTGGTTGATCTTCCAAAAGGACGCAGAGCTATTGGGAACAAGTGGGTTCTCAAAATAAAGCGAAAGGTTGATGGCTCGATAGAAAGGCATAAGGCCCGCCTTGTGGCGAAGGGGTATAATCAACATGAATGAATTGATTATGAAGATACGTTTTCTCCTGTAGTGAGATTTACCTCGATTCGCATTATTTTGGCAATAGTGGCAAGTTTGGATCTTGAATTACATCAAATGGATGTAAAGACTGCTTTCCTCAATAGAGAATTAGAGGAAGAAATATATATGGAACAACCTGCTGGTTTCATAGTGAAAGGCCAAGAAGAAAAAGTATGTCGACTTTTGAGGTCGATATATGGTCTTAAGCAATCATCAAGACAATGGTATATACGTTTTCATAATGCCATAATGGCATATGATTTTACGATGATTGATGAGGATCATTGTGTATATATCAAAAGATCTAATGATCAATTTGTGATCATATCATTATATGTTAATGATATACTTATTGCCGGAAGCAATATGGAGTTTGTTAAGACTGTCAAGAGTTGGTTGTCTTCCAACTTTGAGATGAAGGATATGGGTGAGGTTGCATACATTCTTGGAGTTAAGATTTCAAGAGATCGTTGTCTCTTTCGCAAGAAACATATATAAATAAGGTTCTTGAACGATTTCGTATGCAAGACTGTAAACCTATATACACTCTTATTGCAAAAGGTGAAGGATTGAGCCATAGGCTGTGTCCAGAGACTCCACAAGAGAAGGAACAAATGAAACATGTTCCTTATGCTAGTGCTGTTGGGAGCTTGATGTATGCTATGATGTGTACAAGACCCGACATATGTTTTGCAGTTGGAATGGTGAGTAGATACCAATCCAATCCAAGTCTAGCACATTGGAAAGCCGTCAAGAGAATGCTGAGGTATTTGAAGGGAACTGCTGATTACAAGTTGAATTACCAAGGAAAGGATCTGCGACTTGAAGGCTATTCAGATGCTGATTGGGGAGGAGATTTAGATGAAAGAAAATCTACCTCTGGATTTGCTTTCTTAGTGAACAATGGTGCCATATCATGGAGTAGTAAGAAGCAAATGTGTATAGCATTGTCCACGATGGAAGCTGAGTTCGTGGCATTATTAGTATCGGTACAAGAAGGAGTTTGGCTTAAGAGATTTTTGGATCATTTAAGTGTTAATGAGAAAGCTGCAAATCCATTGTTGGTTAACTGTGATAGCCAAGCAGCTATAGCGTACACCAAAGATCTAAAATATCATGGCAAGATCAAACATATAGATACCAGGTATAACTTTGTGAAAGATATGGTTGCATGAAAGGAAGTGAACTTACAGTACATATCTACGCATAGAATGGTAGCAGATCCTATGACAAAGCCAATACCTAGAGATGTGTTTTGTGGTCATGTAAAATCTCTAGCATTGCGTAGAGTCTGATGTACTGGATATTGTAATTTCCCTAAGTTGTTCACATCAATGAACTTGTGTTGTTTCATTATTAATACCTATGAATCTTTGTATGATCTTTATGCATCTTAATGCTCAGTGCATTATTTTAAGTTGAGAAGTATGTCGGACAGATAAAAGATTAGCCCACTCACACGGGTAATCGCCTCTGTTTACTGTGTGATAAATAGAGATGAGACTGATTTTAAGCTTATTATCTAGGTGATAATCGAGAGCTCAAGCTTAAAATACGTATGTCGCATTAACTAAGTGTTAAGATAATGACATAATACTTACGATGTCCGAAAGTAAAATACCCCACATATTTTACTTTATCTGTCTAAAATGCCAGATGTGAGTTCTGATGAATTTTGTGAATGAGTAGATACGTGAACTCAAGTTAGACATTGGGTATGTCTGAACTATCATCTGTACGGTATTGAAATGTGTAGACATACGCTCCATGGGAAATGAGTTAATACCATAATACGTATTTCATACTACGTATGCATGAGACGACCAATAAGAGTGGCAAAAAGTTTGATTTCAACTTTTATGACGTGTGAGACTCTTGAGGAAAAGAGTTCCTCAATTTTTTGTCTCCTCATGATTCTTACTTATTCTCAAGATTTCTATTTAGTGTTTGCTATCTTAGGGTGTTGCCAATGGTCATGAGATAATTCGATCTAATGGGGCATTTCTAGAAAAGCAAGCTGAACTGAAATTGAGAATTTGAAGGGAAGAGGAAGATCGATTTTGGAGAATCACATTATAGTTTTGTATTCACCGGTCGACCAATTATGACTGTCTTTGTGATAATTATAATTGTGAATACAATATATATATCATGTTTAAAAGAGATCAAGAGAGATATAAAATGTGATCGATCGATCTAGGGTACTGCATACTAAATCTACTCGGAGTGTGACGCCCATTATGAACTACTATATATTCCTAACAGATGTATAGCAGCGAGCTCTCAAAGTATGCTGGTCGCACGAATTATTCACCGGTATGAATGTTGAAGAGAGGTAAAGAGAATCCTGTTCGGCCCACCATGTGCGAGTGAGAGATGAAGGCTTTATTGGTATTGGGCTTAAGGCCCGTCCGCCCAAGTTGGGCCCAGAAAGCCCGGCCCACGGGAATAGGGCTCGTGGAAGGAGAGAGATATAAAAGGGAGGAGAGAGAGAGAAAAAAACACTGTTTTTGTTTTAGAAAAAGACGTAGTTTTTTTCTCTCAACGTACTCTCCGTCTCTCTCTCGTTTTCTTCAAAGCAAAAAGGAAAATAGTGAAGCGCTCGAAGGATTTTGCTTCCTCGGATTGAACAGCGCCTAGTTTCTCTTCCTCTATCGGCGTTGGTGTTTAATCTGTGGCTAAAAGGTACGCTCGAATCCGTGGTGTGCTTTAGGATCGGTGATACGTGTTGTTTTTCCCGGGCTCGTCTTCCACATTGATTTAGGGGTTCGATTTAGTATCGAATCCGGTTTTCGGGGATCCGTTATTCCCAACAGTTTGTATGGTTGCTGACACTCTTCTAAGAAAATTAGGAAGCCAAAACCTTGGAAGCATCCTGAAGCAATTACAAGGACACAACTGATGAAGATGCGTGAGGAGTTTTGGGACAATGCACCTCATTATGGGGGGAGACAAGGTATTTCTAAATTGTTAGGATAAGATGGTGTTAACATAATGCACGGTCACCACCCTTCACCTTCACCCACCCCCAAGTGCTGTGGAAGAGGGGAAAACTATGCTTTGCACAATGGGTAGATCATAACTATGTGAGTCGTATGTGCTATTTTTGCTTGAACACGTTTGAGCAATTTCCTTTTGAATTGTTAAGTTTCTTGCGTAAACGTGCTGTGTAGCATATTAATCATGGTGCTGTTAAGTACAAAACTATAGATAATGCACATTGCATGAGAAATATGTTTTCCATGGGAAAGCAGGACATGGCTTACCTTCTTATTTTGAGGGAACTCATCGGATATTTGTGGTCTTCTTGTGACTAGATCTATTTTCAAATGTTAGAAACATGGGAACTGGTTTTCTCTTGATTAAGTATTGCCTAAATGTCCCTTTAGTTTTGATCTCTACATATCAATATATTATCTCTTCTGGACTTTTTTGGTTAAGAGTTGGTATTTTCCATACTCAAGGATTGCGGTTGTATTTATTGCTATCGAGGGAGGGATGAGATTTGAGTAACCGTGGCCTATATACGTGTGTCCATTCCTTAGAAAGTGGTCACTATACTTTGACTCTAGATGTTGGTATTGGTGATGTTGGTTTCTTTAATTCAGCAATGCAATAAGTTACGTTAGTGACATTGTTGCTGTATGGGAAACTTGCTGCAAATTCTCTTCTATTTATATTTATGGAAAGATGGTTGTGGAATGTAAAGTTTCCCATGTTTTACTGCTCGTTCCTCAGGTATTAAAATGACTTGAAATACGAACAGCAATTGGATGAAGCACATCCATTTAAATGTTGCAGTTGCCTTTTTGTACCTTATGAGTGGTATAATACTAATCACTAAAAAGTGGATTGCATGAATTATTTAGAATTAGGGATCCTTTTCCAAAGAATGTGCTTACCTGTTCAGTTTTCATATTGAAACTTGTAACGGCTAGAACTATATGAATTATAATGTTTATGGGCCTACTTATTCAGTCATTGAAGGCCGACACTGTTTTGCTTTGCCTTTGTCAAGCTGCAGTCTTTGTCCTACACGCTATCATCTTTGATTACCCTAAGTGATTTGAACATTTAGTAGGTTTTGCACTTCATTTCTCTCTCTTAACCAATTCAAAGAGGGATTTTTGGGAATTCTTGTATGTGGCGGGGTGTGTGTGGGTGACCATCTTTTTTTGGTTTTTCTTTTTCTTTTTTTTTTGGGGGGGTGGTGTCAGGACAAGGCAGTCTATCACATGAAATGAACTTTCTTTGCTTTTGAAATGTTTTATGGGATGACAAGTCTTGAGGTATGCTTGTTACTTCAAGTTGCTTAGACCCATGCTTACGTAAGATGCCTTAAGTATGATCCTATTTAGAAGATGTGGCGCATATCAAATATCAAAAGGTCACCCATAAAATGAAAGGCTTTTTGTAAGTCAAAAAATAACTTGCTATTAATATCTTCAACTAACATTAATAAGTGATACCATGTTGATACGATTATCTAGAGATTTCTTTTCAATTGGTGAAAGTGCCTAAAAGCTACCAAGCATGTTGTCCTTGAAAATAGGCTGAGGCTACTTCAGCTCTCACTGTAGCCAACACTAATTTGCTTTGAGTCACAATGCTTTGCACTTGTGACAATGTGGTAGTAGTTTTGTTATTGATTGACCAGATGTATTGCAGCATAAGTTTGTGCCAGTTTAGTAATGTGATGAGAAATGCAAATTCCCTAAAGCTTGTGGGAATTTTGAAGCATTGCACATCAATCTTCCTTGTCCACAATTAAGAAACCTCCATAGCAACCTGCTTCTGCATGCCACCGTGGAGTACGACGCGCGTGCACCCGCATGAGAGAAAGGGTTGAGGGGGGGGGGGGTGGGGTTGGTTTGTAGGTGCAGATGGTATCAACTAGTCTTAAGCACATAATTTGTGCATATTCTTTGATATGCATTTTAGCTGGACCACAAGTTCAGGCCTCATCTTCTGTGCATTTTAAGTGGTGAAACTTTTAGAGAGACTGAAGATGGTGAAGGAGCTGACGTGAATTGGCACGTCAATATCTTGATGACGTAGTTATGTTTTCTGTTGTGTATTGCTTGACTTCCCCTCATTCTCTATAGTAAATTTCTCTGTGTCTCACTACCTCTCATTTCATATCACTGTTGTATACTGGTTAAGCAATTTATTTCTGCTTTCAGAGATATGGGATGCTCTGCATGCAGCAGCAGAAGCAGATCTAACGCTTGCCCAAGCAATTGTGGATAGCGCAGGCGTGATTGTTCAGAGAGCTGACTTGACAATATGCTATGATGAAAGAGGTGCTACATTCATCTATTCTCCCAGTCCCCCACCAGCTTCTCCCCCTTCACCACCTAGAAATATTTTTCCATCTCTACTGTCCTGTCCAGCATCTAATCCATGCAATGTTGATTGTTGCAGGTGCGAAGTACGAATTGCCCAAGTACGTTTTGAGTGAGCCGACCAATTTGATTGATGATAATTGACAATGGAGGTGGGGCAGATTTTGCTCAGCTTCGTGTGTAAATCCTGTGAATTGATGTTGATAGTTTGGTAAAAAAAATTGCATCAAAGTGGAGGTCATTCAGGCATTTTAATGATGCACAATCCGCCTCACGAGATGTATAACTTCCGCAATTCCAAATGGTTTGTTTCATTAGTACACTGAACCTTCTAAAGAAACACGAAAAGTAACCAATTCAGTTAATTTTTACAGTGGAAAATCATGACATCCTCGAGTGCTCATTGTTTTCTCCAACTTTTTACTGTTGCTCCGGCACATTGACCTTGTGATGTTATATTTCTGTTACGTGGAGTTGTTGATGGCCCCTACATTTCCAATGCTCCGGAGTCATCTGGTAACTGATTACAGTTTCAGATGTGCTTCAAAATTTGAAAACCGATCCCTAAATAGACTAGAGACGGTATAGATTGTTCAATGCACAATGGGGAAAATGTGTTGAATTGTGCATAATGCTGTGTGAAGTTTAAATTTAGCATTACTTATGGATTCATTCAGAGCCTTTAAAACCAGATCTGCCCAATTTGTTTCTCTTGATTTAATCAACACGTAGAGTGGAGATATCAATTGGGCAAAACAAACTGGTTAAGGAATATAAACAGATTGCGGATGGCTAACAGCATAGAAGCTCTCTTAAAATTATCTATAGCAAGAGCTCGCAGTCGTAGGATTGTAGTACAGGTTCTTCTATATTAAGAGCTCGTAATTGTAGGATTGTAGTACAAGTTCTTCTAAACGATTATTTATGATGTCGTGATTATGGTCACAGAATACGATTCTATGACATTCTTCGCTCATTCTTATGTCGCACTAGTTTGGGTCGAAGTTGTTCACTAACCAACGACAAAATTCCCCTTCAACTGATAAGAAAAAATTTCTTGCATTGATTGTTTTTGGTAATCATCTAACCAAGCAGTTAATCTCATCAACCACATCCTGCCATAATGAACTCCCTACGTTTTGGGGAATGATGAACATATAATTGACATTATGAAGAATGCACCATTATTAAAGGTACGTCTTACTATATTCTGACAAAAATGCTACATAGAAAAAGTTATGAAATTGATACTATTGATGGAAGTGATATTGACCTTGTTTTTGCTAACATATCACAAGTGAAATATTTTTCTTGATAGAAAGTGAAGATATTAATTGAAACAAAATTGGCATTAAATAAGAATCTACTCCTAAATTTTGCATTCATTAGATACATTCAATGTGTAGATTCAACGCGAAAAATATGTTGGATGTAATATTCATGAGTCTTACATTAGCCACTGAGATCAAATTTGAGCATATAGTATGTGGATATGTTATAAGAGGTACACATGATGTCGTTGATATTTCCTTCTCTTTGCTGAACTTTAAAATATCTCATTAATTGGATTTTAAATTTTAGCCTTAGAAAAACTAGACAATTAAATGGATTAAAAAAAATTCTACTGATTTGAAAAAAGTACATGCCTTCCCAGGCTTTGACAACATTGTCTGAAACACTACAAAAAATTTCATAATAATGACAAAAACGTGACGATGCAATTACAGAAAAAGAAAATGTCACTAAATTCTTGAAATCTTTGTTATTCAATAGTGATAAACTAACCCAAGGAACTAAAAAATCCCAGTCTCACACTCCTCTCTTTCTTTTCCTTCTTTTGCCCCCAACTTTCCGTTCCTTGTACATGCTGACTGTGCCACGAAACGATCCTGCTTCTAAATTCGGGCAACCGCTAATACTTAGAAAGCACTCGTCTGGTACTTTCGAATTGAATATGTTAGGGAAACTTTTCAATGATCTGCAATTGTCAAAAGTCAATGTTATGAGAGTCTCTAGTTCATCCAGGCCCGTAACTGCCTGAAGCTCTTCACAATTGGCAATCCTCAAGGACTTCAGCTTTTTCAAATCCGTTAGATCATCTAGACTTCCAATTTTAGGACAGAAACATATATCCAATTGCTCCAACGAGTCCAATGAACCAAGACCTTGGATGGTAGTAAGATTGTGACACAAGAGCAGCCTCAACAGCTTCAACCTCTTCAAACTTGAAAGACCAACAAATCCCTCAAGGAGGTTTGCACAAGTCACTTTAAATTCAATCAATTGTTCAAGCCCATCGAGTTGAACTTCCTTCCAACAACACAAAAGAATGTACAAACGTGTCAATGTTCTCAAGTTGCAACAAAATGACAAACTAGTTGTCGATTTGTGATATCGCAATGAGAATGTTGAAACACATGGTGGAAGGACCCCAAGGGATAGTAGGCATTGACCATCTTGGAAGAAGAAAGGACCACAGTTCTCATCATAACCATCAAAGCTCAAATCCTTCAATTTAGTTAGGTTTGGGAGATTCGGGAGCTGTCGCAATGAATGTGATCCTAAGCTTAGGCTTATCAAACTTGTGGGAAGCTCCGGTAATACTTTGAGTTTGCTACAACACCCTAAACTCAATTTCTGTAGGCGAGGAAGTAGTTTGATCGTCTGTGGAACATTCTTAATGGGGGTGGATTGCAAGTTCAACACTCTCAAAAGCGATAATTGTCAAATGTCCTCAGGAATTTCCCACTTTAGATCCAAGCAATAGTTGGCATGTAGCTCTTCCAACTCTTTTAGCATGACAATGCTCCGTCGTAGCTTTTTTATCAGAGTATATGAAATCCTGATGATTTTTAATCTACTTAGGTCTCCAATAGATTTGGGTAACTGCAGACATTTTGTGTTTGAAACGTTCAATTCAAGTAGAGATTCCAAGTTACCAATCGAGAATGGAAGTTTTCTTATGTTAGTATACTGTAGAAAGAGAGACTTAAGTTCTCGTAATTTCCCAATAGAATTGGGAAGTTCATCGATTTTTGTCGATTGCAAATTAAGAACTGACAAGCGATTTTGGTTACCAATGGAGTCAGGTAATCTTGTGATGGCCGTATGTGAGAGATCTAACTCTACTAGTGATGTCACTCTCGCAAATGATTCAGGTAGCTTCCTCAACTTTTTGCAACCACATAAATACAAGTACTCGAGCTTCTGTAACCCTCCAATCCCTTTGGGCAACTCCCTAAGATTTTTGCACCAATTCGCATTGAAGTAAACCAAGCACTTAAGCTTTTTGAGAGAACCATCAACTTCAGTTAGTTTTTCACAACCCCCAAGGTCCAATCTCTCTAAACTCAAATAATCGGAGAAGTTTGGAGTCCTAGTCATGTTGCTACAATATGAGATATCCAAAACTTTAAGCTTTTTAGCAACCTGTTACAATAGCAAAATGAGAGTAAAGGCAAAATTCCATACGAATTTAGAGTTAATAAATGGCTGTGCTAGAACCTAGATGTAATTGGGTTGACTCATTTTCCTCATTTAACTCACATAGATCCGTTTAGACTAACACCTAGCCAACTTGATCCACATATATTCACCTATATATCAATTCAATACAATTTAATTTAATGGCCTTGATTACGAGATCAACTTAGTTTTACTTGTGGAATGGCCTTGATTAAATCCATTCATGAGCGATTTTATTTACAGCATGTTATTGCCTCTATAGTTATGGGTTAGTCAATTTTAGTTAAAAACATAAAAATTGTGTGAGACAATTTAATGGAGATAAAAAAATATAGCGATGATGGTACCTTGAATTGACTCCATCCAGCCCAGTCCTCTGTGATTGAACCATGCCACAGGTCGAGAACTACAAGATTGCTTGGATGGAAATTGATGGCCAAGAAATCTCGAGAAACCCATCTCCAAGTCATGTATCTTAACTTTGAAAACTGATTCTCAAAGTCTCCATCTAAATTCCCCCCCTCTAACATGAGGAACCTTATGTTTGGAAGCCTTGAAAACTCTTTGCTCGTATAAACTCGTGTTGGTTCACATAAGCAAATTGCTTCGATGGCCTCCTTTCTCTGCCATTCAATGGTAAAGTAGCATTAGTGTAAATGAAAAATGTCTTCATTCCTGGTAAAGTAGCATCGTTGTAAATGAAAAATGTCTTCATTCCCCCCCCCCCAACCCATTTTAAGAAAGGGCTCTTAATTAATAAACGAACTATTAAGAAAAGCATAGAATTCGATGATCGGACATATGATTTCACCTCTCTTGTTCTTATGATATTATTGGCGGTCTCTGGAACCCATAACCTGCTTTGCTTTCTTGGATAGGTTAGTCTCGTATCTCCATAAACAATTTTCCTTCCGAGATCTCTCAGTTGGTCATGCATCCAGAATTTGTTGTGATAAGTTATCTTTATTAAGGACATACAAACAAGGACTTGAATTGAATAATCCGGCCTAAACCCACAATCCTTCCACATGTAGAGTGCATTTGTCTTGTCCTCATCCACAAAGAGACATGCAATGTCGAGAAAAATCTGTCGTTGCTCATGATTCAAGGCATTGTAGCCGATCTTCAACTTGTCCCGGACCTTCTCATGAGGTATTTTTCTCAGATTGTCTAGCACATCGTACCATGAGGCTTTGTTTTGACAATAAACCAATGAGCCTATGACTTCAAGAGCCAAAGGAAGTCCTCCGGTCGTAGAAATTATTTGTCTTGAAAGATTGACATAATCATCTGGAGGAGGATTCCTTCTAAAAGCATGTTGATTGAAAAGCTCTAGTGATCGAACATCATCCAATGGCTTCACTTCGTACTCCAAAGTTTTGTTGGATTTTATGATGCTTTTGTTCCTACTTGTCATAATAACTCTGCTTCCTAAGCCGAACATAATGTGGTTGATGGCTAGTTTCTGGAGTTGCTCCTCATCATCCACATCGTCAAGAACGAGCAAGACTTTCTTGTTAGAAAGTCGTTGCAAAATCACTTTGATCCCATCGTCGACATCGTTGATTTGATCTTGAAAGCCCAAACCCAATGTGTCAGACAATAATTGTTTTTGCAAATTTATGATGCCAAAGATAGTCGACGATTCCCGGACATTTCCTAGGAAGCAGCATTGATTGAAAAGGGAATTCAGTTTGTTGAACACCATCTTAGCAAGAGTTGTTTTACCGATTCCACCCATTCCATGGATTAGCACAAAGCGCAAGCCCCCAGAGTCCATGTCCAACAACTTCGAACGGCTTCCACTGGATCATCCATTCCAACTAAATGCTCGCAATGTATTTGTCTTTTGTCTTCAGCTTCATCACAATCTCTTGTAGCACCGATTGAATGAATTTCCAATGCCTGCCACATGAGTGAGTTAACTAAGTTGATATTGTAAAAGATAGCCTCAGGACACTCAACATGTGGTTGCAACCAACATGGCTAGTGCCACTTATTTAATCAGCTAGTGCACTAGACAGGAAGACATTTTTATGTGCGTTTAGAACACGATTTCCTTGTGATTTGAACAAATAATCACATACAGAAAATTATGACCTTTTTTTATTTATTTGCTTCCAAAATGGTAACACTTTCACATAGATGGATAGGACACTTGCTCTAATTCCATGTGAAAATCTATTGATAAGGAGAGAGAAGGTAACTTTTAAGGATGTGATCCACAATTTACAAACACAAAGATATATAAAATTAGATCTATCAATGAAAGAATGCCCTCTTGTCTATCATTCAAAGAATAGACCATTAGATGTTGGCATTTTCCCATGTTAAAGGAAGCAAGGCATTGCTAATTGATTCCTAATCCCTTAAGGCAGTCTTGGTAGCAAGGGTAAGAGCTAAGAAGAGATGTATTGAAAATTTTCACACTCAAGATAGTTAGAAGCAAAGTACATGAAAAAGCTAACCCACCAAATTGGAGAGCTAAAGTTTTGACCAAAAAAAGAAAAATTGGAGTGCTAAAGTAACAAAAGAATTAAAAAAACAAAAACACAAAAATACAAACGAATTACTCCTTGAATTTATTAACACATCTCCCACCTCTAAACTTACCAAAAAAGAAAAAGAACTTTGACTGAATACTTACCCGGTTTTTGCTTTATTTGGTTTCGATGAATGACATAATTGATTCGGTTATCGAAAATAATTTTGAAAACATACATGGTATTCATTCAATTTCAAACCACCTAAACGAGAATTTATCCAAGTTTGGGCATATAATTAATGAAAGTCCAAAGCAGAAGTTAATGGAGTGGTTTAGGACCCCTGCATACCCTTGCTTTTTCGTCAACTTCCATCCTTTGATTTTGGCTACACTTCGGAGGGCATCCTCCCACTTTAGCCTCGTCTGGTGATCGAACTTCTCTTCATGCTCCTCCAAACCGTTGAGACTTAAGCTTAACATCACAGGGCTTAACGTTGTAGAAAATCGGCATAATCTCCTTCTCGGATGGTTTGGATTTCTTGCAATCCACCATATGTGCGAGCTCGCGAAGGCACCACGCACTCGAAGCATAACCTTTAGAGAAGATAGGTTTGTAGATCTTCGACTTTTGTATGGCCATCGGTAGCTCATAAGCTATTTCTTCACCAATGTGGAGCTCTTCCTCATTGAGGAAAACACGGATGTTTGCTTCTAGCATTTGGTGATAAAGACAATCCGTGAAGGCCTGCCGAGTGTCCGGTCCCCTAAAACTTAAGAAGACGTCGTAGTCAATCGCCAACGGCTCACCAACGCTCGTTCCTGCCTCCGAGCCGTTTCCCATGTCCATTCTCACAAGTATTTTCTTCTGAGGGTTTCCTCTCTCGGCGCACCTGAACAAGAAAGGCTCGTTCACTTTACCACCACTGAAGTTCGTTTATATTAAGCTTCGGACCTCTCTTCCTAGAACTTTCCCCACTATTTTTCACATTAGAAAAGCAAACCAATTCGAGTCTTCGTCAACTCTAAAATGGCGTAACCAGTACGCGTGGCTTTTTGACCCCCGGTGGACTCTGCTTCTTGTAGAGTCGACTTTCACGAACGCCCAATATGTAAGTCGTTCTCAAAGGAAATAAAATATTGAGGAAATTACAGTACTAGTCCTTGTTTTCTCTATGATTTCATTTTCGGTCCCCACCTATCCTTTATATATATATAATATGGGCACAGACAAATCGAGATTACGATTTTATTTTACTTCCTTAAGTCTAGTATCTTTTTCAAATTAAGTGATATTTTTTACATAGTTTTTTATTAGATTTCTTTTACTTGAAAAGGAAATTCTCCCCTTTTATTAGTTAATTTGTTTCCTAGATTTGTTTGGAGAGACTTTCTTTTGTCTTTTTTTTTTTGGTAGTGCTCTAATCTTGATTTTCTTTAAACTTAAGCATTTGAAACTTACACATGAAAACGTTGACATGTGGAAAATTTCGGAGAATTACCAAAAAAGTTCTAAACCTATTGCAATTATGCCAATTTAGTCCTAATTTTTTTTTTGGCTAGCTTAATCCTAAACCTTTTACAATTGCGCCAATTTAATCCATTCGGCCAAAATTGGCCGGCCGCAACGTGGACGCTTGGCCGGCCAAATGATTTTTTAATAATTTTTTTTTTTTTAATTTTTTTCTTTTGTATTTTTTTTTTCTTCCTATCTTCTTCTTCCTTCGGCCGGCGCGGCGGCCAGCCGAGGTGAGGGCCGGCGAGGCTCGCCCGCCAGCCACCGGAGAAGGCGAGCCTCGCCCCGGCCGACGGCGAGGCCACCGTCGCTAGTGGCCGGCGAGGCCGCCGTCCCGGGCGAGACTTACCCCCGCGGCCACCGGCGAAGGCGAGCCTCGCCCGCCGACGGCGAGGCCACCGTCGCCGCCGGATCCGGCGAGGCTCGACCTCGCCATGGCTAAGCGAGGTCGAGCCTCGCCTTTCGGGCGACGGCGGCCTCGCCGTCGCTGGGCGAGGCTCGCCTTCGCTAGTGGCCGGTGGGGGCGAGCCTCGCTAGTGGCCGGCGAGGCTGACCTCGCTAGTGGTCGGCGAGGCTGACCTCGTCGGGCCCTCGTCTCTGGCCGGCTGGCCGGCGCCGGCCAGAGGAAGAAGAAGATAAGGAAAAAAAAGAGAAATTTTTTTTAAAAAAAAAAATCGAAAAAAATTTAAAAAATTATTTAAAAAATCGTTTGCTGGCCGACCGGCATCCACGCGCCGACTGTACAGTCAATTTTGGCCGGATGGTTGAATTTGCACAATTGTAAAAGGTTTAAGACTAAATTGACAAAAAAAGTTTAGGACCGAATTGGCATAATTACAATAGGTTTATGACTTTTTTGGTAATTCTCCCGGAAGATTTCTCCATGGAAAGAACGAAGCAATGCCCATTATCAAAATTGAAATGCATAAAACAGAAATAGATCCACCAAGAGCGCGCATGAATCATTCTAATTTTTATTTTTTTCTGTTTTCGAGAGAGCAACTTTAGAACAAAACTCATCTAGTAAGATAATTTCATTTTTCTACTTTTGGAATAATTTTTAGTCTATAAATAAGTTTCTAATAAAAATGAAAAGTAAAAATTTCCTACTTTTCTATTTTTAGAACAAAAATTAGGAATAAATTCTCTTATGATTGCTCGTCCCGTTACTAGTTGGTCGCCCACCCGTCGCTTGCCACCTCCTACCGCCTATTGGCTGCCATCCTCACCGGCCGCCTCCCACGCTACGCCCACTATTATCGACCACCTGGAAAGAAGAAATTTTGTGTCGTTACTCAAATGAATTTTTATTTCAAGTATAAAAATTTTATATTATCATCAAACATGTAAAAAAGTCTATTTCTAGCTAAAAATTGATTTTCGAATAGAAATGGCACACAACCCATAAGCAAGCAACAAAAAAAAAAAAAAAAAGGGATCACGACGTGAATAAAATTTTTCCAAAAGAGTCACTTACATTAAAAAAAAAAAGATCATTAAAAAATTTAATGAAAAATTTAATGAATAAAAATTAAGAAAAAAATAAAAGAAAAAGGGCAAAAGCACGACAACAGAGAGAAGAAAAAGGTGGGCATGCGTGAGAAAGGACATACCGGCAAAAGCAGTGGAAATGGTGAGCGCTTGCTTGGCAAATTCCGATGGACGTTCCAGGGCCATTCTGGTATATTCATTCAGCGATAAAAAAGACGGATCCCCGGATTATTATTATTATTATTATTATTATTATTATTATTATTATTATTATTATTTTGGGGGAGAGGGAGATAGGAAGGAGGGAGGGAAGAGGTCATCCCGCTGCAAGTCTTGCTTTGGTCATGGGGTTCGGTTTGCTTTGTTTCGTTTTCATTTTCGTACGTCGTTTTTGTTTTTGGTTTATTTCCTTTTTTTGCCCTTTTTTTGGAGGACAGACGAATTAATTTACTTATTTTCAAATTAATCTTCTTTCGGACAATTTTTTTTTCCGTCATGGGAAGACTTATCTTTTTTCTCTTTTCTTCTTTGGGACGGTCTGTTCTCACGCTCCCCGGGGAGGGGGGTGGCGCGGAAGGAGAGGGGTCCAGTCCGTGACTATCGACAGCTCCTCTGGTCTCTCATTTCATTGTTTTGGCTGGTGGCGGTGCGATTTTCTCAATCACTGCAGGGCGCATTTGGACCAAGGGTCTAAGAGAGGGTAGCTATCTTTGGATAGCATTTCTTATTTTTTACCAATTTTCAACCATTATCGACACATGGTAAACTTATTAAAGGGCTAACTAGAAGGAAAAAAAACGCAAAGTTTATCTTTGATGATTGACAATTTTGGCCTGAACCTTTTTTTATGTCAAATAAAAATGACAAATTTTATTTAGTCTCAAGTCTAGCCCTGTTAATTGAAGCTTGAGATCTTATAGATTATGACAAGCGCTTTGGTAGGGCATGACTTTAGATTCTCCCTTATACTTCTTAACAAAATCAATTTATGTATTAAATGAGATCGATTGATTAATGTCCATTTGAAGTAAATTTCAAAGTTTCAAGGGGAGGGCTTGGGCTTGCTCCAAAAAATAAGGTTTTGATTTTGAATTTAGCAGATCTTGTCCATGGCGTCTCTTGATGGGTGGTGGCCCATGTCTACAACTTCATATTATGACAAAGCAGTGGAGGCTAGCCAGAGAGATTCAATTCGGAGGTCTTTTTGACTTGCTGGTGAAATGAACGAGACTACAAATAGTTTCACCATTATTTTTCAAGTTGTGGCTAAAAAAACAAAAACAATGGATAGTGATTTAAATTCGGGTAGCAAGCAATGTGGATTTATTGTTGATGTGGAATAGTCATGTTGGACAATTAAGATTTCAACTCAACATGACTAGATTTGAGATTTAAGTAAAAGTTAGTATTTTTTTATAGACCAAAAAAAATGTTCATAGCATAATTGTCTTTTATTTTTTTATTTTTTTCCGTGACCGATTTGTCATTCTCAAGGTAACTTAGGATGCATTTAAGAACGCTTCTGTTTAAAAATTGTTTCTAAACGTAAATAGAAAAAAGTGTTTCTATTCCAGGGAACAATTTTTGAACAAAAAACACGCTTTGGTAAATCTGATAATTTTTTTATTTCTTTTAATTTTTTAATGTTTTTATTTTACTATTTTCTTTCTTTTCTTTCTTTTTTTCTTTTTTTCTTTTTCCTTTTTTCTTCTTTTTTGCGATCGCGGCCATGGCCGAGGCCGAACCTGCCAAAGAAAAAAGAAATAAAAAAAGAAGAAGAAAAAGAGAAGAAAAAGAAAAGTGTTTCTAGATTTTGTTCTAAACAAGAAACAACTTTTTTTTATTTCTTGTTTCTGCTCCAAATGTGTTTCGGGAACAAAAAATTAGTTTTGGAACAAAAACGCACACAAACGCATTGCTTTTTTTTTGTTCCTTAACAAAAAAACAGAAATTTTTGTTCTTGGGAACAAAACAAGTGGCAGCCAAACGCAGCCTTAGTGATTGGTTTTCTAGTTAATGCATTTTTTTATGTCATATCTCAAATCTAATGTTTTCATACAGGTTCCGCATAGGGATAGCAAGACTCACAAATTTGACGCGCAAATTTGCATAGTTAGGCATTGATAATCAAATATTAGCATAACTATAATTGCCATTTCAAAATAGAATTTTCCTTGAATTAGTGTAAATGCATATTTAGTACATTAAGATCGCATTTTTTTTTTTTGTAATCTTAATCTCTATCTTGCATGGATCATATGCAATGAAAAGTATAAAAATAAAGTAATTACAGCTTGCATGTTAGTAATTTAGATTGCATCTTCATTTAAAAAAATCACAAAAAAAATATGTCTAGGGGTTTATTTTGGGAAATTTAGATTCATTTCCATTATATTTGTATTATTCTCCAAGGATTGTGTTCCATTTAGATTACATTACGCTAAATTAGAACGATTTTTAGGAAGGCAACTTATTTTGACAAGTTGTGTCCGCATATATGTATATCCCTTGACACATTAGTACATCTCAAAAGTCTTGCAGAGACTTCCCATACTCTACTCACAGGGTCTCATCTTGAAGCTCGACATCGAGGCCTTATGTCATTTTATTAGATGCGGCTCGGGTTTTTATTTTACTCCTACTTTATTTATTTTAACTGCTTTGATTATTGATTTTTTTATTTGCCTGTGGGTTGCCCCTCGTCAGAGCACAGGCTCGTTCACTATGCGTTTGCATAAAAAGTAGATTGGCTAGCTACTACTGAATTTCGTTTGTATAATGCTTGAGAGCTCTACTTCTAGACGCGAATTTTAGTTGAGAGTAAATATGATACGGATATATGAATTTGAGAATTTTTATGACATTTACTTTTATTTTTTGACACAACACAGAAATTGAGATTGCAATTTTATTTTATTTCCTTTAACTCTAGAGTTTCTCATATCCCACTTTTATAAAGGTGATTTTTTTTTTTTTGTAAAATAAATTTATGAGTAGATTTCCACTCGAACAGTAAATTTCCTGATTTATTAGCTAATTCGTTTCCTAGATATATTTGGAGTGACTTTTGTTTTTTTGTATTTTTTTGCGGTACTCGCACTTTGGCTTTCTTTAGTATTCAGCAATCAAAACTTATAAAAATGCTGACATGTACATTCACCTAATTTTTTTTCAAAATTCTCTAAAATTTAAATTACAATATTACTAAATTTGATGGGCAAGCAAAAAAGTTGTTCTTACTTTTTATAAGCCCAAACAAACAGACCGTGATCTCTAGGTTGTTTTATGGATTTGACTCTTTGAATTCAGATGTGATAATTAAGTTTTTTCTTCCCCTTTTGCGCTTAGTGATTGGTTTTGGGCCTTCTATTAAGCATTCCGAGTGTTGCAACTACACTTACAATTACAACATAAAAAAAAAAAAGAAAAAACCCTATCTTCGTATTAACCCCTAGAAATTGACTAACATTTGCAATTCCAATACAAGTTAGACCTTCAATTTTCTAAAAAAAGAAGCATGAAAATACCCATTGTCAACCTTGAAATGCACAAAACAGAAGCAGATCCACAAATTGCACACTAGATAAGTCCACCCACGAGCAATAAACGAAGAAAAAAAGAAGGAATCACGGAGCGAATCGAGTACTCACGCTGAAAAGAGAAAAATCTCCACTAGTCCGGTCCGATTCTACTTTGGACCACCGGTTCTTAGGTAGAACCGTAAGTTTAGCACAATACATTGGGAACCGTACTAACTATTATCAATTCTTTTTTTTTTTTTGGGTCGGTACTAACTATTATCAATTCAAGGGATTGAAGCATGATTGATGTTCATCCTTAATTTTAATTGTACTTATTTGATAGTGGAGCAGGTAACTCGTCTTTTTTATTACAAAAGCCAAAAGATTCCACCAGGACTTACGCTTAGCCTGCCAATCTCTCTCTCTGGCTTGAATGTCGGATTAACAAGCTTTCCTTTTTTCTGTTTTTGTTTTTGTATTAGCATTAAAAGTTTATATTTCTAGATATCTCAACAATTAAATTAATGGATACTTTTGCTTTTCAATTAATCGCCATATTCTCCATTTAGGAAAACTTAAAGTAAGCTCTTGTAGTAGAACTTAAAATCAAATCTAAGAGGCCGCGTTGATATTTTTTATTAGCAAAAGCAAAATTTCATAGTCAGCTCAATAAAATATTATGTAGGCCTGCCGTGGGATAAGTGCATGAAATGTTTGCGAGTGTGTAAAAACTCTTTTTTGATTATGTTGACTAAAAAGACCCCATAACTCTTTTTTAAAAATGTATCTGTAAATTGAGATTGATATCATTTAAAAGTTATAATTGTCAGAAAGAGAGGCATGTGACCTTAGTATATAAAGTGTTCCTAAATTATACACCCGTAAACTACCTCACATGCCCCGTGACATTATTTTTAGTTTCCCAAAGATGCCCCTCCCGTCGTCCAATGCACATAGGCTGTACATTATTTTGATCATGTTGACTTCAAAGACCTCGAGACTCATTTTTGAAAAATGTATCTCCAAATTGAGATCGAAATCTAAGGCAAGGAAGAAGTCGTTTAAATGATAACTTATTATAAATAGGGTGAGGGATTCCAAGTTCCAGGATCGATTCCAAGATTTACCTAGATTATACATATATTATCAATTGAATGATTGAAGTAAATTATCACATTTAATAATCACCAATTATTTTTACAATTTACTGATTATAATTTATATTTATAGACACGAAAAACATGAATTATTAACAAAGCAAAATTTTCATTAATGAAATTGAAATTCAAACTAATGGTTTCACTTATACACTCATTATCGAACGCTAAAAAATATTGCAAGATCACGCCAAGATATAAACAGAGAAAATACAAAAACTTATTCTAAATTCTAAGTTATAGATTTTAGATTCGACTGACTTAGAATTTGGAACCTATTTATTGAAGCAGGATATCTTGGAACCTAAAATTGGATAGATTCCCACTGATCCTATTCTCAAATTTTAGGTTATCTCATGAAATCACGCTTACACCTGATTCGAGGACGGGCCCATCTTTGCATAGCATTTCTTTTTCCTTCTGGAATAGTAATTCTCTCGTGAAGGGAATCTAGGAATGACTTTGATTTACCTCAAAACTAAATGCTACAATACGGCATGCTATACGTCGGCACCTAGAATTCTTTAAAGTGTCACTTGCATTATAAAAAAAAAGCATTATAAGAAATAATAAATAAATAAATAAATAAAATTATTAAAAATAAAAAATAAAAAGTTCAAAAAAGGGGAATTGGCAGACGAAGACAACCTAGCATGGGACGCATAAAAAGCACGACAACAGAGAAGAAAGAGTGGGCACGCGCGAGAAAAGACAAACCAGCAAAAGCAGCGGAAACAGGGGAAATGGCAGAACGCTGGTGGAGTGCGCAAAAAATGGCAATGATATTCGCGCTCCCATGTGATATCTGGTTTCCTGTATTCATGTTTAATTAAATTAACTCAGTACTTGGTTTTTCTAGTCATTGCATTTTGTTTGTTTATCATTCTCAAATCTAATGTATCCATAAAGATGACATGCATATTCGCACTAGGCATTGATAATAGAATATTTGCATAATTATAATTTCCATGTCAGAAGAATTAGAATTCTCCTTGAATTGGCGGAGATGCATATTTAGGACATATAGGTCGCATTTTTTTTCTTTTAACTATATCACATGCAATAGAAAATATTAAAAAAATTGCATTTTGCATGCTAGTAAATTAGATTGTGTCTTTCGATACAAAAAAAAAAAAATAAAAAAAAAGAGATTGTGTCTTCATTAAAAAAAGTCATAAAATTATTTTTGAGATTTATTTGGGGAATTTTAGATTTATTTACGTCAAATTTGATTTATTCTTTGAGGATTGCATTCCATTTAAATTATGCTAAATTTTTATACTTATTAGAAGGTCATTCTAGGAAAGCAAATATTTCGGGTGCGTTGTTGCTTAGCAAGTTATATCATATTTATAAATCCCTTTGGTACATTAGTTTTTTTTTTTTTTTGGTAAGGGAATTTTTTTTTTTTGGTAAGGCTTTTGGTACATTAGTTTATCTTTAAAAATTTGCATAAACTTTCCATTTTCCACTCACAGGCTCCTGTCTTGGGGTTTAATGACGGGGTCATATTTTATTTTATTAGGGTTTTTCTTTTACTCGAATAAAGCTGCTTTGATTATTGAATGTTTATTTTAATTACGTAAGTATCATGCGTAATCACTTTTCAAATGTAAGACAATTTAGGGTAATGAAGTCGATGAAGATTGCATGCAAAAGTTTTCGTAACGAGAAAATGTACCGAGGAGGCATTAGATTAATGTTGTATAACCAAGTCCTTTTGCCTAAACCTTTAGTTTGTAGAAATAAAAGGATGTCACCCATTTTATTTGGTCTCTAATTAGCGTATGATAGATTAGTGACGAATCTTAAAACTTAATTTCAAATTCGATAATCAAATGAGTCAACCAACATTGAACGATTGGTAGGGGAAGCCCTACTCAAAGTCCTACTATGGACACCGAGAAATGGGTCCCACGAAAACAACGACCGTGATTTTATCGGTCCCATGCATCCGGGCCCAGGCAAGAATTTCTTCGCATTGAACTTATTCAGGACAGTCATTATTCTTTAAAATTAAGAGTTTGATGCCTTATTCCCGATAATAATTGCCATATCTAGTCATGTAATTTGTCCTGATTATGCTAATATCTAAATCTTCTTCTTCTTCTTCTTCTTCTTCTTCTTCTTTTTCTCACCAAAAGTTGGCGAGAAAGGAACTTCGGTCGTGTAGTTGAAATGCAGAGGCAAAGCAACCGAGAGAGTTTGGCGGGCCAACCCAACTATCACATTGGTACTTTAGTCGTGTAGTCATAAACTTTTTTCATGGTCGATTTAATCTTAAATTTTTTACAATTATACCAATTCAGTCAATGCCAAATAAAAAAAGTTTATGGCTGAATTGACATAATTATAATAAATTTATGACTTTTTTTTGTTCCCTCTAAATTGAGATCAAATTTTAGGGCAGGGAAGAACTCATTTAAAAGTTATAATTGTTAGAAAGAGAGTCGATGGACTTTTTTTTTTTGGTAAAGTGAGAGGCGATGGACCTTAGTATATAAAGTATTCCTAAATTATACACACGTAAACTCCCTCACATGTGGCGTGACATTATTTTTATTTTTCCAAAGATGCCCCTCCCGTCGTCCAATGCACATAGGCTGTAAAGTACTTTGATTATGCTGACTTCAAAGGCTCTGAGACTCTGTTTTGAAAAATGCATCACCAAATTGAGATGGAAATCTAGGGCAAGGAAGAAGTCGTCTAAACGATGACTTATTCTAAGAGAGGGTGGCTAACTTTGCATAGCATTTCTCATTCTTTCTAGATAGTAATTCTCTTGTGAAGGGAATCTAGGAATGACTTTGATTTACCTCAAAACAAAATGTTGACAGTATGGCGTGCTATATGTGAGCACCAGGATTTTTCTAAAGTGTCATTTACATGAAAAAAAAATCATTATAAGATATAATAAATAATAAATAAATAAAATTATTGAAAATAAAATTTTTTTAAAATTTTTAGAAAGGGAAATTGGCGTAGACAAAGGGCGTTTGGTAACGATTCTGCTTCCTGAATCGATTCTCACTTTAAATGATTATTTCGATTCGTTCTAACCGATTCGAGTAAAAAACGCGTTTGGTAACAAATAAAATTTATGATTCTAGAATAGAAAAAGAATAGAAACGCATTTGGTAACTATATAAAATTTCTATTCCAATTCTTTTTTAATTACCTTTTTAGATTAAAATAAATTTGATATTGAATTTTCATAAACCATTCATCGATTAATTATATTTTTATACTAAGTAATAAAAATATTAACTAATCAATTTTTATTATATATTAAATAATAAACCATAGTATAAACTATACTAATATCCCTACAATATGTAATAAATAAAAATACTAAATTATAACATAAAATTAAATATGTATTCTATATATAACAAATATATATTTCATACTAGGAAGAAATAAAAATAAAATATAGAAATAATTTTTTTTTTTTATTCGGACTTTTGATTCTCTTTTTTGATTAACTTCGAGAGAATCATATTTTTTCTGATTCTAATTTTGTCCAAAACTGATTCTCGGGAATAAATTTGTTCCTAATCAATTTTGATAAAAAATTTACCAAACGCGATTCTAACAAAAATCAATCAAAAGATGTTTGGATGGTTGCCAAACAGGGCCAAAGACAACCTAGCATGGGACGCATAAAAAGCACAACAACAGAGAAGAAAGAGTGGGCACGCGCGAGAAAAGACAAACCGGCAAAGGCAGCGGAAATAGGGGAAATGGCAGAACGCTGGTGCAGTGCGTAAAAAATGGCAGCGATCCTTGTCCCCCCCATGTGGTATCTGCTTTCCTGTATTCATGTTTAATTAAATTAACTTGGTTTCTCGTGTTGTTTTTAGCGGTTGTGTGCAATGAACAAACTGATCCGAAAAGACATGAATTTTTGAAACTTGCTACGACCATGAACTCCTAGCAGCATGAAGAACATGTCAAACAATAGCAATTTTCTACGTTGTCCGCATGACTACATCTCATTTTATTTAGCACTTAAGTATTAGATATATTCACGTTTGATTGGCTTGTTACCTCATAAGTCTTTATCACAAACTTTAACTGTCACACGAAATATCTTGCCTATTTCCCGACATGAAATAGTACATCTTTTTGTGTGTATTAATAAGTGATGCATGAGCATCATCAAAAAAGTTTGTGCATGAACGACTTTCTTTGTGCAATCAATAACTCGAGGTAGCTTTTGATCATGCTGGGTTAATACCATTTTGCCAATATCCACATTATCAACATAAGCCAACTGCATAACAGGGAAAGTGCATTAAATTGTGCACAAATGCATGACCAAAAAACTAATTTTTATTTTGTCCACATCTGAATTTTTGCAGGTAAAACGGACATGAATTTTTGTTAAAAAAAATAATAAAGTTAAATAATAAAAAAGGAAGAGAACCCCAGTCCAATTCGGTCATTTTTCTAAAGGACCTAGTCCAGCCCACATCAGCTAAACCAAGCCCGATTCGCTACAGCCCATTACTTCGACCCAGTTAATTAAGCCCATGAATAGATCAGGTCCAAGTGGATTTCTTCATCTTCGTTCCCTTCAGTGATCCCGTATCCGCCAGCAACCGCCGCCGTAGCCGTTCCGCCATCGCCGGTTCGGCCACGGTGGTAATTCCTCTGTTCGCCCCTGTTTCTCGGCCAAGGGAGTTTGAAGTGCTTGAAGATTATTCGTTCATTGGTCGTCTTCTCTGATCCTCAGCCTCGTCGTCATGGCGCCCCCGATCGCTCTCCGCGACTCTGGATTTTCCGTGTCGCCGTTCCTGTTGGGTTCCATCGATCTTTTTATTCTTCGAGTGCTGGCGTCTTTGAATTCGGTCTGCTGCTGGAGCGTTGGCTGTGTGACCTAGAACGCCGATATCGGCAAAGATCGAGTTTCTTTTCTTGTGCCTTAGCGAGCTAAGATGGTGTTAACGTAATGCATGGTCACCACCCTTTATCTTCACCCAACCCCCAGTGCTGTGGGGGAGAGGGGAAAACTACGCCTTGCACTATCGGTAGATCATAACTATGTGAGTCGTAAGTGCTATTTTTGTTGTAACAAGTTTGAGCAATTTCCTTTTGAATTATTAAGTTTCTTGTGTAAATGTGCTGTGTAGCATATTTATCATGCTGCTGTTAAGTACAAAACTGTAGATAATGCACATTGCATGAGAAACATGTTTTCCATAAGAAAGCCGGACATGGCTTACCTTCTTATTTTGGGGGAACTCATCGGATATTTGTGGTCTTCCTGTGACTAGATCTATTTTCAAATGTTAAAAACATGGGAACTGGTTTTCTCTTGATTAAGTACTGCCTAAATGTCCCTTTAGTTTTGATCTGTATATATCAATAAATTATCTCTTCTGGACTTTTTTAGTTAAGAGTTGGTATTTGCCTAAGATTGCAGTTGTATTTATAGCTATAGAGGGAGGGATGAGATTTGAGTAACCATGGCCTATATACACGCATCTATTCCTTAGAAAGTGGTTACTATACTTTAACCCTAGATGTATTGGTGATGTTGTTTTCTTTAACTCAGCAATGCAATAAGTTACGTTAGTGACATTGTTGCTGTATGGGAAACTTGCTAGCTGCAAATTCTCTTCTATTTATATATATTGAAAGATAGTTCTGGAATGTAAAGTTTCCCACATTTTACTGCTCGTTCATCAAGTATTAAAATGACTTGAAAGAAGAACAGCAATTGGATGAAGCACATCCATTTAAATGTCGCAGTTGCCTTTTTGTACCTTATGAGTGGTACAATACTTATCACTAAAAAGTGGATTGCATGAATTATTTAGAATTAGGGATCCCTTTACGAAGAATGTGCTTACCTGTTCAGTTTTCATATTGAAACTTGTAACGGCTAGAACTATGATGAATTATAATGTTTATCGGCCTACTTATTCAGTCATTTTTAAACTTTCAGTGGGGTTATACTTTTACACTTCCGGCTTGAGTAGTCTATCCTCTAACTCTTGCCTTTGTCAAGCTGCAGTCTTTCTCCTACACGCTATCATCTTTGATTACCCTAAGTGATTTGAACATTTGGTAGGTTTTGCACTTCATTTCTCGTATGTGGTGGTGTGGGTGCGTGGGACCCTCTTCTTCTTCTTTTTTTTGGGGGGGGGGGGGGGGGGTGGGGGGGCGGCGTGGTTTGGTTTGGTTTCTAGGTGCAGATGGTATCAACTAGTCTTAAGCACATAAAGCCTCATCTTCTGTGCATTTTCAGTAGTGAAACTTTTAGAGTGACTGAAGATGGTGAAGGAGCTGACGTGCATTGGCATGTCAATATCTTGATGACGTAGTTATGTTTTCTGTTGTGTATTACCTGACTTCCCCTCAATCTCTATAGTAATTAAATCTCTCTCTGTCTCACTACCTCTCATTTCATATCACCGTTGTAGACTGATTTAGCAATTTAATTCTGCTTTCAGAGATATGGGATGCTTTGCATGCAGCAGCAGACTATTGTCCGTGCTTCTGTGTCGTGTCGGACACGACACGGTCGGACACGCGGTTAACTTTTATCGACATGTGTGTCGATGCGTGTCCGGAAGATTGATGGAGGGTGGAAGTGAGGGAGGGCGAGGGAGCAGAGGCCGTGAGTGCCGGGGAGATGAAGCCACGAACGGACCACCGCAACGGCGAGAGATGGCTAGAGAAAGAGCCGAACAGAGAGAAAGAAGAGAGAAGGCAAACTCCTGCCGGCGAGGCGAAGCCACGAACGGACCACCGCGACGGCGAGAGACGGCCAGAGAGAGGTGAGGGCCGCCACTGTTGTGATGGATCGGCAACAAGAAGAAGAGGAGAGGAGGGAAGGGGTTGTGCGGCGTGGCAAGGAGGATAGGAAAAGGAGAGCTCGACAGCTCGAAAGGAGGTCTGATGGCGTGATAGAGTGGGGGGGGGAGGGGGGGGGGGGAGTGACAGCTCGAGTGGAGGAGGGAAAAAGTAAAATAAATGCGGGGGTGAAGGAAAAAGGACGAACAAAGAAGGGGTGGATTTTGGGGATTGTTTTTTTAACCGGAAAATTAAATAAATGAAATTAAAAAATAATTTCGAAAAATAAAATGTTAAATTTTGAATAATGATAAATTTTGGTTATTGTAGAAAATCATGGATTTATTTAAATAAATTGATTCTAATTTCTTATTAATTTTTAGTTTCATCGATAACTTTTGTTAAAATTAAAAAAATGTCGCATTAATTATGAATATATCTTTCGAATTTCAAATGAATTGATTTGTTAATATTATTAATATAAATTTATTATAGGCTCTTTTTTTAATTAATTATTTATTTATGAATTTGAATCAAATTAATTAAAAATAAAAATATTCATTTAATATACAACGTATCCCAACGTGTCGGAATTCTCTATTTTTAAAAATGACGTGTCGACGTGTCGTGTCGTGTCGAACACTCGTGTCGTGTTGTGTGTCGGTGCTACATAGGCAGCAGAAGCAGATCTAACGCTTGCCCAAGCAATTGTGGATTGTGCAGGCATGATTGTTCAGAGAGCTGACTTGACAATATGCTATGATGAAAGAGGTGCTATATTCATCTATTCTCCCAGTCCCCCGCCAGCTTCTCCCCCACCACCATCTAGAAATATTTTCCATCTATATTGTCTTGTCCAGCATCTAATCCATGCGATGTTGATTGTTGCAGCTGTGAAGTACGTTTTGAGTGAGCCGACCAATTTGATTGATGATAATTGACAATAGAGGTGGGGCAGATTTTGCTCAGCTTCGTGTGTAAATCCTGTGAATTGATGTTGATAGTTTGGTAAAAAAAAATTGCATCAAAGTGGAGGTCATTCAGGCATTTTAATGATGCACAATCCGCCTCACGAGATGTATAACTTCCGCAATTCCATATGGTTTGTTTCATTAGTACACTGAACCTTCTAAAGAAACACGAAAAGTAATCAATTCAATTAATTGTTACAGTGGAAAATCATGACATCCTCGAGTGCTCATTGTTTTCTCCAACTTTTTACTGTTTCTCCGGCACATTGACCTTGTGATGTTATCTTTCTGTTACGTGGAGCTGTTGATGGCCCCTACATTTCCAATGCTTCGGATTCATCTTGTAACAGATTATAGTTTCGGATGTGTTTCGAAATTTGAAAACCGATTCCTGAAAAGACTAGGGACAGTATAGATTGTCCAATACACAATGGGGAAACTGTGTTGAATTGAGCACAATGTTGTGTGAAGTTTGAATTTAGCATTTCTTGTAGATTCATTTAGAGCCTTTAAAACCAGATCTACCCGATTTGTTTCTCTTGATTTAATCAACACGTAGAGTGGAGATATCAGTTGGGCAAAACCAACTGGTTAAGGAATATAAACAAATTGCGGACGGCTAACAGCATAGAAGCCCTCTCAAAATTATCTATAGCAAGAGCTCGTAGTAGTAGGATTTTAGTACAGGTTCTTCTATTGCAAGAGCTCATAATTGTAGGATTGTAGTACAAGTTCTTCTAAACGATTATTTATGATGTTGTGATTATGGTCACGGAATACGATTTTATGACATTCTTCTATTGTCCGTTCTTATGTCGCACAAGTTTGGGTCGAAGTTGTTCACCAACCAACAAAATTCCCCTTCAACTGACAAAAAAAAAAAAAATCTTGTATTGCTTGTTTTTGGTAATAATCTAACCGAGCAGTTAATCTCATCAACCACATCTTGCCATAATGAACTCCCTACGTTTTGGGGAATGATGACCATACAATTGACATTATGAAGAATGCACCATTATTAAAGGTACGTCTTACTATATTCTGACAAAAATGCTACATAGAAAAAGTTATGAAATTGATACTACTGATGGAAGTGATATTAACCTTGTTTTGCTGACATACCGCAAGTGAAATATTTTTCTTGAGAGAAAGTGAAGATATAAATCGAAACTCAATTGGCATTAAATAAGAATCTACTCCTAAATTTTGCATCCATTGGATTTATTCAATGTGTAGATTCAACGCAAAAAATATGTTGGATGTAATATTTACCAGTCTTACATTAGCGACTGAGATCAAATTTAAGCATATAGTATGTGGATATATGTTATAAGGGGTACACATGATGTCATTGATATTTCTTTCTCTTTGCTGAACTTTAAAATATCTCATTAATTGGATTTTAAATTTTAGCCTTAGAAAAACTGGACAATTAAATGGATTAAAAAAGAATTCTACCAATTTGAAAAAAAGTACATGCCTTTTCAGGCTTTGACAACATTGTCGGAAACACTACAAAATATTTAATAATAACGACAAAAACGTGACGACGCAATTACAAAAAAAAAAAGTCTCTAAATTCTTGAAATCTTTGTTATTCAATAGCGAGAAACTAACCCAAGGCACTAAAAAATCCCAGTCTCACACTCCTCTCTTTCTTTTCCTTCTTTTGCCC
Source organism: Eucalyptus sideroxylon x Eucalyptus melliodora (assembly GCA_016097485.1). NCBI lineage: Eukaryota > Viridiplantae > Streptophyta > Magnoliopsida > Myrtales > Myrtaceae > Eucalyptus > Eucalyptus sideroxylon x Eucalyptus melliodora. The sequence goes on along the minus strand of CM027828.1, from coordinate 44,264,597 downwards.
CCGACTTTCCGTTCCTTGTACATCCTGACTGTGCTAAAAACAAGTCTGCTTCTAAAATTTGGGCAGTCGCTAATATCTATAGCGCACTTGTCTAGTACTTTTGAATTGAGTACTTTAGGGAAACTTTTCAATGATCTGCAATTGTGAAGCTGCAATGCTCCGAGAGTCTCTAGTTCATCCAGGCCCTCAATTACCTGAAGCTCTTCACAAGACATAATTATCAAGGACTCCAGCATTTTCAAATCCGACAAATCATCTAGACTTCCAATCTCAGGACAACACAATATATCCAATTGCTCCAATGAGTCCAATGAACCAAGACCTTGGATGGTAGTAAGATTTTCACACATGGACAGGGTCAACAACTTCAACCTCTTCAAACTCGAAAGACCAGCAAATCCCTCAAGGAGGTCTGACAAACTCACTTTAAATTCAACCAACTGTTCAAGACCATCGAGTTGAACTTCCTTCCAATGACAATTAAAAATGTACAAACGTGTCAAATTTCTCAAGTTACAACAAAATGACAAACTAGTTGTCGATTTGTGATGTTGCAATGACAATGTTGAAACACATGGTGGAAGGAAACCAAGGGACAGTTGGCATTGACCATCTTGGAAGAAGATAGGACCACAGTTCTCATCATAATCATCAAAGCTCAAATCCTCCAATTTAGTTAGGTTTGAGAGATTCGGGAGCTGCCGCAATGAACGTGATCCTAAGCTTAGGCTTATCAAACTTGTGGGAAGCTCTGGTAATACTTTGAGTTTGCTACAACACCCTAAACTCAATTTCTGTAGGCGAGGAAGTAATTTGATTGTCTGTGGAACATTCTTAACGAGGGTGGATTGCAAGTGCAACACTCTCAAAAGCGATAATTGCCAAATGTCCTCGGGAATTTCCCACTCTAGATCCGAGCAACCATCGGCATGTAGCTCTTCCAACTCTTTTAACACAATAATGCTCTGTTGTAGCTTTTTTATCGGAGAACGCGAAATCCTGATGATTTTTAATCTACTTAGGTCTCCAATAGATTTGGGTAACTGCAGACATTTTGTGCTTGAAATGTCCAATTCAAGTAGAGATTCCAAGTTACCAATCGAGAATGGAAGTTCCCTTATGTTAGTATACGATAGAAAGAGAGACTTAAGTTCTCGTAAATTCCCAATAGAATTGGGAAGTTCATCGATTTTTGTAAACTTGCAGTTTAAGAACTGACAAGCGGTTTTGGTTACCAATGGAGTCAGGTAATCTTGTGATGGCTGTATGCGAGAGATCTAACTCTACTAGTGATGTCACTCTCGCAAATGATTGGGGTAGCTTCCTCAACTTTTCGCAACTGCCTAAATACAAGTACTCGAGCTTCTGTAACCCTCCGATCCCTTTGGGCAACTCCCTAAGATTTTTGCACCCATTCGCATTGAAGTAAATCAAGCACTTAAGCTTTTTGAGGGAACCATCAACTTCAGTTAGTTTTTCACAATACCCAAGGTTCAATCTCTCTAAACTCAAATAATCGGAGAAGTTTGGAGTCCTGGTCATGTTGCTACAATTTGAGATATCCAAAACTTTAAGCTTTTTAGCAACCTGTTACAGTAGCAAAATGAGAGTAAAGGGAAAATTCCATACGAATTTAGAGTTAATAAATAGTTGTGCTAGAACCTAGATGTAATTGGGTTGACTCATTTTCCTCATTTAACTCACACAGATCCGTTTAGTACTAACACCTATCAATTCAGTGCAATTTAATTTAATGGCCTTGATTACGAGATCAGCTTAGTTTTACTTGTGGAATGGCCTTGATTAAATCCATTCATGAGCGATTTTATTTACAGCATGTTATTGCCTATATAGTTATGGGTTAGTCAATTTTAGTTAAAAACATAACAATTGCGTGAGACAATTCAATGGAGATAAAGTTAAACAAATATAGCAATGATGGTACCTTGAATTGACTCCATCCAGCCCAGTCTTCTGTGATTGAACCATGCGACAGTTGAAGAACTACAAGATTGCTTGGATGGAAATTGATGGCCAAGAACTCTAGAGAGACCCATGCGCAGGTCAAGTATCTTAACTCTGAAAACTGATTCTCAAAGTCTCCATTGAATTTCCCCATTGTAACTTGAGAAACCTTATGTTTGGAAGCCTTGAAAACTCTTTGCTCGTATAAACTCCTAAAAATCTAGTTAAGCAAATTGCTTCAATGGCCTTCTTTCTCTGCCATTCAATGATAAAGTAAGATACGTGTAAATGAAAAATGTCTTCATTCCCCCCCCCCCTAAGAAAGGGCTCCTAATTAATAAATGAACTATTGAGAAAAAACATAGAATTCGATGGTCGGACATATGCTTTTACCGCTTTTGTTCCCATGATATTATTGGCCGTCTCAGGAACCCATAACCTACTTTGCTTTCTTGGATCGATTAGTCTCGTATCTCCACGGACAATTTTCCTTCCGAGATCTCTCAGTTGGTCGTGCATCCAGAATTTGTTGTGATCAGTTATCTTTATTAAGGACATACAAACAAGGACTTGAATTGAATAATCTGGCCTAAACCCACAATCCTTCCACATGTAGAGTGCATTCGTCTTGTCCTCATCCACAAAAAGACATGCGATGTCGAGAAAAATCTGTTGTTGCTCATGATTCAAGGCATTGTAGCTGATCTTCAGCTTGTCCCGAACCTTCTCATGAGGTATTTCTCTCAATTTGTCAAGCACATCGTACCATGAGGCTTTGTTTTGACGATAAACCAATGAGCCTATGACTTCAAGAGCCAAAGGAAGTCCTCCGTCGTAGAAATTATTTGTCTCGAAAGATTGACATAATCATCTGGAGGAGGATTGCTTCCAAAAGCATGTCGACTAAAAAGCTCCAGTGATCGAATATTGTCCAACGGCTTCACTTCATACTTGAAAGTTTTGTCAGATGTTATGATGCTTTTATTACCACTTGTCACAATAACTCTACTTCCTGAGCGGAACATAATGTGGTTGACGGCTAGTTTCTAGAGTTGCTCCTCATTAGCCATGTCATCAAGAACGAGCAAGACTTTCTTGTGAGAAAGTTGTTGCATAATCACTTTGATCCCATCATGAACATCGTTAATTTGATCTTGAAAGCCCAAACCCACTATGTTAGACAATAGTTGTTTTTGCAAAGTTATGATGTCAAAGCTGCTCGACAATTCCCGGACATTTCCTAGGAAGCAGCATTGATTGAAAAGGGAATTTAGTTTGTTGAACACCATCTTAGCAAGAGTTGTTTTACCGATTCCGCCCATTCCATGGATTAGCACAAAGCGCAAGCCCCCAGAGTCCACGTCCAACAACTTCAGAACGGCTTCCACTGGATCGTCCATTCCAACTAAATGTTCAGTAACGTATTTGTCTTTTGTCTTCAGCTTCATCACAATCTCTTGTAGCACTGATTGAATGAATTTCCAATGCCTGCCACATATGTGAGTTAACTAAGTTGATATTGTAAAAGATAACCGCAGGACACTCAACGTGTGGTTGCAACCAACATGGCTAGTGCCACTTATCTAATCGGTAGTGCACCCGACAGGAAGACATTTTTATGTGTGTTTAGAACACGATTTCCCAGTGATTTAAACAAATAATCACATACAGAAAATTATGGCCTTTTTTTAATTTATTTGCTTCTGAAATGGTAACACTTTGACATCGATGGATAGGACACTTGCTCTAATTCTATGTAAAAATCTATTGATAAGGAGAGAGAAGGTAACTTTTAAGGATGTGATCCTCAATTTACAAATACAAAAGTATATAAAATTAGATCATGAAAGAATGCCCTCTTGTCTATCATTCAAAGAATAAACTATTAGATGTAGGCATTTTCCCATGTTAAAGGAAGCAAGGCATTGCTAATTGATTCCTAATCCCTTTTTTAAGGCAGCCTTGGTAGCTAGGACAAGAGCTAAGAAGAAATGTATTGAAAGTTTTCACACTTAAGATATTTAGAAGCAAAGTACATTAAAAAGCTAACCCACCAAATTGGAGAGCTAAAGTTTCGACCAACAATTAAAATAAATATTGGATTGCTAAAGTAAGGGAAGAATTAAAAAAGCAAAAACACAAAAATACATCCTTGAATTTATTAACACATCTCCCACCTCTAAACTTACCCCCCCCCAAAAAAAAAAGAAAAAAGAAAAAGAACTAACTGATTGCTTACCCGGTTTTTGCTTTATTTGGCTTCGGTGAATGACATAATTGATTCGGTTATCGAAAATAAATTTGAAAAACAAACATGGTATTCATTCAATTTCAAACAACTTAAACGAGAATTCATCCAAGTTTGGGCATATAATTAATGAAAGTCCAAAGCAAAAGTTAATGGAGTGCTTCAGGATCCGTGCATACCCTTGCTTTTTCAACTCCCATCCTTTGATTTGGGCTACACTTTTGAGGGCATCCTCCCACTTTTGCCTCGTCTTGCGACCGTACTTCTCGTCATGCTCCTCCAAAGCGCTGACGTACCGTTGAGACTTAAGCTTAACATCGCGAGGCTTAACGTTGTAGAAAATCGGCATAATCTCCTTCTCGGATGGTTTGGATTTCTTGCACTCCACCATGTGTGTGAGCTCACGAAGGCACCATGCACTTGAAGCATAACCTTTAGAGAAGATAGGCAAGTAAATCTTCGACTTTTTGATGGCTGTTGGTAGCTCATCAGCTATTTCTTTGCCAATGTGGAGCTCTTCCTCATCAAGGAAAACACGGATGTTTGCTTCTTGCATTTCATGATAAAGGCAATCCGTGAAGCCTTGGCGAGTGTCCGGGCCCCTGAAACTCAAGAAGACGTCGTAGTCAATCGCCGACGGCTCACCACCGCTCATTCCTGCCTCCGAGCCGTTTCCCATGTCCATTCTCACAAGTATTTTCTTCCGAGGGTTTCCTCTCTCGTAGCACCTGAACAAGAAAGGTTCGTTCACTTTACCACCACCGAAGTTCGTTTATATTACGCTTCGGACCTCTCTTCCTAGAACTTTCCCCACTGTTTTTCACATAAGAAAAGCAAACCAATTCGAGTCTTCGTCACCTCTAAAATGGCGTAACCAGTACGCGTAGCTTTTTGGCCTCCGGTGGTCTCTGCCTCTTGTTGACTTGACTTTGGCGAACGCCCGACATGTAAGCATGGAAGCACGGACACGTTCAGAGGGGTGTCCGTCTGCAACGCCGACTGCAACGCCGAGAAGCCTTCTCGATCGTCTTGGTCGGCTGCGACCGCCAACTGCAACGCCGAGATGGAAAACCGCAATGCCGCGATGGAGGGCTGGACGCGAGGCTACGACGGCAAAGGGGGAACGGAGGCAAGGCAGCGGCAAGAGAGGTAGAGACCGAGCAAGGGAGAGGAGAAGGCGATTGCTAGGGTTTTTGCCCTTTGGGCTATTACGGGCGCGTTTGTTTGTGTTTCTGTTTAAAAATTGTTCCAGGGAACAGAAATAGAAAAAAGTGTTTCTGTTCCGGGGAACAATTTTTGAACAAAAAAACGTGTTTGGTAAACTTGTTCCAGGAATAAAAAATAAACAGAAACATGTTTGGTAAATTTGGATAATTTTTTTATTTCTTTTATTTTTTCTATTTTTTTCTTATTTTTCCTTTTTTTCTTTTTCATTTTTTTTTCTTCTTTTGGCCGGTCGCCGCCAAGGCCTTTCCGGCGACCGGCCGGCGAGGGTCGGCCTCGCCTTGATCCGGCGAGGCCGAGCTCGCCCAGCCGGATCTGGCGAGATGCGGCCTCGCCGGCCACCGCTGCGAGGCCGAGGCTCGCGGCCGCCGGCGAGCTCGGCCTCGCCGGATCCGGCGAGGCCGAGCTCGCCCAGCCGGCGCGAGGTCGGCCTCGCTTGATCCGGCGAGGCCGAGCTCGCCCGCCGGCGGGGAGGCGCGGCCTCGCGGCCACCGCTGTGCGAGGCCGAGGCTCGCCGGCCGCCGGGCGAGGCTCGGCCTCGCCGGATCCGGGGCGAGATCGAGCTCGCCCGGGCCGGCGAGGTCGGCCTCGCCATGGCTCGGGCGAGCTCGAGCTCGCCCGGATCCGGCGAGGCCGAGGCTCGCCGACGGCCGGGCGAGGTCGGCCTCGCCGGATCCGGCGAGCTCGAGCTCGCCCGGCCATGGCGAGGCCGACCCTCGCCCGGCTACGGCGAGCCTCGGCCTCGCGGGGATTTGCGGCGTCGGCCTCGCCGGGGCTTCGGCGAGCCTCGCGTGGGCCGGGCGAGGCCGCCGGCCCTCGTCGGCGGTCGCCGGCCCTCGTCGGCCGGTCGCCGGCCATGGCCGAGGCCGGCGACCGGCCAAAAGAAGAAAGAACAAGAAAATAAGAAAAAAAAAAAAAAGAAAAAAAATTTCTCATTTGTGTTCGGAAACAAAGAAACACAAAATTTGTGTTTCTTGTTTTACGATTTTCTTTGTTCTTTAACAAAAGAACAAAAAAAGGAACAGAAACGCACCCAAACGCGTTTCTGCTTCTTTTTTTCCCAGGAACAAAAAAACAGAAAAACTGTTTAAAAACAAAAAAAAAAGAAGTGCAAACAAACGGGGCCTACTTTACTGATTGCGTTTTCAATTTTAGGAAGAAGAGCAAGAGAGAGACGTAGGCTTCTGGGGAAGAAATGAACGCCTCGTGCAGCGTGACTTCAATCTTGGGAAGTGACAGGCGCAGGCGGTGGGTGGGGTGGAGAAGAAAACAGAGGGTGAAATAAATGGGTGGGACCATTTAGCCTAAAAAAAATATTGAATATAAAATAACTTTATTAATAAACGGTAAGACTAAAAAATAAATAAATAGGCGAGTTAAAAAATTATTTCAAAAATAAAAGCACTAGATGTTTTTTTTTTTTTGTCGATAAACTATGAAGACGGACACTCTCTCCTAGAAGCGCCCCGTGTCGTGTCCGACACTCCGACACGTGTCCGACACACTCCGACACGTTCTGACACGCTCCGACACGCGGCCAACGAGTGTCAAAAAATTCGACACGTGGTCAACTTTCTTCGACACGCTCCGACACGCGAGTCCAGAATTCCGACACGTGATTCCGACACGCACGGGGTCAATTTTAAAAATTTCTAATACTTGAGGGGTCAAAATATAAATATACACAAAAGAAGTAATAAAAGAAGTAATAAAATTGCTATAAATATACATGCACGCGGTCAATTTTTTTTTTTCAATTTTTTTTTTCGAATTGTTTTGTTTTTTTAAAAATGTCTTCTACTATGAAAGAAGTAATAAAAATGCTATATATGATAAATAAATAAATTTAAAAATATCATTTCGGCATTTTTCTTTAAATAATGTTTTTTTCCTCTAAGTTTTGTGTATTATTGTAACAAATTAAAATAATTAATGATATTATTTAATATTTTTCGTGTAAATAATTCTAGGCCATTTTTATTTTTATTATTATTTATTTATGTATTATATATAAAAATATATTTAATATATAACGTGTCGGAACGTGTCGAAATTCTCTATTTTTAAAAAATGACGTGTCGGCGTGTCGTGTCGTGTCGTGTCGCGTGTCGCGTGTCACCTCCGCAAGTCTTGCTACATAATCGATAAAAGCACTAGATATTGAATAATAATAAATTTTGATCATCATAAAAAAATACAAATTTATTTTAACTCTAATCTCTCGTTAATTATTCATTTCATTGATAACTTTTGTTAAAGTCAAAAAATGTCTTTCCAATTTTTTATGAATAAATTAATTAATGTTATTAGTATAGATTTATTATAGGCTCTTTTATTATTATTTATTTATTTATGAATTTGAATAAATTAATTTAAATATATTAATTAATCATGTATATATAAAAATATATATTTAATATACAACTTGTCCGACGTGTTAGAATTTTTTTTTTGAAAAATGACGTATCGGCACGTCGTGTCGTCATCGCGTGTTCATATCGGTCTTTAAAGGAAATAAAATATTGAGGAAATTACAATACTAGTCCTTGTTTTCTCCATGATTTCATTTTCAGTCCCCACCTATGCTTTGTTTTTTTTTTTTTATAGGCATAGGCAAAAAGAGATTACAATTTTATTTTACTTCCTTAAGTCTAGTATATTTTTCAAACTTAAGTGATATTTTTTAAATAGATTTTTGATTAGATTTATTTTACTTGAAGAGGAAATTCTCCCCTTTTATTAGCTAATTTGTTTCCTAGATTTGTTTGGAGAGACTTTCTTTTGTCTTTTTTTTTTTTTTTTGGTAGTGCTCGCATCTTCATTTTCTTTAAACTTAAGCAATTGAAACTTACACATGAAAACGTTGACATGTGGAAGATTTCTCCATGGAAAGAACGAAGCAATGCCCATTATCAACATTGAAATGCATAAAAAAGAAATAGATCTATCGAGAGCGAGTATGATAATCATTCTATTTTTTTATTTTTTTGTTTTTTAGAGAATAATTTTGGAATAGAAATCCGTCTGATAAGACAATTTCATTTTTCTACTTTTGGAACAATTTTTAGTTTATAAATAAGTTTCTAATATAAATGAAAAGTTAAAATTTTCTACTTTTCTATTTTCAGAACAAAAAATTAGGAATAAAATCTTTTGTCATCGCTCGTCATCGCTACTATCTAACTGCCCACCCGTCGCTTGCCACCTCCCGTTGCCTACTGGCCATTGTCCCTTGCTGGCCGTCTCCTGTTGCTCACTATAGTCAACCACTTAGAATAAAGAAATTTTGTGTCGTTACCAAACGAATTTTTATTTCAAGAATGAAAATTTTATATCATCATTAAACATGTAAAAAAGTTTATTTGTAGCTAAAAATTGATTTCTAGAATAGAAATCGCACACAACATGAGTCCATAAGCAAGCAACAAAAAAAAAAAAAAAAAAAAAAAAAAGGGGATCACGACGCGAATCAAGTAATCACATAGGTAGATTTTCCGAAAGAGTCACTTACATAAAAAAATCATTAAAAAATTTAATAAAAAAGTGAAATGAATAAAAATTAAGAAAAAGAAAAAAAGAAAAAGGTCATTTGCTGGCAAAAGTAGCCTGGCATGGTTAAAAGCACAACAACAGAGAGAAGAAAAAGGACATTGGCACGCGTGAGAAAGGACATACTGGCAAAAGCAGTGGAAATGGTGGGGGTACAACGAGCACGAGATGTCTGACCGAGTGTAAGATTGAATTGCAATTATTATTATTATTTTTTGGTGGGGAGAGGGAGGATAGGAAGGAGGGAGGGAAGAGTCCCTCATCCTGCTGCAAGCCTTGCTTTGGTCATGGGGTAAGGTTTGGTTTGTTTCGTTTTCATTTTCGTACGTCGTTTTTGTTTTTGGTTTATTTCCTTTTTTTGCCCTTTTCTGGAGGACAGACAAATGTATTTATTTATTTTAAATTGATCTTCTTTTCGGACAACTTTTTTTTTTTTTTTTTCCGGTCAAGGGAAGACTTGCCTTTTTCCTCTTTTCTTCTTTGGGATGGTCTGCTCCCGCGTTGGGAATCGAAAGGAGAGGGGTCCGGTCCATGATTATCGATAGCTCCTCTAGTCTCTCGTTTCATTGTTTTGATTGGCGGCAGTGCGATTTTCTCAATCACTACAAGGGCGCATTTGGACCAGGGGTCTGAGAGAGGGTAGCTATCTTTGGATAGCATTTCTTATTTTTACTGATTTTCAATCATTATCGACACATGGTAAACTTATTAAACGGCTAATTAAAAAAAAAACGCAAAGCTTACCTTGATTGACAATTCTGGCCTAAACCTTTTTTTATTTAGTCTCAAATCTAGCCCTATTAATCGAAGCTTGAGATCTTGTAGCTTGTGACAAGTGCTTTTATAGGGCATGGCATTAGATTCTCCTCACTATACTTATTGACAGAATCAATTTATGCATTAAAAGAGATCGATTGATTAATGCCCGTTTGAAGTAAATTTCGAAGTTTCAAGGGGAGAGCTTGGGCTTGCTCTAGAAAATAAAATTTTGATTATGAGTTTGGCATATCTTCTTGTCCATGGCGTCTCTTGATGGGTGGTGGCCCACGTCCACAACTTCATATTATGACAAAGGAGTGGAGGCTAGCAAGAGAGATTCAATTCGAATGTCTTTTTGACTTGCCAATGAAGTGAACGATGTTGGAGGTTTGTTTGTTAAAATAAACAGAATGTTTTCTTTGTCCCACATAAAAAAAGTGGGAGGGAATAGGCTAATTTAAAAGTGTGGGTTTTCCTTTAAGTGTTTAAAGAATGATTTGGTGGGGTTAGACCCCACTATACCCGCGTGCGGGTGCGCAATTATTTGGCACACTTAGCACTTTGGGCGCCCATGGTTTAATTAACACTAATCCCTTTGTTATTTATTATTTTATTATTTTATTAATTTTTGTAAATTCAAATGTTGTCTTTTATTTTGAGAATTTCGGAAATAAAATATATAAAATGAAAATTCGAAATTCTATTAAAAAAATTATTATTCCAAATTTTGTTTGTGTCTTTTCAAGACAACCTTTGGAAAATTACTTATTCGGTTTTAACTTTTCCCGAAAGGTTGCAATTGTTCGTTTTCGACTTCTTCCGAAGAGTCGCATTTGTTTATCCGAACAATTTTCTAAAGACGTGTTTGTTCGCAATTTTCACAAAGAGTTGCAAGACTGTTTCATATATATACTTATCATTTTTCGGAAAGAAAATGTGTGGTCATTTTTCAAGTCTTCTTTCTAAATAACAACAGCCAATTTTTCAATTGTTTTCCTAGAGAGATCCCGAAAAATACCTGAATTGTTATCTAGCATTCTCATCCGAGACTTTGTTGTATCTTGGAAGATTTTTGTCAGCCGCTGACCTTTAGAATGTTGTGGAGCAAATAAATTCTTAAAGAAAGTGATATCACGCCTCAAAGTCCGAATTGCTTTACTCGATCCGATTTCTTTGTTCAATCCATTCAAAGCCATATATTTCCAACAAACGAGACTACAAATAGTTTCACCATTATTTTTCAAGTTGTGGCTAAAAAAAAACAATGGATAGTGATTTAAATTCGAGTAGCAAGCAATGTGGATTTATTGTTGAGGTGAAATAGTCACATTGGACAATTAAGATTTCAAGTCAACAGGACTAGATTTGAGATTTAAGTAAAAGTTAGTATTTTTTATAGACCAAAAAAAAGTTCATAGCATAATTGTCCTTTTTTTTTTTTTATTTTGTGAGCAAATTTGTCACTCTCAAGGTAACTCAGTACTTGATTTTCTAGTTAATGCAGTTTTTATGTCATTTCTCAAATCTAATGTTTTCATACAAATTCTGCATAGGGATCGCAAGACGCGCAAATTTGCACAGTTAGGCATTGATAATCGAATATTTGCATAACTATAATTGCCATTTCAGAATAGAATTTTCCTTGAATTATTGTAAATGCATATTTAGTACATTAAGATCGCATTTGATTTTTCTAATCTTAATCTCTATCTTGCATGGATCATAGGCAATGAAAAGTATAAAAATAAGTAATTACATCTTGCATGTTAGTAATTTAGATTGTGTCTTCATTTTAAAAAATCACAAAATAATATGTTTAGGGGTTTATTTAGGGAAATTTAGATTCATTTCCATTTAGAGTGCAATATGCTAAATTTTCGTAATTATAAGAAGGATTTTTAGGAAAGCGACTTATTTTGACAAGTTGCATCTGCAATTCCACGCCATACAAGGCGCACTGGGTCTTACCTTGAAGCTCGACATACACACACACACACATTGGGTCTTACTTTGAAGCTCGACATCGAGGCCTTATGTCATTTTATCGTGTGTGGCTCGGGTTTTTATTTTACTCCAACTTTATTTATTTTAACTACTTTGGTTATTGATTTTTTATTTTGCCTGAGGGTTTCCCCTTGTCGAGAACTCAATCAATGAAAGGCTTGTTCACTTTGCATTTGCATAAGAAGTAGATTGACTAGCCACTACTGAATTTCGTTTATATTATGCTTGAGAGCTCTATTTCTAGGAGCGGATTTTAATTTAAAGTAAATATGACACATATGTATCAATTTGAGAATTTTTGTGGCATTTACTTTTATTTTTTGATGCAAAACAGAGAAATTGAGATTGCAATTTTATTTTATTTCCTTTAACTCTAGGGCTTCTCAGATCCCACTTTTAGAAAAGTGATTTTTTTTTTTATGTAAAATAAATTTATGAGTAGATTTCCACTCGAACAAGAACTTCCCGATTTATAGCTAATTCGTTTCCTAGATATACACACACAAACACATTGGGTCTTACCTTGAAGCTCGACATCGAGGCCTTATGTCATTTTATCAAAAAGCGGCTCGGGTTTTTATTTTACTCCAACTTTATTTATTTTAACTACTTTGGTTATTGATTTTTTATTTTGCCTCGAGGGTTTCCCTTGTCGAGAACTCAATCAATGAAAGGCTTGTTCACTTTGCATTTGCATAAGAAGTAGATTGACTAGCCACTACTGAATTTCGTTTATATTATGCTTGAGAGCTCTATTTCTAGACGCAAATTTTAATTTAGAGTAAATATGACACAGATGTATCAATTTGAGAATTTTTGTGGTATTTACTTTTATTTTTTGACGCAACACAGAGAAATCGAGATTGCAATTTTATTTTATTTCCTTTAACTCTAGGGCTTCTCAGATCCCACTTTTAGAAAGGTGATTTTTTTTTTGTAAAATAAATTTATGAGTAGATTTCCACTCGAACAGTAAACTTCCTGATTTATAGCTAATTCGTTTCCTAAGATATATTTGGAGTGGCTTTTATATATATATTTTTTTTGGCACTCACTCTTTGGCTTTCTTTAATATTAAGCAATCGAAACTTTCTCATAAAAATGATGACATGTACATTCACCTAAAGTTTTTTAATAATTCTCTAAAATTTAAATTACAATATTACTAAATTTGATGGGAAAGCAAAAAAGTTGTTCTTACTTTTTATAAGGCCAAACAAATAGACCTTGATCTCTAGGTTGTTTTATGGATTCGACTCTTTGAATTCAGATGTGAAAATTAAGTTTTTTTCCCCTTTTGTGCTTAGTGATTGGTTCCGGGCCTTTTATTAAGCATTCCGAGTTTTGCAACTACACTTACAACACCAAAAAAAAAAAAAAAAAATCTTCGTAAAACAGCAAGAAATTGACCAACATTTGCAATTCCAGTACAAGTTAGAAAATCAATTTTCTAAAAAGGGGGCACGAAAATGCCCATTATCAACCTTGAAATGCGCAAGACAAAAACAGATCCACCAAATTGCACACTATGTGAGTCCACCTGCAAGCAAAAAACAAAGAGCCTCGGATCTGACTAGTTCCGTCCGATTCTAGTTTCAGCCACCAGTTCTCAGGTAGAACCGTAAGTTTAGCACAATACAATAGGAACTGAATTAAGCACCGACGTTCACCCCTAATTTTAATTGTACTTATTTGACAGTAGTGCAGGTAACTCATCTTTTTTCTGTCTTTAAACACTTTTTATGTTTTTTTTGCTCCTGGGAACAAAAAAGGAACAGAAACGCGTTTGGGTGCATTTCTGTTCCTTTTTTGTTCTTTTGTTCCCAGGAACAAAAAAGAAACAAAAATAAGAAACACAAAATTTGTGTCCCCCTCGCCGTCCCCCGGCGAGGCCGAGGCTCGCCGTAGCCGGGCGAGGGTCGGCCTCGCCTTGGCCGGGCGAGCTCGGCCTCGCCGGATCTGGCGAGCTCGAGCTCACCCGGCCAAGGCGAGGCCGACCTCGCGTCGGCCTAGGCGAGCTCGATCTCGCCCATATTCGGCGAGGCCGAGCTCGCTCGGCGGCCGGCGAGGCTTGGCCTCGCCAAATCGGGCGAGTCGGCGTCGCCCGGGGGTCCGTAGCGAGGTCGCGCGACGGGCCATTGGCGAGCTCGGCCTCGCCGGATGCGGGCGAGCTCGAGCTCGCCCAACCAAGGCGAGTCAAGCCTCGCCGGGGCCGGCGAGCCTTGCCGTGGGCCGGGCGAGGCCGCCGACCAAAAAAGAAGAAAAAGGAAAAAGAAAAAAAAAAAAATAGAAAAAATAAAAGAAATAAAAAAAAATTATACAAATTTACCAAACGTGTTTCGTTTATTTTTTATTCTCGGAACAAGTTTACCAAATGCGTTTTTTTGTTAAAAAATTGTTCCCGAACGAAACACTTTTTTCTATTTCGTTCCCCGAAATAATTTTTAAACGAAACGCAAACAAACGCACCCTTAGCCGCCCATCTCTCTTTCTCTCTGGCTTGAATGTTGGGCTAGGCCTAGGCCCTGGATGTTTTCGTTTCTCAAATCAGATTATTTGTTTTTTTGTTCCTGGGAACCAAAAAAGAACAGAAACGCGTTTGGTTGCGTTTCTTTCTTTTTTTTTTTTTTGTTCCCGAACACAAAAAAGAACAGAAATGAGAAACAAAAAAAAGTTGTTTTGTTCCAGAAATAATTTTGAAGAAACGCTTCTTCTTCTCTCTTCTCTTTTCTTCTTTTTTTTTTTCTTTTTTTCTTTGGCCGGTCACCGGCCTCGGCCATGGCCGTCGAGGGTCGGCGACCTCGCCGGAGCGTCGCCGTGGTTGGGCGAGGCTGCCGGCCCCGTCAGCCGAGTCGTCGGAGGCCGGCCCCGAAAGAAGAAAAATAAAAAAAAGAAAGGAAAAAATGAAAAATAAAATAAAAATATTAAAAAATTAGAAGAAACAAAAAAATAATAAAATTTACCAAACGTGTTTCTATTCATTTTTTATTCCCGGAACAAATTTACCAAACGCATCTTTTCGTTCAAAATTGTTCCCGAACGTAAACACTTTTTTCTATTTCGTTCCCGAACAATTTTTGAACAAACGTTACCAAACGCGCCCTTAACAAGCTTTCCTTTTTCTTTTCTTTTTTTCTGTCGTTGCTTTTGTATTAGTATTAAAAGTTTATATTTCTAGATATCTCAACATTTAAATTAATGGATACTTTTGCTTTTTAAATGATCGCAATATTCTCCATTTAGGAAAAGTTAAAGTAAGCTCTTGTAGAAGAACTCAATATCAAATCTAAGAAGCCATGTTGATATCTTTTTTATTAGCAAAAGCAAAATTTCAAAGTCAGCTTAATCAATCTATCTAAACGAAACCAAACCACGTATCTCAATGGTAAGTTTATTTGATTTCTTGCACATTGTTTTGTAATAAATTTGACTAAATAAAACAATTAAACAAATTTTAATTTTCTTTTTTGACATTAATTTTTGAAATTCCACTATCATAATACATCACTTTGAGTCCATTTATTTTGCAAAAATTTTCCTTTTGGAAAGATTTCTTCACAATTTTTGTCATGTTTCGTTTAGGAAAATGAGTCAAAAGAATCGATTCTCATGATTAGTAAAAAACTTATACTCAAATTTAGTAAATAAATTCTTTAAAAAGTTAGAATTTTTTTTTTTTTTGTAAATATGACAAGACTTCGGCACTTGGAGTATCCCGATTATTCCTTCAAGATGCTTTTTGTTGTACTGAAAAATGAATTGCGACTATCTTGCCTCTACTGATGCTTGGTGTAAGAGAGGATGCCTACTTTTGCGTGGCATTTCATACTCTTTTTTGAAATATTTGAGAGAATTTTAGAGTGACTTTGATTTATCTCATAACAAAATATTGACAACATAATGTGCTATAAGTGGGCAACTAGATTTTTTCAAGTGTCACCTGCAAGGCTGCAATAAAAAATTATCATAAAAAAATAATAATTTTAATTAATTAAAAAAATAAAGAAAAGGAATTGGCAGGCAAAAACAGCCTGGCATGTACGCATAAAAGCACAATAACAGAGAAGAAAAAGAGGGCACGCGTCAAAAAGGACAAACCGGCGAAAGCAGCGGAGAAAAAGGGAAAAATGGAAAAAAAAAAGGAATAAAATAAAAAGGCAAGATAAGATAAAAAAGAGAAAAGTCCAAAAAATTTATGAACATCAACATGGTTGTACCACATGAGATGGCTGAGAATGTTTAGAAATTTTTAAAAGATTTATGATTAAATTAGTAACTCATAAAAAATTTAAGACTAAATTGACATCATTAAAAGTGGTAAATCTTCAAAAATTTTAAAATTAAATTGATATAAATGAAATTTTTAAAATTGAATTGGTCGCCAAGTTATAAATTTAGAATTTTTTGGACAATTTTTCCATATCGCTAACCATATTTGATACCTAAATTTTTCATAACTGTGAGTCCGTTACTTACATTAAAAAAATAAAAAAAATAATTAAACTAATAAAATGACAAAAACAGAGAAAAGGGAATTGCAGACTAAAACAGCCTGGCATGGGGCGCATAAAAGCAGAGCAACAGAGAGGAAATGGCAGACCGCTCGGTGCGTAAAACGATGCCGAGTGATACTCGTGCTCGGTGGGGTATGGATATTTGGTTTCCTTTTTCATGTTTAATTGAGTTATTCCTTTTTCATGTTTAATTGAGTTAACTTAGCACTTGGTTTTCTATTCAATGCATTTTTTTTATATATAAATGTCTGGAGAAAAATTAATAATTAAAAAAATAAAAAGAAAGAAAGAGGGAGACCAAAACAGCCTGCCATGCAACCCATAAAAGCACGGGAATAGAGAAAATGATTGATACCACGAAAAAATCCAAAATAATACACTTGCAATAAATTTACCTCAAAATTTCAAAGTCAGGTTAATTGATTCACCAAAATGAATCCAAATTACGTATCTCAATGCTAAGTTGAATTGATTTCCTATACATTGTTTTGTAATTAATTGTTATCGACCAAATAAAATAGTTAAACAAATTTTAATTTTTCCCTTGACATTAACTTTTGAACTATTATTACCACAATATATTTCTTAGGACGCATTTGTTATGCGAAAAAAATTTCTATCGGAAAATATTCTCCATAATTTTTCGTGTTTGGATCGCTTTGGTATATGACTCAATAAAAAATATTCTCATGGTCAATGGAAAACTCATACTCAAATTTAATATAATGAATTCTTTAAAACATTAGAAAATATTTTTTGATATATGACAAGACTCCGGCACTTGGATTATCCTGATTACTCCTTTGAGGTACTTTTGAATATACTGTGAAAAATGAATTGCAATTTTCTTTCATCTACCAATACTCGGTCTAGGAGAGGGTAGCTATCTTTGCATGGCATTTCTTATTCTTTCTGGAATAGCAAGATAATTAAGGCTCCGTTCGCTTGACGGAAAATAATTTCCGGGAAAACGTTTTCCGGATTTTCCTGGCGTTCGTTTCACTTAAAAATGAATTCCTTAGGAAAATGTTTTCCCAGAAAAAAAAGTCTTAAGTTAGGGGAAAATGTTTTCTACTTTTGAAAAGTGGAAAACATTTTCCTCTCTTGAACTCTCTTATCTTACACCTCTACAAATTCTCACTTGCTCCTCCCATTTCTTCTTCTTTTCTTTTTTTATTCGAATTATTTTTAATTTCCTTTTCATTTTTTCTTTTTCTTTTCTTTGTTTCCCATCTTCTTCTTTCTTGGCTAGTCGTCGGCCTTTGCCAAGCAAACTCGAGCTCGTGCTCTGCACTCTTGCTTATCCTTTTCTTTATTTACTCTACCATGCAATTGTACATTGCTCAAGCAAATGGCTCTACATGCTTTGCTTCTTTTTTCTTTTGTTTATTAGAACACAAAAGATGCAAGGGGAGAACATGCCACTCAACTAAAAGATTCTCATTAGGGTTGTACATGCTTTGCTTCTTTTCTCTTTTGCTTCTTTTTAAAATCCATATGAACATTTTTTTAGAGTAGATGAGCATTTGGTGACAATGAGAAAACAAAGATATGAAGCAAGTTTGCCCGAATTTAAGGACAAATTCATATTTGATGGATTTATAGGTCGGTAAGTAATGCATTACTAAGTGGTGAAGTCTTAGAAAATATTTTCCTTACGTAACACCGGAAAATATTTTCAAACATTTTCGGTTTTTAGCTAAACACCAGAAAATATTGTTATTTTCTTGAAAAATGACTTATGGGAAAATATTTTTCCGTGAAATGGCCTATTTTCCTAAACGAACGGATCCTAAGAATGACTTTAATTTACCTCCAAACAAAATGTTGACAATTTGGCGTGCTATATGCGGGCACCATGATCGATCCAAGGTGTCATTACATTAAAATTTTTTTTATAGAAAATAATAATAATAATAATAATAATAATAATAATAATAATAATAATAATAATAATAATAAGAATAAGAATAAGAATAATAATAATAATAATAATAATAATAATAATAATAATAATAATAATAATAATAATAATAATAATAATAATAATAATAATCGTCGTCGTCGTCGTCGTCGTCGTCGTCAAAGGCAGTGATATTTGCGCTCCCACGTGATAGTTGAATGAGGGGAAGGTCCAAATATTTGGTTGGCTGTTTTCACGTTTAAGGCTCCGTTTATTTTGGAGAACTAGATAATTAAAAAAATATTTTTTAATTATTATTTGTATTGTCTATATAAATGAATCTACAAAAAATATTTCATTGTTCACAAAAATATTTAATGATAAATTGTTAGCGATAATGACAACATTTTTTATTGGCTAATTGTTTCAAACAATACAAGCAATCATTTTTGTAAAAATGCTTTCTCATCATTAATTTTTCATGATAAAAATGAAGCCTAAGTTAACTTAGTACATGGTTTTCTAGTTAATGCATTTTTTTTATATCATTTCTCAAGATATGATGTCTGCACAAATGTAGATGCATATTTTAGGACATTAAGATCGCTTTTTTTTTTTTTGTAATTTTTATTGCTATCTTGCATGAATGAAATGTAATAAAAAGTACCAAAAAAAAATTACATCTTGCATGTTATTAATTTGGATTGTTTCTTCTTAAAAAATATCACCAAAAATATGTTTAGGGGTCCCTTTGGGGAAATTTAGATTTTTCTGCATTATATTTATATTATTCTTCGAGTATTGTGTTCCATTTAAATTAAATTATGCCAATTTTTCATTTTAGGGAGCTTAGCAAGTTACATCCACATATTTATATATCCTTTGATAAATTAGTTTATTTTAGAAAACTTGCATGGACTTTCCATTTACCACTCTCAGGGTCATGTCGCGATGCTTATTAAGGAGGCCTTATTTTATTTTATCGGATGCAGCTCGGATTTTATTTTACTCGCACTTTAGTTATTTTCGCCTGAGGGTTTCTCTGTCGGAGCATAGAAAGTAGACTGAGTAGTCACCACTGAATTTCGTATGTATTACGCTTGACTTAAGACATCCATTCCAAGAACATTCTATAGTCGAATGGTCTTTGGATAGCACTAACCAAAACCGAATTTTCTCTGGTCGAGTCTACGTCAACTCTAAAACAACTGTTTTTTTTTTGGGGGTCGAGCCTTATGGTAGACTTGACTTTTGACAATCTCACAATGGATATCAAATATTCAGAAAACTACGGTATTAGTCCTTGGTATTCCCAATATTTCATTTTCCGTCCCCGGCTATGCCCCCGCCCCCCTTTTTTTTGATGGGCACAAACAAATCGAGATTATAGTTTTGTTTTACTTCCTTAACTGTAGGTTTTTTCAGATACTGATTTCAAATATAGGTGATATTTTTGAAATGGATTTATGATTAGATTTCTTTTACTCAAACAGTAAATTTTCACGTTTATTAGCTAATCTTTTCCTAGATCAAACAGACTTTATCTTTTACTCTGTTGTTTTTTACTGCCGCCTTTGACTTTCTTTAATCTTGACTAATTATTTTTCTGACCCCCAAAAGTAAAGTAATTATTGCATTCATCTAAAAATATTGGCACGTACGTTCGCCTACATATTTTTCATCACTTTCTAAAATTTAATTAGTACTTCAAGCTTTGGTGGGAAAGCATAAAAGAAGTTCTTACTTTTATAAGGCCAAACAAAAAGGCCTTGATCTCTTGGTTGTTTCCTAATCTTCATTTAGGATTCTTATGGTTTGATTTGGAAGAAAGGTTGCCACTATGAATTCGATGCAAAAATTAGGATTCTTTTTTTCGTTTCACGCTTTTGCATGTGAAGCTATATATCATATGGGCCTAATGGTTCAACTCTCTTCGTTTTCATGGTATTAGTTTGAAAATGGAGCAAGGAACTCGTTTTCGCTTCATGAAGTATTGCCAAAATGTCCCCCTACTTTTGGTCTGAATTTTTTAAAGAATTAGCTTTTCATGGACATTTTCTGCTAAGAGTCGGCAAACGACACAATTTCCGAGCAACTTCCGTCTTTCACAATTCAAAGATGGCAGCTGAGTGAGCGATTTGAAATGTCCAATTGTCCTTTTTGTTCAAAGCTTTTCCAATCTTTTACCTAACACGCATTTGAATTGATACACATTGTGAATCTTCTTGGCACAACCCAATTTCCAATTTTAGTGTCCCCATTATAAGCGCATGAGTTACAAAAAAGGAAGGAAAAAAAAAGTTGTCAGAAAAGAAGATTAATTTAAAAATATATAAATTGATTCGTCTGTCCTCTAGAAAAGGTCAAAAAAGAGAAAAATAAACCAAAAACAAAAACGACGTACGAAAACAAAAACGAAACAAACCAAACCCAACCCCATGACCAAAGCAAGACTTGCAGCGGGATGACGGACTCTTCCCTCCCTCCTCCCCATCCTCCCTCTTCCCCACAAAAAGAAAAAAAAAATTCCGGGGATCTGTCTTTTTTATCGCTGAATGAATATACCATAATGGCCTTGGTACGTGGATCGGAATTTGCCAAAGAAGCGCTCACAATATTCGGTAGACGAAAGAAAATTGCAATTCAATCTTACACTCGGTCAAACATCTCATGCTCATCATAATACCCCCACTATTTCCACCGCTTTTGCCAGTATGTCCTTTCTTACGCGTGCCGCGCGTGCCCACCTTTTTATTTATTTATTTATTTATTCATTTATTTTTTATTTATTAAAAAATTTAATGATTTTTTTTTTTTAAGTAAGTGACACTTTTGGAAAATCTACCTCAATGGGTAGTTGATTCGTGCCATGATTCCTTTTTTTCTTTTCGTTTGTTGCTCGCTTATGGACTCATGTTGGGTGCAATATATGTTCCAAAAATCAATTTTTGGCTAAAAATGTGTTTGATGATGATAAAAAAATTTCTTTATTTGATAACGATAAAATTGAACTTCACCTGAAGTTTAAAAAACTGGAAGGGAAAAAAAAAGACTCAGCCGGCCCTACCCTAGAACTAGCCTGGAATGAGGTTAACAAGATTAGTTTTGGCCCTAACTAAGGAGATTTCGAGTTGTATGATGGGAGCCTATTTATCCTAAAACCGATCACTAGGTGTAAAAGCACAAAATTAAAAAAAAAAAAAAAAACTATGAATTTTCACATCCAAATTCAAAGAATAAAAACAATTTTTTTGCTTTCCCACCTAATTTTGTATTGTTCTTCAAATTTTGGAGAATTATGAAAAATCTGTAGGTGAATGTACATGTCAACATTTTCACATAAATTTTTTAATTGCATTAGTTTAAAGACAATTAAGGGTCTGTTTGTTTTGATTTCTTTTTTCTGTTTTTAAACAATTTTTTTTTTGTTTTTTGTTCCTGCGAACAAAAAAGGAATAAACACGTTTGTTTGTATTTTTTGTTCCAAAATCATTTTTTTGTTCCTAGAAATACATTCTAACAAAACAAAAAAAAAAAAAATTTTGTTTCTTGTTTCTGGAACACATTTTAAGAACAAAAAAGGAACAAAAACATCAGCTCTCGTGTTTCTTTTCTGTTTCTTGCTCAGCCGTTCGAACACCGCCTCTCCTCTTGCATCTTCTCCACCGTCGTCTTCTCTGGCGCCGACAGCCCGCCTATCTTGAGACCATCCGGCTTCTCCACCGTCGTCCTCTCCGGCCAACGGCCCCCGCTCCTTCACCAGTGAACTCGCTCACCGCTTCTCTTTCACCGATTGATGAGGGCTTCGGGAGAGCCACCCCCTTACGATCCGGGCGATGGCTGCTCGGAGCTTGAGCGTGAGGGCTTGCTCGAGCCAGCACTTGCCCGGATCTGCGAGACGCTTGCTCGAGCGAGTCTCGCAGATCTGGGCGAGCAGATCTAGGGCACTGTTGCTCGCCAGATCTGCGGCAGCAGCTCGTCTGCTCGCTCAAGATTTGGACGAGCACGCTCGCCCAGATCTGGTGAGCAGACGCTGCCCGAGATCTGGACAAGCACATTCGCCCAGATGAGCAGCTCGCTCAAGCGTTTGCTTGCAGCAAGCCTGCTCCGCTTTCGCTCATTTCTTGCTCACGCTCGAGCGCGGGCGGGGAGCAAACACTTGCTTCTCTGCTCGCTCGTTGATGCTCATGCTCGAGCGAGCAAAGCAGCGAGCGTCTGCTCGCTTGCTTCTTTGCTTGCTGCTCACGCTCGAGCGAGCAGAGCAGCGAGCGCCTAATGATATTGATTATTGAACTTCTTGAAGATCTTTGGATTGTGTTGCAACTAGGAGAGCTTGATGCATAGGTGGATGCATCCTAATACTGTTAATTCCTGTATTAGTGTCAATCCTGTTGATCAAACGATAAGGTAACATGATTGTATGAATGACACATTAAACAGAGAGAGTATTGTTTGATGACTAACAAGTATGTCGTTCCTTAAGCGGAAGTTTAGAATATCCCAAAATTTTAGATTGCATGGAAGAGTCCCAGTTGAAAAAACACCTAATTCTAAATTGTCATCACATTATGTGATTACTAGGGGTACTCTTTTTGGGAGCTTAGGCAACATAAACCAAATTGGGTTCTTACAAATATTGACAAGATAATCATTGGATAAAATAAATGTAATTATAAGAAGCGAGTCAATTTTTCTTATTGATCAAATGATAAATGGAAAAATCATACAAGTAGTATTAAAAACATGCAAATACTTTCAAATGATAGACTTGGAGTTATTTTACATAAGAGAGAAAAAGGACCTCTCAAAATCTCATCCCTTCTATTACAGTAACACGTTACATTTTCTGGCAAGTTAAGTCATTGAAATCATTTAACTAATTACTTTATAAAAGTTGTGAAACTTAAATAATCATTTTCAAAGGATTTTTTTGCCAAAATAGGCTTGGTACAGTGATTTTTGGCAATGATAATGTCCGTCTCCATCATTTGATTTTTGTTGCAATGTGGAATTAAAACTTATCCTGTATTGTGGAAGCCTCTTGCATATTTGCACTCATTTTGGTGACTGTTTCCTTCTCTTTTCCTTGTTTCTCACTCTATCTCAATTAGTTGTCTCCTTCCCAGGTGAACAATGCTGGTGTTGGTGGATCCATTATCGATGCTGATGCTTTGAGAACTTCGGTGGATCCATCCAAAGTTCCGCCTTGTCGGTGCCAATCCACGAAGACGTATTTTTTTTCCCTTGCTCTGTCCGCAATTTGCCAGTCCCTGCCACATAAATTGCAATTTACTGACTTTGGAAACAATTATCCACACGCTAAGGTTGGCCTTTCGGCTTGTTTTTTCATTGTCTTAATCTTAGAGATCTTATAATTTAGTTGGACCGTGCACAAAATAGGATAGGGTATACAGATCCATATAGGTTACCATGCTGATTCTGTGTATGGCATGTAGTTCTTATGGTATTATGTTATTGATTTAATTCATAACTCATATGATGTTCAACCGGTCGAAGATTCCATAATTACATTCGTGATCAAGATGCAATGGATAGAAACTTTTCCTATATGGAGATCCGGAGTATCCATGCGGACCTACAGAAGTGGAGGTTGCAGATGATACATTGCATGATGCACCTGGAATAAACATGCTTAGGACAATGATTGCAAATAAAATGGCGAGGGATCATAATATGCCTGAGATTTCATGACTTTGTGTTTCCGACTTTTGTAATTTTGTTTTTAAGTACTCACTTATCAAATTCAATGTGATGAAGTTGAACAATGAACTATATTACTTCATTATTGTGATGTTATGTATGAAAGGGTCTATGTAGAGATCTATAAGATATTCTTCTTTTAGCTAGCTCTTATTGTACAAATTTTACTTACGAAATTTTGTTCCAAGTATGCACATGACCATGTTCAGAATGTTTGTCTTCACCCACCATAAACAAAATTAAATTGATGAGCATTTCATGAGAATGATAATGCAATACCAAGTTTACACTTTATTGAAAAAAAAAGGCACGTGAGAAAAATTTGGTACAAAGTTTATTTATAAAATTTTCTTCAAAGTATGCACTTATAACCATGTTCAGAATGTTTGACTTTACTCACCATGAACAAAATTAAATTGATGAGTATTTTATGAGAATGAGAATTCAAAACCAAGTTTACACTTTATTAAAAAAAAAAATTGGGAAAATTTTGGTACAAACTTAAAAAAATTTCTTCCAAGTAAGCAAATATGATCATGTTTAGAATGTTTGTTTTCACTCATTATGAACAAAATTAAATTGATGAGCATTTCATGAGAATGATAATTCAATACCAAGTTTACACTTTATTAAAAAAAAAAAACACTTGAAAAAAAATTGGAACAGAAATTTTGTGCAGTTACCAAACGTGTTTCTGTTCTTTTTCTATTCCAGGAACAGAAATTTTGTGCAGTTACCAAACGTGTTTCTGTTCTTTTTCTATTCCAGAAACAGAAATTTTATACAGTTACCAAACGCATTTTTTTGTTCAAAAATTATTCCCTAGAACAAAAACACTTTTTTCTATTTCTATTTCTTGTAACAATTTTTGAACAGAAACGTTACCAAATGCACCTTAAGTTGCGAGCGCTGTAACATTATTAAAAAAACACAGACGAAATAAAAAGTCACTCAAAACAAATCTAGGAAATTAATTAGCAAGTAAAGTAGGGAAAATTAAATATTCAAGTTAAAGAAATCTAATCATAAATCTGTTAAAAATCCTAGAGTTACGTAAATAAAGTAAAATTGCAATCTTGATTTGTCCGTGACCCATAAAAAGACAGCATAGTTTTAGAGTTGACGGAGACTCGAATATTTTCGGAAATATCAACTAATCCTCAATATTTTTATTTTTTCTCCAGTGAGAACGAAACTTGTATCATTGCGAGTTCGTCGAAAGTCACTCTAGGGAAGCGGAGCACACTGGAGGAAAAAGCTGTGGGGACTGATTCCGCTTTTCTAGAGTTGACGTAGACTCGAAATATCTTCTTCTTCCTTTTTTTTTTATAATTTCGATTTTGGACGCTTAAAGATGAGGCAAACGAAAGTACCAGGAATGGAGGTCTCCATAATGTAAACGAAAGTCAGGAGTGGCTAGTATTTTAAAAAAAAAATTATGCAAATGCAAAAGGAACGAGCCTTTCATTAATCAGGTGATCTCAGAGAGCAAACCCTCAGGCGAAAATGCTTGTGAGAATGGATAAGGGAAAAGAACTCGGAGGCCGGAACGAGTGGCAGTGAGTTATCAACAATTGACTTTGAGGTCTTCTTGAGTTTCGTAGGACCGGATATTCGCCAAGGATTCACAGATTGTCTTTACCACGAAATGCAAGAAGCTAACATCCGTGTTTTCTTCGATGAGGAAGAGCTCCACATTGGTAAAGAAATGGCTGACGAACTATGGATGGCTATCGACAAGTCAAAGATCTATGTACCAATCTTCTCTAAAGGTTATGTTTCGAGTCCCTAGTGCCTTCGTGAGCTTGCACACATGGTGGAGTGTACAAATATCAAACTGTCTAAGAAGGAAATCATGCCGATTTTCTACGATGTGAAATCTTGCGATGGTAGGCTTATGTCTCAACCGTACGTCCGTGATTTGAAGGAGCATGAAAAGAAGTTTGGTTGCCGACGAGGCTAAAGTGGGAGGATGCTCAAAAGTGTAGCTAAAATCAAAGGATGGGAGTTGAAAAGCCAAGGTTATGTGGGTGTCCTACCGTTCTCCGTGACTTTTGTTTTGGACTTTCAATGTGTACCCAAGCTTGCTTAAGATCTCGTTTAGGCGGTATGTAATTGAATGAATACCAAGTGTGTTTTGAAAACTATTTTTGGTAACCATCTCGTTCATCCAAACCAAATCAAGTAAGAGTCTGTTATTCTTTTTGTTGGAATTCAAGTCGGCGGAAGACGACTTACCTGATTCCGATATGCAAACAGCAAATAGCCCCGGAACGAACGTTGAATTGCGAATAAATCATGAACAACACTTCCTCACGTTAGTCTGGATGCAATGACAAGGAAAACACCCGATTTCCACAGCGTAAATGCCAATTGTTCTTGCAAAACTGAAATGGAATGCATTCTTCTTACTTGATGGAAATGGAGAGAAAATTTGGTGCGTATGTTTTCCAACCATTCCAACGGTTGGGTTCGGGAGGCTTTTATACGTCTCTATGACACCCCTACAAATGGTGTCCTTCCATCGTACCGTATTAAGTCCAAATGGTGTGGTCCAATCGTATCCCATCATGGACGTACTAGCTAAAGTACAACATCTCCCACTCGGACATGATGGGCTTGATAGCTCTCTATCAAGAATATAATGCATTTAACATTTGTCAACTTTACAAAATAATTCATACTGGCAAATAAGCCGTGCGACCAGTGAATACACCTGCACTTGGGAGCTCAAATTATGCACCTGTTAGGGATAACATAATGGCTACAACCTCGAACAAAAATAAACAATCGATGTCTCACAGTACCCCAAACATATTTTGTTACATCAATCTAAGTATACCTATCCCTTAAAGGCTATACTTGATTATTCTCAAAAACACCAGGTATTTACAATTTCATTCGCAACCACATAGGGCCATATAATTGGTCGACCAGTAAATACATGTGGTAGATGTAAAACAACAATAGTCTTCCATCGCACTCATGTCTCTCTCAATTTCAGAACAACTGCTTTCCTAGACATGTCCCATAGGCCATATCTATTCATGACCACTTGTAACATGCTAAAGTAGTAATATTGATCTTTCACTTCGAGAACATAGTTAGAAGTAACATAGGGCACAAAATTGAGGTAAAATACAAATTACCTCAAGGGCTCACACGATGAGTAAATAAGGATAATTTTACTCATCTTCCTTTATTGGTTGTACAATGCACATGTAGTATGAGTTACATGTTATAGTGGATTACTTTTTCTATAAGAGCGTATGTTATTTATCAAATATATTCACCATACAGATCTTAGCCTAAACATGGTCACGTGCTTCTCACGTACTCATGTTTAGTCCGAGTGCTATATCAGCTCGCTTTTTATAGCGCCCAATTAAGTACTTGCATCCGGCATCTTTGAGGCATACATGATTGGGGGACTATCATGTTCAGTCTTATTATAAACAAATCATAGACCTCATCTTGACTCCAATCAAGGTGACATATTTTATGTATCAAACTTGCTCTTCAGCATTTATTTGTACATAATGTACAAATAAAAATCATAAATTTTATTCGAGTCTCAAATCTAACTTAATTGAAGTTTGAGATCTTATAGATTGTGACAAGTACTTTGGTAGGGCACAACTTTAGATTCTCCTTCATTATACTTCTTAACAAAATCAATTTATATATTAAATGAGATCGATTGATCAATGTCCATTTGAAGTAAATTTTGAAGTTTCAAGGGGAGGGCTTGGGCTTATTCTAGAAAATAAGGTTTTGATCATGAGTTTGGCGGATCTTGTCCATGGCATCTCTTGATGGGTGGTGGTCCATGTCCACAACTTCATATTATGACGAAATAGTGGAGGCTGGCCACTAAGATTTAATCCGGAGATCTTTTTGACTTGCCGGTGAAGTGAAAGAAGACTATAAATAGCTTCACCATTATTTTTCAAGGTGTAGCTCAGAAAAGAAGATAATGGATAGTGATTTAAATTTAGCTAGCAAGCGATGTGAATCTATTGTTGATGTGGAATAGTCATGTTGGACAATTAAGAGTTGTCATTTAAGGTAAAGTTTATTTCAATTACAAAAAGAAGAAGATTCCACCAGGAATTACGCATCTCTCTCTCTCTGTCTCTGTCTTTGTCTCTCTCTCTGCGGCTAGAATGTTGGCTTAACAAGTTTTCCTTTTTCCTGTTGTTGCTTTTGTATTAGCATTAGCATTAAAAGTTTAAATTTCTAGATATCTCAACAATTAAATTAGTGGATACTTTTGTTGTTTAAATAATCACAATATTCTCCATTTTGGAAAACTTAAAGTAAGCTCTTGTAGAAGAACTTAATGTCAAATCTAAGAAGCCGCATTGATATCTCTTTTATTAGCAAAAACAAAATTTCAAATTCAGCTTAATTAATCTATCTAAATGAAACCAAACTATGTATCTCAGTGGTAAGTTAATTTGATTTCTTGCACATTGTTTTGTAATAAATTGTTATTGACTAGATTAAATATTTTAAAAAATTTAATATTCATTTTTACATTGATTTTTGAATTTTTACTATCACAATACATTTCTTAAGATCCATTTATTTTGCGAAAATATTTCTATTGAAAAACATTCTCCAAAAATTTTCAGTGTTTAGATTGCCTAAGAAAATGAATTTAATAGAAAGTATTCTCATAGTTAGCGGAAAATTTATACTTAAATTCAATATAATGAATTCTTTAAAAAATTAGAAAATATTTTTAGAAATATAGCAAGACGCGGGCACTTGGAGATTTCGATTATTCCTTTGAGATATTTTCCATTGTACCGTAAAAAATGAATTGCATTTTCTTTGAGACAGGGATCTCTACATAGCATTTCTTATTCCTTGGGCACCTAGATATTTCCAAAGTGTCACTTGCATTGAAAATAGGAAAAATTCCAAATAA
This sequence comes from Eucalyptus sideroxylon x Eucalyptus melliodora, assembly GCA_016097485.1. NCBI lineage: Eukaryota > Viridiplantae > Streptophyta > Magnoliopsida > Myrtales > Myrtaceae > Eucalyptus > Eucalyptus sideroxylon x Eucalyptus melliodora. Next base: position 44,235,774 of record CM027828.1, on the reverse strand, counting down.
GAGCTTGAAATGCTCTCATCTTCTTAAATAAAGACATGAAGTGAATATTATTTCAAATAAGGGCCAAGTACCTTTATTTTTTAAAATAAGGGCCTGAAGTGCCCATATCAGTTTTAAAAAGAGCTTGAAGAGAAAGTTTTTCCTTTTAAAATTTTTAATTTTTTTCTTTTTATTCTTTCTTTAATCTTTTTTTTTTCTTTTCATTAAAAAAAAAAAAAAAAAAGGAAAACAAAGGTGGGAGGGAGCCCCTCTCGCTTATGGCCATCGCCCATTACCGGTAGGGCAACGACCGCAATGGGGGAGTGCCCATATCAGTTTTAAAAAGGGCTTGAAGGGAAATTTTGCCTTTTAAAAGTTTTAATTTTTTCCTTTTATTCTTTCTTTAATTTTTAGAACACAAAAAAAAAAAAAAAAAAAAAGGTATTTGTGCCACAGTGTGTATAATTTAGGGTTTTTGATGGTATCTTTCCATAAATACATATATATAATTTAGGCCTAGACAGATTAAGATCAAGAAAACAATCACATGCGCAAAATACCCTACTTGCACTTCAAACTTGGGAGGGTCTAGCGGGCTGTTAGGCGTATAATTACCTCTCTTGTCAAAATTTCACGTCTTAATTACGATTTGAAGTTTCAATTTAAAAGTATAGTCTTGACACCTTTGAGTCTAATATCGTTCTCATAAGCTTGGGACGATTATAGAAAGTAAATGGTATCAAGGGTCGATTACAGAGAAAAAATGGATAATGAAATACTGTCTCCCCAAATACTGTTTTCGTCAAATAAGGAGAAAGAGAAGGGGAAAAAAAAAAAAAAAGAAAAAAAGTAATGAAAAATTCGAAAAAATAATGATGTATTAAGTAGAAATGTCCACATGAGTAATTTCCGGCCTAATATGGCTGGATTAGCTCAATTGGTATCAATATGAAAAGTTTAGAATTAAATTGATCTAATTAAAAAGTTTAGGACTGAATTGGTACAAATGCAATAAATTTATGACTTTTTTGGTACATTTTCGCATAGTTGGTCCCTATAGTGTTTTTCCGAGATGTGCCCCGCTCCCTGTAGATTTGACTTTTGACAAACCAACGATATGCTAGTTTTCTTGTTACAATAAACAATATTAGTCCTTGGTTTTTCCAGGATTTCGCTTTTGGTCCCCGACTATGCTTTGTTTGTTTTTAACGTGGCTGACAAATCGAGATTGCAATTTTGTTTTATTTCCTTAACCAAGAACTTTTACAGATAGTATTTTCAGAATAAGGTTATTCTATTTCTTTTAGTTGATGAGTAGATTTTCTTATTTATTAGCTAATTTGTTTCCTACGTCTGTTTGGAGTGACTTTTATCTTCTTCTTTTTTTTCTTTGTTTGTTGTTTTTCTTATTTTTGCGGCGTTCGCACTCTGCCTTTCCTTAATCTTTTGCGATTAAAACTTTTGATAATATAAATGTTGACATGTACATGCACCTATAATTATTTTCACAATTTTCTAACATTTGAATAATAATTCAAAATTTGGCGGAAAAGCAAAAATGTTGTTCTTACTTTCTACAAAGGCCAAACAAAAGCCCTGATCGCTAGAAGTATGGTGGGTTCTAATAAAAGTTCTCTAAACAACGTAAAACGAGTTTTTTTTTTTTTTTAATTGTGAATTCGATGATGAGCTGAACCCTAGATCCATAAAGTTGATCCAGAATTCCTCTTCTTATAAGATCGTCATCGTTAGATGGTTGCGTAGATACACTTGAGAAAAATGAATTAATTCTGCAATAGAACAATGGAAGATTGCACCATTCCGGTGAAGCTAGACGAGAGAACAGTTCAATCATGTCAGCTTCTAATGAAAACAACATTATAGTCTCCCCAATAGCACCTAGTTTATATTATATTATCTTCTCATTAAAATTTCAGATAGTTTCTCGTGTTGTTTTTAGCGATTGTGTGCCATGAACAAATTGATATCGTCCTAAAGGCATTATACACACACCCCGTGGGTGGTGAAATTGGAAACTTGCTACGCCCATGAACTCCTACTAGCATGAAGAACATGTCAAACCATCACAATTTTGTATGTTGGTCGCATCGATCATGTTACCTGCATGACTACGTCTCATCCTATTTAGCACTTAAATATTAGATATACTCATGTTTAAGTGGCTTGTTGCATCATAGGTCGTTATCACAAACTTTAACCGTTACACGAAATATCTTGCCTGTTCCCCAACATGAAACGATATGACTTCTTGTGTGTGTTAATAAGTGATGCGTGAGCATCATCAAAGACATTTGTGCATGAGACTTTCTTTACTACATCCTTTGTCCAATCAATGAGCCGAGATAACTTTCCATCATGCTGGGTTAATACCATTATCAACATAAGTCAAATGCACAACGGGGAAAATGCATTAAATTGTGCACAATGCACGATCAAAAACCTAATTTTTATATTGTCCACATCTGAATTTTTGCAGGTAAAACGGACATGAATTTTTGTTAAAAAAATAATAAAGTTAAATAATAAAAAAGGGACAGAGCCCCAGTCCAATTGGGTCTTTTTTCTAAAGGACCTCGTCCGGCCCACATCAGCTTAACCAAGCCCAATTCACTACAGCCCATTACTTCGACCCAGTTCATTAAGCTCATGAATTGATCAGGTCCAAGTGGATTTCTTCTTCTTCGCGCCCTTTGCTAGAGGCGTTTAGGTGAACGATTCATTCCGTTCTTAACCGATTCTCGACCGAAATGATTATTTCGATTCTCGTTCCTAAACCGATTCTAAGTAAAAACGCGTTTGGTAACAAATAAATTTCTCGATTCGAATAGAAAAAGAATAGAAACGCGTTTGGTAACTATATAAAATTTCTATTCCAATTCTTTTTTAATTACCTTTTTAGATTAAAATAAATTTGATATTGAATTTTCATAAACCATTCACCGATTAATTATATTTTATACTAAGTAATAAAAATATTAACTAATCAATTTTTATTATCTAGTAAATAATAAACCATAGTATAAACTATACTAATATCCTACAATATGTAATAAATAAAAATACTAAATTATAACATAAAATTAAATATGTATTCTATATACAACAAATATATATTTCATACTAGGAAGAAATAAAAATAAAATATAGAAATAATTTTTTTTTTTTGATTCGGCACTTTTGATTCTCTTTTTTGATTCTTGGACCTAGAATGATATTTTTTTTTATTCTCAATTCTTGTCCAAAACTGATTCCGGAGTAAATTTGTTCCCGAATCGCTTTTGGACAAAAAATTTACCAAACGCGATTCAGGAACAAAAAATCAGAATCGAGCCTTTGTTTGGATGGTTGCCAAACAGGGCCTTAGTGATCTGTATCCGCCAGCAATCGCTGCCGTAGCCGTTCCGCCGTCGCCGGTTCGGCCACGGTGGTAATTCCTCTGTTCGCCCCTGTTTCTCGGCCGGGGAGTTTGAAGTGCTCGAAGATTATTCGTTCATCGGTCGTCATCTCCGGTCCTCAGCCTCGTCGTCATGGATGATGTCTCCCTCTGATCCGATCGCTCTTTGTGGTGGACGTCAGCGATTTCAAGGTAATTAGCGTCTATGCTCTGTTTCGGTTGCTCTTCATGCGAAGCAGAGGCTGAGAGCTATATAGACAACTGTGAGTGAAGTTGTTTTTGATAATTTGAACATTTATCGTTGTTGATTTGATGATTAAAAGCGAATCATTTCTTTAAATGTGCGCCGAAGCCCCTCGACTGTAATGTATATCACCTGTTCGATGATTTACCTCAGTGACCTCCAGATTCATTTATTCTCACCATTGATCAATTAGGAAGTTACTGGTCCGACTTGAATGTTATTGCTCGAGACACTGAACTTGCAACATGATGACCACTCCGTTCCATAGAGTCCTTCAATTTAGATGGTCTGATTTTTTCGGTTCGACTTTGATTTTGACAATTTGATTCTTATCATGTTTGATTGAGTTGTGCTTTCGCAGGTAACCATGCATGAATTTTTAGGATGCACCTAGGGTATTAAAATGAACAAGACAATATGATTCATGTCTTTGAAATAAAACAATTTTGGACACCAAAAGAGGTTAACCAAACGTTAGCACAATCAAATCCCTGACTCTAAATATGTTGGTTTCTAGGATGAGATTTCACTTGGCTTTTAACTGATTTCAATAGATTAGTGGCAACTTCCATTAGGTAAAATTATTTCGTTAATCATTCGAATATATCTCCCAACGTTGCACATGGTTAGGGTTTCAGAAAACCACACAAAGTAAGAGTAAGCACCTCGATTTAGAGTGATTGCACATTCCTATTCAACAACCGGATAAAATCGCTTGGCTCGCTCGAGAGGGTCACGACATTTATAAATTGTTGATAAATATATTATTTGTAGCAGTTCATTTCAAAGTCTTTGAGTATTAAATTTGCCCAGTTCGTTTCTCTTGATTAACGTCATGCATAGAGTGGGCAAAACAAAGCTGGTCGAGCAGCATAAACAGATTGCTGGTGGCAAACAAAATAAAGCCCTCTTAAAATCATATAGAGCAAGAGCATCTAGTCGGAGACTTGTAGAGAAGTTCTTCGAAAGGATTGATCATGATGTTCCCACTGTCTGCAGTCATCGAATACGGTATTGACCGACGGAACTGATATTTGACCTTGATTTTTGCTGACATACCAAAATTGATTTCAATCGAGAGCCAAACTTGCATATTCTTAGTTTGTCAAAAGTTAAGTCTACAAGGAGCGGAACACATCTATTTGTTTTTTCCGCATAAACACTGACTTGTATAGCAAAGGGACTATTTCATGTGATGCCAAGAAGAAGCAATCATGTGTTAGTCCAAATACCTCAATATCACATCGTATAAGCATAAACTAAAATACGTTCTGTATTACAAATCTTGTTATTCTTAGAATAGGATTCTAAGAATAATTAGAGCTGGTTTCAGTACATGTTAGTTCACACAGAATATTCGTTAAGAGTGTCTTGAAGTATATTGTTAACAAGGATCACTGTACCAAATTTCCGATGTATTAAGTTTCCTTTTTTCAAGATGCTCCTCGCATGACCCTCGAAGGATCTCTTTTTTATTTTCTCTATCAACTCACCGACAAAAGAACAAATTTCATATTGCAATTGGTACTTTTCGTGTTGGATGTGGACACGCGCAAGATTAAGCAGGAAAATTTCCAGTAGCTGTCTGAATTTGATGGTTGGCATTATTCAAAGATTATTCAACTAAGTGAAAGTTCTAGAAAAAAAGGCCTTAAGCTTAATTGCAGTCCATATTTTATGCAAAATAAAATAAAATGGTTGGCATTATGTGAAGACTGTTAAACCAGGGAAAGTTGTAGGAGAGAACTCTCTAGCCTAACATAAACGAAAGTCAGTGCAACTCCTCAGTCCATGATTTTAGATTATAACTGTACTCCCGTGACATCAAGGCATGTGAGGAATTTGTCCCAGACATACTTTGTAGATTTGGTTGATCAAACTTAAGTAGGTCCTTAAAAAGCCTATGGAGAAACAAGGGGAAGAACCCCTCCGGGGTGAGAGAACCCATGCCCCTATAACAAAATGATGGAACTTACCCTATGGTGGACTAAGTCAGCTTATTGATGTCGGGCTCTCTTTAAGGTGTTCTCAACGTAAAACTAAAGGGATAAAGAAGGTACCACACCTCAATAAATATAATTGCTAGTAGGGGTGAGCGGTTCCAGGTTCCGGTTCGGTTCCGTCTGGAACCTGAAACCTACCCTCGGGTACAGGTTCCAAAAAATTTGGAACCTGGAACCTACCCATCAGAACCAAGAACCTGGAACCTACCCTGTCACAGGTTCCAGGGTCGATTCCAGGTTCCAACGGGTTCTTTTTTTTTTCTTCATTTTCAGATTTGAATTATAACGTACATGCATATTATCAGAATCTTCAGCACAGTCAAGATGTTGGCTGTCACCAATCTTTCTTCTCAAACCATATGTTTTTATCAAAACATGGAAATCCTTTTTGTAAGTCTCTAAAGAAGTTCTACTATGCTTAACTTGTTAACAACAGGTTCATATTAGGAGCAAATCTACCAAAAATCATGCTGGTGCATATTTCTATTTTCAAGCACTTAAATATCCCTATGAACACAAAAAAACCTAATCCAATCCTTAGAACAAAAGAAAACAACAAACTCAGAAAAACGTAGATTGGAGCAGTAAAATGATGTAAGCACAATCTTTGTCTCATTTGACATGCAAAGGCGCCAAATAACATCTTCTTGAACATAGTTACTAGCGAGCTTGATCAAAGCCATTAGTGAGATGTCAAATTTCAAGAACTTCATCTTGGAGGTGCTGAAGTTCTCTCTTAACACGTATAGTTTCTGAAACGTGAAAAAACTTCAATCAGAAAGAATCCTTACCATAATCTTTAATCATCATAATTGTCCCCTCTATCGACTAGGATAATTAACATGCAAAGCTGAACGAATGGTCAAAGTCATGGTAAATAACCGAGCAATAGGTAAGGATAAAGGATGTGAAACCCCAATCGCTCTCTCTAGCAGTGAAAATGTGTTCTGTCTCTACAAGATCAGCGGGAGTTTAGTGGTTGCGAAGGATGTAGATCATAAATAGAGTGTGCATATAATAATATAGACATTTACCATGTTATGCGGGAGAGCGACATTCGACAACAGATCAAACAACTGAAGTAAAGTTGAAACATGTTTGAATAAGAGATTCGAAACACAAAGACCGGAATGTTCTAATTTACTTCAGCAAAATATCAATTTGGTCCCCGCATTTCTTCAGCTTCAAATCTACACTCGGCAGCCACTTTCAACATGGTGAATATTCACTCAAAAACTAATCTGGGTGTCTAAAGAGGGGTTGAGTGACAAAATCACATGTTTCCCGTACTTGAATTTTATATATCTTACATGAACCAACAAAAGAACTCAGATCATCGCTTATCATCCTTTCGAAATATATTAACGGCAAGATTAAATAAAAGAACCATCTAGCCGGGGAAAAGGAGGCCCCGGAGTAGACAATTCATACCCTTTCTCTTTGAAGAACCAGGATTTATCTCGATTAACCAAAGTCAATTTGAACAAGTGCAAATCTAGACCATCCGTCGGAAGTCCTGCGGGATCGGCAACACTCAAATATAGTGCCAAAGAGTTGGTTCTATTGCCTTTTGGGTAGATCATCAAGCGCCTGCTCAGAATCAAGCCAACCGCCTAAGTAGATACATCATTTTACGACCGCTGAAAATGAAACAATGTTTACCAGTCGTGGCCGCCAACTGTGAATACTTGAGAGTAGTACCTAACTGAACTTAAGCTATTGAAGTTGGTGATTTTCCATAAGTATTTCCATGAGGTTATGAGTTGTTCACCCACCATTTCCTGCTTCCCCATTGGCAAGAGTTTTAGCAAAACAGAGTTTCATGAATGATCCTCTAACATCAAAATCACGCCATAAATACTTCCCGAGCTATGAAAACAATAAAAGAAAAATATATGATGTTCGACTTCATGTGAAATTAGTTATGACTGCAAGTCGGAGACAAACTTGGGACTTCCGACAGAGAAAGAACACGCACCTCTCCGTTTGAACAAGGGTGAGGGACTCGATCATCTCAGCTTTTGCATCAATAACCATTGAAATCCGCAACCAAGCAAGTCCCAATTCCAACAAATGTGAAACGAACAAGAAAAGAAATAATAAATGACAGGCTTATGCTTTTTGGCATGTTGGGCTTCCGCGCGAGCGAGGCGGTGGGTCATGAGCGGAGACTAGCTCGGCTCAGATCTGCCGGCGTCGGGTAGTCGCGGCGGGCAAGAGTCGAGTGGCGTTAGCGACAGTGCGAGGCGCAGCACGGCGGCGACGGCGTTGAGCGGCGAGAGTTCGCGCGAGCGGCGGCTCAAGAATCGCGTCCAAAGCGGTGTCCGTAATGGTGGCCTTGAAGGCGAGCGGCGTCCGGCGGCGAGAGTCAGAGCGGCATCGGCGACGGGTAGAGGCGAGCATGGCAGCGACGGGCGTCGAGCGATGAGGGTTTGCGCGAGCGACGTCGGCGACCGGCGTCCCAAAGCGAGACTTAGAGCGGCGTCCGGCGACGTGAGTTCTAGATCTGAAATTTGAGTAGGGTTTAGAAAATAGAAAGGGAGTCTCAGTGCTGAGCGAGGGAGGGGGAGCAAGCGGGGAAGGGGGGTATCCTTTTGGAGCCCTAACCGGTTCCGCACCGGTACCTGGAAAAATGGAATCGGGAACCGAACCGGAACCTCCGGTTCGATTCTCCGGTTCCCGGTTTTACCCGGGAACTGCGCTCACCCCTAATTGCTATGGATCTCCGCATAGGATGTGGACCTAGGCAAATTCTTATAAGGCCTACAGGGAAATAAAGGGAAAAAAACCCTATATGGGAGGGTGACCCCTTATGACCCTATTGCAAAATGAGGGGGGTAGGTCAACTGGTTATTGTTAGCCTCTATTTGAGGTGTCTTCTGCCATTAAAATCATGAGATAGATACAGCTTCCATGCCTTGGGAAATATAGTGACTAGGGACCTCTGCATAAGAGTCGGCCTTAAATTGCTTCATCTAAATAGCATATTTATCTGGGGAGGAGGAAGAAAAAATATCTCCCCAATTAGGGGCTTGAGGGACGTGAGTACCGATACGTTAAAATAAGAAACATAATCCTATCAATTCACTAGGATTACTTGGAGAAAAAGAAATAATACAATGCAGGAATAACCGTCTTCTGTCGTGCCTACCGTTGGGGCATCGCGAGTGGTCCGGTTAGTTGATGATGGTTTGATGCGATCGTGCCACGTGGGAGAGAGAGAGAGAGAGAGAGAGAGAGAGAGAGAGAGAGAGAATCACGCATGCGCTGGTTTCTGAGGAGGATAAAAATTCGGGAACACCCGCCTGCTATCGTGCCCACCGCTGATCTGGTTTACCTGGTGATGGTTCGATGCGGTCGCGCCACATGGAACCGTGAGCTTTGGTCAATGGCTCGATTCCCTAGGTCTTTTCAGGGGGTCAACTCGTTTGCGGTGGACGCACTACAGAGGACATGTAAGCCAAAAATCGAAAAATCGAAAAATCAAATAGCTCTTTTTGTAAAGTTTCTCTTAACTTAAACACATCCTTAATCTTCTTCCTATTCCTGTAGAAGAACTTAATTTTGTATCCAAGACGCCTTCGTTGATCATTGTTTACTATCAGAAGCAAACCTTTAATTCCAGCACAATCAATCTATCTAAATGAATCTACACTATGCTTCTCAAAAAGGCAAGTCAATTTGATTTCTTGCACATTGTTTTTTGATAGATTATTGAGTAGATAAAATAGTTAGACAATTTTTAATTTTCTTTTTAACATTGATTTTTGAACTATTACTATCATGATACACTTCTTAGGCCCGTATGCCACGCGAAAATTTTCTGTCAAAAGATATTTTTATTAATTTTCAGCGTTTGAATTGTTTAAGAAAATAAGTTGATAGAAAGTCTTTCATTGTCAATTGAAAATAATGCTTATATTCAGGAGAATAAATTCTTTTAGAAATAAAAAATTATCTGCTAAATTATAACTAGACTCCAGCGCCTAGATTATTCTGACCATTCCTTGAGATTCTTTTGACTCTCTTGCCAAATATTTTTCTTGATCGATCAATGCTTGGTCTAAGAGTGGGTGGCCATCTTTGCACAGCATTTCTTATTCTTTCTTAAAAAGAAATTCTCATAACATGAGAATCTAACGATAACTTTGATTAAATAGATTTGTGATTAGATTTCTTTTACTTGAATAGTAAAAATTTGCGTTTTCTTAGCTAAATTATTTCCTAGACTGCGTGGAGTGATTTTATTTTGTATTTTAAAAGAGCTAATCTTTATTTAAGTGACTATTGTTTCTTCCCATAGTTCTATTTATAATATATTTAATTAATCCACTTTTTCTGTATTTAGTTAGAGAATAGAGATCGCCTTCTTCATTTTTAAACTTCAGATCATAATTGATTACATTCATCCTTCGAATTGTCTTATTGCCAAAAACTTTTATTCCATGCATGCGCACTCTTTTCAAAAAATGATCGGTCCAATAAGTGGCGAGCCACGTGGCAAATAGCGGTAGTTGATCTTGTTATACCCCAACATTTGGCTCATCATACAACACGGGCTTTTATTTATTAGAAATAAATTGGTTGAAACTGACATGTGATCACACGACACAAGCATAGTACAAACTCGACCAACTCGAGCATCAACATTTTTGAGCAGATTGAGTGTGGGATATTTGATGTCATTTGGGTACTTATTATAGTATTATTGTCTATGTTGCCACCTAATCTACTTGGAGTATTGCCATCCATTCGGCAATATCTACTAATTAATGATGTTATTTCTTTCATTTCTTTATTTATCTATGACCTTGAATGAAACAGCAGTTGACTGGACATTTAGGGGTAAAGTAATATTTTGAATTCTCAAGAATACCACTTGATAACATGTATTTTATATAAATCACACAACTCTTACAAATTTTCAAATGAGCAATTAACGGCTAGGGTATTCGTGGTCAAATTACCATTAAATGTCGACCACGGTCTCCACAAAAATGTCACCTTATAAGGAGCTGCCCAATATCACATTATCGAATCCATCGTCTTTAGCCTTGTGGATTTCGACCCCATCATATGGGAAAGTAGAATCTCCATGAAGGAGAACGTTCTCAACCAATTTTGGCAACCGAGTTTCCAATGAAGGGCAAGAGGAGGCCATCCAGAAAATTCTAGGGTGGCAGATTGGTTAGGCCAAGATGGGATTGAAAGGAGTGGATTGAAAATGTGCTGGTCCTATTCTTTTCACCAACTCTGGACTTGGTCGCCTGCCACCATCGGCAGGAGGCCCAATGTTGACCCATGAATTTTTTGTCGACACATAATAATAGTGATGATAAATAGAAAATAAATAAATAAAAAGGAGGGCTTAATTTGGTTTGGGCCTAGCTTTTAGAGCCTACTGAAGCAGTACCGAGCCTAGTTGCGGCCCAAGTCCACAGAACTCAGCAACTCAAGTCCAATTCATCCAAGCCCTATCCGCTCAACAGTTCAGCCCAATCCATCTAGCTGAAACCCATCGACTTCGGCTTTCTCGGACGTCAGGGGGCGACACAAATGAAAATGTGCGCAGGCGACCGATATTTTTGTGGTTGAAAACGGGTGATTTCTTTCATTCATTCTTACGATAATTACAAGACAAAGGGAAACAAACTTCTGAACATAAGATAGAGGCTGGGGATGAGAAGATGTCCAATTGAGAGGGAGTTTGTTGGTTCGATGGGCTTTTGCTATCCAATCGGCGGGGCGATTTCCGTCTCGAAGGCAGTGCATCATCTTTGCTTGTCCAAAATGGGCTAGACTTGAAGAGCTGAAGTTGTAGCCATGGTCACCTATTTCGCTGACTTAGGCTTGTGTCGACATTCTTGAGCTTCGAAATCATTATATTAATGTTGATTAGTCCTCGTCTCTGCCATTTTCCGACATTCTAGATCTGCAAATTCATTGCTCTGTTCCTCTCTGTTTTCCCGACCGTGAAATGCAAGGAGCTACAGTTCAAGCTTCATAGCCAACGTAAATCTCAACCGGAGCTTCCTTTTGTTGCTATGATTTGCAATTACGATCAGGACCTCTTTTTATTTAGGTCAGACATAATCCCTTTCAGTGTTCTGTTTTGGAAAGAATAGCTGAGACATTATATTTTACAAAGATTGAAATCCATTAGATATTAGTTGACTGCTGATATTGGTCTGATTTGAGTCGAGATTGTGAGTCAGAGTTCGAGATAGCCACGATTTGTTCCCCATCTGGTAGAAGTTCGATGAAATGTCCATGAAAACTCGGTGCAAGCTAGCTTCGTTTTTGGCTAATCTGAAAGTATATTGACCTGGATTAAATGATGTTACCCGATTTTAAGTCATGGAAATATGATTTTAGCTATTTTATGATGCTCAAACTTGTTTCTGAATCACTGTCTTGCTCTGTCTTGTGTTCCATGAAACAATGGCGTTAAATGTTGAATATCAACGAGAAAGCAGTCGGAGTTGAGGTCACGTTTATGGATTCTCCGAAAGCGTTTTGAGTCGGTTTCCTTGTGGTGGTTCTACTGCACATTTTCATTTGCTGCTTGTCATGGCAAGCTGTGGTTTTGGGGTAAAAAGTGCAACGAACAATGGTAGCCGAAGGTTGACGGTGGTGGAAAACGTATATGGATTAACGGCGGAAGTGTTTTTTTGTTCATTCTTTAATATTTTAGATTGCAAATCTCCATTTGTGTTTTGAGGAGTTCTTGGTATTGCGAAGAAGACGATTGTAAGTAAAAAATAAATAAATAGAAATAACAATAGGGAAGTAGAAAATGAAAGAAAAAAGTATGGTAATGGGCTTTTTATGGTTAAAATGGAAGAGTTGTTGTTATGAAATCCGATTATTTACGTGTGGACTAAACCCAAGAGTTCGGCCCGCGTCCTTGGAGTCCAAGTTTGACTCCACACACAGATCAGCCTGTCCCCCTCTACCATAAATTAAAAAATTAATAAATGAATAAATATTTTAAAAATATGGAAATTAGTTAGAAAAATAGGTCTTGATTAGGTAGTTAAATTTTAGTAATAAAATTTAATTAGTTTTATTTAGGCTTTATTTATTTCACGAAAAATGAATAATTTTGAAACATTTTATTAAAGATGATCGCTTATTTCGTCCAAGTATGTATTGCCCAAGTACATTTTGAGCTAGCCAACCAAAATGATTGATGATAATCGACAATAGATGCGGGGTAGAATTTGCTTGGCTTAGTGTGCAAATCCTTCGAATTGCCATTGATAATTTGGTAAAACAAGTTGCATCAAAGTCATGCGCATTTTGACATTTTTATCATGCACACTCCAATACAAATGTTATGTCTCTTTTGCCCTATAAAATTTACAACTTCCACAGTCTCATATGGTTTATTTCATTAGTACCCAAACCTTTTAAAAAAATGCAAAAAGTAATCATTTCGGGTGATTGTACAGTGGAAATCAAGACACATCTTTTATTGCTAGAACATTGTTTTCTCTAACTTAGTGGGGGCGTGTAAGGCACGTTGACCTTATGATAGCATTTGCTTATTATGTGGAGTTGTTGATGTACCTTGCATTTCCAATGCTCCAGATTTAATATTATAACTAATTATAGTTTCAAATGTGATTCCAAATGTGAAAACCAATCCATGACTGAAATGGGGACGATATAGATTGTCTTGTGGATAATGGGCAAAATGTGTTAAATTATGCACGACTCATGATCAAACAAATATTTTGATATTATTCAAGGATACATATAGTATCTGTCAAAGCACAACACATCTTTGTGAAGTTTGTATTTATCACTACTTGTAGATTCATTCAGAGTCTTCAATAACAAATTTGTTCAGTTCGTTTCTCTTGCTTAGGGATTGAGAAATGTCATTGAAGGCTTTATTGGTTTTTGGGCTTAAGGCCCATCCGCCCAAGTTGGGCCCAGGAAGCCCGATCCACGGGAATATGGCCCGTGGAAGGGGAGAGATATAAAAGGGAGGAGAGAGAGAGAAAAAGACACTGTTTCAATTAAGAAAAGACGTACGTCTCTTTTTCTCTCAACGTACTCTCCCTCCCTCTCCCGTTTTCTTCAAAAGAAAAACAGTAAAGCACGTGAAAGGATTTTGCTTCCTCGGATCGAACAGGACCGTTTCTCTTCCTTCATCGACAACCGGTGTTTAATCTGTGGCTAAAAGGTACGCTCGAATCCGTGGTGTGCTTTAGGATCGGTGATGCGTGTTGTTTTCCCGGGCTTCGTCTTCCGCTTGATTTAGGGGTTCGATTTGGTGTCGAATTCAGTTTTCGGGGATCCGTTGCTCCCTTCATTGGTATCAGAGCCCTGTTTCACGTTTTTCCCGATCAATTATGATGTTTTTTGATTGATTTTTCTCGAAATCCTTTCGGCCGTACGGAACCGGGCCAAAATCCCGACACCCGAGCGCTTTTTGGCCATTTTTCCGAGTTTTCGTAAGTCAAAATAAAATTGTGATTGGATAGGAAGAAGCGCGACGTCGAGACGAGTCCGACGATGTGTCGACCGCCGCCGGGCGCCGCCGCACGCGCCCACACGCGCGGCGGAAGGCTCGCGCGTGGGCGCGACGCGCCCGAAGGTGCCGGCATTGGCCGGTGCGTGCGGGGCACACGCTGGTCGGCAAATCGGCGCGTGCACGCCACCGGCGGGCGAACCGGCACGCGCTGGTCCGCGGACCGACGCGTGACGTCACGTGATGACGTCACCGTGACGTCATCCAACGGTCGGTAACCGTTCGGATGACGTCACCGATGACGTCATCACCGACGTCGTTTGCCGGACGGTCACCGGCCGGCAACCCGACCCACCGGAGACCAAGGCACGTGGCAGGCACGTGCGGATGACGTCTACGTGACGTCATCCCCCGCACACGTGCGGCACGTGCGTCGGTCCGCGCGAGCGGTTCGACCGGTCCGACGACCGACGACCGTTGACCGTTGACCGACGACCGTTGACTTTGACCGTTGACCGTTGACCCCAAAAAAAAGAGGAAAAGAATGTGTTTCTTTTTCAATTAAGTCTATGTGGATTATAATGTGATCCCTTATTTGTTCTGCATTTGTTACAGGAACTATGCCTCCCCTAAGGTTGCGCACACCTATTCGCGCGATTCTGATGAACAAAAAGATAGGTCATCGAGTTGATAGCCGAGCCGACGATCATCGATGGGAAATGGGTGACTTAATTGATCATGTCCTTAAAGTCAACAGGAAAATTCAACAGGTCATATGGAATGGTCGTCCTATGTCACAGTCAGAGATTGTGCGATTTTTCATAAACACTCTTCCACCTGAATGGCAAGATGTGTTGAATCGCATATGGGATGTCAACGGAGCTGCTTCCTATAAGAAAATTGTGATGGATTTTGTAAACGAGTATTACTGTATTGTTTCAAGGGAAAAGATCAAGAAATTGAACAAAAGATGATCTTTCCTAGTTCGTGTGCTGACTTGGTGTTAGTTGTATTGACTAATATATGTTAAGTGTGATCAGTGAACATATTATGTAATGATTACTACCTAATTGTGTTAATTGAAAGCATTATTGTTTTTAATTGTATGTCAATTATCTGCTGCTTTATTATTGCTGGTTCTTTCAGGGTAATTAGGCATGTGGGTAGTTTTAGAAGTTTTTGTAGCTTCATAGAATTAATTTTGCATATGACAATCATATTAATGATAGTTTTAAGTTATGACTTTTGGAGGATGATTGGAAACGTAGTGACCTTTTGATTTTAAAGCCTTACTTGAAATTATTCATTAATATGATGGGTCTATGTAAAATAGGGATGCATAAATGATAGGCATTAATAATTCGTGCATATTTGTCTGCGATTTGTTAGATCAATGGCTTCACCACAAGGAGCATAGTTGCCGAGCTGAACAAAGGTGAAAAGCTCAATGGAGACAACTATGAGATTTGGCAAATGAAAATCCAGTATGTGCTGGAAGAGCAAGAAGCACTTGAGGCTCTTGTCATGACCATGGTAGAACCTGAAGAGGGAACCACTGCACAGCTCAAAAGAAACAGAAGCTTTTTCTGCGTGGAAAAGAATGAACTCTCTAGCTCGCATCACGTTGTTGAGCAGCATGGAAAATGACGTCATGCGAGAGTTTCGGCGTTTTGATAATGCCAAGGAATTGTGGGAGGCATTGGCAGCTAGATATGGTCATACTTCGGTGACTAGACTGAGGCAGCTCACTATCAGGTTTGACTCTTATAAGAAGCCTCATGGTCAGACCATGAAGCAACATCTTAGAAAGATGTCAAACATGATAACTGAGCTGAAAGATGCCGGCCATGTCCTCACAGATGAGCAGCAAGTGCAAGCAGTGATTCGTTCCTTGCCTCAGAGTTGGGAGCATATGAAGGTGCACCTGATTCATAATGAAAACATCAAAACCTTTGAGGATGCGATGCGTCATCTTGAGCTGGAAGAGGACCGTCTGTTGGCGGCTAAGCCGGATGCTGAACTCTATTATGCTGGTTCTAGCTCAAATGGAGCTTCGAGCTCCAAGCGCAAGCGCCCTAACTGGTTTGATAAGGGGAAGGGCAAGGAAGAAGCAAGTCCTTCAGGGAAGAAACCCAAATTCAACCAACATGGAAGAGGGAAGCGTCCTTGCATGAAAAAGCTTGCAAGGGTGAAATGTTACAACTGTGACAAGAAGGGTCACTATGCTCGCGACTGTCGTGAGCCAAAGAAGGTATGCACCCCTTGTACTTTTCAGAACTTTACTTATGTGTCGAGTTATGTGTTCCTAACTGAGTCTAATCCTTTGTGGACTGTGGATTTAGGAGCGACAGACCATGTAGCGAAGGATAGAGGATCCTTCGTGGAATTCCGACGAGTACCAACTAAAACTAAGTGGATCTATGTGGGAATCAACTCCAGAGCTGAAGTGAAAGGAATTGGCACATGCTAACGAATATGCGTGGTGGACGCACCTTGTTTCTTCATGATGTATTGTATGCTCCGGAGATTCGTCGAATTTAGTGTCTGTATTAATGTTGGTTAAATTAGGTTTTAATATGAACTTCGTAGTAGAGGTGTGAATTTGTTTTTGGAGACAAATTACTATGGTTGTGGCTATTTTCTGGATTGTTTTATTGTATTAGATATTGATTATGTTAATGCTAATGTTTGTTATTCCCTTCTCACGTCTCCTAATAAATATGATAATGATGTGAATGTGTGGCATGCTAGACTTGGTCATATTGGCCAACAGCGTATGAATAGACTAGCCAAAGAGGGCTTGTTGGGCAATATTGAAAAAGTCGATTTGTCCATATGTAAGCATTGCCTAGAAGGGAAAACGACAAAGAAACCATTTGGAAAAGGAAAAAGAGCTGAGTTTTTTTTGCATTTAATCCATTATGATGTCTGTGGTCCAATGAATGTAAAAGGAAGGCATAGGGCTGTTTATTTCATCACATTTATTGATGATTATACTCGATACGGATATGTCTATTTGATATCTCATAAATCTGAAGCGATAAGTTGTTTCAAAAGGTTTATGAACCTTGTAGAGAATCAATTAGATAAGAAAATAAAAGCATTGAGATCCGATCGGGTCGAGAATATTTATCGATGAGTTCAGAAAATTATGTGATGAAAAAGGAATAGAAAGACAGTTGTCTATTCCGTACACTCCTCAACAAAATGGTGTTGCGGAAAGAAGAAACAGAACCCTACTGGAAATGGTTAGGTCCATGATGGCGCATGCTAATTTGCCTATCACCTTTTGGAGTGATGCATTGTTAACTGCTGCGTATATACTTAACCGGGTGCCTTCCAAATCAGTTGCTTCCACTCCATATGAGTTATGGACAGGTAGAAAATCGGACTTGAGTTTTCTTAAGCCATAGGGTTGTGCTGCCTATACACATGAGTCCTCTCACAAGTTTGGGAAATTGGGTCCCGTGAGGAAAGAAGAGTATTTTCATAAGATACTCGGAACACTCGAAAGGGTATGTGTTCATTGGTGAGCAGGAAAGTGGGAGTGTAACTGAATTTGAATCACAAGATGTTACATTCTTAGAGGATGAGTTTCCTAAGAAGGGCGAAATAGGGGAAGATCACTCCCTATTTGAGACCTTGGATCAAGACAATGATATTAGTGGAGTTCATCCAAGTGGGAGCATAATGGAGAATGATGTGCAAAGTGTACAATCTCCCATACGGTGAACAAGTCGCCAAAGTATTCCCCGTCGACGTTTTGACATTGAAGGGGAAATTTTTATGGTTGCTCCACAAGATGAGGATGAGCCTAGAAATATCAATGAGGCTCTTAATTGCCCTAGTAAAGAAAAATGGATTCATGCAATGGAAGAGGAAATTGAGTCAATGAAATCAAACCAAGTCTGGGAACTGGTTGATCTTCCAAAAGGACATAGAGCTATTGGGAACAAGTGGGTTTTCAAAATAAAACGAAAGTCTGATGGCTCGATTGAAAGGCATAAGGCTCGCCTTGTGGCGAATGGGTATAATCAACAGGAAGGAACTGATTATGAAGATACGTTTTCTCCTGTAGTGAGATTTACCTCGATTCGCATTATTCTGGCAATAGTAGCTAGTCTGGATCTTGAGTTACATCAAATGGATGTAAAGACTGCTTTCATCAATGGAGAATTAGAGGAAGAAATATATATGGAACAACCTACTGGTTTCATAGTGAAAGGCCAAGAAGAAAACGTATGTCGACTTTTGAGGTCAATAGATGATCTTAAACAGTCATCAAGACAATGGTATATACGTTTTCATAATGCCATAGTGGCATATGATTTTACAATGATTGATGAGGATCATTGTGTATATATCAAAAGATCCAAGGATCAATTTGTGATCATATCATTATATGTTAATGATATACTGATTGCCGGAAGCAATATGGAGTTGGTTAATACTGTCAAGAGATGGTTGTCTTCTAACTTTGAGATGAAGGATATGGGTGAGGTTGCATACATTCTTGGAGTTAAGATTTCGAGAGATCGTTCGAAGAGATCGTTGTCTCTTTCGCAAGAAACCTATATAAATAAGGTTCTTGAACGATTTCGTATGCAAAACTGTAAACCCATAGACACTCCTATTGCAAAAGGTGAAGGATTGAGTCATAGACTGTGTGCAGGGACTCCACAAGAGAAGGAACAAATGAAACATGTTCCTTATGCTAGTGCTGTTGGGAGCTTGATGTATGCTATGATGTGTACAAGACCCAACATATGCTTTGCAGTTGGAATGGTGAGTAGATACCAATCCAATCCAGGTCCAGCACATTGGAAAGCCATTAAGAGAATTCTGAGGTATCTGAAAGGAACTGCTGATTTCAAGTTGAATTACCAAGGAAAGGATCTGCGACTTGAAGGCTATTCAGATGCTGATTGGGGAGGAGATTTAGATGAAAGAAAATCTACTTTTGGATTTGCTTTCTTACTGAACAATGGCGCCATATCATGGAGCAGTAAGAAGCAAACATGCATAGCCTTATCCACGATGGAAGCTGAGTTCGTGGCGTTATCAGCAGCGGTACAAGAAGGAGTTTGGCTTAAGAGATTTTTGGATCATTTAGGTGTTATTGAGAAAACTGCAAATCCATTGTTGGTTAATTGTGATAGCCAAGCAGCTATAGCGTACACCAAAGATCCAAAGTATCATGGCAAGACCAAACATATAAATACCAAGTATAACTTTGTAAAAGATATGGTTGCACGAAAGGATGTGAACTTGTAGTACATATCTACGCATAGAATGGTAGCAGATCCTATGACAAAGCCAATACCTAGAGATGTGTTTTGTGGTCATGTAAAATCTCTAGGATTGCGTAGAGTTTGATGTACTGAATTGTAATTTCCCTGAGATGTTCACATTTATGAAATTTTGTTTTTCATTGATTAATGCCTATGAACCTTAGTATAATCTTTATGCATCTTAATGCTCAGTGCATTATTTTAAGTTGAGAAGTATGTCGGACATATATAAGATTAGCCCACTCACACGGGTAATCGCCTCTGTTTACTGTGTGATAAATAGAGATGAGATTGTTTTTAAGCTTATTATCTAGGTGATAATCGAGAGCGCAAGTTTAAAATACGTATGTCGCCTTAACTGAGTGTTAAGATGAGGATATAATACTAAAGATGTCTGAAAGTAAAATACCCCACACATTTTATTTTATCTGTCTAAGATGCCAGATGTGAGTTCTGATAAATTTTTGTAAATAAGTAGATAAGTGAACTCAAGTTAGACATTGGGTATCTCTGAACTATCATCTGTACGGTATTGAAAGGTGTAGACATACGCTCCATGGGAAAGGAGTTAATACTGTAATACGTACTTCATACTACGTATGCATGAGACGACCAATAAGAGTGGCAAAAAGTTTGATCTCAACTTTTATGACGTGTGAGACTCTTGAGGAAAAGAGTTCCTCAATTTTTTGAAGTCCCCTCAGGACTCTTACTTATTCTCAAGATTTCTATTTAGTGTTTGCTATCTTAGTGTGTTGCCAATGGTCATGAGATGATTCGATCTAATGGGGTATTTCTAGAAAAGCAAGCTAGACTGAAATTGAGAGTTTGAAGGAAAAAGGAAGATTGATTTTGAAGAATCACATTATAGTTTTGTATTCACTGGTCGACCAATTATAACTGTCTTTGTGATAATTATAATTGTGAATACAATATATATATCATGTTTAAAAGAGATCAATGGAGATATAAATGTGATCGATCGATCTAGGGTACTGCATACTAAATCTACTCGGAGTGTTACGCCCATTATGAGCTGCTATATATTCCTAACAGATGTATAGCAACGAGCTCTCAAAGTATGCTGGTCGCACGAATTATTCACTAGTATGAATGTTGAAGAGAGGTAAAGAGAATACTGTTCGGCCCACCATGTGCGAGTGGGAGATGAAGGCTTTATTGGTTTTTGGGCTTAAGGCCCATCCGCCCAAGTTGGGCCCAAGAAGCCCGATCCACGGGAATATGGCCCGTGGAAGGGGAGAGATATAAAAGGGAGGAGAGAGAGAGAAAAAGACACTGTTTCAATTAAGAAAAGGCGTACGTCTCTTTTTCTCTCAACGTACTCTCCCTCCCTCTCCCGTTTTCTTCAAAAGAAAAATAGTAAAGCACGTGAAAGGATTTTGCTTCCTCGGATCGAACATGACCGTTTCTCTTCTTCCATCGACAACCGGTGTTTAATCTGTGGCTAAAAGGTACGCTCGAATCCGTGGTGTGCTTTAGGATCGGTGATGCGTGTTGTTTTCCCGGGCTTCGTCTTTCGCTTGATTTAGGGGTTCGATTCGGTGTCGAATCCAGTTTTCGGGGATCCGTTACTCCCTTCAGTCATGCACAGAGGGGAGATAACCATTGGGAAAAACAATTCCGGTTAAGGAGTATAAACAGATTGCTAAGGGCAAACTAAATTAAAGCCCTCCTAAAATTGTCGATAGCAAGAGCACGTAGTTGTAGACTTGTAATAAAAGTTCTTCGAAACGATTGATCATGATATTCCCATTGTCTACACTTGTCGAATACGATTCTATGACATTCCTTTGACAGCATACAATGCGAACATTTGGTCCCTTAGATTGCAAGTCAAAAATCCTCGTCACATGACTAGTTGTGACTCGCATCCTACCATAGTTCGTCCTTGTCTCGGCCAAGTTTGAATGAAAGTTCTCCACCGACCGATGATGGAATTCCCCTGCAACGATTCGGAGATCCAATAGGCACCTGAATACAATTTCTCGTATTTGCTTGCTTTTGGTAATCATCTAATTGAGCAGTTAATCTCCTCTATCTTTCACTAGTACATCTTGTCATGAATGAAATACTTCCCCTACGTTTTAGTGAATGAGCAACATGCATAAAAACAATATAAGGAAAACAACAATAATTGAAGGTCCGTCTTACCATCTTGCAACAATAAAAAAAAGAAAAAAATGCGATAACTAGGATAAAACTGATAGAAATAATATTGACCTTTATTTTGCTGATATATCATAAGTGAAGATATTTCTTGGAAAAAAAGAAGTAAGATCTAAAACAAAAATCAATTGCTTCTAGAAAGGAATCAACTCCTAAATTTCGTGTCTATCATATAAATTCAATGTGTAAACTCAACGTGACTAATGTGTTAAAAATAATATTCACCAATCTTGCATTAGCCACTAAGATCAATATTAAGCAAATAGAACGTATATATGTTATAAAAGGCAGAAATAATGCTGTTAATATCTCTCCCGTCTCCTTAACTGCAAAAAACTCATCAGTGAGATTTTTAATTTTTAGCCTTAAGAAGAATATGGACAATCATGTAGATTCAAACAAAATAAACAATTCTACGGGAACCGAAAAGTATTGTACATGCCTTTCTATGGCGGGGGAAACATTGATGGAAGCACTACAGAAGTTTTCATGATAACGACAGAAACATGTGAAGCTAATTAAGATAAATGACAATACGAAAGGTCAACAAATACTCGGATTGATTGATCAGAACAACACACACCAAATTATGACGAACGCTCATAACCAACAAGCCGAATACACGTGGAGAATTACACAATCAGGAATTAGCTACTCAAAATCATCCAAGTATGACCAGTCTCCGAGTCAATCCTTTCTTCGCCTGATTACCACAACAATGATATTTACTTATCAGTGGGCAAAATAACGCTTCAAGTGCCATAACTTTGGCCAAAAAGACACTTAAGTGCCATAACTTACAAAAGGTACACTTAAGTGCCACATTCGAAGAAAAACGGATCACTTGAGTGCTATTCCGGCCAAAACGCCGATGTGGCATTTTTCCGGCAAAGCGCGCCCAAAACGATGCCGTTTTTCACGTTGACATGACGAAATAATGCAAAAACGGTGTCGTTTTGGGCTAACATGGTAAAAAAATAAAAAAAATAATTTAATTAAATTTAAAATTAATTTTAGTTAAAATATTAAAAATAATAATTTGAAAATTAAATTCAGTTAAAATATTTTTAAAAAATAATTAAAAATTAAAAAAACTCTAAAAAACTTTTAAAAATTTAAACAAAATTAAAAAAAAAAGGGAACAGGGAGAGGCGGCTGAGGGATCGGCCCTTAGCCGCCGCCGCCGCGCCCCGCTTCGTCGGAAGGGCTCGGTGACGGCGGGGGAGGGTCGGCCGGGTCGCCGGGCCCCCGCCGGCGCCGGCGACCTCGGGTGACCGGCGGCAAAGGTCGCGAGCCCCCCCAGATCCAGCGGTGAGGGCCGCCGACCCTCGCCGGATCTGGGCGAGGGTCGTGAGCCCCCCCCCCAAATCCAACGGCGAGGGCTTGCGGCCCTTGCCCGATCCGACGACGAGGGCTCGCGGCCCTCGCCGCCGGCCGGCCCTCCCCACCGTTGCCGGCGCTTCCCAACAGTGGCGGGGCAGCGGCGCGGCGGGCCGAGGGTTGAAACCTCGGCCGCCTCCCCGTTCCCTTTTTTTTTTTTTTTTTTTTTTTTTTTAATTTTTTAATTATTATTTTTTAATATTTTAACTAAATTTAATTTTAAAATTATTTTTTTAATATTTTAGCTAAATTTAATTTAATTATTTTTTTTTACCACGTCGAGCCAAGACGATGTCGTTTTTGCATTATTTCGTCACGTTAGCGTGCAAAACGGCGTCGTTTTGGGTGTGCTTCGCCGGAAAAATGCCATGTCGGCATTTTGGCCGGATTGGCACTCAAGTGATCCATTTACTCCGATTTTGGCACTTAAATGTACATTTCGTAAGTTATGTCACTTAAGTGTCCATTTGGCCAAAGTTATGGCACTTGAGGGGTCCGCACGTCCTTATCAGTGGTATAGATTAAATGAGTGATAATGTGGAGATCCAGTAACACGCGAGCCTGAGCCTGAGAGAATGGTCGCCTCCTCTTCACTCCTCTCTCTTTTATTCCCTCTTTCTTCCCGGACATTCCGTTGCTTGTGCATTCTGACTTGTTCCGTAAACGAACTCGCTCCTAAATTTGGCCAGCCAAAAATTGTTAGTGAGCACTCGTCTGCTACTTTCCAATTGAATACATTAGGGAAATTGGTCAATGATCTGCAACCGATCAATTTAAATTCTGTGAACGCCTCTAGTTCGTCCAAGCCCTTAATTGCTAGAAGCTCTTCGCATCCTTGAATTTCCAAGGACTCAAGCTTTTTCAAACCCGATAGATCTTCTACACTTTCAATCTTAGGACACGTGCATATTTCCAATTGCTCTAACGACTGCACTGAACCAAGACCATGGATTGCAGTTATATTTGGGCAATAAGTCAGCCTCAACAGTTTCAACCTCTTCAAACTCGAAAGACCCGCAAATCCCTCGAAGAGTTGTAACGGTGACACATGGAGTTCAACCAACTGTTCAAGCACATCTAGTTGAACTTCCTTCCAACGACATTCAAAAATGTGCAAACGTGTCAATTATCTGAAGTTGCAACGAAATGACAAACTGTTTCTTGATTCATGATTTACTAGTAACAATGTTGACAAAAATGGTGGAAGGAACATGAGGGGTTGTTGGCATGGGCCATCTTGGAAGAACAATGGACTGTTCTTAACGGGACCGCTAGAGCTCAAATCCACCAAGTTAGTTAGGTTGGAGAAATTTGGGACCCACCACAGTGAACTTGATCCAAAGCTTAGGCTTATCAACGATCGGTACGTACGGCACCCCGATTGTTCTCTGCGGCTCTATATTTTCCATCTTGCTGTTCCTGTTGGGTTTCCTTGATCTTTGTTCTTCGAGTTTTGGTGTTTTTGAATTCGGTCTGCTGGAGCGTTGACTGTGACCTAGAACGCCGATATCGGCGACGATCTAGTTTCTTTTCTTGTACCTTAGCGAGCTCAGGGACTCGATTGTTTGCCTGCTGATTTCTCGCGATGTTGGTTTCTTGATTTCTAGCGGGGTTGTTGCCTGTTCGGAGGATGTGGTTCGTTAATTCGGTGATTGTGGATTGCATCGGGTTGGTGGAAGTCTTTCTAGATTACACACTTGCTGCTGTGAATCGGATAGGCTGTATTCTTTCGGGATGTGGGACACATTGGTCGGCTAGGGTGTTTGTTCTTTTTCGGGAGTTGAAGAATTAATGAAATCATTTGAATCTGTATGTGAAACGTTGGAATGATTAACGCGAATTACGCATTCTGACCAAACTGTGATTTTGATGGAGCCAGCAAATAGTTTCAACTTTTTACTCTGTTGGTATGACAACTTGATCTGCTGAGCATTTGAGAAAGAACAGAATTTGTTTTTTTTTTTTTTTTTGGTAAAGGTAAGATATATATTGAGAAAAGCCAAATGTACAAAAAAATCTCGTCACCGGTAACTTGCACTCCAAATGTAATAACAAAAGAAGTGGAAGGGTGACGAGATGCAAAAAGAACAGAATTTGTTTCTAATGGAGCCATCAAGAAAATGTAGTTTGCATATGGCTGCATTTGATTCTTTTCAAGTAAAGCTCGGAAGGGTTTGAGCCTACTAGTGGGTGCTCCCCTTGATATTCTCCTCGCTTCAATTAACGGCAGTGGGCAGCTATTCTTCTTCACTTGAGCAATGTTGGAAGTTTACATCGATCAATCTTTACTTTGTGACATTCTTTGTTTATGTAGATTGTTAAAATTGGTTTCTAAGTGTTTCAAATAATTCTCTTCTCATGACAGTCTTGCATTGGATGATTGATATCTAAGAAATTTATAGACATTAACACTATGTGAAGTCCTTGAAATTATCTGTCCCACAAGTAGAGTCCTTGAAATTAATTTTCCAATAATTGCTATCAGAAACACTGTTTAGCATTGTGTTTTAGATATTGCTCTGCCTACTGCTAACACATTTAGTGCACTCGTTGCATCATTTAAAAGGGAAGCTGAACAATTTAATCGCATAATAACTTATTGCTTGTATGGTTGCTGACAGACTCTTCTAAGAAAATTAGGAAGCCAAAACCTTGGAAGCATCCTGAAGCAATTACAAGGACACAACTGATGAAGATGCGTGAGGAGTTTTGGGACACTGCACCTCATTATGGTGGGAGACAAGGTATTTCTAAATTGTTAGGATAAGATGGTGTTAACATAATGCACGGTCACCGCCCTTCACCTTCACCCACCCACCCAGTGCTGTGGGAGAGGGGAAAACTATGCTTTGCACAATGAGTAGATCATACCTACGTGAGTTGTAAGTGCTATTTTTGCTTGAACACGTTTGAGCAATTTCCTTTTGAATTCTTAAGTTTCTTGCATATATGTGCTGTGTAGCATATTTATCATGCTGTTGTTGAGTACAAAACTATAGATAATGCACATTGCACGAGAAATATGTATTCCATGGGAAAGCAGGACATGGCTTATCTTCTTATTTTGGGGGAACTCATCGGATATTTGTGGTCTTCTTGTGACTAGATATATTTTTACTTGCCATACTCAAGGATTGCAGTTGTCTTTATTGCTATAGAGGGAGGGATGAGGTTTGAGTAACCATGACCTCTATACATGCGTCGATTCCTTAGAAAGTGGTCACTATACTCTGACACCAGATGTTGGTATTGGTGATGTTGTTTTATTTAACTCAGCAATGCAATAAGTTACCTTAGTGACATTGTTGCTGTATGGGAAGCTTGCTAGCTGCAAATTCTCTTCTATTTATTTTATGGAAAGATGGTTGTGGAATGTAAAGTCTCCTATGTTTTACTGCTCGTTCATCAAGCATTAAAATGACTTGAAATACGAACAGCAATTGGATAAAGCACATACATTTAAAGGTCGCAGATGCTTTTTTGTACCTTATGAGTTGTACAATACTTATCACTAAAAAGTGGACTGCATAAATTATTCAGAATTAGGGATCCCTTTCCGAAGAATGTGCTTACCTATTCAGTTTTCAAAATGAAACTTGTAGAGGCTAGAACTATGATGAATGATAATGTCCATGGGCCTACTTATTCAGTCATTTTTAAACTCAGTGACGTTATACTTTTACACTTCCGGCTTGAGTAGTCTATCCTCTAACTTGAAGGCTGACACTATTTTGCTCTGCCTTTGTCAAGCTGCAGCCGTTCTCCTACACACTGTCATCTTTGATTACACTAAGTGATTTGAACATTTAGTAGGTTTTGCACTACATCTGTCACACTTAACCAATTCAAAGGGGGATTTCTGTGATTCTTGTATGTGGTGGGGTGGGTGTATGTGGGACCCACCTGGCTTTTTTTTTTCCTGGGGGGTGGGGGGGGGGGTGTGGGTGTGGGGATGAGGGATTGTCTACATGTCAGGACAAGGCAGTCTATTACATGAAATGAACTTTCTTTGCAGTTGAAATGATTGTGTGGGATGACAAGCTTGGGAGTATGCTTGTTACTTTAGACCCATAAATGATCCTATTTAGAAGATGTGGCACATATCAAATATCAAAAGGTCACCCCATAAAATGAAAGGTTTTTTATAAGTTAAAAAATAACTTGCTATTAATATTGTTGACTAACATTAATAAGTGATACCCTGTTGATATGATTATTTGGAGATTTCTTTTCAATTGGTGAAAGTGCCTAAAAACTACTAAGCATGTTATCCTTGAAAATAGGTTTTGGCTACGTCAGCTCTCATTGTAGCCAACGCTAATTTGCTTTGAGTCGTAATGCTTTGCATCCGTGACAACACGGTAGTAGTTTTTTTATTGATTGACCAGATGTATTGCAGCATAAGCTTGCGCCAGTTTAGTAATGTGATGAGAAACGGACATTCCCTAAGGCTTGTGAGATTTTTGAAGCATTGCACATCAATATTCCTTGTCTACAATTAAGAAACCTTCGTAGCAACCTACTTCTGCATGCCACAGTGGAGTATGACGTGTGTGTGTGTGTGTGTGTGAGAGAGAGAGATGTCAGAGAGAGAGAGAGAGAGAGAGGGTGGGTTGGTTTCTAGGTGCGGATGGTACCAACTAGTCTTAAGCACATAATTTTTGCATATTTTTTTAGATATATTTCAGCTGGAGCACAAGTTCAAGCCTCATCTTCTGTGCATTTTCAGTGGTGAAACTTTTAGAGAGACTGAAGATTGTGAAGGAGCTGATGTGAATTGGCATGTCAATATCTTGATGACGTAGTTATGTTTTCTGTTGTGTATTACCTGACTTCCCCTCAATCTCTATAGTAATTAAATCTCTCTCTGTCTCACTACCTCTCAATTTAATTCTGCTTTCAGAGATATGGGATGCTCTGCATGCAGCAGCGGAAGCAGATCTAACGCTTGCCCAAGCTATTGTGGATAGTGCTGGCGTGATTGTTCAGAGAGCTGACTTGACAATATGCTATGATGAAAGAGGTGCTATATTCATCTATTCTCCCAGTCCCCCACCTGCTTCTTGCCCACCACCATGTAGAAATCTTTTCCGTCTCTATTGTCCTGTCCAGCATCTAATCCATGTGATGTTGATTGTCGCAGGTGCGAAGTACGAATTGCCCAAGTACGTTTTGAGTGAGCCGACCAATTTGATTGATGAAAATAGAAAATGGAGGTGGGGCAGATTTTGCTCAGCTTCGTGTGTAAATCCTGTGAATTGATATTGATAGTTTGGTAAAACAAATTGCATCAAAGTGGAAGGTCATTCAGGCATTTTAATGATGCACGCTTAAATACAAATGTTACGAAACTCTGCCTCACGAGATGTATAACTACCACAATTTCATATGGTTTGTTTCATTAGTACTTGAACCTTCTAAAGAAACACGAAAAGTAATCAATTCAGGTGATTGTTACAGTGGAAAATCATGACACCTTTGAGTGCTAGACCATTGTTTTCTCCAACTTTTTTACTGTTTCTCAGGCACATCGACCTTGTAATATTATCTGTCTGTTATGTGGAGTTGTTGATGGCCCCTAAAATTCCAATGCTCCAGATTCATCTCGTACCTCATTACAGTTTCAGATGTGTTTTGAAATTAGAAAACCAATAACTGAATAGACTAGGGACAATGTAGGTTTTCCAATGCACAATGGGGAAAATGTGTTAAATTGTGCACAAATCCGTGTGAAGTTGAACTTAGCGTTACTTGTACATTCATTCAGAGCCTTTAATACCAAATCTGCCCAGTTTGTTTCTCTTGATTAAAATCACACGTAGAGTGGAGATACCTATTTGTAGCAAGAGCACGTAGTTGCACATTCGCAGTACTAGTTCCTCTTACTGATTGATCATGATGTTTCGATTACGGTCATGGAATACGATTGTATGACATTCTTTTGATGGCCTACAAAGCGAACATTTGGCCCCTCGTCGAAAATCCTCATCACGCTACTAGCCGTGAGTCGCATCCTCCTATCGTTCATTCGTATCTACCCCACATTTAGTTCAAAGTTGTCCACCAACCAACGACAAAAATTCCCCTTCGATTGATAAAAAGTTCCCCTAACGATTTGGAGATCCATTAGACATGGGTATGCAATTTCGTGTATTGTTTGTTTTTGGTAGTCATTTAATTGGGCAGTTAACCTCCATCAACTATATCTTACCATGAATGGACTCCCCACGTTTTAGGGAATGGTCGATATACATAAATGACATTAAAGGTCCGTCTTCTCATATTCTGATAAAATGCGATAAAGAAAGAAGTTGTGAATTTGATGGGACCGACTGAAGTGATATTGACCTTGTTTTTGCTGACATAAATCAAAAGTCAATTGGTTGTAAGTGAGAATAGACTCCTAAAGTTTTGCATCTATCAGATATATTCAATGTATAAATTCAGCATGAAAAAGGTGTTAAATATAATATTCACCATTTACATGAGCCACTAAGATCGATATCAAGCAAAGGGGATAAGTATACTATCAGTGCCAAAAGTTGTGTACGGCACTTACTTTGGTGTCAAAAGTTTCCGTCGGATCACTTAAGTACAAAAATTTTTGAAGAAAAACAATCATTTCAGTGTCAACGCTGATGAAATTGGCCGGAAATTCGACGTGACATTTTCTTATTAATTTTTTAAGCTGACGTGGCTCGTCGAAGAGTTGAGTCAGCATCCAAACACCAAAACCATTTGGCATTTTTCCCTCAACTTAGAAACCCTAATCCCCAAATTGAGAGAGAGGGAAGGCTCGTCTTTGTCTTCTTCTTCCTCAAAGACCCACACCAGCAGCGGCACCAGCAACAAGCACGACAGCGCGCACCAGCAGCGACACCAACAACGCACCAGCAGCAGCAGAGCACTAACGGCACATTCGACCCATCTTCTTCCTCCTCCTTCTCCACCCTCGCCTCCGATTTTTCCTGCCACTTATTACTCGAGCAATAATTTCAGTCTCTCCTCACTCACCTGGTCGAGCAACTACAATGGTGGCTGAGCAACGGTGGCCGAGCAACGGCGGGTGAACGACGGTGGCCAAGCGGCGAAAACCTTAATTTCAATCCCCATGTGAGCTAAATGGCGTCATTTCCGTGAGGCCATCCATATAGGTCGGTAAAACGACGTCGTTTTCTTAAGGAGGACCGAAAATGACGTTGTTTAAAGGCCTTATCAATTTTTTTTTTAAAGCCATGTAATTATTTTGGCCGGAATTTTTCGCCGATGGCACCAAAGTGATCGTTTTTCCTCTAA
The DNA here is from genome assembly GCA_016097485.1 of Eucalyptus sideroxylon x Eucalyptus melliodora. Lineage (NCBI taxonomy): Eukaryota > Viridiplantae > Streptophyta > Magnoliopsida > Myrtales > Myrtaceae > Eucalyptus > Eucalyptus sideroxylon x Eucalyptus melliodora. Next base: position 44,205,497 of record CM027828.1, on the reverse strand, counting down.
TTTGGCACTTAAATGATCCGACGGAAACTTTTGATACCAAAATGAGTGCCGTACACAAATTTTGGCATTGATAGTGTACTTATCCCCAAGCAAAGAGTACGGGCATATGTTATAAGAGGTAGAAATAATTTCATTGGTATTTCCTTCTCTCTACTCAACTGCAAGAAATCTCATCAATTGGATTTTAAATTTTAGCCTTTAAAAGAATTTGGACAATTTTATGTGTGACATCCTGAAATTCGAGTCCTCGAGGAATGAATGGATGTGAATTTTGTCAATGCATTGTTGATTGATCTCACTTGGAATTGATCACTCCTGAGATACTGACATTGAGGGGAAAGGCTAATGAGGATAGAACTCGTACGACTAAAGGACTCGACTTAGGAAAACGACCTGACCGTGAGACTTGCGTGAGGATGATCCTGTAAATAGGCAGGTTGATTCTAGGACGACTAAAAGTTGATTCGTAGACAGAACATAATGGAACGACAGGTGATTCCGTTTACTGTTATCGAATCCACGAACGATCCTATGTCGATCATCAGTAATCGTGTACTTTGAAATAAGAATCTATCATCCGCAATTTCATGTAGTCAAGGACGTCCATGCGTCGAGATATCTTGAACGTGGTTTGGCACAAGTTGGTCACGCGTGAATCTTCAAAGCCACTCATCAGTCTGAGTTGTTACAAAAAATGGCATTTGGTGAAATTGACATGGCAAGAGAACTTAGAATTGGACTTCGAATTATCGGGAATGTTCGGGATGAACTTTGGATGAAGCTACTTCAGACAGTCGACAGAGCCAATTAAGCCGAGCAATTGGAAAAATGGATTTTCGGACTGAGGAAGCAAGCTTGTGAGGATGTGGGCCGGGCCAAGTCAGTGTGGGCCTTAGGCCCAAGTTGGGACAGTCACCAAATGGGCCTAAGTCAAGCAAATGAGCCAATTGGGCCAAACCAACTATTCATCTTTTAAGCCCATGGGCCAATTCTTGGCCATTTCAAGCCCACCAATTCCCAAGCCCACTCCTATTCATGGCCAAGCCCAACCCTTAGGCCCATCCACCAATTTCAGCCCAAGGACAGAATGGTAATTGTGCAAGGTGAAATGACCATATTGCCCATAAAAACTTGTGGATAAGGGCAAAGGAAGAGAGAGAAGGTGATGGGACTTGTATGGGGACTTGATGTGGCCATTGAATGGCCTTAATGAGGAGTGCTTTCAGCCCTCACTTCACTCTCTCTCTCTCTCCTCCTTCGTCCCCAATTCGACGGAGCTCTCTCTCTCCTCGTTCTCCCTCTCCTCCAGTTTCTGCTCTAGGCAACCCTTCAGTGAAGAATTGAGTCAAAAGTGGTCTTCTCGGATAAATCAGCCAACAAGCCACCCATCACGTGACCGGGAGAGATAGAATGTTCCAATGGGCCTGATTTCACGCCGAACGAAGGCGTCGTCCGGCTTGGGTGCCGCTGTGAAGGAACCGGTCACCGGTTTGTCGGTCCGCCTGCAGCCTGCACTATTCGCGTTTTCGGCCATTTTTCTCCCATTCCAGTCCTTCCTCCGCCCATCCCAACCACCCACAAGATCCCCAAGACCCCCGAGAGCTGTCGGTTGCCGGCCAAACCCCTCGCCGGAGCTCCGGCCAAGCCGTTCAACTCAGTTTCTCCTCCGGTAGGGCTGTCTTTCAGTGTTTTCAGTGGAAGTCTGAGCTGTGGTTGCTGTGTTGAGCTTGGGACCACCTTGGATCGTTATGGTAGAGGTCCCGGAGTGTCGCCTCCGTTGTCACCGCCACGTCGGTGTTTCCGGCCCACTTAATAGGTGAGTTTAGCTCCTAATCCTTCGATTAACGCCTAAACTTGCTTAGGGTTGGTTTAGTTAGATTTAATTCTAGTTTAGGTGATTTAATTAAGTTGTATTAGCCATAAGATAGGTGGTTAGATGGATGGATTAGATTAGTTTAGCTTAATCTTGCTTAATTTGCTTATTGATGCTTATGTGGTTAATTAAGCATGTTTATTCTAATTGATTGATTTCCTTAATTTAATTTGTTGTTTTAATGATTTTAGAATATAATTTATTATTTATTAAATTCTGGAAATTTACTGTTCACGCGACACTATTCACGGGGTTACTGTTCACCGAGTACTGTTCACGTGCACTATTCATCTAGAATGCGAAAAGTGTCTAAAATTCATATGTGTTGATTCTATGAAGTAAATGGATGTGAAAATGTGTGGTGATTGGAAATTTGGTATTTATTCAGAAAATCCCGGGTGTTGGGTTTTGACATTGAAAATGGATTTTAAGTATTATATCAAAGAGTGGGGTTTGAAAAAGGAAAGTATCAGTTTTCTAGTTAGAATTAATGTGTGCCCACGCACGACTACTTTCTCAGATGTTTTTAATACGAAGGAAAGATGCCAGGATTACTATTTTAATCGGGGCATTTGAGTAAAATGCAAAGTGTCCTAGGCCGATATTGAATTGTCGTGTGTTGGTTAAGAGGAAACCGTCCTGGGCTGTTGAGCTAGACATGCCCCTATATGGGATGCCCGCGCAATGGATGCTGGTTGCAGTAGAGGCTGGGCCGACTAGACTGATGCTCCTTCAGGAATACCGTCGACGTAGTGACGAAGCCGTGCTCCATGGGGGGAGACGATGCCTGGCATTAATGTCAGTAGATAGTCGAACTGCGAGTAGGCTATGCCCTTAAGTGACAGTGAATAACAATTGGAACGCATGTTGGGTGTTGATTGATACGCCAGATTATGGGACGGAATTGTGTGGCACGGTATGTGACGTGTCATAATGATTCGATTGTATAATCAAGACCCCTGTGATTAATTGAGTGGATAAGCCATTTTAATTGTTGTATGCATTGAATATATGCATGATGTTGTTGAACTGTGCTAATGTGCGAGAACGCATGAGAATCATGGCATTTGTGATTTTGGTCATGCATGAGTTAAGAACATTGTTTATGGCACGCACACATGAATTGATAACATGCAAGGTGTGGCAATGGCCAGGTGAGATTGCTTGCGATGCGACTCATATGTGATTGATGAAATATATCATCTAATGGCCATGTGTTTTGTGTGTATCATGCTGAGTGATATCGTGCAGGGTATGGCATACTAGGTAAAGTTGTATGCGAATTGACTGTTGGTTGTTGCTTGTGGTGGGGTAGTTCTGGATAGATACCCGGAGTTGAGTTGGTGTACTAACCGGGGCTTAAGGGTGGAACTCGCTAAGATTTATATCTCACTAGTTATTGAATAACCATTTTCAGATTCCTAGTGTGAAGAGCCAGGAGCTTGAAGCGGAACGATCAAGAGCATAGGTGGCTCAGTAGTTCTTTATGATATAGACCTTCTGTATAAGCTTGAAGTGTTTATAAAAGTGCATTTGATTTGAAGTTGGTTGTCCTGCTTTTCTATCCCATGTTTGTTGTTGTCAGGGGATTAGTTAATTCACTTTCGCATGTGCAATAAAATGAAAAGGGTCAGCGACAAGTCCTAGGAACGTCGCGAAATTCTATCGACCACCGAGGGTTATGCGCTCGCTCGAGGTTCGGAGTGTGACATTATGGATTCGAAACTAATTTTAAAAGTGAAAACTTTACAAATGCGAAAAAAGTTACATGCCTTTCTAGGTGGTGAAAACATTGTTGAAAACACCACAAATTTTCATAATAATGGCAAAAACATAAGACACAATCTAAGATAAACGACAGAACTAAAATGTCACTAAATAATTGATTGGCCGCCACTTGGTCAACCTAATGTGCGTGGAGTGTCTAGGACAACACATCCAATTATGACAGACACTCAAAAAGTCATAATCAAGAAGTCAATATATATAAACAATTCCACAAGGATCACAAATTATGATGTCCAATTCGAAAGATACTTCTCCATCAATCTTCGAACCAATCTTTTCAATTGAAAGTCTATCATTCCGTCGTTAATATATAGTGAGGAATTAACCCCAGTGGCACTAGAATTCCCAGTCTCACGCTCCTCTTTCTCTTTGCTTCTTTTCTCCTGGATTTTACATTGCTCATACGTGCTGACTTTGCCGTCAAACGGATTTTCTTCTAAATTCGGGCAGCCGCAAATTTTTAAAAAGCACTCCTCGGGTACTTTCGAACTGAATACACTAGGGAAACTTTTCAAGGATCTGCAATCGGTAAATTTCAAATATTTGAGAGTCTCTAATTCATCTAGACCCTTAACTGCTAGAAGTTCATCGCATCCTCGAATCGACAAGGACTTCAGCCTCTTCAAAGCCGAGAGATCATCTAGACTTTCAATCTTAGGACAATAACTTATTGCCAATTGTTCCAATGACTCCACTGAAGTAAGACCTCGGATGGCAGTTAGATTAGGGCATTCATAGAGACTCAACAACTTCAACCTCTTCAAACTCGAAAGACCGGCAAATCCTTCGAGAAATTCCAACTCTCTCACTTCAAATTCAATCAACTGTTCAAGCCCGTTGAGTTGAACCTCCTTCCAACGACATTGATAAATCCGTAAACGTGTCAAATTTCTCAAGTTGCAACGAAATGACAAACTAGTTATCGATTCATGATCATGAAGTGTCAATGTTGACAAAGATGGTGGAAGGAACGCGAGGGATTGTTGGCATGGACCATCTTGGAAGTACAAAGGACAACTCCTATCATGACCACCATAACTTAAATTTGCCAATTTAGTTAGGCTTAAGAGATTCTCAACCCAACGCAACGAACTTGATCCAAAGCTTAAACTTATCAAACTTGTGGGAAGCTCACACAATACTTCAAGTTTGCTGCAACCATATAATCCCAATCTCTCTAGGCGAGGAAGTAGTTTAATCGTCTTTGGAACATTTCTAACTCGGGTTAATTCCAAGTTAAGGACTCTCAAAAGCGATAATTCCCAAATGCCTTCAGGAATATCCCATTGCAGAGACTGGCAAGCCTCAATATGTAGCTCTTCCAACTCTTTTAGCTCAACAATGCTTCGCGGTAGCTCCTTTATCAAAGACTCGGAAATATTGAAGACTTTTAATCTCCTTAGGTCTCCAATAGATTCTGGCATTCGTCGACATTGTGTTCCCGAGATATCTAACTCTTGTAGTGATTCCAAGTTCCCAATTGAGACAGGGAGTTCCTTTATTTTAGTATATGAAAGAACAAGAGACTTAAGTTCCTGTAGGTTCCCGATGGAACTAGGAATTTCTTCGATTTCTGTGCATCGCAGTTGAAGTAGTGACATGTGCTTTTGGTTACCAATGGAGTTTGGTAATCTCATGATGGTAGTATACGAGAGATCCAATTCTACTAGTGATGAGAATTTGGCAAATGATTTTGGGAACTTCCTCAACTCCTTGCAATTTCGTAAATACAAGTACTCAAGCTTCTCCAACCCTCCAATTCCTTCGGGCAATTCCCTAAGACTTGTACACCCATTCGCATTGAAATAAATTAGGCACTTAAGCTTTTCAAGGGAACCATCAACTTCAATCAAATTACTGCAACCATTAAGGATTAATCTCTCTAAACTCGTATGATGAGAGAAGTCTGGAGTCCTGGTCATCTCTTCGCAACCAGTGAGATCTAGAACTTTAAGCTTCTTGGCAACCTGTTACAATAGCTAGGGGAGAGTAAAGGGGAAATTCCATGCGAATATAGAGGCAATAAATGGTTATGTTGGAACTGACTCGCAATTGAGTTGACTCATTTTCCTCATTTAACCCACACAGATCTGTTCGTGTAGTGCTAAGACCTATCCAACCCGATCCACATATATCCACCTATATGTCAATTCAACTTCTTCGCCGTAATGTGTTATCTAATACAATTTAATTGTAAATGGCCTCGGCTACAAGAGCAGCTTAGTATTTTTTGTGAATGGCCCTGACTAATCCATTCATGACCCATTTTATTTACAATAGGTTGTTGCCTATATAGTTAAGGTATAGTCAATTTTAGTTAAAAACATAAAAACTGCATGAGACAATTCAATAGAGATAAAGATAAACAAATATACAGATGGATGGTACCTTGATTTGACGCCATCCAGCCCAGTCCTCTGTGATGAAACTGTTAGAAAGATCGAGAACTACTAGATTGCTTGGACGAAAATTGATGGCCAAGAGCTCTCGAGGACACAAATGCCAAGACATGTATCTTAACTCTGAAAGCTGATTCTCAAAGTCTCCATCTAATTGCCCCCAAATTAATTCAAGGAACCTTATGTTTGGAAGCCTGGAAAACTCTTTGCTTGTATAGGTTCCTGATGCAATTCCATCTAAGCAGCAGATTGATTCGAGGGCTAACGAGACTGCTTCAATGGCCTCTAATTCATCTCCCCCTAAGCAAAGCGCTACAATGGCCTCCTTTCTCTGCCATTCAATGGTAAAGTAACATAACAATAAATGAAAAATGTTTTCAAACTCTCTGTCTCTATTAAAAAAAGCCTGCTAAATAAATGAAATATTGAAGAAAGTCTAGAATTCAATGGCCAAACTTATCATTGCACCTCTTTTGTTCTTATGATATTCTTCACCATATCAGGACACCACAACCTGCTTTGCCTTCTTGGATTTATCATCCTCGTATCTCCACAAACGATTTTCCTCCCAAGATCTCTCAGTTGGTCATGCATCCAGAATTTGTTGTCATCAGTTATCTTGATCAGGGACATGCAAACAAGGACTTGAATCGAATACTCTGGGAAAAACCTACAATCCTTCCACATGTAGGATGCATTTGTCTTGTCTTTGTCCACAAACATACAGGCGATATCAAGAAAGATCTGTTTTTGCTCATGACTCAACGCATTGTAGCTGATCTTCAACTTGTCTTGGACCTTCTCGTAAGGTATTTCTTTCTGATTGTTCAATACTTCTATCCATAAGGCTTTGTTTTGGCGATGAAGTAATGAGCCTATGACTTCAAGAGCCAAGGGAAGTCCTCCAGTTGTAGAAGCTACTTGTCTCGAAAGACTAACATAATCATCTGGAGGAAAGTTTCTTTTAAAAGCATGCCTACTGAAAAGCTCGAGTGATTGAACAGAATTCAATGACTTCACTTCATACTTCAATGTTTGGTAAGCTTTTAAGATGCTTTTGTTCCTAGTTGTAATAATGATTTTGCTTCCCGAGCCGAAAGAAATGTGCTTGATGGCTAGTTTCTCGACTTGTTCCTCATTATCCACGTCATCCAAAACGATGAAAAGTTTCTTGTTAGAAAGTCGCTGCGCAATCATTTTGATCCCATCATCAACATCATTAACTATGTCACGAAAACCTGAACCAAAAATATCAGATAATAGTTGTTTCTGTAAAGTAATGAGGCCAAAGCTGAGTGACGACTCTCGAACATTTCCCAAAAAGCAGCAATGACTAAAGAGTGAATTTAGTTTATTGAATACAACCTTAGCAAGAGTCGTTTTACCAATTCCCCCATTCCATGAATTAGAACAAAGCGCATGACCTTGGATTCCACGTCCAACAACTCCACGACAGCTTCCACTTGTTCATCCACTCCAACTATATGCTCAGCAACGTATTTGTCTTTTGTCTTTAGCTTCATCACAATCTCTTGTATCACCGATTTAATGAATTTCCCGTGCCTGCCACATAAGTGAATAATCTAAGTTGAAATTGCAAAAAGAAAATCTCAGGGCGCTCGGCAAGTGGTCGCATCAACATGGCTAGTACAGCCTACTAAATCAATTAGTACACCCAAAAGGAAGAGGCTTCTTAGGTGAGTATGATTTAAACAAATAATCATATAGCCAATAGTTTGAACTTTTAATTATTTATTTGCTTCTGAAATGCTAACACTACCAACCAGCGATTGACATGGATGGATGGGAAACTTGCGCCAATACCATGAAAAAGTCTCCAGAAAAAGGACAGAGAAGGCAATTTTAAGGAGGTAATCCACGATTTAGGAACACAAAGATATATAAGTTACATCTACCAACGAAAAGAATACCGGGTTCTTGCATTTTTTGAATTTAAATTAATGACTTGGTTACCAAAAATAGTTTAAAAAACACATGGTATTCATTCAATTTCAAACCACCTAAACCAGATCTATCCAAGCTTGGGTATAGAGTGAAAGTCCAAAACATAAGTTAATAGAGTACTTTACCACGCCTACTTACCCTTGGTTTTTCAGCTCCCATCCTCTGATTTGGGCAACGCTTTTGAGGGCATCCTCCCATTTTAACCTTGTCTGGCGATCGAACATTTCTTCATGCTTCATCAAAGCGCTAACGTACAGTTGAGACTTAAGCTTGACATCGCGAGGCTCCACGTCATAGAAAATCGGCAGAATCTCCTTTTCGGATGGTTTGGATTCCTTGCATTCCACCATGTGTGCGAGCTCATGAAGGCACCATGCACTCGAAGCATAACCTTTAGAGAAGATGGGTATGTAGATCTTCGATTTTTCGATGGCCGTCGGTAACTCTTCGCCTATTTCTTTACCGATGTGGAGCTCTTCCTCATCGAAGAAAACACGTATGTTCGCATCTAGCATACCGTGGTAAAGGCAATCTGTGAATCCTTGGCGAGTATCTGGTCCTCTGAAACTCAAGAAGACCTCATAATCAGTTGCCGACGGCTCACTACGACTCGTCTCAGCCTTCGAGCTCTTTCCCGTGTCCATTCTCACAACTAATTTCGGTTTCCTCTCTCAGAGCACTCATTCACTTGGCGCTTGCATAGAAAGTAATTGAGTTGCCACTACTGACTTTCGTTTATTTTCCCTAGTCAACTCGACCTCAACTGTTAAATGGCGTGAGCAGTCCGAAGCTTTTTGCCCTGATGGGCTCTGTTTCTTGTAGACTTGACTTTCGACGAACTCACAATATGCAAGTCGTTCTCAGTGGAAACAAAATATTAAGGACATTACAGTACTAGTCCATGGCGCTCCCGAGATTTTATTGTCAATCCCTAGCTATGCTTTGTTTTTAATTTTTTACGGGCACAGACAAATCGAGATTATAATTTTATTTTACTTCCTTAACTCTAGATTTTTGTGAAATTGTTTTCAAACTTAGGTAGTATTTTTGAAATAGATTTATGATTAGATTTATTTTTGTGACGGGCACAGATAACTTGGTTTCCTAGATATGTTTGAAGTGACTTTTATATTTTGTTTTTAACTTTGCGGTGATCGCACCTTGACTTTCTTTTATCTTAAGCAATTGAAACTTTCATATAAAATATTGACATGTACATTCACCTATAAATTTGTCATAATTCTCCAAAAATAAAATGATAATATTACTAAATTAAACGGGAAAGCAAGAAAGTGTTCTCACTTTTTATAAGGTCGAACAAAGAGGCCCTGATCTCTACGTTGCTTTTTTGAATTTTTATGGTTTGGACTGTACGAAAGATTGCCTCTTTGAATTCAGATGGGAAAATTAAGTTTTTTCTTTTTTCGGTCCTTTTGCACTTTTTGCGCCTAGTGATCGGTTCTGGACCTCCTATTAAGCATTTCGAGTTTTGCAGCTACAGTTAGGACACCAGAAAAAAAAACATTTTGCCGTAGAAATAGCTAGAAATTGACTAATATTTGCAATTCTACATCGATTTAAGACCTTCAATTTTCTGAAAAAGGGGCATGGAAACTTCCCAATGAAAGTGGAAGTTTTCTCCATGGAAAGAAATAATAAATGCTTATTATCAACCTTGAAATGCGTAAAATAGAAACAGATCCACCAATATGCACACAAGATGAGTCCACACGCGAACAGCTAAAAGAAAAAAAAAAAAAAAAAGAATCGCAAAGCAAATCATGTACTCATAGAGGACAGAGAAAAATCTCCATCAGTTTGATCTGAGGAGCCTATGGTAAGAATCAAGAGAAACAAAAATAATCTGTAGCAAGTATGTGATCCCACGCACTAGGCTCACCTAATCTTCTAGGAGACTGCCGTTCAGTCATCAAATTCTTCTTTGAATTTCGATTCATACCATAAAATCATCTAATAGCAGAATTTTAATGCACATATAAAATCGTAAGTTCAGCACAATTAATCGGAATCGAACCGGTTATTGGCAGACAAAACAACCTGGGATGGGACGCGTAAAAAAGCATGACAACAGAGGAGAAAAAGCGGGCATGCGTGAGAGAAGACAAACCGGCAAAAGCGGTGGAAATGAGGTGAACTGGCAGAACTCTCGGCGGGGTATCGTGAGTATCGGGGCTAATCGTTTCCAATGTGAAATCTAGTTCCAATGTGAAATCTAGAATGGGCCTGGGTCCCAAAAATCGGAAGCGGAAATCTAAGTAGCATGGACATGCGATACGAGACAATACGTCGACATGTCATTTTTAAAAAATAAAAAATTTCGACACATTAAGACACGTTATATATTAAATAAATATTTTTTATTTTCAATTAATTTAATTGAAATTCATAAATAAATGAATAATAAAAAAAAACTTATAATAAATTTACACTAATAATATTAATAAATTTATTAATAGGAAATTTGAAAGACATATTCATTGTTAATGTGTACTCATATTTGGGAACATGTTTTTAACTTTAACGAAAATTATTGATGAAACTAATGACTAATAAAAAAAGAATCAATTTATTTAAATAAATCTATGATATTCTATAATAATTAAAATTTATCATTATTTAAAATTCAATATTTTTATAATAATAATAATAATAATAATAATAATAATAATAATAATTTTTTTTTTTTAACCACGACCCGCGGTAGTACAGTTAGCTTCGGGTTCTCTCTTCCTCTCGAGGCGTTGGTTCTTGGATTACCAAAAATATATATTTATTTTTTAAAATTACTTTTTAACTCATTTATTTATTTTTTAACAAAAATAACTTTACTGTCCAAAAATAATTTCCCTCCCTCTTCTTTTTTCCCTCAAAACCTCCCACAAAAATTGTTCCCCTCTATCATTTTTCCCTCCAAACCCTCATCCCCCGAAAATCATTTCCCCTCATTTCTCTCTCCCCCTGTCCCCCCGTCCCGCACGCCACCCCAAAATCCCCTCCTCGGTTTCTTTCCCTTCTCTCTCTCTCTCCCTCCCCCCAAAAAAATCCAGAGCACTTGTCAATAATTGATTGACAATTACCCCCTCGATTCCTCGAACTTTCGTTTGCCTTATCTTTAAGCGTCAAAAAGTGAAATAAAAATTAAAAAAAAAAGATATTTCGAGTCTAGGTCAACTTTAGAATAGCGGTATCAGAGTGGGCTCCGCTCCTTCGGAGTGCAATAATGCAAGTTTCGTTCTCATTGGAGGGGAAAAAAGATAGAAAGTTTGGTGATATTTTCAGAAATATTAGAATTTTTTTGTCGGAATTTTCGAGTCTACGTTAACTCTAGAAATATGCTTTGTAATTTCATGGTCACAGACAAATCAAAATTGCAATAGTATTTTATTTGAGTAACTCTAGGATTTTTATCAAAAATTTTAATAGATTTATGATTAGATTTCTTTAACTTGAACCTTAAATTTTCCTTATTCTATTTGCTAATTTATTTCCTAGATTTGTTTTGAGTGACTTTTTATTTTATCTTTGTTATTTTATAATTTTGCGAGGCTCGCAACTGGACTGTCTCTAAACTCACACAATTAAAACTTTTATGTGAAAATGTTGGCATGTAAATTCACCAACATATTTTTCATAATTCTCTAAAATTTAAAGAATATTACAAAATAAGGTAGGAAAGCAAAAAAGTTGTTCTTACTCTTTGAGTACAGATGTGAAAATTCAGAGATTTTTTCTTTTTGTGCTTTTATACCTAATGATCAGTTTCAAGATGGATAGACTCTTGTATGAAACTTGAAATTTTCCTAGTCATGTCTAAAACTAACCCTATTGAACTGTTCCGGGCTGGTTCCAAGGTTGAACCAGCTGAGTTTTTTCGCCCCCATTTTTTTTAAAACTTCAGTGATATTTAATTCCACTGATGCCACGCTTTTTATTAAATATTCCAGTTTTGCAGCTAGAGTCAAAACACCAGAAATTACAGTGTTATTCGTTGGTGTTTCCAGGATATTACTCCCGGTGGGCTCCTCTTCTGGTAGGCTCGACTTTTCATTGGTCCATGTCTATAATTTCATTTTTTGATGGGCTACAGTGAAATCGACATTGCAGTTTTATTTCATTTTCTTAACTCTCGGTTTTTTTAATGCTGTTTTGAAACTTAGGTGACATTTTTGAAATAGATTTATCATTAGACAATAATTTTTCCAGTTTTATTAGCTAATTCGTTTTCTAGATCCGTTTGAAGTGACTTTATCTTCTACTTTTTTGTTCGCTTTTTGTATTTTGTGGTGCGTGCACTTTGACTTCCTTTAATCTTAAGTAATTAAAACTTTCATATACAAATGTTAACACATGCATTCAACTACAGAATTGTGAAACAGTACTTTGGAGTAGGTGTGCCATGTCTTCGGTGGTATTGATAAAGACAATTTGTGCAAAGTTTTAGGACTATAGAGATATTGCTATGCAAGGTGTTTTGGACTGATTTGTCCGACCAAATGCATAATCAAACTACGTTTAATTAACTTAATCAACTCTCAAACATGTTCCATTTGAATTTCCCAACTCATTTTCTGATCTAATTAATGTCCAAAACAGAATTCACGCATCAAATCCTACCTAGAGCACACCCATTTGTCTTTATTGTTAGCGAGGGAGGGATGAAGCAAGCTATTTTTGGTGTTAAAATGATTGCGCGGGACGACAAGTCTTGAGGGAAACTTCTGGTTGCTTCATGTCGCTCCGACACACGCTTACGTCAGACGCCTTACTTATGAACCTATCAATCTAGAATATGCGCCACATATTGAATATCAAAAGGTCACCCGAAAAATCAAAGTTTTCTAGTAACAAAAATAACTTCCACCCAATATTGTTGACTAACATTAATTAATGACAACCTGTTAATATGATTATGTTGAGATTCTTTTCAACTCGTGAAGGTGCCTGAAAACTATCAAGCATGTTGGGCTTGTAGTAGGCTCAAGCTACTTCAACTCTTACTATAGCCAAAATTAATTCTTTATGAGTCTTTATACTCTTGACGACACAATTGAAGTTCTATTATGAACTGACAAGATGTATTGTAGAATGAGCTTGCGTTAGTTTAGTAATGTGGTGACTGTTGGAATCAAATGAATAAACTAGTTTTGAAGAATTTGATAAGGAGAGAATGCAAATACAGAAAGAGAGATTATAGATCCCAAAATGTTTTGCGAAGACTTAATATGGAGTACACACAAGCTTTGCTAAGTTTAAAACTATCTCTCTATTTTTCTCTATAAGCTACTAAAGCTCTTTCAACTCTCTCTAAAAAAATAAACTAACGTAACCCTCTATATTTATAAGCATCTTCCACCGTTTGGACTTCAACATGCAAGAAGTGAAGCTGAATTTTTCCTCTTGATTTTTGCCGTCTTTAGTGTAGGAGTTGCCGACTTTAATGTGAAAGCGACAGCCGCAACTTTTCCTTCACGTTCACGTTAGCAAGTTGAACCTTGCTTTCCTTTCTACTTTTGACTGACTCGTTCCCTGCTTATTGAAAACTCACTAGCTGCTATAATATTATTATAATGTGTGCCTCTTCTTTTTGACCAAACTTCGCAGCAAGTTCCGTCCATTGTCGACTTCAAGAGGGAAACTAACAAAATTACTTTCATGAATTCACACCTAGATCAACTCTTCAAAGGCAGTATGTAGAGGCCATTTAATGAAGTCGGTTTAAGGAGCGCCGCTGCCGCACCACTTTTTTCAGCGGTTTGCAAACCGCCATGCTCCTTGCTTTCACACGCTTAGCCAAAAAACAATTAAAAGACAAATAAGCTAATTTCTTTTAAAAAAAATAATGTTACTATTTTCTAACAGTGACAAACGCATGTCATGCGACGCTCGTGGGATTTCAAAAGCATTGCACATCAGTCTTCCTTATCTATTCCTATAACTTTCCCCAGTCGAATGGTCTTTGAATAGTACCAACGATTTTTTTCCCTAAGCAAGTCTTCGTCAACTCTAAAGTGGCGAACAAACCGTCCGCATCTCTTTTTCTAGTAGACTTGGCTCTGCCAGTCGTCCCCGATGGATATATATTGAGGAAATTGAAATTACAATATTAGTCCTTAGTCTTCCCAAGATTTCATTTTTGGTCCCCAGCTATGCTTCCATCTTTTGATGGGGCCCCGTGAACTCGAGATTGTGATTTTATTTTACTTCCTTAATACTAGGGTTTTTCAGATACTATTTTCAAACTCAGGTGATATATATTTTTTTATATTGATTTATGATTAGATTTATTTTACTTGAACAGTAATTTTTCCTATTTTATTAGCTAATTCATTTACTAGATCCATTTGGATTGACTTTATCTTATACTTATTGGTTCATCTTTTATATTTTGCAGCACTCTCAGCTTGACTTTCTTTAATCTTAAAAAAATTACATAATTAGTTATAAACTTTTCAATTGTACCAATTTAATTTTAAGCCTTTCAATCTTCCTTATCCACAATTAAAAAACCTCCATAGCAACCTACTTTAACATGCCAACATCGAGGTGGGACGATATGTGTGGAAGAGATTATTTTAACGAAATTCGTTTATTATTAGAATCTTATTCTTAAAATAGATCAAAAACATTTGTGCATGAACGAATTTCTCTACTACATGCTTTTTTCAATCAATCAGCGGAGGTTAACTTTCGATCGTGTTGGGTTAATACCATTTTGCCAATATCCACATTATCAACATAAGCCAACTGCATAACCGGGAAAATGCATTAAATTGTGCACAATGCATGATCAAAAAACTAACTTTTATGTTGTCCACATCTGAATTTTTGCAGGTAAAATGGACATGAATTTTTGTTAAAAATAATAATAATACACTTTAATAATAAAAAAGGGAGACAGCCCCAGTGCAATTCGGTCATTTTCCTAAAGGACCCGGTTCGACCCAGTTCATTGAGCCCATGAATTGATCAGGTCCAAGGGGAGTGTTCATCTTCGTTCACTTCAGTGATCCTGTATCCGCCAGCAACCGCCGCCCTGGCAGTTCCGCCATCGCCGGTTTGGCCACGGTGGTAATTCCTCTGTTTGCCCCCTGTTTCTGGGCCAGGGAGTTTGAAGTGCTTGAAGCTTATTCGTTCATTGGTCGTCATCTTTGATCCTCAGCCTCGTCGTCATGGATAATCTCAAAAACGAATTGTAAATTCCTTTCTTCGTTCGACCGATGCTAGGCCTAACTGGCCCAACAAAAAATATTTTCACCGTGTCCGGACAGCAATCGTCTCCTGACTTAAATTGTCCGGAAAGCGGCCTTTGGCTTATTCAGAAATGAAAGCTCGATGTTTTCACTGTGTCCCTAGAGGACGGTGACCGTGATTGCATCCGTCCCATGGACCCGAATTCAGGCAGTCTACACTCGACCTTTTATGGAAAAACTTATTCAGGATAGTCATTATCCATTAAAATTAAGTTGCCATGCGTTAATTCTGATAATAACAGCCATATCTAGCCATCCATATTGTTCTGATTATGCTAATATCAAAAGTTTTTTTACCAAAAAACGATGGGTGTAAGCGAGAGGTTACTCAAATTCAGCTTGATTTTTCTCAAATTCAACTAATAAACACATTTCGAGTTTAAAGATACTTCACTCAAGTAGCTTGAAATCCTATCAAAATAAAGGACTTCTACTCATCAAATAACATATTGGCGTTGATGAATGCCATGAACAGCCAAAGAATATTGTTTTTCAATTTTATCCATTCAAGATTTTGGGTTCGAGCTCAAGCATAGAGTTGAGCCAAACTGAGCTTAAGGTCCAGCTTTTAAGAAGATCATTCATGTTAAGATCGAGCTTGAGTTGAATATTGAGCTTCGCATAATCTCGAGTCGACTTGAGTGAAGTCAATTATCGGCTCGGCTTAGTTGCGCTCACACCCCTGCCCGAAGGAAGAAATTTTCATGCCGCGAGTTTGAGCATATTTGACCATTCTGACCCCCAACCCAAAACTCATGTAATTCACAGAGCAGAATCGTTGCAGCAGTTGATTATGTGATCGACCTGAATTTCTTTTCAATTCGAATCATCAGCATCATCTTTTTGATGGTTCGCCCTACCGAGGAGGAGCTAACCAAGACCCGAACTAAAGAGATCAATTGCTGAAGATGATGCTCAGCAAAATATCCAGAATGACATACATCAATGTCAGTTAAATAACAAACTATGGTCGAACGAAAATCTAGCAACTTTGTCACTTGCTGCCGCACCTACAGTACAATCAGGAGATCTTGGTCACACTTTGCCAGGTCGTGAAGCAACACCCTCGTCGCAGAGCTCAAACAACTCATGTCTTAAATCACGATAGAAGTTGCAGAAGCAATTCTCACCAAAAGCAGCAGGATTGATAGGACCAAGAAATCAAACATAAAAGTACATTAATGCCCAGACAATCTGCAAAAGTCAAATAACTGCTTGTGTCTCAACTTGTTGTCTAATTGAGAGCCGGGTAAAGTTTGGCAATCTACACTGCAGATTAAAGAAACTGCAAATGACATGATAGGGACATTACCACTGTAGTTGGAAAGAAGGAAAAAGGTTTGACTAATCACTGGGAAAAAGAAAAGGATGGATTAACTAGCGAAGGAAAATGATAAAAGAAATTCTGTTATCCATTCAAATCATCTCACTTGTGAAGTGGATTAAAGCGTACACACTATTAACAAGGAGAGATTAGAAGAGATTAAGAGGGAATTTCTCAAGCCTTTGACTTTCCTCCACCGTAACAAACCAAACAAACCAGCTGAAAATCACCCTTTCCATTCCATTCCTCTCTCCGAATCTCTCCAGACAAATGCAGAGTACTTGATGACATGATTGAAGACCACTCCGGAATCCTGACACAATGGAGCCAAAAAGAGCCCAGATCATGGACCTGGTTCTTCGGCCAATCATGCTTGAGTGTTCTGCATATTCTAAGTACTGCAGAAAATGATTAAAAAACATCGCAAAAGCAAAAACACGAACCCTAGAGAAAATTTCATCCATGCAAGTGTATGTGCACATGCATCTGCCATGATCCGCAGTGCACATCGGGACATGCCCACCAGCTCATTGGGAACTGTAGCAGCGGCTTGTTCTTTACAGGAAGCTAGCTCAGAAGCAACACTGAAGCTGGCTTTGAAGTAGTAGCCATGGCAGGCGCATAAACAGTAGCGGCAATCTAAGCCAGGCATCTGTATTAAACTGGCATCTGTATTAAACTGAATGCAGGATATAGCAGGGATATCAGCACGACTAGTTGTCTCATCAAAGTCCAGGGTTAAGATGAATGGAATTATGACAAGCATCATGCACGAGGTTTTCCCAGACTGCAAGTGATGGTTACAATAGATCTTATAGTTCCATTATTGATGTTAAGGTTGGCTCCATCAGTGTTTTGTATTGTCAAAGTTTGGGGAGTCCCAGCGTGATTGTTTTCTCCTTTTCCCTCATCATGTAAGGAAAAAATTTGTGGCAATCTCCTCTTCTTACTATTAACTCCTGACACAAACAACAAATTCAAGGCAAGACTAGGTTTCTGCAGAACAATACTTACGTTAGACACCATACTCTTCTTGTTGTTACATTCCCATAAACCGCTCCTTCAAATTCTGCATCTGCAGTTCAAAGCCCTTCCTCTCTTCCTCATGCCTCTTCAGTTCCAACTGAAGTGATTCCCTGTAGCTTTTAAGCTTTTCTTTCTCTTCCTTCAGTCCTTGTCTCTGATTGAGTTAAAGGAAAAGAACTTCCCCGATTTTGGAGATGTTGAAGGGAACGAACAATTGTGGACTGGTTCCTGCCCTTGCTTGTTCTTCACAGGCTGTGGCGGACCTCCTTTAATATCCTCATTCACAAATTCCAATCGTTCTGAGTCAATCTTCCTAAAACCCTGTCCAAAAGCGAAGTTGACAAAAGCAAGTTATGCAAATGCACGATCCTTTCTAGAAAGCCAAATCCTATCAGAAGACAAAAGCAACAAGAAAGCCAAGTAAGAAGGTCTCCGTTCACACGTGTTTAGCTGTCTAATGAAGCTGGAGAGACTGTTGTTCTTGAAGTATCTCGGCAGCAAATCCTGAGCGAATTCCACACAATGAAGCTCTGCTAGTTTGACTCCATGAAACCACCGGGTCAGTGGAGGGGTCATCGACCATCTCATAATTCTCATCAGGTAAGCTGGCAGCAAATTCGAGTCGCGTGGGTTGCTAACTTGCCAAATACCCCAACAATCTCATGGACCTAGTAAAACGCGAGCCCACCAGGCAGTAAGATTTAAAGAAGAATAGAATCATTGAAAATCAGAAACAAAAGTCACATAGTATCGAAAACTGTACTCATTTCATGTGCAGGTACCCTTTTGCTGAAGATCGTTCGAGCGGTAGACTTGAACCTTGTTTCTACATTACCTGATCAATTTGAGCAGGCATTAGTTGTCACTGAGGTAATCGAATTGCTGAGGCATCATCTTCGATTTTCTTCTTTTCCTTTTGCCAATGTGGGTGAAATGAATTTCCCTGCAGTTCGGGAATACCGGAGTACGAACACTGTTGGACATTTCAAGGACTTTCCATTGATCGTCGGAGACGCCTCGGCGTAGATACAAACTATCCATATCCTTCTAATTTTGGACATCCGTTAATTCTTATGCAGCACTCGTCTGTAATTTTCGAATTGAATATATTAGTGAAACTTTCCATTGATCTGCAAGACCTAAAATCCAATCTTTTGAGAGTCTCTAGCCCTTAACTGCGGTAAGCTCATCGCATCCTTGAATAAACAAGGACTCCAACTTTTTCAAATCCGATAGATCATCAAGACTTTCAATCTTAGGACAATTTTTTTTATTTCCAATTGTTCCAACGACTCCATCAAACCAAGACCTTGGATTGCAGTTAGCTTTGGGCAATCAGTTAGCATCCACAGCTTCAACCTCTTCAACCTCGAAAGACCGGCAAATCCCTCAAGTAGTTTTAAGCGTGCCACTTCAAATTCAATCAGCTGTTCAAGCCCGTCGAGTTGAACTTCTGTCCATTGACATTGAAAGATGCTCAAACGTGTCAAGTTTCTCAAGTTGCAACGAAATGACAAACTAGTTAATGATTTATGATATTCGAGTGACAATGTTGATATAGACGGCGAAAGGAACCCGAGGGATTGTTGGCATGGACCATCTTGGAAGAACAAAGGATGATAATACTTGTCATGACCACCATAGCTCAATTCCCTCAAGTTAGTTAGGTGGGAGAGATCCGGGACCATCTATAACCATCTTGAGCCGAAGCTTAGGCTTATCAAACTTGTAGGAAGCTCA
The DNA here is from genome assembly GCA_016097485.1 of Eucalyptus sideroxylon x Eucalyptus melliodora. NCBI lineage: Eukaryota > Viridiplantae > Streptophyta > Magnoliopsida > Myrtales > Myrtaceae > Eucalyptus > Eucalyptus sideroxylon x Eucalyptus melliodora. Next base: position 44,186,111 of record CM027828.1, on the reverse strand, counting down.
GGCAATACTACAAGTTTGCTACAGTACCATAAACTCAATCTCTCTAGGCGAGGAAGTAGCTTGATCGCTAACGGAATATTCCTAATAGAGGTTACATGCAAGTCTAGGACTCTCAAAAGCGATAATTCTTGAATGCCCTCAGGAATTTCCCATTTTAGAGACAAGCAATCCCCGCCATGTAGCTCTTCCAACTGTTTTAGCACAACAATACTCCGTGGTAGCTCCCTTATCTGAGAATCTAAAATGTTGAGGACTTTTAATCTACTTAGGTTTCCAATACATTCGGGTAACCATAGACATTGTGTTCTTGAGACATCCAACTCTAGTAGTGATTTCAAGTTCCCAATCGAGACAAGAAGTTCCTTTATTAAAGTATGTGATAGAGAGAGAAACTTAAGTTTCTGTAGATTCCCAATAAAACTAGGAAGTTCATCGATTTTTGTAGATTGCAATTTAAGTACTAACAAATGCTTTTGGTTGCCAATCGAGTCAGGTAATGTTGTGATGGCTGTATTCGAGAGATCCAATTCTACTAGTGATGCCAGTCCACAAATGATTCAGGCAGCTTACTCAAATTTCGGCAATTGCCTAAATAAAAGTATTTTAGCTTTTCTAACCCTCCGATTCCTTCGGGCAACTCCCTAAGACTTGTACACCCATCCCCATTGAAATAAATCAAGCACTTAAGTTTTTCAAGGGAACCATCAACCTCAATCAGCCTTTTGCAATTTTTAACGATCAATCTCTCTAAACTCAAATAGCTACAAAAGTTTGGAGTCCTGGTCATGTTGTTGCAATTTGTGAGATCCAGAACTTTCAGCTTCCTGGCAACCTGTTACAATAGCAGAGGGAGTAAGGCGAAAATTAGATGTGAGTCTAGAGGTAGTAAATGGTTGTGTTGGAACTGAGTTGTAATTGGGTTGACTCATTTTCCCTGTTTAATCCTCATAGACAAATTCATTTTAGTACAAACACCTATCAGACGTGATCCACATATATCCACCTATATATCAATTCAACTTCTTCCCCATAATATGTTATTTGACACAATCTAATTATAAACCGCCTCAATTACGAGACCAGCTTAGTTTTAGTTGTGAAGGCCTTGATTTCTCCATTCTGACCCATTTCATTTACAACAGGCATAGTCAATAGGATTTAAAGGAAAAAAGGAAAAAAAAAAAAAACTATGAGTGAGACAATTCAATGGAGATAGAGATGAACAAATAGCTACTAATCATACCTTGATTTGACTCCATCTAGCCCAGTTTTTTGTGATGGAACTATAAGACAGATTTAAAACTACAAGATTGCTTGGATGGAAATTGACGGCTTGAAGCTCTTGAGGACACCTAAGCCAGGACATGTATCTTAACTGTTGGGAATAGCGGATCCCCGAAAACCGGATTCGACACTAAATCGAACCCCTAAATCAATGCGGAAGACGAAGCCCGAGAAAACACGTATCACCGATCGTAAAGCACACCACGGATTCGAGCGTACCTTATTAGTCACAGATTAGACACCGACGCCGATAGGAGGAAGAAAATCTGGTCCTGTTTGATCCGATGGTGCCTTGAAGGGAAGAAGAACGATGCCTTATGCTTACTGTTTCTTCTTTTTCTTTTTGAGAGAGAATGCGCGGGAGAGGAGAAGACGTACGTCAATTCTGGCAAGAGGTGTCATCTCTCTCTCTCTCCTCCCTTTTATACCTTCCTCCATCCACGGGCCCTATTCCCGTGGGCTGGGCTTTTTGGGCCCAACTTGGGCGGACGGGCCTTAAGCCCATCTCATATAAAACCATCATCTCCCACTCGCACATGGTGGGCCGAACAGTATTCTCTTTACCTCTCTTCAACATTCATACCGGTGAATAATCCGTGCGACCAGCATACTTTGAGAGCTCATTGCTATATATATACTGTAGGAATATATAGCTGCTCATAATGGGCGTCACACTCCGAGTAGATTTAGTATGCAGTACCCTAGATCGATCGATCACATTTATATCTCTCTTGATCTCTTTTAAACATGATATAGATATTGTATTCACAATTATAATTATCACAAAGACAGTCATAATTGGTCGACCAGTGAATACAAAACCACAATGTGATTCTCCAAAATCGATCTTCCTCTTTCCTTCAAACTCTCAATTTCAGTTCAGCTTGCTTTTCTAGAAATGCCCTATTAGATCGAATCATCTCATGACCATTGGCAACACCCTAAGATAGCAAACACTAAATAGAAATCTTGAGAATAAGTAAGAGTCCTGAGGGGACTAAAAATTGAGAAACTCTTTTCCTCAAGAGTCTCACACGTCATAAAAGTTGAGATCAAACTTTTTGCCACTCTTATTGGTCGTCTCATGCATACGTAGTATGAAATACGTATTACGGTATTAACTCATTTCCCATGGAGCGTATGTCTACACCTTTCAATACCGTACGAGATGATAGTTCGACATACCTAATGTCTAACTTGAGTTCACATATCTACTCAATCACAAAATTCATCGAACTCACATCTGGCATTTTAGACGGATAAAGTAAAATATGTGGGGTATTTTACTTTCGGACATAGTAAGTATTATATCTTCATCTTAACACCTAGTTAAGGCGACATACGTGTTTTAAGCTTGAACTCTCGATTATCACATAGATAATAAGCTTAAAAACAGTCTCATCTCTATTTATCACACAGTAAATAGAGGCGATTACTCGTGTGAGTGGGCTAATCTTATATCTGTCTGACATACTTCTCAACTTAAAGTAATGCACTAAGCATTAAAATGCATAAAGATCAAACAAAGATTCATAGGCATTAATCAATGAAAAACAAAATTTCATAAATGTGAACAACTCAGGGAAATTACAATTCAGTACATCAGACTCTACGCAATCCTAGAGATTTTACATGACCACAAAACACATCTCTAGGTATTGGCTTTGTCATAGGATCTACTACTATTCTATGTGTAGATATGTACTGTAAGTTCACATCCTTTCGTGCAACCATATCTTTTACAAAGTTATATTTGGTATCTATATGTTTGGTCTTGCCATGATACTTTGGATCTTTGGTGTACGCTATAGCTGCTTGGCTATCACAGTTAACCAACAATGGATTTGCAGCTTTCTCATTAACACCTAAATGATCCAAAAATCTCTTAAGCCAAACTCCTTCTTGTACCGCTGCTGATAACGCCACGAACTCAGCTTCCATCGTGGACAAGGCTATACACGTTTGCTTCTTACTGCTCCATGATATGGCGCCATTGTTCAGTAAGAAAGTAAATCCAGAAGTAGATTTTCTTTCATCTAAATCTCCTCCCCAATCAGCATCTGAATAGCCTTCAAGTCGTAGATCCTTTCCTTGGTAATTCAACTTGTAATCAGCAGTTCCCTTCAGATACCTTAGTATTCTTTTAACGGCTTTCCATTGTCCTGGACCTGGATTGGATTGGTATCTACTCACCATTCTAACTGTAAAACATATGTCAAGTCTTGTACACATCATAGCGTACATAAAGCTTCCTATAGCACTAGCATAAGAAACATGTTTCATTTGTTCATTCTCTTGTGGAGTCCTTAGACACAGTCTATGGCTCAATCCTTCACCTTTTGCAATAGGAGTGTCTATGGGTTTACAATCCCATATCCTTCAACTCAAAGTTAGAAGACAACCATCTCTTGACAGTATTAACCAACTCCTTATTGCTTCCGGCAATCAGTATATCATCAACATATAATGATATGATCATAAATTGATCATTGGATCTTTTGATATATATATAATGATCCTCATCAATCATTGTAAAATTATATGCCATTATGGCATTATGAAAACGTATATACCATTGTCTTGATGACTGCTTAAGACCATATATCGACCTCAAAAGTCGACATACTTTTTCTTCTTGGCCTTTCACTATGAAACCAACATGTTGTTCCATATATATTTCTTCCTCTAATTCTCCATTGAGGAAAGCAGTCTTTACATCCATTTGATGTAACTCAAGATCCAGACTTGCCACTATTGCCAGAATAATGCGAATCGAGGTAAATCTCACTACAGGAGAAAACGTATCTTCATAATCAATTCCTTCCTATTGATTATACCCCTTCGCCACAAGGCGAGCTTTATGCCTTTCAATCGAGCCATCAGCCTTTCGCTTTATTTTGAGAACCCATTTGTTCCCAATAACTCTGCGTTCTTTTGGAAGATCAACCGGTTCCCGGACTTGGTTTGATTTTATTGACTCCATTTCCTCTTCCATCGCATTAATCCATTTTTCCTTACTAGGGCAATTTATAGCCTCATTAATATTTCTTGGCTCATCCTCATCTTGTGGAGCAACCATAAAAGTTTCCCCTTCAATGTCAAAACGTCGACGGGGAATACTTTGGCGACTTGTTCGCCGTATGGGAGATTGTACACTTTGCACATCATTCCCCATCATGCTCCCACTTGGATTAGATAATGATGACGTCATCTCATCATGTGGTTGCAATTGATCACTTCTCATATTACTCCTACTTGGACGAACTCCACTAATATCATTATCTTGATCCAAGGTCTCAAATAGGGAGTGATCTTCCCATATTTCGCCCTTCTTAGGAAACTCATCCTCTAAGAATGTGACATCTCGTAATTCAAATTCAGTTATACTCCCACTTTCCTGCTCACCAATGAACACATACCCTTTCGAGTGTTCCGAGTATCTTATGAAAATACTCTTCTTTCCTCTGGGACCAAATTTCCCAAATTTGTGAGAGGACTCATGTGTATAGGCAGCATAACCCCATGGCTTAAGAAAACTCAAGTCCGGTTTTCTATCTGTCCATAACTCATATGGAGTGGAAGTAACTGATTTGGAAGGCACCCGGTTAAGTATATTGATAGCAGTTAACAACGCATCACTCCAAAAAGTGATAGGTAAGTTAGCATGCGCCATCTTGAACCTAACCATTCCAGTAGGGTTCTGTTTATTCTCTCTGCAACACCATTTTGTTGAGGAGTATACGGAATAGACAACTGTCTTTCTATTCCTTTTTCATCACATAATTTTCTGAACTCATCAAATAAATATTCTCGACCTCGATCAGATCTCAATGCTTTATTTTCTTATCTAACTGATTCTCTACCAGGTTCATAAACTTTTTGAAATAACTTATTGCTTCAGATTTATGAGAAATCAAATAGACATATCCGAATCGAGTATAATCATCAATAAATGTGATGAAATAAACAGCCCCATGCCTTCCTCTCACATTCATTGGACCACAGACATCAAAATGGATTAAATGCAGAGGAAATTCAGCTCTTTTACCTTTCCCAAATGGTTTCCTTGTCGTTTTCCCTTCTAGGCAATGCTTACATATGGACAAATCGACTTTTTCAATGTTGCCCAACAAGCCCTCTTTGGCTAGTCTATTCATACGTTGTTGGCCAATGTGACCAAGTCTAGCATGCCACACATTCACATCATTATCATATGAATTAGGAGACGTGATAAGGGAATAACAAACATTTGCATTAACATACTCAACATCTAATACAATGAAACCATCCAGAAAATAACTACAACCATAGTAGTTTGTATCCAAATACAAATCTACACCTCTATTATGGAAGTTCATATTAAAACCTAGTCTAACCAACACTAAAACAGACACTAAATTCCGACGAATCTCTAGAGCATACAATACATCATATAGGAATAAAGTGCGTCCACCACGCATATTCAGTTGGCATGTGCCAATTCCTTTCACTTCAGCTCGGGAGTTGTTTCCCACATAGAACCACTTAGTTCCAGTTGGTACTCGTCGGAATTCCACGAAGGATCCTCTATCATTCGCTACATGGTCTGTCGCTCCTGAATCTACAGTCCACAAAGGATTAGACTCAGTCAAGAATACAGAACTCGACACAAAAGCAAAGTTCTGAAAAGTACAAGGGGTGCATATCTTCTTTGGCTCACGACAGTCGCGAGCATAGTGACCCTTCTTGTCACAATTGTAACACCTCATCCTTGACATTTTTTTCACTTGAAGACGTTTTCCTCTCTTGTGTTGGTTAACTTTTGATTTCTTGCAACAAGGACTTGATCCTTTACAATCCCACATATTGAATGAATCAATACGCTTGCGCTTAGAGCTCAAAGCCTTTTCTAAGCTAGAACCAGCATTGTAAATGTCTACTTTTGACTCAAATGCCGTTAGACGGTCCTCTACTAGCTCAAGGTGGCGCACGGCATCCTCAAGATCTTCCATAATATGGTCAAGAGCTTCTAGTGCTTCTTGCTTTTCCAGCACATATTGGACTTTCATGTGCCAAATTTCATAGTTGTCACCATTGAGCTTTTCACCTTTGTTCAGCTCGGCAACTATGCTCTTTGTGGCTGAAGCCATTGATCTGAACACATCAGACATATGCACGAATTATTAATGCCTATCATTTATGCATTCCTTTTTACATAGACCCATCATATTAATGAATAATTTCAAGTAAGGCTTCAAAAATCAAAAGGTCACTACATTTCCAATCATCCTCTAAAAATCCTAACTTAAAACTATCATTAATATGATTGTCATATGCAAAATCAATTTTATGAAGCTACAAAAACTTCTAAAACTACCCACAGCTAATTACCCACAAAATCGGCGATAACGAAAAAATGAGATAATTGACATACATTTAAAAACAATTATGCTTTCAATTAATACAACTATACATTACACTAAGCAATATATACAAAGAAAAATATCAACATAGAAAGAGATATTCAATCATAAAAAAACATCTCATAAGTAATCTAAGAAATAAATAGGGAATGTCCCTTCTAAACTATCATCGAATATCGAGAAAATTGAAGGCACATTTGTCAACCATGGATAAACTTTTGGAGAGCTTTCATGTCGCCTCCAAGGCGCATTCACTCTGCGCCATGTAGCGCTCAATCTAAGGGTTGAAGTTTTGGTTAACTCAATCCTATAGTACTCTCTTACAAAAGCTTCCACTAGCCTTCTATAACCCGGGACCACGTTGACCTCCCATAACTGATCTAACACTGCTTGCCATTCAGTTGGAAGAGTGTTCATCAAAGCCGGCACCTTCTCAAAATCCGGCATAAGATAACCATTGTAGATGATTTCCTGTATCATTTGATTAACACTGACCACATGTGATACTAAATCACCGTCATGCCACCGATAATCAGCTAACTCTGTCATCAGCCTTTTAAGTCTTGCAATTCCCTCGTCCGTTCTCAAGATTGCAGGTATCCTTGCATAACGCATCATAATTCCTGCAACAAATGCAGAACTAAAAATGGATTACTTATAATCCATAATGTACAAAAGGGAAAATACATAATTTTCCATAATTCATGCAAGAAATGTAGAATTAAAAATGGATTACTTATAACCCACATAGGCATGAATGAAAAAGAAACAAATCCTTTTTTTTTTTTTTAGGGTCAACGGTCAACGGTCGTCGGACGTCGGACCGGTCGGACCGGTCGGGCCGGAGGAGCCGGCTCGGGCGAACCGACGGCACGTGCCGCACGCGTGCGCTGGCTGACGTCATGCAGACGTCAGCCGGCACGTGCTGGGTCTCCGCGGTTTGGGTCGGGTCGGATCGCCGGTCGGGTCGCCGGGCGGTCACCGCCCGGCGAAACGTGGTCGGTGATGACGTCATCGGTGACGTCATCCGAGCGGTTACCGACTGTTGGATGACGTCACAATGATGTAATCGAGTGACGTCAGCACGCGTCGGTCCGCGGACCGGCGTGTGCCGGTTCGCCAGCTGCCGGCGCGCACGTGCTGGTTCACCACCAGCGCGTGTGGCGCACGCGCTGGCGAAGCCAGTGCTTCCGGGCGCGTCGCACCCACGCGCAGCGCCTTCTGGCCGCGCGAGTGGGCGCGTGCGGCGTCTCCCGGCGGCGCTCGACGTATCGCTAGACTCGTCTCGACGTCGCCTTTCTTCCTATGCCATCACAATTTGATTTCGACTTACGAAAACTCGGAAAAATGGCCGAACAGCGCTCGGGTGTCGGGATTTTTGCCCCGATCCGTACGGCCGAAGTTCTTTTGCGAAAAATCAATCAAAAAACATCAAAACAGGTCGGGAAAACGTGAACTAGGGCTCTGATACCAATGTTGGGAATAACGGATCCCCGAAAACCGGATTTGACACTAAATCGAACCCCTAAATCAATGCGGAAGACGAAGCCCGGGAAAACACGTATCACCGATCGTAAAACACACCACGGATTCGAGCGTACCTTGTTAGCCACAAATTAGACACCGACGCCGATAAGAGGAAGAAAATCTGGTCCTGTTCGATCCGATGGTGCCTTGAAGGGAAGAAGAACGATGCCTTATGCTTACTGTTTCTTCTTTTTCTTTTTGAGAGAGAATGCACGGGAGAGGAGAAGACGTACGTCAATTCTGCCAAGAGGTGTCATCTCTCTCTCTCTCCTCCCTTTTATACCTTCCCCCATCCACGGGCCCTATTCCCGTGGGCTGGGCTTTTTGGGCCCAACTTGGGCAGACGGGCCTTAAGCCCATCTCATATAAAACCATCATTAACTTTGAAAGCTGATTTTTAAAGTCTCCAAGAATGTGTCCCCTAGCCAATTTGAGGAACCTTATGTTTGGAAGCCTTGAAAACTCTTCGCTCGTGTAGATTCCAGTGCATGTCCATCTAAGCAGATAGCTTCAATGGCCTCCTTTCTCTGTCATTCAATGATAAAGAAGCATAAAAGTTATCATGCTCTCTCCCGATTAAGAAAGAGCTCCTAAAAATAGGTGAATTTATTGAGTAAAGTATAGAAGTGGACAATTGAACATATCGTTTCACCTCTTCTATTGTTATGATATTAATGGCTGTCTCGGGAACCCACAACCTGCTCCATTTTCTTGGATCCATTGGCATCATGGCTTCATGAACAATTGTCCTCCCGACATCTCTAAGTTGATCGTGCATTCAAAATTTATTGTCATTAGTTATCTTTATCAAGGACATGCAAACGAGGACTTGAGTTGAATAATTTGGCATAAACCTACAATCTTTCCACATATAGAATGCATTTGTCTTGTCTTCGTCCACAAAGAGACATGCGATATCGAGAAAGATTTGTTTTTGCTCATGACGTAGGGCATTGTAGCTGATCTTAAGCTTGTCCTGGACCTTTTCATGAGGTATTTCCCTAAGATTTTCCAGTAAATCTATCCATGAGGCTTTGTCTTGGCGACTAAGTAATGAGCCTATGACTTCGAGAGCCAAGGGAAGTCCTCCGGTTGTAGAAACTATTTGTCTCGAAAGATTGACATAATCATTCGAAGGAGAATTTCTTCCAAAAGCATGTCTAGTAAAAAGCTCAAGAGATTGAACATAATCTAATGGCTTGACTTCGTACTCCAAAGTTTGGTAAGCTTTTAGGACATTTCTGTTCCTAGTTGTAATAATAATTCTGCTTCCTGAGCCAAACAAAACATGCTTGATGGCTAGTTTCTCGAGTTGTTCCTCATCATCCACATCGTCGAGAATAATGAAGACTTTCCTATTAGAAAGTCGCTGCGCAATCACCTGGATCCCATCATCGACATCGTTGATGCCATCTGGATAGCCCAAACCGAACATGTTAGATAATAGTTGTTTCTGTAAATTTACAAGACCAAGCGACGATTCCCGGACATTTCTGAGGAAGCAGCAATGACTGAAGAGAGAATTCATTTTGTTGAACACAACCTTAGCGAGAGTTGTTTTGCCGGTTCCGCCCATTCCATGGATTAGCACAAAGCACATGCCCCCCGATTCCATGTTCAACAACTTCACAACAGCTTCCACTCGATTGTCCATTCCGACTAAATGCTCTGTGACGTATTTGTGTTTTATCTTCAGCTTCATCAAAATCTCTCGTATCACCGATTTAATGAATTTCCAATGCCTGTCACATTAGTTAATCATCTAAGTATGAAATGTAAAAGAAAACTTTGGAACACTCAGCCGGTGGTTGCAATCAACTTTGCTAGTACTGCTTACTGAATCTCCTATTGCACCCAACTGGCAGAGACGTTTTAGGTGCTTCTATAAACGCAACGTCCTTATGAATTAAACAAATAATCATATACCGAAAATTATGAGCTTTTTTTTTTTTTTTTTTTTTGATGTATTTGCTTCTGAAATTATGACACTTCCAACGGGGATCGACATGGATGGATGGGAAACTTGCTCCAATACCATTGAAAAAGAAATAGAATTTTAACTTAATACTTACCCGCTTATTGCTTTATTTGGTTTGGATGAATAACATGATTAATTCTATTACCAAAAATAGTTTGCAAAACGCACAGGGTATTCATTCAATTTCAGACCGCCTACACGAGATCTTATTCAGCTTTAATGAAAGTGCAAAACAAATTATGAGTACTTTAGGACACATACATCACCTTGCATTTTCAACTCCCATCCTTTGATTTTGGCTACACTTTTGAGGGCATCCTACCACTTTAGCCTCATCGGGCGGCCATATTTCTTCTCATGCTCCTCAAGAGCGCTGACATACTGTCGAGACTTAAGCTTAACATCGCTGGGTTTCACATCATAGAAAATCGGCATAATCTCCTTCTCGGATGGTTTGAAGTTCATGCACTCCACCATGTGTGTGAGCTCGCAAAGGCACCAAGGACTCGAAGCATATCCTTTAGAGAAGATGGGTACATAGATCTTCGATTTTTCAATGGCCGAGGGTAGCTCATCAGCTATTTCTTTACCAATGTGGAGCTCTTCCTCATTGAAGAAAACACGGACGTTCGCTTCTAACATGCTGTGGTAAAGGCAATCCGTGAATCTTTAGCGAGTATCCGGCCCTTTGAAACTTAAGAAGACCTCATAATCAATCACTGACGACACATCGCCGCTCGTTTCAGCCACCGAGCTCTTTCCCATGTCCATTCTCACAAGTGTTTTCGCCTGAGAGTTTCCTCTCTCAAAGCACCTGATCAATGAAAGGAACGTTCACTCTGTGTTTGCATAAAGGATAGGCTGAGGAGTCACTCTGACTTCCGTTTATATTAGGCTCGAGAACTCTCTCCTAGAACTTTCCCTGGTGGAATAGTCTTCGAATAATGCCAACAATTGATTTTTCCAAAAAAAATAGACCGCTGAGTCACTTCTGACTTTCGTTCAAATTACGCAGGAGGCCTCAACTTTCCCATACTTGAATAATCTTCGAATAATGCTAGCCAATCAAATTCGGTCCGCTAATGGCAATGGTCAGCTTTATCTTACGCGTCTACATCCGACTGGAAAAGTAACGTTTGTTAATTTGAAATGTATACTTTTTTGGGATTTTGTAATTTTTCTGGAAATATAAACCATTTTTTATTATCAAAATATTTTTTACTGAGATAATAATATACTACTACATTGTAAACCGGGGGATCCGAGTCGGACCTGCTCCCAGATCCGACCCGCATCTAGAACGACTCTGGCCACGTAGCCTTAGGTCCTCGACTGGATTGGGCTAAAAAATTGAGCCTAGTTCGACAACCCTTGTTCTAAACAAAAGGGCAAAAGCCTGGCCTACATTCATCGAGCCCAGCGGCCGAAAACCCTTCTCGTCTAAGATCCGCACTCGACCCAATTTGCAACTGCTGACCCAGCTCCCTGCACTTGACATCAGCGAAGCAAGCTAAGGCGAGTGGCGCTAGTCGCGATGGCCATGCATAATGGATCTACGACAGCTCGCGTTGAGGGACTGGCGAACGCGACGAGGCAGCAGCAACAACAAGGACTGCGACATTGGGAAGGACTTCGCGTCGTGGGCTTTAACCCACGTCGGGCTCCAGGCGGCGGTCAGTGATGAAACGGCGAGTAGAGGTGACGCGGCAGCAACAACCGTTGGGAACAATGACAACGTGGCTTGTCTGGGGCGCAGTAGATGATGTCGCGGCAGCGATAGGCAGCGTCAACCGATAGCGCCACAATGGAGGTCTCGCATGGCGAGCGTCTCCTTGGCTTGGCCGAGGGAGAACCCTCTCTTTTTCCCTCTCGCTCAGATCTCTCTCTCTCTCTCTCTCTCTCTCTCTCTCTCTCTCTCTCTCTCTCTCTCTCGAATTTGCTCACTCTCAGGCCTCCCCACATTTCTCTTTGAGGAAGTACTCCGCGCTCGCTCCTCCCTCTTCCCTCGCCGTGTCGCTCGCTTAGATCTTGGGCCTTCCCTAACGTCTCTTCAGGGAAGTCCTCTAAGCTTATTGCCTCTATGTGTCCCTCAACCAAGCTCACACCCGTCCTATTTATAGGTGTGGAGCTTGGTCAATGGAGGTGATCCGGCCGCCGGTCTTTGGTGCATCGACCAACCTCTCCTCAGCCGAACTAGCATCCGATCGACCACCTTATCCATGGAGGCTAGGCCTACCAGCTCAAGCTCCTTAGTGCATTGAAGTTGTGTCCCATCCGTTCGGATCTCTCGTCGGCGTTCTTGTCCTCACGTGTTGGGAATGACTGATCCCCGAAAACCGGATTCGACATCGAATCGAACCCCTAAATCAATGCGGAAGACGAAGCCCGGGAAAACACGCATCACCGATCGTAAAGCACACCACGGATTCGAGCGTACCTTGTTAGCCACAGATTAAACACCAATGCCAAAGATGAGGAAGAAATTCTGATCCGATGATGTCAATTTGCCTTAAAAGGAAACGGCGTCGCTTGAGCGTTTTGAAAGAAAAGAGAGCGTTTTTTTCTTTTCTTTTTCTTGGAGGGAGAGAGGAGAGGAACGTACGTACGTTCTGATTTCCCAAAGGGTGTGTTCTCTCGCTCTCTCCTCCCTTATATACCTTTCCCCATCCACGGGCCCTATTCCCGTGGGCCGGGCCTTTTTGGGCCCAACTTGAGCGGATGGGCCTTAAGCCCATCTCATAAATCCATCATCACGCACATCATCGGTCTCTGTCCATGAGGCACAATGCAGGGGAAGAAGGAAGGAGGAAGGAGGAAGAAGGAGAGAGGGGTGGCCGGGCTTAAAAGGGCTGGGCCCTTAGGCCTGCACGAAAAAAGTAAAAAGGGCTGGGGTTTGGCCCAGCCCCAAGCCATTTCTCTCTTTTTTTTTTGAAAAAAAAAAGAAATTATTTATCCGAAAATAGGGTAAAATAAGGGAAAAGAAAATAGAAAATACAACTTAGTAGATGCATATTATTAATACCTACGTGGTGCGAAAAATCTTCTTTTGTTAAAGCTAAATTGGTTCCTAATTTTCTATGCAATTTTAATCCTAAATATTTAGCTGAAATTTAGGTATCAGCAACCATCTAAAGATGAGAATCACTTGACTCATCCCAATAGGAATGGGTAAGCTCCCCTCTCGCATGGATTCAACATGAATAGTGAATTGGGTAAGACGAATTTGGGTCACATATCTAGATCCATACTGGGTAAAGGGATGAATCCCTACTCGACTTTTTTGCCTGATTTCATGTTGTATGCTCTTCCACTATGCGACGATGGTTGCCACGAGCCCCCTTTTATGTGTCCTTGGTTGACGGGCCAGAGTAATGGCTCATCCATATGCAGCTCACCTTTTTCGATTGTCAAGCGACTCCAAAGGCACTAGCAAAAGTGCAATTAGTTGGTTCGCACATGGATCGGCAACTATCTAGCCCCTGATGTCGCGGCTGGGCTCCTGCCAATTAAAATGTATGCATGGCTTAATTGGGCGAAGTTGTTCATCATCACACAAGCCATATCATAATTGAATGAAAGGAAGCTTGAGGTGGCCAAGGAGTGGCTCAAAGGTCCCAAAAGCACTCTAAGGCAATATAAAGAGATGAAAGAAAAGGAAAAGACGACAAGATTCTTATTGATTCTCAACAAGTCGTATTCGCCATTTTGATCAAAAATTCTCGCAATGGACACCCCACTATTGGTCGGTCGAATCTACCAGTTGGCCATCCAAGAGGAGAGCTAATGGTTAGTTGCAGTCGAACACACTCGAGTGGGTAATGGCATGACTCTCGTGGTGTTTTCCTATTGCTTCGGGAGAGAAGGCTAGCAACAAAGCTTCTGAAAATCGTGGGCTACTCGGATATGTGGTTGCGACGTCGAGAAGAGAAGGGAACCTAAATTCCCTTTGATTGGACGTCTAGGATGCGCGTAGTGGATCAGATGGTTGGGATGTGCACATTGGATCACACGGTTGGGATTAGTGCGTTGGAACAAACGGCTAGAATTCACGCGCTAGATCAAACTGTTAGGATCAATGCGCAAGATCGGATGGCTTTCGATCGTCCCTCACCTCAATCGAATCAAATGACTACTATTAGGCCATGACAGCTCCAGACTATAAAGGATCTTATGGCTTACGAAGTGCCATGTCATTAGAGAAGGTTAGTGGGCAAAGCTCTAAGTTTAAAAATGAATATTTTGAATATTGCCAGTGTCCACACCACACCGTGGATACACGCTGGAAATTGTACGGGAAATCTAATGACAAAAGCAAAAAGGAGAAGGAATCCACTACTTATTAGGTTTCCACACAAAAATTTGATGGGATGCATCAGACAATTACTCAAGAGCAATATCAAAATATTGTGCAATTTCTGAGTCAACTGAAAACTAGCAACAAAGGTGCAGGTTTCTCAAATACTTTTCTTTACAAGGAGAATTCGCTTTCAATTGATGCTTCAATAATAGAGTCGGGGGCTAGTGACCACATAATATGATATAAACATCTATTTTCCCATGTTTGTAAAGGAACATAGTCTTTCATGTTAGTACGTCTTCCAAATGGGAATATCACCCATGCTACCAAAATTGGTACTGTACATCTTAGTCCAAATTTCATCCTTAGGAATGTCCTGTATATACCTAATTTTGAATTCAACCTTTTCTCTATCTCAAGAGTATGCAATAATAATTCATATCATGCCACATTCAGTTCTAGAAATGATTTCTTTTGTGACATTTCAACTGTCAAACTGATGGGCTTGGGTAAGGTTGCAGAAGTGCTATATTTCTGGATTGATTTCCTAGGAGATTTAAAGTTATTAAATAAAAACAATTTTTTAATGCGATTTGTCGAAATAAAAATCTCCATTTTCATCAACAATTGGGTCATAGGGTGAGTTTTCCTCACTTAAAATGTCCAATATGTCTTTTAGCTAAACAATTTCAAGCATCGTTCCTAACAAGCATATCTCGAGCAGACACAATTTTTTCCTTACTTCCATCTGGGATCCTTATCATACCCCTCATCCTGACAGATTCCATTTCTTTCTCACTATTGTTGATGTTTATTCACATGTCACTTTGGTATATCTTATGCAATCCAAGAGTCAAACTTTTACTTGTTTATCAAGATTCCTTTGTTTGATTACAAATCAATTTGATTAATCTGTGCAATGAATTTGTACATACAATGGACGTGAATTCTTCACTTTTGATTGCAAAGAATTTTTGTCTTCTCATGAGATACTCCATGAGAGTTCTTGCACTTACACTCCATAATAAAATGGAATTGTTGAGCGCAAGCATAAACATCTCTTAGAAGTGACCCATGTAGGAAAATACCAAGCCTATATTCATGAAGCTTTTTAAGGAGATTGTATGGTCACGGCAGCTTATTTGATTAATCTAAGTTGAATCAGATCCTCGATGGTAGAACTCCTTTTGTAATGCTTTACAATAGAGAACTAGCAAATGATCATCTTAGAGTATTGATTGTCTATGTTATGCGATGAATGTGGGCCCTTGAAATAAGATGGATAGTCATGCCACTCAATGTGTTTTCATAGGATATCATACTCGCCATAAATAATACCAAGTTATAGATATTTCTACAGGAATTTTTTTTATAACGAGGATGTTATATTCCATGAAGATGTATTCCCATTCAAGGAAACGATATCTTCATCAAAATTGACTCTGCCATCATCAGAAAGCCATCGCCCATTCCTATTTGATGAAGACTTATTAATGGCATCACCATATATTTTTGTTGCACTAGAACCATCTATGTCAGTCCTTATGCTGGTTATGGAAAAGTCTTCAATTCCAGCGGTAAAATCACTAGAAGAGAATATTTCTTCTTCCTCATTAGTACCTAAACAAATATTAACTAAGCAGCCTTGACATTCTCAACGGCATATTCATCCACCTAGGTGGACCAAGGACTATATATGATTTGTAATGAGTTTTACAGGTACACAATATCCTGTCTCTTGTTATGTCTCTTTTAATCAGCTATGACCAGAACATATGTGTTGCATTAGCCGTATATTAGAAGAACAAGAACCATTTCTTTTCGTTGAAGCAGCACATGATCCCCAATGGCAACATGTAACGGAATCAGAACTTACTACCCTCATGGAGAACCACACTTGGAATATTACTCCGTTACCTCTACATCGAAAATTGATTGGCTGTAAATGGGTATATAAAATCAAGCTTAACATATAGTTCTATTGAATGTTTCGATTATCATGAATCTTTTTCTCCTATTGCCAAAGAAGTCACGGTCCGTTCTTTCTTATCCATTGCAGCCATTTGCAATTGGTCACTACACCATATGGATGTTCACAATGCCTTTCTTCATGGCAATCTCAATGAGGAAATTTATATGAACCTTCCTCCAAGTTTACGCAGATAGGGGGGAGTCGCGAGTACATCGTTTACATAAGTCCCTATATGGACAAACACAAGCATCTAGATAATGGTATGTCAAATTCACTGCTATACTAACCGATGTAGGTTGTCAGCATTTTAAGCATGATTATGCTTTATTTACATGGATTATGGAAAATTCATCAATTTATTTACTGATATATGTTGGTGATATACTCATCATGAGAAATAATGACTATCATGTTGCAAAGTTTGAAGAATATTTACACTCTACCTTTCACATCAAGGACTTGGGGCCACCCAAATATTTTCGTAGCATTGAAATTGCTCAATATGATGAAGGAATCATCCATAGTTAGAGGACATTCATCTTAAAGATTGTTTTAGAAGTAGGATTGTTAGGTTGTAAATTGAACAAAATGTCAAGCTAACAACCCGTGAGTATGATCAAGATTCTTCTTCATCTATTAAGGATCCATTACTCAATGATCCATTAGGATATCAGCAATTCCTTGGAAAGTTAATATATTTTACCATGACAAGACCCAATATATGTTGAGCAATGTAAATACTCAGCCAGTTTATGCATAATCAAAAACAGTCTCATATGAATGCAGCCTTAAAGGTTGTGAAATATTTGAAGTTATGTCTAGGATTGGTATATTATCTCATGATTGCAACATGAATATAACAGCCTACTATGATACAGATTATGCTACTTGTCCGATAACAAGAGATCCATCATTGGTTTTTGTATCAAATCGAGAAAATCAGTAATCTCATGGAAAATGAAGAAGTGGTCGACTGTATCACTATCATTAGCCGAATCAGAGTATCGAGCCATGACAAATACTACCTGCGAAATAGTTTGGATACAAGGATTACTAATGGACCTTGGAGTACAGCTCGGTGGACTAAGTAAATTATTTTGTGATAATGATGATGCACTCAAACTAGCAGTAAACCTAGTTTTTCATAGAGGACAAAACACATGGAAGTCTATTGTCATTTCGCTCGGGACGAGATCAAAGAAGGAGTCCTTGTAACAAAGGGAATTGGAAACTATGGAACAACTACAGACATCTTCAGTATGTCATTATGTCAAAGACAATACATGTATCTATTGAGCAAGTTAGGTGTTCTCGACATATATAAGCCACCGGCTTGAGATGAAGTGTTGGAAATATCATTGCAGATTCTAATTATGGTGCTGATCTTGAATGCGGATTTATTGATTTAGTCAGTCAGTGATTAGTTCAGTAAATAGGAATATTGTAATTCTAGTATCTTTCTTTCTTCATCTTTTACATTAGGAATGGTCCATGTACTTGTATACATAGTGTATACGGAAAAACATTCTTTCTCCATTTTTCCTTTCAATTTATGTCACCTTGAAATGATAAATCTTATGGGGATTAATCTTCTCAATAACACATTTATGTATACATTCAAAGATGAAACTCATGCAGCAGTTCCATGGAGATTAAACTTAAAGCTCCTAACAAATATTGGACTGATTGATAGGCACGAGTTATTGAGGTCCTCTATCAAGGACCCTAATTTAGATCCTTGAAGCTTAAAAATAAAAATAAAAAATCTACCAAAAGAAGATTAATGGGCAAGTTGAGCCTAGAAATCCTTGCCCAAGATCGATCATGATTAAGGAATGAGAAAACACCACCAAAAACATTAAACTATGACACAAATATCATAAATTTATTTTTTATGTCACCAAAAATCTTAAATTTGTACCCGTGCAAAACATATATTATCTATCACAATTCCACCAAAATCAGTGTTAAAAATCCTACGTTGACTTGACATGACATCATCACAATTTTAAAGATAAGTAGCACTGTTCAATCGAAAGAGAAGAGGGAGAGATTGCAAATGGTGGAGGGTGTTTAAGGGGTATCACCACCATTCCTCCTTCACTTGCAAGGGTCGTTAATTCTCACGAGCCATCGGCAAGGGGTGGTCAAAGTTCGTGAGAGTCCGAGTATATATCACCTGGAGAGAGACAGTGAATAGGTGATTTTATAGAATTTTGACAATTTAAAGTGAAATAGAAAGAGTCAAGTCTGAGTCTAAACTTAAGTATTAGATATACTCACGTTTAATTGGCTTGTTACATCATAAGTTATTATTATGAACTTTAACCGTTACATAAAATATTCTGCTTGTTTCCCGACATGAAATGATACGTCTTCTTATGTTTATTAATAAGTGACGCTTGAGCATCATAAAAAAAGTTTGTGTGTGAACGATTTTCTTTACTACATCATTTGTCCAATCAATCACTTGAGGTAGCTTTTGACCATGCTACCATTTTGCCAATATCGACATTATCAACATAAGCCAACTGCATAACGGGGAAAGTGCATTAAATTGTGCACAATGCATGATCAAAAAACTCATTTTTATATTGTCCACATCTGAATTTTTGCAGGTAAAACGGACATGAATTTTTGTTAAAAAAATAATAAAGTTAAATAATAAAAAAGGAAGAGAACCCCAGTCCAATTCGGTCATTTTTCTAAAGGACCTAGTCCGGCCCACATCAGCTTAACCAAGCCCGATTCACTACAGCCCATTACTTCGACCAAGTTCATTAAGCCCATGAATCGATCAGGTCCAAGTGGATTTCTTCAGCTTCGTTCCCTCCAGTGATCCCGTATCCGCCAGCAACCGCCGCCGTAGCCGTTCCGCCGTCGCCGGTTCGGCCACGGTGGTAATTCCTCTGTTCGCCCCTGTTTCTCGGCCAAGGGAGTTTGAAGTGCTTGAAGATTATTCGTTCATTGGTCGTCATCTCTGATCCTCAGCCTCGTCGTCATGGATGATGTCTCCCTTTGATCCGGTCGCTATTTGCGGTGGACGTCAGCAATTTCAAGGTAATTATCGTCTATGCTCTGTTTCGGTTGCTCTTCACAAGAAACAGAGGCTGAGAGCTATATAGACAACTGTGATTGAAATTGTTTTTGATAATTTGAACTTTTATTGATTTTGATTTGATGAACTAAAAGTGAACCAATGCTTTAAATCCGCCGCCGATTCTTTCGGGATGCGTGACGCATTGGTCGGCTAGGGTGTTTGTTTTTTTTTCGGGAGTTGAAGAATTAATGAAATCATTTGAATTTGTATGCGAGACGTTGGAACGATTAACGCGAATTACGCATTTTGACCAAACTGTGATTTCGATGGAGCCAGTAAATAGTTTCGACTTTTTACTCTGTTGGTATGACAACTTGATCTGCTGAGCATTTGAGAAAGAACAGAATTTGTTTCTAATGGAGCCATCAAGAAAATGTAGTTTGCATATGGCTGCATGTGATTCTTTTCATGTAAAGCTCGGAAGGGTTTGAGCCTACTAGTGGGTGCTCCCCTTGATATTCTCCTCGCTTCAATTAACGGCAGTGGGCAGTTATTCTTCTTCACTTGAGCAATGTTGGAAGTTTACATCGATCAATCTTTACTCTCTGACATTCTTAGTTTATATAGATTGTTAAAATTGGTTGCCTAAGTGCTTCATATAATTCTCTTCTCATGACAGTCTTGCATTGGATGGGGAAATTGATGTCTAAGAAATTTATAGACATTAACACTATGTGAAGTCCTTGAAATTATCTGTCCAACAAGTAAAGTCCTTGAAATTATTTTTCCAATAATTGGTATCAGAAACACTGTTTAGCATTGCGTTTTAGATATTGCTCTGCCTACTGCTAACACATTTAGTGCACTTGTCGCATCATTTAAAAGGGAAGCTGAACAATTTAATCGCATAATAACTCATTGCTTGTATGGTTGCTGACAGACTCTTCTAAGAAAATTAGGAAGCCAAAACCTTGGAAGCATACTGAAGCAATTACAAGGACACAACTGATGAAGATGCGTGAGGAGTTTTGGGACACTGCACCTCATTATGGTGGGAGACAAGGTACTTCTAAATTGTTAGGATAAGATGGTGTTAACATAATGCACGGTCACCACCCTTCGCCTTTACCCACCCACCCAGTGCTGTGGGAGAGGGGAAAACTATGCTTTGCACAATGAGTAGATCATACCTACGTGAGTCATAAGTGCTATTTTTGCTGGAACACGTTTGAGCAATTTCCTTTTGAATTCTTAAGTTTCTTGCATAAATGTGCTGTGTAGCATATTTATCATGCTGTTGTTGAGTACAAAACTATAGATAATGCACATTGCATGAGAAATATGTTTTCCATGGGAAAGCAGGACATGGCTTATCTTCTTATTTTGGGGGAACTCATCAGATATTTGTGGTCTTCTTGTGACTAGATATATTTTTACTTGCCATACTCAAGGATTGCAGTTGTCTTTATTGCTATAGAGGGAGGGATGAGATTTGAGTAACCATGACCTCTATACATGCGTCTATTCCTTAGAAAGTGGTCACTATACTTTGACACTGGATGTTGATATTGGTGATGTTATTTTCTTTAACTCAGCAATGCAATAAGTTACCTTGGTTGCCGTATGGGAAGCTTGCTAGCTGCAAATTCTCTTCTATTTATTTTTATGGAAATAATGTTGTTGAATGTAAAGTTTACTATGTTTTACTGCTCATTCATCAAGTATTAAAATGACTTGAAATACGAACAGCAATTGGATAAAGCACATTCATTTAAAGGTAGCAGATGCCTTTTTGTACCTTGTGAGTTGTACAATACTTTTCACTTAAAAGTGGAATGCATGAATTATTTAGAAGTGGGGATCCCTTTTCGAAAAAATGTGCTTACCTGTTCGGTGTTCATATTGAAACTTGTGGAGGCTAGAACTATGATGAATGATAATGTTTATGGGCCTACTTATTCATTCATTTTTAAACTTTTAGTGAGGTTATACTTTTACACTTCTGGCTTGAGTAGTCTATCCTCTAACTTGAAGGCTGACACTGTTTTGCTTTGCCTTTGTTAAGCTGCAGTCTTTCTCCTACATACTATCATCTTTGATTATCCTAAGGCTGCGTTTGGTTGTCCGGATTTTTAATTAGGAGAGGACTGGATAGGATAAGATATGAAATCTAGGGATTTTGTTGGTGATTGCAATAATAAAATTGGATATATTCACATTACATCATGTACATTATTTAGTATAAATAATATATTAATATAAATGAATAAAAAAATTTACAAATAGAAATTGATAATAATCTCTTATGATATTCTTGCTTACTTTACTTTTATTTGCTTTTTTATTTTATTTTTCTCTTTTTTGGATTAATTTCTTTTTTATTTCTTTCTACCCATTCCACTATTCTTTAATAAAATTCTATTAAAAAGTAAACTGTATTAATATACCTAAAATACTAAAATACTAGAATATGTAAATTTATATTATAATATAATATCAGGACGAGGCAGTCCATTACATGAAATAAACTTTCTTTGCTGTTGAAATGATTGTGTGGGTTGACAAGTCTTGAGGGTATGCTTGTTACTTCAAATTGCTTGGACCCATATGTCTGACGCTTTAAGTGTGATCCTATTTAGAAGATGTGGCACATATCAAATATCAAAAGGCCACCCATAAAATGAAAGGTTTTTTTGTAAGTCAAAAAAATAACTTGCTATTAATATTGTCGACTAACATTAATAAGTGATACCCAGTTAATATGATTTTCTGGAGATTTCTTTTCAATTGGTGAAAGTGCCTAAAAACTACCAAGCGTGTTATCCTTGAAAATAGGCTCAGGCTACTTCAGCTCTCATTGTAGCCAACACTAATTTGCTTTGAGTCACAATGCTTTGCATTCGTGACAATGCAGTAGTAGTTTTGTTATTGACTGACCAGATGTATTGCAGCATGAGTTTGGGCCAGTCTGGTAATGTGATGAGAAATGCACGTTCCATAAGACTTGTGGGATTTTTAAAGCATTGCACATCAATATTCCTTGTCTACAATTAAGAAACCTTCATAGCAACCACTGTGGAGTATGACATGCATGATTGACAGAGGGAGTGGGGAGGGAGTGAGGGAGGGAGGTTTCTAGGTAGGCACATAATTTGTGCATATTTTTTGAGATATATTCAAGCCTCATCTTCTGTGCATTTTCAGTGGTGAAACTTTTAGAGAGACTGAAGATGGTGAAGGAGCTGACCTGAATTGGCATGTCAATATCTTGATGACATAGTTATGTTATCTGTTGTATATTACCTGACTTCCCCTTAATCTCTATAATTATTAAATCTCTCTGTCTCACTACCTCTCATTTCATATCACTGTTGTAGACTGGTTAAGCAATTTAATTCTGCTTTCAGAGATATGGGATGCTCTGCATGCAGCAGCAGAAGCAGATCTAACGCTTGCCCAAGCAATTGTGGATAGTGCTGGCGTGATTGTTCAGAGAGCTGACTTGACAATATGCTATGATGAAAGAGGTGCTATGTTCATCTATTCACACAGTCCCCCACCCGCTTCTCGCCCACCACCACCTAGAAATCTTTTCCATCTCTACCATCCTGCCCAGCATCTAATTCATGCGATGTTGATTGTTGCAGGTGCGAAGTATGAATTGCCCAAGTACGTTTTGAGTGAGCCGACCAATTTGATTGATGAAAATTGACAATGGAGGTGGGGCAGATTTTGCTCAGCTTCGTGTGTAAATCCTGTGAATTGATATTGATAGTTTGGTAAAACAAATTGCATCAAAGTGGAGGTCATTCAGGCATTTTAATGATGCATGCTTAAATACAAATGTTACGAAACTTCTGCCTCACAAGATGTATAACTACCACAATTTCATATGGTTTGTTTCATTAGTACCTGAACCTTCTAAAGAAACACGAAAAGTAATCAATTCAGGTGATTGTTACAGTGGAAAATCATGACATCCTTGAGTGCTAGACCATTGTTTTCTCCAACTTTTTACTGTTTCTCAGGCACATTGACCTTGTAATATTATCTGTCTGTTATGTGGAGTTGTTGATGGCCCCTAAAATTCCAATGCTCCAGATTCATCTCGTACCTCATTACAGTTTCAGATGTGTTTTGAAATTAGAAAACCAATCCCTGAATAGACTAGGGACAATGTAGATTTTCCAATGCACAATGGGGAAAATGTGTTAAATTGTGCACAAATCCGTGTGAAGTTGAACTTAGCGTTACTTGTACATTCATTCAGAGCCTTTAATACCAAATCTGCCCAGTTTGTTTCTCTTGATTAAAATCACACGTAGAGTGGAGATACCTATCTGTAGCAAGAGCACGTAGTTGCAGATTCGCAGTACTAGTTCCTCTTACTGATTGATCATGATGTTTTGATTACGGTCGTGAGATACGTTGTATGACATTCTTTTGATGGCCTACAAAGCGAACATTTGGCCCCTCAAATCTCAAGTCGAAAATCCTCATCACGCTACTAGCCGTGAGTCGCATCCTCCTATCGTTCATTCGTATCTACCCCCAATTTAGGTCAAAGTTGTCCACCAACCAACGACAAAAATTCCCCTTCGATTGATAAAAAAAAGTTCCCTTAACGATTTGGAGATCCATTAGACATGGGTATACAATTTCGTGTATTGTTTGTTTTTGGTAGTCATTTAATTGGGTAGTTAACCTCCATCAACTATATCTTACCGTGAATAGACTCCCCACGTTTTACGGAATGGTCAACATACATAAATGACATTAAAGGTCTGTCTTCTCATATTCTGATAAAAATGCGATAAAGAAAGAAGTTGTGAATTTGATGGGACCGACTGAAGTGATATTGACCTTGTTTTTGCTGACATAAATCAAAAGTCAATTGGTTCTAAGTGAGAATCCACTCCTAAAGTCTTGCATCTATCAGATATATTCAATGTATAAATTCAGCATGAAAAATGGTATTAAATATAATATTCACCATTTACATGAGCCACTAAGATCGATATCAAGCAAAGAGTACAGGCATATGTCATAAGAGTTAGAAATAATTTCGTTGGTATTTCCTTCTCTCCGCTCAACTGCAAGAAATCTTATCAATTGGATTTTAAATTTTAGCCTTTAAAAGAATTTGGACAATTTTATGGATTCGAAATAAATTTTAAAAGAAAAAACTCTACAGATGCGAAAAAAAGTACATGCCTTTCTAGGTGGTGAAAACATTGTTGGAAACACTATAAAAATTTTCATAATAATGACAAAAACATAAGACACAGTCTAAGATAAACTACAGAACTAAAATGTCACTAAATAATTGATTGGCCGCCACTTGGTCAACCTAATATGCGTGGAGAGTCAAGGACAACACATCCAATTATGACAGACACTCAAAAAGTCAAAATCAAGAAGTCAATATACATGAATAATTCCACAAGGATCACAAATTATGGTGTCCAATTCGAAAGGTGCTTCTCGATCAATCTTCGAACCAATCTTGTCAATTGAAAGTCTATTGTTCCGTCATTAATATATAGTGAGGAATTAATCCTAGTGGCGCTAGAATTCCCAGTCTCACGCTCCTCTTTCTCTTTGCTTCTTTTTTCCTGGACTTCACATTCCTCGTACGTGCTGACTCTGCCTTCAAACGGATTTTCTTCTAAATTCGGGCAGCCGCTAATTTTTAAAAAGCACTCCTCGGGTACTTTCGAATTAAATACATTAAGGAAACTTTTCAAGGATCTACAATCGGCAAAATTTCAAATATTTGAGAGTCTCTAATTCATCCTGACCCTTAACTGCTAGAAGTTCTTCGCATCCTCGAATCGACAAGGACTTCAGCCTTTTCAAAGCCGAGAGATCATCTAGACTTTCAATCTTAGGACAATAATTTATTGCCAATTGTTCCAACGACTCCACTGATGGTTTGTTTCATTAGTACCTGAACCTTCTAAAGAAACACGAAAATTAATCAATTCAGGTGATTGTTACAGTGGAAAATCATGACATCCTTGAGTGCTAGACCATTGTTTTCTCCAACTTTTTACTGTTTCACCGGCATATTGACCTTGTAATATTATCTTTCTGTTATATGGAGTTGTTGATGGCCCCTACATTTCCAATTCTCCGGATTCATCTTGTAACTGATTACAGTTTGAGATGTGTTTCGAAATTTGAAAACCGATCCCTCAATAGACTAGGGACAGTATGGATTGTGTCCAATGCACAATGGGGAAAATGCGTTGAATTGTGCATAATGCTGTGTGAAGTTTGAATTTAGCATTATTTGTAGAGTCATTCAGAGCCTTTAAAACCAGATCTGCCCAATTTGTTTCTCTTGATTTAATCAACACGTAGAGAGGAGATATCAATTGGGCAAACCAATCTGCTTAAGGAATATAAACAGATTGCGGATGGCTAACAACATAGAAGGCCTCTTAAAATTATCTATAGCAAGAGCTCGTAGTTGTAGGATTGTAGTACAGTTCTTCTAAACGATTATTTATGATGTTGTGATTATGGTTACGGAACACGATTGTATGACATTCTCCTACCGTTCGTTCTTATGTTGCACAAATTTGGGTCGAAGTTGTTCACCAACCAACGACATAATTCCCCTTCAACTGATAAAGAAAATGTCTCGTATTGCTTTGGAGATCCATTAGACGAGGTTACCCAATCTCCTGTATTGCTTGCTTTTGGTAATCATCTAATCATGCAGTTAATCTAATCAACCACGTCTTGCCATAATGAACTTTCTACGTTTTAGGGAATGATGAACATATAATTGATATTATGAAGAATGCACCATTATTAAAGGTACGTCTTACTATATTCTGACAAAAATGCAACACAAAAAGAAGTTATGAAATTAATACGACTGATAGAAGTGATATTGACCTCGTTTTTGCTGACATATCGCAAGTGAAAATATTTTTCTACAGAGAAAGTGAAGATATAAATTAAAACTCAATTGGTTCTAAATAAGAATCTACTCCTAAATTTTTTATCTATTGAGAATATTCAATTGTAAATTCAACGTGAAAAATATGTTGAATGTAATATTCACCAATCTTACATTAGCCACTAAGATCAAATTAAGAGGTACCATAATGTCGTTGATATTTCCTTCTCTTTTCTGAACTTTAAAATACCTCATTAATTGGATAACTTTAGCCTTAAAAAAAAAAAATCTGGACAATTAAATGGATTAAAAAAATTCTTCCAATGTGAAAAAAAGTACATGCCTTTCCAGGCTTTGATGACATTGTCAGAAACACTACAAAAAATTTCATAATAACGACAAAAACACGACGACAATTTAAGATAAACTACATAACAAAAATGTCACTAAATTCTTGAAATCTTTGTTTTTCAATAGTGAGGAACTAACCCAAGGCACTAAAAAATCCCAGTCTTACACTCCTCTCTTTCTTTTCCTTCTTTTGCCCCCGACTTTCTGTTCCTTGTACGTGCTGAACGTGTCAAAAAACAATCTTTTCCCTCTTTTGCCCCCGACTTTCTGTTCCTTGTCCGTGCTGAACATGCCGAAAAACTCTGCTTCTAGATATGGGCAGCCGCTAATATGTACTAGGCACTTGTCTGGTACTTTCGAATTGAATAAGTTGGAGAAACTTTTCAATGATCTGCAACTGTGAAAAGCCAATACTGTGAGAGTCTCTAGTTCATCCAGGCCCTCAACTGCCTGAAGCTCTACACAACATCGAATTATCAAGGTCTTCAGCTTTTTCAAATCTGATAGATCATCTAGACTTCCGATCTTAGGACACTGCGATATATCCAATTTCTCCAACGAATCCAATGAACCAAGACCTTGGATGGCAGTAAGATTTGTACACACATTCAATGTGAACAGCTTCAAACTCTTCAAACTTGAAAGACTAGAAAATCTCTCAAGGAGGCTTGAGTGACTCACTTTAAATTCAACCAACTGTTCAAGCCCATCGAATTGAACTTCCTTCCAATGACATTTACCAATGTACAAACATGTCAATTTTCTCAAGTTGCAACAAAATGACAAACTAATTGTGTGATTTTGCAATGACAATGTTGAAACACATGGTGGAAGGACCTCAAGGGACAGTTGGCATTGACCATCTTGGAAGAAGAAAGGACCACAGTTCTCTGCATGACCATCATAGCTCAAATCCTCCAATTTAGTTAGGTTTGAGAGATTCGGGAACTGCTGCAATGAATGTGATCCTAAGCTTAGGCTTATCAAATTTGTGGGAAGCTCTGGTAATACTTTGAGTTTGCTACACCGCCCTAAACTCAATTTCTCTAGGCGAGGAAGTAGTTTGATGTTCCTTGGAATATTTTCAATAGAGGTGTATTGCAAGTCCAACACTCTCAAAAGCGATAATTGCCAAATGTCCTCAGGAATTTCCCACTTTAGATCCGAGCAACCTTTGGCATGCAGCTCTTCCAACTCTTTTAGCGCAACAATGCTCCGTGGTAGCTCTTTTATTGGAGAACACGAAATCCTTATGATTTTTAATCTACTTAGGTCTCCAATAGATTTAGGTAACTGCAGACATTTTGTGTTTGAAACGTCCAACTCAAGTAGAGATTCCAAGTTACCAATCGAGAACGGAAGTTCCCTTATGTTAGTATGCGATAGAAAGAGAGACTTAAGTTCTCGTAAATTCCCAATAGAATTGGGAAGTTCATCGATTTTTGTAGATTGCAATTTAAGAACAGACAAGCGATATTGGTTACCAATGGAGTCGGGTAATCTTGTGATGGCCGTATGCAAGAGATCTAACTCTACTAGCGATGTCACTCTCGCAAATGATTTAGGTAGCTTCCTCAACTTTTCGCAATTGCTTAAATACAAGTACTCAAGCTTCTGCAACCCTCCGATCCCTTTGGGCAGCTCCCTAAGATTTTTGCACCCATACGCATCGAAGTAAATCAAGCACTTAAGCTTTTTGAGGGAACCATCAACTTCAGTTAGTTTTTCACAATGCCGAAGGTTCAATCTCTCTAAACTCAAATAATCGGAGAAGTTTGGAGTCCTGGTCATGTTGCTACAATGTGAGATATCCAAAACTTTAAGCTTTTTAGCAACCTGTTATAGTAGCAAAATGAGAGTAAAGAGAAAATTCCATACGAATTTAGAGTTAATAAATGGTTTTGCTAGAACCTAGATGTAATTGGGTTGACTCATTTTCCTCATTTAACTCACATAGATCCGTTTAGTACTAACACCTAGCCAACCTAATCCACATATATCCACCTATATACCAATTCAGTGCAGTTTAATTTAATGGCCTTGATTACAAGATCGGCTTAGTTTTACTTGTGGAATGGCCTTGATTAAATCCATTCATGAACGATTTTATTTACAGCATGTTATTGCATATATAGTTATGGGTTAGTCAATTTTTGTTAAAAACATAAAAATTACGTGAGACAATTTAATGGAGATAAACAAATATAGCGACGATGGTACCTTGAATTGACTCCATCCAGCCCATTCCTCTGTGATTGAACTAAAGCTCAGTTGAAGAACTACAAGATTGCTTGGATGGAAATTGATGGCCAAGAACTCTTGAGAGACGCCTGTGCAGGTCATGTATCTTAACTTTGAAAACTGATTCTCAAAGTCTCCATTGAAATTCCTCCCC
This sequence comes from Eucalyptus sideroxylon x Eucalyptus melliodora, assembly GCA_016097485.1. Classification (NCBI taxonomy): domain Eukaryota; kingdom Viridiplantae; phylum Streptophyta; class Magnoliopsida; order Myrtales; family Myrtaceae; genus Eucalyptus; species Eucalyptus sideroxylon x Eucalyptus melliodora. Next base: position 44,156,952 of record CM027828.1, on the reverse strand, counting down.
TCTAATGTGAGGAACCTTATGTTTGGAAGCCTTGAAAACTCTTTGCTCGTATAAACTCGTGTTGGTTCACATAAGCAGATTGCTTCAATGTGCTTCTTTCTCTGCCATTCAATGGTAAAGTAGCATCAGTGTAAATTAAAAATGTCTTCATTCTCTCCCCCTCTTTTAAGAAAGGGCTCATAATTAATAAATGAACTATTGAGACTTTTACCTCTTTTGTTCCTATGATATTATTGGCCATCTCGCGAACCCATATCCTGCTTTGCTTTCCTGGATCGGTTAGTCTCGTATCTCCACGAACAATTTTCCTTCCGAGATCTCTTAGTTGGTCGTGCATCCAGAATTTGTTGTGATCAGTTATCTTTATTAAGGACATACAAACAAGGACTTGAATTGAATAATCCGGCCTAAACCCACAATCCTTCCACATGTAGAGTGCATTCGTCTTGTCCTTGTCCACAAAGAGACATGCAATGTCGAGAAAAATCTGTTGTTGCTCATGATTCAAGGCATTGTAGCTGATCTTCAGCTTGTCTTGGACCTTCTCATGAGGTATTTCTCTCAAATTGTCTAGCACATTGTACCATGAGGCTTTGTTTTGACAATAAACCAATGAGCCTATGACTTCAAGTGCCAAAGGAAGTCCTCCAGTCGTAGAAATTATTTGTCTCGAAAGATTGACATAATCATCTGGAGGAGGATTCCTTCTAAAAGCATGTCGACTGAAAAGCTCTAGTGATTGAACATCATCCAACGGCTTCACTTCGTACTCCAAAGTTTTGTTGGATTTTATGATGCTTTTGTTCCTACTTGTCATAATAACTCTGCTTCCTAAACCAAACATAATGTGGTTGATGGCTAGTTTCTGGAGTTGCTCCTCATCATCCACATCGTCAAGAACGAGCAAGACTTTCTTGTTAGAAAGTCGTTGCAAAATCACTTTGATCCCATCGTCCACATCATTGATTTGATCTTGAAAGCCCAAACCCAATGTGTCAGACAATAATTGTTTTTGCAAATTTATGATGCCAGAGCCGGTCGACGATTCCCGGACATTTCCTAGGAAGCAGCATTGATTGAAAATGGAATTTAGTTTGTTGAACACCATCTTAGCAAGAGTTGTTTTACCAATTCCACCCATTCCATGGATTAGCACAAAGCGCAAGCCCCCAGAGTCCATGTCCAACAACTTCAGAACAGCTTCCATTGGATCGTCCATTCCAACTAAATGCTCGGTAACGTATTTGTCTTTTGTCTTCAGCTTCATCACAATCTCTCGTATCACCAATTTAATGAATTCCCAGTGCCTGCCACATGAGTGAGTCAACTAAGTCGAAATTGTAAAAATAACCTCAGGACACTCAACATGTGGTTGCAACCAACATGGCTAGTACCACTTATTTAATCGACTAGTGCACCCAAAAGGAAGACATTTTTATGTGCGTTTGGAACACGACTTCCCTATGATTTAAACAAATAATCACATACAGAATATTATGACCTTTTTTTATTTATTTGCTTCCGAAATGGTAACACTTTGACATGGATGGATGGGACACTTGCTCTAGTTCCATGTGAAAATCTATCGATAAGGAGAGAGAAGGTAACTTTTAAGGATGTAATCCTCAATTTACAAACACAAAGATATATAAAATTAGATCTATCAATGAAAGAATGCCTTTTTGTCTATCATTCAAAGAACAGACTATTAGATGTAGGCATTTTTCCATGTCAAAGGAAGCAAGGCATTGCTAATTAATTCCTAATCCCTTTTTAAGGCAGTCTTGGTAACTAGGATAAGATTCACACTTAAGATAGTTAGAAGCAAAGTACATGAAAAAGCTAACCCACCAAATTGGAGAGCTAAAGTTTCGACCAAAAAATAAAATAAAAATTGCAGTGCTAAAGTAAGGGAAGATTTAAAAAAAAAAACAAAAAAGTACAAAAATACATCCTTGAATTTATTAACACATCTCCCACCCCTAAACTTCCCCCCTGAATACTTACCCGGTTTTTGCTTTAAAAAAAGAACTAATTGATTCGTTATCGAAAATAAATTTGAAAACACACATGGTATTCATTCAATTTCAAACAACTTAAACGAGAATTCATCCAAGTTTTGGCATATAATTAATGAAAGTCCAAAGCAAAAGTTAATGGAGCGCTTCAGGATCCGTGCATACCCTTGCTTTTTCAACTCCCATCCTTTGATTTGGGCTACACTTTTGAGGGCATCCTCCCACTTTAGCCTTGTTTGGTGACCGAACTTCTCTTCATGCTCTTCCAAAGCGTTGAAGTACCGTTGAGACTTAAGCTTAACATCACGAGGCTTAATGTCGTAGAAAATCGGCATAATCTCCTTTTCGGATGGTTTGGATTTCTTGCAATCCACCATGTGTGCGAGCTCGCGAAGGCACCACGCGCTCGAAGCATAACCTTTAGAGAAGATGGGTATGTAGATCTTCGACTTTTCAATGGCTACCGGTAGCTCATCAGCTATTTCTTTACCGACGTGGAGCTCTTCCTCGTCGAGGAAAACACGGATGTTTGCTTCTTGCATTTGGTGATAAAGACAATCTGTGAAGCCTTGGCGAGTGTCCGGCCCCCTGAAACTCAGGAAGACGTCATAGTCAATCGCCGACGGCTCACCACTGCTCGTTCCTGCCTCCGACCGGTTTCCCATGTTCATTCTCACAAGTATTTTCTTCTGAGGGTTTCCTCTCTCGTAGCACCTGAACAAGAAAGGCTCGTTCACTTTACCACCACCGAAGTTCGTTTATATTACGCTTCGGACCTATCTTCCTAGAACTTTCCCCACTGTTTTTCACATAAGAAAAGCAAACCAATTCGAGTCTTCGTCAACTCTAAAATGGCGTAACCAGTACGCATAGCTTTTTGCCCCCGGTGGTCTCTGCCTCTTGTTGACTTGACTTTGGCGAACGCCCAATATGTAAGTCGTTCTCAAAGGAAATAAAATATTGAGGAAATTACAGTACTAGTCCTTGTTTTCTCCATGATTTCATTTTCGGTCCCCAGCTATGCTTTTTTTTTTTTTTTGGGCACAGACAAATCGAGATTAGAATTTTATTTTACTTCCTTAAGTCTAGTATCTTTTTCAAATTAAGTGATATTTTGGACATAGTTTTTTATTAGATTTACTTGACTTGGAAATTCTCCACTTTAATTAGTTAATTTGTTTCCTAGATTTATTTGGAGAGACTTTCTTTTGTCTTTTTTTTTTTTTTTTTTTTTGTTAGTGCTCGCATCTTGACTTTCTTTAAACTTAAGCAATTGAAATTTACACATGAAGTTGACATGTGGAAGATTTCTTCATGGAAAGAACGAAGCAATGCCCATTATCAACATTGAAATGCATAAAACAGAAATAGATCTATCAAGAGAGTGCATGATAATCATTCTATAATTTTTATTCTTTTATTTTTCTTTTTTCGAGAGAATACCTTTGGAATAGAAATTCGTCCGGTAAGGCGATTTTATTTTTTTACTTCTAGAACAATTTTTTGGTTTATAAATAAGTTTCTAATAGAAATGAAAAGTAAAAATTTTTTTTTTTATTTTTAGAACAAAAATTAGGAATAAAATCTCTTCTTATCGCTCATCCTAGCTACTAGCTGGCCGCCCACCCACCGCTTGTCACCTCCCGTTGCTGGCTGGCTATTGTCCTTCGCTGGCCACCTCCAGCTGCGCACTACCTTCAACCACCCTGAAAGAAGAAATTTTGTGTCTATCAAATGAATTTTTATTTCAAGAATAAAAAATTTATATTATCATCAAACACGTATAAAAGTCTATTTCTGGCTAAAAATTAATTTCTAGAATACAAATCGCACATAGCATGAGTCCATAAGCAAGCAAAAAAAAAAAAAAATGAAGGGATCACGACGCGAATCAGGTACTCACAGAGGTAGGTTTTCTAAAGAGTCACTTACAAAAAAAAAATAATAATAATCATTAAAAAGTTTAATAAAAAATTAGGAAAAATAAAAGAAAATAAATAGGGCATTGGCTGGCAAAAGTAGCTTGGCATGGTTAAAAGCACAACAACAGAGAGAAGAAAAAGGTGGGCAGCGTGAGAAAGGACGTACTGGCAAAAGCCGTGGAAATGATGGGCGTATAACGAGCACGAGATGTTTGACCGACTGCAAGATTGAATGGCAATTTTCTTTCGTCTACCGAATTATGGTGAGCGCTTGCTTAGCATATTCCGATGGACGTGTCAGGGCCATTATGGTATATTCATTCAGCGATAAAAAAAAAGACGGATCCCCGGATTTTTTTTATTTTTTTATTTTTATTTTTTTGGTGGGGGAGAGGGAGGATAGGAAGGAGGGAGGGAAGAGTCCCTCACCCCGCTGCAAGTCTTGCTTTGGTCATGGGGTTGGGTTTGGTTTGTTTCGTTTTCATTTTCCTACGTCGTTATTGTTTTTGATTTATTTCCTTTTTTTGGCCCTTTTCTGGAGGACAGACGAATTAATTTATTTATTTTCAAATTAATCTTCTTTTCAAACAACTTTTTTTTTTCCTTCATGGAAGGACAGACGAATTAACGCTTTGTTAATTTTTCTTCAAAAATAGTTATTTTCTATTTCTCTTTCCCGGATTTTTGAAAAAGAACAAATTTGATAACTTCTTTTCGAAATGCGTTTGGTACCTTTTTATTCATTTTTTATTCTTGTCGTGGATCGCCCCCCACCCCCTGGTCCCGTCATTCAACGACTAGCGACCAAGCGGCGGCGAACGGCGATGGTGGCGGCAATGGTGGGCGACGGCGGCGGCAGCGGTGGCTCGCATGATGATGGTGGTCGCGGCAAGAAAAAAATAAAAAAAATTAAAAAAGAAAATCAGCTTGTTTCTAGAAATTGTTCCTAGAACAAGAAGCAACTTTTTTTTGCTTCTTGTTTCTATTTCCAAACCATTCTCGGGCTAAGTTTTTATTCCCGGGAACAAAATAATAATGTGGCGTTACCAAACAGGATTCTATTCTTTTTTTTTCCGAGGAACAAAAAAACAAAAACCATGAGAAACAGAAGTGTTCTCATGCGCTACCTTATCTTTCTTTCTCTTTTCTTCTTTGGGACAGTCCGCTCCCACGTTGGGGGGGGGAGGAGAGGGGTCCGGTCCGTGATTGTCGACAGCTTCTCTGGTCTCTCGTTTCATTGTTTTGATTGGTGGCGGTGCGATTTTCTCAATCACTACAGGGGCGCGTTTGGACCAGGGTGTGAGAGAGGGTAGCTATCTTTGGATAGCATTTCTTATTTTTACTGATTTTCAATCATTATCAACACATGGTAAACTTATTAAAGGGCTACTTAAAAAAAAAGAAAAAAAAAAAAGCAAAGTTTACCGTGATTGACAATTCTGGCTTGAACCTTCTTTTATGTCAATAAAAATCACAAATTTTATTTAGTCTCAAATCTAGCCCTGTTAATCAAAGCTTGAGATCTTGTAGATTGTGACAAGCACTTTGGTAGGGCATGGTTTTAGATTCTTAACAAAATCAATTTATGTATTAAATGAGATTGATTGATTAATGTCCATTTGAAGTAAATTTCAAGTTTCAAGGGAGGACTTGGGCTTGCTCTAGAAAATAAGGTTTTGATTATGAGTTTGGCAGATTCCATGGCATCTCTTGATGGGTGGTGATCCACATCCACAACTTCATATTATGACAAAGCAGTGGAGGTTGGCCAGAGAGATTTAATTTGGAGATCTTTTTGACTTGCCGGTGAAGTGAACGAAACTCATCATTATTTTTCAAGTTGTGGCTAAAAAAATAAAAGACAATGGATGGTGATTTAAATTCAAGTAGCAAGCAATGTGGATTTTCCTTGAATTAGTGTAAATTCTTGCAGGGATCATATGCAATGAAAATTATAAAAATAAAGTAATTACAACTTGCATGTTAGTAATTTAGATTGTGTCTTCATTTAAAAAAATCACAAAAAAAAATATATGTTTAGGGGTTTATTTGGGGAAATTTAGATTCATGTCCATTATATTTGTATTATTCTCCAAGGATTACATTTAGATTACATTACGCTAAATTTTCGTAATTACAAGAACGATTTTTAGGAAAGCAACTTATTTTGACAAGTTGCGTCTGCATATTTATTATAACATCCCGGGCCCCACTGTGTAATATTGTCTGCTTTAGGTCACCCGCCTTGGCACGGACGAACCGCCATCCCAGCCACGGTCTTTTCCCTCACGGCTTTAAAATGTGTTACACAGATTAGAGGGACCAAGCCTTATAAGTTAACCAAGACCTCCCCCTCTAGGCAATGTGGGATAAGAGAAGAGAGAGACCCCTTCCTTGCGCACGTTCGAGGACCGTCGCTTGGGCCATCACACTCTCCACCTCTTAACAGAAGAGCGTCCTCGTTGTGGCCCAACATGAGGTCGGAAGTCAGAACAGCATGCTTGATGTGGCCTCACACGCGGTCGGGAGTCGGCTCTGATACCACTTGTAACATCCTAGGCTCCACTGTGTAATATTGTCCGCTTTGGGTTATCCGCCCTGGTGCGGACGAACCGCCATCCCAGCCACGGTCTTTTCCCTCATGGCTTTAAAACGCATTACACAAATTAAAGGGATTCAAACCTTATAACTTAGCCAAGGACTCCTTCCCTAGGTAACGTGGGATAAGAGAAGGACCATTTCCTTGCGCACATTCAAGGACCGCCGCTCAGGCCGGTCACACTCTCCACCTCTGAACAGAAGAGCGTCCTCATTGTGGCCCCACACGAGGTTGGGCATCAGAACAACATTCTTGCTGTGGCCCCACATGAGGTTGGGCGTTAGAACAACATTCTTACTATGGCCCCACACGCGATCGGGATGTTATATATATCCCTTAATACATTAGTATATCTCAAAAGTCTTGCACAGACTTCCCATTCACTACTCGCAGGGTCTCATCTTGAAGCTCGATATCGAGGCCTTATGTCATTTTATCAGATGCGGCTCAGGTTTTTATTTTACTCCTGCTTTATTTATTTTAACTGCTTTGATTATTGATTTTTTATTTTGCCTAAGGGTTTCCCCTTGTCAGAGCACCTAATCAATGAAAGGCTCATTCACTTTGCGTTGGCATAAAAAGTAGATTGACCAGCCACAACTGAATTTCGTTTGTATTATGCTTGAGAGCTCTATTTCTAGACTCGAATTTTAATTTAGAGTAAATATGATACAGATATATCAATTCGAGAATTTTTATGATATTTACTTTTATTTTTTGACACAACACAAAGAAATCGAGATTGTAATTTTATTTTATTTCCTTTAACTCTAGGGCTTCTCAGATCCCACTTTTAAAAAGGTGATTTTTTTTTTTTTGTAAAATAAATTTATGAGTAGATTTCTGCTCGAATAGTAAATTCCCAATTTATTAGCTAATTCGTTTCCTAGATATATTTGGAGTGACTTTTGTTTTGTTTTGTTTTGTTTTTTGTTTTTTTTTTTTTTCGGTACTCGCACTTTGGCTTTCTTTAGTATTAAGCAATCAAAACTTTCTTATAAAAATGTTGACATCTCACCTAAAATATTTTCATAATCTCTAAAATTTAAATTACAATATTACTAAATTTGATGGAAAAGCAAAAAAGTTGTTCTTACTTTTTATAAGCCCAAACGAATAGGCCCTGATCTCTAGTTTGTTCTATGGATTCAACTCTTTGAATTCAGATGTGAAAATTAAGTTTTTTTTTTTTTTTCCTTTTTTTGCCCTTTTGAGCTTAGTGATTGGTTCCAGGCCCTTTATTAAGCATTCCTTGCAACTACACTTACAAGACAAAAAAAAATCTTCGTAAAGACAGCTAGAAATTGACAAACATTTGCAATTCCAGTACAAGTTAGACCTTCAATTTTCTAAAAAAGGAGCATGAAAATGCCCATTATCAACCTTGAAATGCGCAAGACAGAAACAGATCCGCCAAATTGCACACTAGATGAGTCCACCGGCAAGCAACAAACAAAGAAAAAAGAAGGAATCACTGAGCGAATCAAGTACTCACAAAGGAAAGAGAAAAATCTCCACTAGTTCCTTCCTATTCTAGTTTCAACCACCAGTTCTCACGGCAGAACCGTAAGTTGAGCACAATACAATGGGAACCAAAATAATTATTATGGTTGAAATGGCACCGATGTTCACCCCTAATTTTAATTGTACTTATTTGACAGTGGAGCACGTAACTCGTGTTTTTTCTTTCAAAAGTCAAAAGATTCCACCAGGAATTATGCTTAGCCGCCCATCTCTCTTTCTCTCTGGCTTGAATGTTGGATTAACAAGCTTTCCTTTTCTTTTCTTTTTTATGTCGTTGCTTTTGTATTAGTATTAAAATTTTATATTTCTAGATATCTCAACATTTAAATTAATGGATACTTTTGCTTTTTAAATGATCGCAATATTCTACATTTAGGAAAAGTTAAAGTAAGCTCTTGTAGAAGAACTCAATATCAAATCTAAGAAGCCGCATTGATATATTTTTTATTAGCAAAAGCAAAATTTCTAAGTCAGCTTATTCAATCTATCTAAACGAAACCAAACCATGTATCTTAATGGTAAGTTTATTTGATTTCTTGCACATTGTTTTGTAATAAATTGTTTTTGACTAAATAAAACAGTTAAACAAATTTTAATTTTCTTTTTTGACATTAATTTTTGAAATTTTACTATCATAATACATCACTTTGGGTCCATTTATTTCGCAAAAAAATTTTCCTTTTGGAAAGCAATTTTCATAATTTTTGTCATTTTTCGTATAGGAAAATGAGTCAATAAAAACAATTATCATGATTAGTAAAAAACTTATACTCAAATTTAGTAAATAAATTATTTAAAAACTTAGAATTTTTTTTTTTTGTAAATATGACAAGACTTCGGCACTTGGAGTATCCCGATTATTCCTTTGAGATACTTTTGGTTGCACTGAAAAATGAATTGCGACTATCTTGCCCCTAGTGATGCTCGGTCTAAGAGAGGATGGCTACTTTTGCGTAGCATTTTATACTCTTTTTTGGAACATCTGAGAGAATTTCGAGTGACTTTGATTTATCTCATAACAAGATATTGACAACATAATGTGCTATAAGTGGGCAACTAGATTCTTTCAAGTGTCACCTGCAATAAAAAATTATCATAAAATATAATAATAATAATAATAATAATAACAATAAATTTAATAATAATAATAATAATAATAATAAAATTAAAGAAAAGGAATTGGCAGGCAAAAACAGCCTGGCATGTAAGCATAAAAGCACAATAACAGAGAAGAAAAAGAGGGCACGCGTCAAAAAGGACAAACCGGCGAAAGCAGCGGGAAAAAAGGGAAAAATGGAAAGAAAAAGATAAAAAAAGGAAAGATAAGATAAAAGAGAGAAATGTTCACAAATTTTACAAATTATAAAAAATTATCCACCTCAGCATGGTTGTATCGCATAAGATTGCCGAGAATGTTTAGAAGTCTTTAAAAGATTTAGGATTAAATTAATAATTCATCAAAAATTTTAAGATTAAATTGACACGATTAAAATTGATAAGTCGTCAAAAAATTTATAATTAAGATATTTAAAATTGAATTTGTTGCTGAGCTATAAATTTAGACTTTTTTGGATAATCTTTCCTCATCGCTGGCCATATTTGATACCTAAATTTTTCATAACTGTAAGTCTGTCATTTACATTAAAAAAATCAAAAAATAATTAAACGAATAAAAATGACAAAAACAGAGAAAAGGGAATTGTAAGGCCAAAACAGCCTGGCATGGGGCGCATAAAAGCAGAGCAACAGAGAGGAAATGGCAGAACGCTCGGTGTGTAAAAAGATGCCGAGTGATGCTCGTGCTCGGTGGGGCATGGATATTTGGTTTCCCGTTTTCATGTTTAATTAAGTTAACTTAGTACTTGGTTTTCTATTCAATGCATTTTTTTTTTATATAAATGTCTGGAGAAAAATAAATAATTAAAAATTTAAAAAGAAAGAACGAGGGAGACCAAAACAGCCTGCCATGCAACCCATGAAAGCACGAGAATAGAGAAAATGGTTAATACCATGAAAAAAACTCAAAATGATACACTTACAATGAATTTACCTCAAAATTTCAAAGTCAACTTAATTGATCCACCAAAACGAATCCAAACCATGTATCTCAATGGTAAGTTGAATTGATTTCCTATACATTGGTTTGTAATTAATTTTGGTTTGTAACTAATTGTTATCAACCAAATAAAATAGTTAAACAAATTTTAATCTTCCTTTTGACATTAACTTTTGAACTATTATTACCATAATACATTTCTTAAGACCCATTTGTTATGTGAAAAAATTTCTATCAGAAAATATTCTCCATAATTTTTGGTGTTTGGATCGGTTTGGTATATGACTCAATAAAAAATATTCTCATGGTCAATGGAAAACTCATACTCAAATTTAATATAATGAATTACTTAAAAAATTAGAAAATATTTTTTGATATATGACAAGACTCCGGCACTTGGATTATCCTAATTACTACTTTGAGGTACTTTTGAATATACTGTGAAAAATGAATTGCAATTTTCTTTCACCTACCAATGCTCGGTCTAGAAGAGGGTGGCTCTCTTTGCATAGCATTTCTTATTCTTTTTGGAATAGCAAGACAATTAAGAATGACTTTGATTTACCTCAAAACAAAATGTTGACAATATGGCGTGCTCTATGCGGGCACCATGATTTATCCGATTTATCCAAGGTGTTATTGCATTAATAATAATAATAATAATACAAATAATAATGATGATGATGACAAAGGCAGGGATATTTGTGCTCCCACGTGATAGTTGATTGAGGGGAAGGTCCAGATATCTGGTTGGCTGTTTTCATGTTTAAGGCTCCACGGAGAACTAGATAATTTGAAAAATTATTTTTTAAATTGTTATTTCTATTGTCTATATAAATGAATATACGAAAAATATTTTCATCATTCACGAAAATATTTAATGATAAATTGTTAGCAATGATGATAACATTTTTTATTGGCTAATTGTTTCAAACAATACAAGCAATCATTTTTCTAAAAATGCTTTCTCATCATTAATTTTCCGTGATAAAAATGAAGCCTAAGTTAACTTAGTACATGGTTTTCTAGTAAATGCATTCTTTTATATCATTTCTGAAGATCTAATGTCTGCACAAATGTAGATGCATATTTTAGGACATTAAGATCGCAACTTTTTTTTGTAATTTTTATTGCTATCTTGCATGAATGAAATGTGTACAAAAAAAAAAATTACATCTTGCATGTTAGTAATTTGGCTTGTTTCTTCTTAAAAAATATCATAAAAAATATGTTTAGGGGTCCCTTTGGGGAAATTTAGATTTATTTGCATTATATTTGTATTATTCTTCGAGTATTGTGTTCCATTTAAATTACATTATGCCAATTTTTCATTTTAAGGAGCTTAGCAAGTTACATCCGCATATTTATATATCCTTAAAAAAAGGTCATTTTAGAAGACTTGCACGGACTTTCCATTTACCTCTCCCAGGGTCATGTCCCGATGCTTATTAACGAGGCCTTATTTTATTTTATCGGTTGCGGCTCGGATTTTATTTTACTCACACTTTAGTTATTTTCGCCTTAGGGTTTCTCTGTCGGAGCATAAAAAGTAGACTGAGGGCCTGCATGTTTTCGTTTCTGGAAAGTGTTTATAAACACTTTTTTCGTTTTTTTGTTCCGGGGAACAAAAAAAGAACAAACGCGTTTGGTTGCGTTTACGTTCTTTTTTTGTTTTTTTGTTCCCGAAACGAAAAAAGAATAAAACGAGAAACAACAAAAAGTTGTTTCTCGTTCCGAAACAATTTTCAAGAAACAATTTTCATGTTTTTGTTTCTTCTTCTCTCTCTCCTCTTCTCTTCCTCTTTTCTTCTTCTTTCTCTTTGGCCCGTCGCCGTCTCGGCCTCGGCCTCGGCCATGGCCGGGCCGTCGAGGGCCGGCGACGCGTCGAGGGCGGCGACCTCGCCGGAGCGTCGCGGCCCCGGTGAGGCGAGGCGTCGCCGGCGCGGGCCGAGCTCGAGCCTCGCCGGCGGCGCGGCGAGCTCGAGCCTCGCCGGATCTGGCGAGCCCGAGCTCGCCCGCCTAAGGCGAGGCCGCGCCTCGCCATGGCCGGGCGAGCTCGAGCTCGCCAGATCCGGCGAGGCCAAGCCTCGCCGGGGCGGCGGCGCTCGGCCTCGCGGATGCGGGCGAGCCCGAGCTCGCCCGGCCAAGGCGAGGCCGAGCCTCGCCCAACGACGGCGAGGCTCGGCCTCGCCGGGGCCGGCGACCGGCCGAAAGAAAAAAAGTAAAAAATAAAGGAAAAAATGAAAAATGAAAATAAAAATATAAAAAAATTAAAAGAAACAAAAAAAGAACAAAAATTTACCAAACGTGTTTCTGTTTATTTTTTATTCCCGAACAAATTTACCAAACGCATATTTTTGTTCAAAAAGTGTTCCCCGAACAAACACTTTTTTTTTTTTACGTTCTGGAACAAAAAAAAGAATGTAAACGTTACCAAACGCACCTGAGTAGCCACCACTGAATTTCGTATGTATTACGCTTGACTTAAGACATCTATTCCTAGAACATTCTATAGTCGAATGGTCTTTTTTTTTTTTGAACAGATAGTCGAATGGTCTTTGGATAGCACTAGCCAAAACCGAATTTTCTCCAGTAGAGTCTACGTCAACTCTAAAACAACTGTTTTTTTTTTTTTTGGGTCTAACCTTATGGTAGACTTGACTTTTGACAAACTCACAATATGCAAGTCCTTCTAAATGGATATCGAATATTCAGAAAACTATGGTATTAGTCCTTGGTATTCCCAATATTTCATTTTCATTCCCCGGCTATGCTTTTTTGTTTTTTTTTTTATGGGCACAAACAAATCGAGATTGTAGTTTTGTTTTACTTCCTTAACTCTAGGTTTTTTCAGATACGATTTCAAATATAGGTGATATTTCTGAAACGGATTTATGATTAGATTTCTTTTACTCAAACAGTAAATTTTCACGTTTATTAGCGCGTTTCCTAGATCAAACAGACTTTATCTTTTACTTTGTTGTATTTTTTACTGTCGCCCTTTGACTTTCTTTAATCTTTAGTAATTATTTTTCTGACCCCCAAAAGTAAAGTAATTATTGCATTCATCTAAAAATATTGGCACGTACGTTCGCCTACATATTTTTCATCACTTTCTAAAATTAATTAGTACTTCAAGCTTTGGTGGGAAAGCAAAAAGTTCTTACTTCTTATAAGGCCAAACAAAAAGGCCTTGATCTCTTGGTTGTTTCCTAATCTTCATTTAGGATTCTTATGGTTTGATTTGGAAGAAAGGTTGCCACTATGAATTCGATGCAAAAATTGGGATTCCTTTTTTCGTTTCACGCTTTTGCATGTGAAGCTATATACCATATGGGCCTAATGGTTCAACTCCCTTCGTTTTCATGGTATTAGTTTGAAAATGGAGCAAGGAACTCGTTTTCGCTTCATGAAGTATTGCAAAAATGTCCCCCTACTTTTGGTCTGAATTTTTTAAAGAATTAGTTTTCATGGACATTTTCTGCTAAGAGTCGGCAAACGACCTATTTAGACAATTTCCGAGCGATTTCTGTCTTTCACAATTCAAAGATGGCAGCTGAGTGAGCGATTTGAAATGTCCAATCTTCCTTTTTGTTCATACCTTTTCCAATCTTTTATCTAACGCGCATTTGAATTGATACACATTGTGAATCTTCTTGGAACAACCCAATTTCCAATTTTAGCGTCCCCATTATAAGTGCATGAGTTACAAAAAAGGAAGGAAAAAAATTATTTTTTCAGAGGGGCTTTTTAAAACTAGGGATAAATGTATTAGAATTCCTAAAACTTATCATGAAAGTGCGATTGAATTTTAAAAATTTCAAAAAGTACAATTAAGTCTTAAAACTTATCATAGGAGTGCAATTGAGTTCTAAAATTTTCGAAAAATACAATTGAGTCCTAAATCTTGTTAAAAGTATAATAGTCTTAAAACTTGTCACGAAATTTTAATTTAACCAAATCACAAAAACACTTCACTACAAGGGCTCTGGAATCAGAGATTACATCGTCCCTACTCAATTTTCTACTATATTTGCCAATGTTCATCTATGGTTTCCATGGTCTCCATGGAATCAAGGTGACTTCCCTAGGAAGTTTTGCTCCTCTCGAGCTCATCCCGTCCACCAAAACACTCAGCATGCAAATCCACAGTTAATGATAGACCAAAATCCTATTCAATCTCCTTATCCAGCTTCTTCTGCCTAAGTGCACCAGACTTATGATCCTTGAATAAAGCCGAGGAAGACACCAACAGATGATTATTATCATGTGTCAATTGAAGCAATTCCTTTGAGGCATGTCATTAAGCAGTCACCGTGCATTATCCATTTGGCCGCAATGGATCAATAGCTAAGAATAACTTCCTGACACCTCGAAGCAGATATAACAGAGATAATGTCAGAATGAGTGATTCCGACTTCATTTAGGAAGATCCTAGTAGTAACGGTCGCACGTGGAGCGAGTCATGGACCAGTTCCTGCTGTTGAGCTTGAGACTGCGGCAGGGACGAAGCGACAGGAGCTTCGTCCATGGAGGTTGTGGTTGCGGAGAAGAAGACGGCTCCAATGCCCATCCAAACGCACCCAGAAAGGAAGATGGCGAAGCAACTCAGAGAGAGCGACGGAGAGAGAGTTTGGTGGGCCGAGCCCAACTGGAGCTGCAGTGATCGGGCTTTATGGATGGGCTGGATTAGTGACCCGATGGGGTGGGTGCTTTATTTATTATCTTTTATTATATCTTTATTTAAATTTTAACAAAACTCTAATATTCAATTTGCCGGTAAAAATTCAGATGCCAACACAGTTACTCTTTTTTTTTTTTTTAATTATATTCCAGCAAATTTGCTCTTCAGCGGTCATAAATTACTGCATTTGTATCATTCTCGTACCCTTTAATTTGCTAGTAGTCATTCAATTTAAAAGAAATTACTAGTAATGACACTTTAGATACCTTTACTTTGAAAAACCATTTATTTTCCTGTCGAAAGGCAACGGCAAATCACATTCACAAAAATCCAACAATTTCCATCTCTATACTAATTTTTCACCTTTTTTGGTGAAACACATATAAAATCGGGTGAGGTCCATATAGGCCGAGATCGAAAGAGGACCCGCATGGCTAGACTTGCCTATGTGCACTTTGAGCTCGGGAGGGTCTAGCGGGCTGTGATACTTAAGGATTGCAATTGTCTTTTATGGCTAGCGATGGAGGGATGAGATTTGAGTAATTATGGTCACTTCACCTTTGACACTAGAAGTGGGTGATTAGTCATGTTGCTTTCTGTTGACACCTAGATTTTGACTGTCCGTTTAGTTATTTATCGCGTAGCATATAGAATTAGGTGCATTTTTATTATTTTATTATTTTATTTTAATTGGCGTTTTATTTTTTGGACCGGTGCGGATGGGTTCAAATTAGTTGGATTAAGCCCACAAAAGGAACAAATTAGCCCAAGCCCGTTGCTTTTTAATTAATTATCTCATGGGAAATTGAGATTTGATGCAATATTATGGTGATTTTTGACATTTAAAAAAATCATATTGCAATCTTATCTTTAATCTTTTGGTGGTAAAATCATTGGGAATATTAATGAAGATAAGGAATATTCTAAAATATTTTGTTGCGGATAGAGATTTCGAAATATTTTAGAGTTGGTTAATGGAGCTTTATCTGGAAATTCTTCACAAAAAATTTCGGATTATCTCCAGTCGCTGAGTCAATATATGAAATCTTCGTTGGTAGAACAGATTGATTTGCTCTTGTTCTATAAAGGGGGGGGGGGGCTTTTTCTAAGTGATTCTCGGGGGTCGAAGGCTTAAAAAAAGAAGTGAAAAAGTGCAGCAGAACAGTGACAACAAAGAGAGAGAGAGAGAGAGGAAAAAAGGTAAAAAGTATAAAGGCAGAGGTGAGGGGACGTTTACTGTTCATCGTCTCCCTCACGCTCGCCGGCTCTGTTTTGCCTTTCACTCGCAGCCACGAAGCCCGCTGGACGCCGAACCTCTCCACTTGCCGCGCCGAAGCCTCGGCAACTTCCATCCGCGAAGACCCCCGCACCCACCGCCGCTCCGCCAGCATCCCGATCGGCGACCGACGTTGCCCGCCGGATGCTGTAGTCTTGCCACACCGACGCCGCCTGGAAGCCGAGGCCAGCCGCGGCCACCTCGCTCGAAGCCCCGCGTTGTCCGCCCGAGCTCTCCCGTTCGTGCCGCGCCAACCCACGATTTCGGTGACCCGTTGCCGCCCAACGTCTTCCCACACCGCTGCAACCCAAAGCCCGCTCCAGTCAAGCCCGAGCGCCGCCCGTCGCCCAGCAGCCGAACGCTGCTTCCCGGCCTCGCCTGAATCGTGATCCACTTGCTGTTCGGAGCTGAAAAACCCGAGCCAGATCTGCCCACCGCCTGCACCGCGTCGGCTCCGAGCCTCCCCCGACGATTGCTGCTGCTGCTCCCGTGCCGTCCCTGTCCCGCCTGACCCGCGACCAACCGTGCCTTCCCTTCGCCGGAGCTGCCCTGCCGGACCGACGCCAGTTGCCGTAGGTGACCTGCCACGAGCAATCCGTGCTTGGGAAGGGAAAAAGAAAACAGAAAAACAAAAGAAAAAAAAAGGAAAATCAATTAGGTAGTTTTTTTTACTTTATGTTATTTTCATTTATTTACTTTGTTTTTTAGTAGGATTATTCCTGAATGAATGGTTGAGATTCCAACATGAAAAGTCCTCAAGCTGGGGATTGACAATCCGATTTTCGAGTTGAAATCCGACTCGCAATCCTTCATAAAATCGACAATCCAATCTCGCCCGATTCGATTCTCGATTTAATTTAAAATTGGCTAACCCGATCTCATGTGCGAGATATGGTTCGTCAATTTTTGGATATCAATCTTATCTTTTGTTTGATTTGCTATCGTCAAATTGGTTGAGTCAAATCTTATTTTCGTAAAATAAAAACTCAAAAAATCTTAATTAGGATTAGGTTTGTTGTCATCTTGCATATTTAGGATTGCAATCTTATTATGAATTTTTAAATAAAAAAATCCGAAAAAGAAAGTGCATTCATTTAGGTTGTTAGTTTTTATTTGAATTGCATTATGTGTTAGTTTTAATTTCGAATTTCTTAAAGAAAAACACAAAAAATCATTGTGCATATTAGATTAGAATTGCATGTTTCATTCTAAATTTAGATCATCTTTTTTTAGATAAATTGCATTTTTGGTTTAGATAATGTCTTAGTTTAAATTAGGATTTAATATGACTTAATCTCTAGTTTAAATTAGATAGAATCTTAATCTAGCTAGATCATTTCAAATTTCATAAAATTTGTCTTAGGATAAATTAGTTGCAATTTCTAGGATAGATTGCATTTTTAAAATAAAAAATGTCATTTGCATGTCATATAGAATTAGGTTCATGAAATGCATGTCATTTTAGTGATTATTGTTAGGTTCATTTCTAATTAGAAATTGTCCGTAATTAGATTATGTCATTTAATAAATGTCGCGTGACATACAACTCGCATATTGAATTATATGTCGCATGTCATTTTAGTTGAAATAATTTTGTACGTCATTGCATTGCATTACACGTCATTAGAATTAAGTCATTTTGGTTAATTTAAATTGCATATTTAACAATTGCATGTTCATTAAGAGATCATAAAATTTTTATTCATATGTTTAGGACATGTTGCCATGCCATATCATTTCATATTAGATTAAAAGCATTGCATTACATATGAATTATAGTCTCGTTAAAAAATGAAAACAAAGGGAAGAAATTGCGTGTTAATTAGAAACCATATCTAGAATTATTGATGTGAATTTTAATTTAACACCGGAGATGCTTTCGTTGCTTTAAGGTAAGTTCTACATCATTTAATTGCTTTCTTGGGTGTTAAATTGGTGGTTTGTGACCGCATGAACACTTCACATGTTAGGGAAATAGATTTAAAATCAATCCAAATTACTTGCCAAACATTTTTCAAAATAAAAAGAAAGGTACCGAAAGAGCGTTAACCAAGTCCTTGTACCCTTAGTCTCTAGTTCGTAGGAGTAAAGTAAATCTCCCGTTACCTTACTAGAGTTTCTAATCGACCCACCAAAAATAGATTAGTGGCGACTCCTAGTTAAAATTTAATTGCATGTTAACAATTCAAACCTAAGTCGCGAATTGGTATGGGCTTGGGAGAGCCCGAGTTAAGTCTAGGCTTAACAATCCATTACCAAACCATGCGCCATGGTCCACACCACGAAA
This sequence comes from Eucalyptus sideroxylon x Eucalyptus melliodora, assembly GCA_016097485.1. NCBI lineage: Eukaryota > Viridiplantae > Streptophyta > Magnoliopsida > Myrtales > Myrtaceae > Eucalyptus > Eucalyptus sideroxylon x Eucalyptus melliodora. The sequence continues at coordinate 44,138,586 of CM027828.1, read as the reverse complement.
AATTGGTCGCGACACTTTCTTTTAACTCAGGAATGCAATGGGTTACCTATCTATTTACTGCTCGTTTGTCAAGTATTGAAATGACTTTTATTTAGGAAAAGCAATCGGATGAAGCTCAGCCAGTAAAATGTCTCGGATACATCAATTTGCTTGGACCCCATGCTTTTGTCCATGGCCTTACCCGTAACCCTAGCATTACCTTACCCGTAATCCTAGCATTAAGCTAGAAGATGCGGCACATATTGAATATCAAAAGGGCACCCCAAAAAATGACAAGTTTCTAGTAAGTCAGCAAAACAACTCGCTACTAATACTGTCGGCTAACATTAAATAATGATAGCCTGCTGATATTATTATATTGAGATTGATTTCAATTTGTGGAAGTGCGCGAAAACTAACAAGCATGTTGTGCATGAAAATAGGCTCAGGCCACTTCCATTCTCCTTGTACCCAGAGCTAATTCGCCATGAGTCACGATTCTTTGCACTCGTGACAACGTTTGTAGCTTTGTTATTGACTCACAAGATGTATTCCAGCATGAGTTTGTGCTAGTTTTGTATAGTGGTAACGAAAAAAGTGAAGAACTTGATAGACGGTGAAAACCTTGTTAGAAAAACAATTCTGCGGATACAAAAAAGACAAAAAAAAGTGTACATTGTTGAAACTTGAAAGCACTTCAGAAGGTTTCATAATAACGACAAAAACATATGATGCAATCTAAGATAAATTACAAAACGAAAATGTCACTAAATATCGTGATTGATTGACCGGACTTGGTCGAATTAATGCAGGGAATGTAAACAGCATGGAAGGACGACACACTGAATTATGACGAACCCTCGTTTACCCAAAAGCCAGTACACATGAATAATTACAACCGGATCATATATTATGGTGTCTAACTTGAAAGCCACCTCCTGGGCAATAGCTAGTGAAAATAACAAGGGTTGAATATTGGGGAAGCTGAAAATTCTTGAGATTGAACCTGAGAGAATGGCCGCCTCATCATAGTAACAAGCGAGACTTGAATTTCAAATGTTTCCATTGCTTGTACATGCTGACTGTCTCTTCCAACCAATCATCTCTTAAATTTGGGCAGTCGGAAATAGTTAGTGAGCACTCGTCTGATAATTTCCAATTGAGTACATTTGGGAAACTTCTTAGTGATATGCAACCTACAAATTCCAAATATTTGAGAGTCTCTAATTCATCCAAGCCCTTAATTGCCAGAAGCTCTTCACATCCTCGAATTACCAAGGACTCCAGCTTTTTCAAATTCGATAGATCATCTAGACTTTCAATCTTAGGACACTTGTCTATTTCCAAATGTTTCAAGGACTCCATTGAACCAAGACCTTGGATCGTAGTTAGATTTGGGCAATCGCTTAGCCTCAACAGCTTCAACCTCTTCAAACTCAAAAGACCCGCAAATCCCTCGAGGTGTTTTAATCCTTCCACTTCAAATTTTATCAACTGTTCAAGCCCATCGAGTTGAACTTCCTTCCAGAAACAGTGACTAATGTACAAATGTGTCAATTTTCCCAAGTTGCAATGAAATGATGAGCTAGCTATTGATTCATGATATTGGGCAAACAATGTTGACAGAGACGGTGGAAGGGATTGTCGGCATGGACCATCTTGGGAGTAAAGACAACGCCAGTTCTCATCATGACCACCATATCTAAGATTCACCAATCCAGTGAGGTTTGAGAGATCCGGGATCCATCTCAACAAACTTGATCCGAGTTTTAGGCTTATCAAACTTGAGGGAAACTCGGGCAATAGTTCGAGTTTGTTGCAATCACATAATCCCAATTTCTCTAGACAAGGAAGTAGTTTGATTGTCACCGGAACATTTCTAACAAGGGATAATTCCAAGTGCAGAACTCTCAAAAGCGATAATTTCCAAATGTCCTCGGGAATTTCCCACTCCAAACACGGGCAATTCCCAGCATGTAGCTCTTCCAACTCTTTTAGTTGAACAATGCTCTGTGGTAGCTCCCTCATCAAAGAATACGAAATGTTGATGATTTTTAATCTACTTAGGTTCCCAATAGATTCTGGTAACTGTAAACATTGCGTTTCCGAGACATCCAACTCAAGTAATGATTCCAAGTTCCCAATCGACACTGGGAGTTCCCTTATTTTAGTATATGATAGAACAAGAAACTTAAGTTTTTGTAGATTCCCGATAGAACTAGGAAGTTCATTGATTTCTGTATATTGTAGTTTAAGAACTAACAAGCACTTTTGGTTGCCAATGGCATCAGGTAATCTTGTGATAGTCGTATTCGAGAGATGCAACTCCACTAGTGATGAGACTCTCGCAAATGATTCAGGTAGCTTACTCAACATTTTGCAATTGCCTAAATACAAGTATTTAAGCTTCTCCAACAGTCCGATTCCTTCGGGCAACTCCCCAAGACTTGTACACCCATTCGCATTGAAGTAAATCAGGCATTTAAGCTTTCCGAGGGAACCATCAACCTCAATAAGTCCTTGGCAATTTTCAAGGTTCAATCTTTCTAAACTCAAATAATCAGAGAAGTTTGGAGTCCTGGTCATGCTGTCGCAATGTGTGAGATCCAGAACTTTAAGCTTCTTGGCAACCTGTTACGATATCTAAAAGAGATAAAGGGAAAATTATGTGCAAATTTAGAGGCAACAATTGGTTGTGCTAGAACCTAGATGTAATTGGGTTGACTATTTTTCTCATTTAACCCACGCACATCCACCTACAAATCAATTCAACACAATCTAATTTAATGGCCTTGATCATGAGACCAGCTTTGTCAACTTAGTTTTACTTGTAGAATAGCCTTGATGAATCCATTTATGAGCCATTTTTTTTACATGTTATTGTCTACATTGTTATGGTACAACAATTTTAGTCAAAAACATAAAAACAACATGAGACAATTCAATGGAGATAAAGATTAACAAATACAACGATGGAATACCTTGATTTGACTCCATCCAGCCCACTCCTTCGTGATGGAACTATAAGAAAGGTTGAGAACTACAAGATTGCTCGGATGAAAATCGATGGTGGAGAGCTCTTGAGGACACCCATACCAGGTCATGTATCTTAACTCTGAAAGTTGGTTCTCAAAGTTTCCATCTAATTGTCCCCAAACTAATTTGAGGAACCTTATATTTGGAAGCCTTGAAAACTCATCGCTCGTATAGCTTCCTAGTGCATTTCCATTTAAGCAGAATGCTTCAATGGCCTCCTTTCTCTGCCATTCAATGGTAAAGTAGCATAAGTGCAAACGAAATGTCTTCATTCTATCTCTACTATTATAAAATGGCTCTTAATTAAAAATTGAACTATTGAGAAAAGCAAAGATTACGATGGTTGAACATATGTTTCACCTCTTCTATTCTTATGATATTAAAGGCAACAAAGGATCCCACATCCTGCTCTGTTTTCTTGGATCGATTTGACTCATATATCCATAGACGATTTTCCTCCCAAGATCTCTTAGTTGATCATGCATCCAAAATTTGTTATCGTTGGTTATCTTTATCAAGGACATGCGAACAAGGACTTGAATTGAATAATCTGGAAAAAAACCTACAATCTTTCCACATGTAGAATGCATTCGTTTGGTCTTTGTCCACAAAGAGACATGCGATGTCGAGGAAGATCTGTTTTTGCTCATGACTCAGGGCATCATAGCTTATCTTCAGCCTGTCCAAGACCTTCTCATGAGGTATTTTCCTTAGATTTTCCAACACATCCATCCATGAGGCTTTGTTTTGGCAATGAAGTAATGAGCCAATGACTTCAAGAGCCAGTGGAAGTCCTCCGGTTGTAGAAACTACTTGTCTCGAAAGATCGACATAATCATTCGGAGGAAAAATTCTTCCGAAAGCATGTCTACTGAAAAGCTCAAGCGACTCACCAGAATCTAACGACTTCACTTCGTACTCGAATGTTTGGTTGGCTTTTAAGACGCTTCTTTTCCTTGTTGTAATAATAATTTTACTCCCTGAGTTGAGTGAAACATGCTTGATGGCTAGTTTCTTGAGTTGTTCCTCATCATCCACGTCATCTAGAACGATGAAAACTTTCTTGTTAGAAAGTCGCTGCGCAATCACCTTGATCCCATCATCAACATCGTTGATTATGTTGGGAAAGTCTGAACCAAACATGTTAGATAATAATTGCTTTTGTAAAGTTATGAGGCCAAAGCTGAGCGATGATGATTCCCGGATATTTCCCAAAAAACAACTATGACTGAAGAGGGGATTTAGTTTGTTGAACATAACCTTAGCAAGAGTTGTTTTACCGATTCCTCCCATTCCATGAATTAGAACAATGTGCATGTCCTTGGAGTGCACGTCTAATAACTTCATAACAGCTTCCACTTGATCATCCATTCCGACTATATGCTCCGTGACATATTTATCTTTTGTCTTCAATTTCATCACAATCTCTCGTATCACTGATTTAATGAATTTCCAGTGCCTGCCACATTATTGAATCATCTAAGTCAAAAATTGAGAAAAATAATTCAGGACACTTGGCAAGTGGTTGCATCAACATGGCTAGTAACGCTTACTAATTCGACTAAACCCAAAAGGAAGAGATGTCTTAGGTGCTCATGGAACACGGTGTCTTTATGATTTAAACAAATGATCATGTAGCGAATATTATGAGCTTTTCATTTTTTATTTGCTTCCGAAATGGCAACACCTTGAAAGGGTGATTGATACCATGTAAAAATTTCTCGAAAAGAGAGAGAAGGCAATTTAAAGGAGGTAATCCCCAAGTTATGAACACAATGATATAGAAAATTACATCTATCAATGAAAAGAATAACAGATTCTTACTTTATTTGGTTTGGATGAACGAGATAATTACCAAAAATAGATCTCAAAACACACTTGGTTTTCATTCAATTACAGATCGCCAAAACGAGATCTTAAGCAAGCTTGGGTATCCATTGAAAGTCCAAAACAAAAGTCACGGAGAACGGTAGGACACCACATACCCTTGGCTTTTCAATTCCCATCCTTTGATTTTAGCTACACTTTTGAGGGCATCCTCCCAATTTTGCCTCGTCTGGCGACCAAACTTCTTTCCATGCTTCTTCAAATCGCGGACGTACAGTTGAGACATAAGCTTAACATCGCAAGGTTTCACATTGTAGAAAATCGGCATGATTTCCTTCTTAGACGGTTTGGTATTCGTGCACTCCACCATGTGTTCAAGCTCGCGAAGGCACCAGGGACTCGAAACATAACCTTTAGAGAAGATTGGTACATAGATCTTCGACTTTTTGATAACCATCCGTAATTTATCGGCTATTTCTTTATTGGCGTGGAGCTCTTCCTCATTGATAAAAACACAGATGTTAGCTTCTAGCATTCTGTGGTAAAGACAATCTGCGACTCCTTGGCGAGTGTCCAATCTTCTGAAACTCAAGAAGACCTCATAGTCAATCATTGATAACTCACCGCCGCTCGTTCCGGCATCCGAGCTCTTTCCCATATCCATTCTCACAAGCATTTTCACCTGAGGATTTGCTCTCTCAGATCACCTGATCAATGAAAGGCTCGTTTCCTTTGCATTTGCATAAAAGATTTTAAAAATATACTAGCCACTGCTGACTTTCGTTTACATTATGGAGACCTCCATTCCTGGTACTTTCGTTTGCCTTATCTTTAAGAGTCTCCGTCAACTCTAGAAAAGCGGAATCAGTCCCCACAGCTTTTTCCTCCGGTGTGCTCCACTCCCCTAAAGTGACTTTCACAAACTCGCAATAATACAAGTTTCGTTCTCACTGGAGAAAAAATAAAAATATTGAGGATTAGTTGATGTTTCCGAAAATATTCGAGTCTGCGTCAACTCTAAAACTATGCTTTGTCTTTTTATGGGTCACTGACAAATCAAGATTGCAATTTTATTTTATTTACGTAACTCTAGGATTTTTATCAAAATTTTTAATAGATTTATGATTAGATTTATTTAACCTGAATATTCAATTTTCCCTACTTTACTTGCTAATTTATTTCCTAGATTTTTGAGTGACTTTTTATTATGTCTTTGTTTATTTAATAATTTTACGACGCTGGCAACTTGACTGTCTTTAAACTTATGCAATTAAAAAAATTATGTGAAAATGTTGACATGTACATTCACTTACACATTTTTCATAATTCTCTAAAATTTGAAGAATATTACAAAATTAGGTGGGAAAGCAAAAAAAATGTTTTCATTCTTTGAATTCGGATGTGAAAATTCAGAGTTTTTTTTTTTTTGTGCTTTTGCACCTAGTGATCAATTTCAGGATAAATAGGTCCCCATCGTGGAACTTGAAATCTCCTTAATCAGGGCCAAAACTAACCCTGTTAACCTGAGCTGGCTCAATCTTTTTTTTTCCCTCTAGTTTTTTAAACTTGAGTGAAGTTCAATTTTGTGTCGTTATTAAACGAATAAAAATTTTGTATCGTCATCAAATACACTTTTACCCAAAAATTGATTTTTGGAACATAAATTGCACCCAACATGAGTCCATAAGCGAGCAACAAACAAAAAGAAAAAAAAAAGGAATCATGACGCGAATCAAGTACTCATAGAGGTAGATTTTCCAAAAGTGTCACTTACTTAAAAAAAAAATCATTAAAATTTTTTAATAAATAAAAAATAAATGTATAGAAATTTAAAAAATAAAGAAAAAGGGCATTGGCAGGCAGAAGTAGCCTGGCATGGTTAAAAGCACAGCAACAGAGAGAAGAAAAAGGTGTGCACCCGTGAGAAAGGACATACCGGCAAAAGCAGTGGAAATTGTGGAGGGGGGGGGGGGGGGGGGGGGGGGGGGGGCATAAAGAGCACGAGATGTTTGACCGAGTGCAAGATTGAATTGCAATTTTCTGTCGTCTACCGAATATGGTGAGCGCTTGTTTGGCAAATTCCGATGGACGTGCCAGGGCCATTATCATTTATTATCTTTATCAAATTTAAATTTTAACAAAACTCCAATGTTCAATTTGCCGGTAAAAATTCAGACGTCAACACACTTCTCTTTATTCCGGCATATTTGCTCTTCAGTGGTTACAATTTACTGCATTTGTATCATTCTCGTACCCTTTAATTTGCTAGTAATCGTTCAATTATTAAATAAATAAATAAATAAATAAATAATTTGTTTTTTTGCTAGTAATCACACTTTAGATATCTTTACTTTCAAAAACCATTTACTTTCCCGTCAAAAAGCAACAACAAATCCGCATTCGCAGAAATCCAACAATTTCCAACTCTATACTACATTTTTCACCTTTTTCGGTGAAACACGTATAAAATCGGGTGAGGTCTATATTGGCCGAGATCGAAATAGGAACTGCGTGGCTAGACTCGCCTATGCGCACTTCAAGCTTGGGAGGGTTTAGTGGGCTGCAGCACTCCAGGATTGCAACTGCCTTTTATGGCTACTGATGGAGGGATGAGATTTGAGTAACCATGGTTACTCTACCTTTGACACAGGAAGTGGGTAATTAGTGATGTTGCTTTATTTTAACTGAGGAATGCAATGGTTTACCTATCCTTTTACTGCTCGTTCATCAAGTATTGATATGACATTGAATTAGGAACGGCAATGGGACGAAGCTCATCCAATAAAATGTCTCGGATACTTCAAGTTGCTTAGACCAATGCTTATGTCCAACGCCTGACGTGTGATCCTAGCGTTAAGCTAGAAGATGCGGCGTGTACGTTGAATGCCAACAGGCCACCCGAAAAATGAAAGGTTTTTAGTAAGTCAGAAAAATAACTTGCTACTAATATCGTCGGCTGACATTAATTATTGATAGCCTGTTGATATGACTATATTGAGATTGTTTTCAAATTGTGGAAGTGGTTGAAAACTACCAAGCATGTCGTGCATAACAATAGGCTTAGGCTACTTCAACTCTCCTTGTAGGCAAAACTAATTTGCCATGAGTCCCGATTCTTTGCAATCCTAACAACGCTTTGTAATTTTTTGTTGACCGACTATACACATTGGGGCATAAGTTTGCGCCAGTTTCGCAATGTGATTAATGTTTCCATACAAAGATGAAAACCAACTTCAAATTCAACTGCGCCGGCACGGAGTTCTTTTTTTTTTCAGTTATTGAATTGTCTCATTAATTTCTTATTATCGTTTTGTCTTATACTAGCTTAATTAATATAAAATTAGCTATATCTCACGTTACAAAAGCAAGTTAGGAGTTGTAATGACTGCCTATGAAAGTTAAATTTCATAAAAGGTTTATGAGGAGCATATTTCCACCTTCACATTCGCTAGACACTCTTTTTTCTCTCTCTCTCTCTCTCTCTCTTTTTTCTAGTGAAATGACTCTCTCTCTCTCTCTCTCTCTCTCTCTCCATTTGATTCCTTTCTTATACTATTTAACGAAGAAAACTAGCTTGTTTCCTTTTTTATACTATTTAACGAAGAAAACTAGCATTATTTTTACCATCTCTCTCATCAGTTTCACTATATAAATGCTTGATCACTCCCAACAAGATATTATCTTATCTAGCATCCTCTTTTCAATATGCTTGTAGAAGGTTATCAATTTTAATTTATGGTTTCATCTTGTGAATCACCAAAACTGAAGAGTAAAAATTTCTTTTCATGATGGCATGAGTATAAACAATTAATTGCCTATTATTTTTTCAAATAGTTTGAGCGAACTATATTTTAAAAAAGAAAATAATATTTCGATCCAATTATCTAATTGGCCTTGACCTTGTGGGCGTTGGCCAGATATATTTTCACGTGACGCTTGTGGAATTTCAGAAGCATTGCACGTCAATCTTCCTTATCTACAATCAAGAGACCTTCATAGCAACTTGAGAGAGAGAGAGAGAGAGAGAGTTTGAGTCATTAAGATATTGATATCCCAGTTCACGTCAGCTTCTTCACCATCTTCAGTCTCTTTAAAAGTTTCACTACTAGAAATGCACAGAAGATTAGGCTGGAGCTTGTGCTCCAGCTAAAATATTTCTGAAAAATAGGCGCAAAATATGTGATGTAAAACTAGATAGACAGTATCTGCACCATAAATCAACCTCTCTCTCTCTCTCTCTCCATATTTCTGTTGTAGACTTATCAAGCAATTTAATTCTGGTTTTTAGAGATATGGGGATGCTCTGCAGGCATCAGCAGACGCAGGTCTAATACTTGCCTAAGCAATTCTGGATAGTGCTGGCGTGATTGTTCAGAGAGCTGACTTGACAACATGCTATGATGAAAGAGGTGCTATATCCATCTATTCTCCCAGTCTCCCGCCCGCTTCTCGCCCGCCACCACCTAGAAATCTTTTCCATCTACTATTGTCCTGTCCAACATCTAATCCATGCGACGTTGATTGTCGCAGGTACGAAGTACAAATTGCCCAAGTACGTTTTGAGTGGGCGAACAATTGGATTGAAGATAATTGACAAAGGAGGCGGGGCAGATTTTGCTCAGCTTCGTGTGTAAATCCTATGAATTGATATTGATAGTTTGATGAAAAAATTTGCATAAAAGTGGAGGGCATTCATGCATTTTAATGATGCACGCTTCAATACAAATCTCACGTAACTTCTGCCTAACGAGATGTATGACTTCCACAATTTCATATGGTTTGTTTTATTAGTACCTGAACCTTATAAAGAAATGCGAAAAGTAATCAATTTATGTGATTGTTACAGTGGAATATCCGGGCATACTTTGTTGCTAGACCATTCTCTTCCCTAACTTGTTAGTGTTTGTCCGGCGAGTCGACCTCATAATATTTTCTGTCTGTTATGTGGAGTGGCCAATGGCCCCCACAATTCCGATGCTCCAATTTGTTTCATTCAGAGCCTTTCATACCAAATCTCCATAGTTTGTTTCTCTTGGTTAAATCACGCATAAAGTGGAGATACCCATTGGGCAAAACAAAGCTGTCAAAAAGTATAATAAGATTGCTGGTGGCTAGCAGCATCAAAGTCCTCTTAATATTGTCTATAGCAAGAGCACGGAGTTGCAGGTTTGTAGTAGAATTTCTTCCAAATGATTGATCATGATGTTGTGGTTACGGTCAAGGAATTCGATTCCCTCACATTCCATGAGATTTGGCTCCTTAAATCTCAGGACGAGAATCCTCGTGAACCTACTAGCCACAACTCGAATCCTTTCATTGTTCATTCTTATTTCTCTCCCAAGATTGGATCGAAGTTGTCCATCAACCATCGACAGAATTCCCCTTCAACGATTTGGAGATCCGTTAGACATGGATATACAATCTCGTGTATTGCTTGTTTTCGGTAATCATTTAATTGAGCAGTTAATCTCGTCAATCACGTCTTGCCATGAATGAACTCCCTACGTTTTTGGGAATGGTCAACATGCATAAATGACATTATGAGGAAAGCACGATAATTAAAGGTCTGTCTTGTCATATTCTAATAAAAATGCAATAAAGAAAGAAGTTACGAATTAGATAGGATTGACTTAAGTGATATTGATCTTGGTTTTGGTTATGTACTGCAAGCGAAAAATATTTTTCTAGAAAAAAAGTGAAGATGTAAATCAAAAGTTAATTGTTTCTAAATAAGAATTGCGACCCCAAGAGTTTGCGTCAATTAGATATATTCAGTCTATAATCAACGTGAAAAAGGTGTTAAATATAATATTCACCAAACTTACATTAGCCACTAAGATCAATATAAAGCAAATAGTACGTACATATGTTATAAGAGGTAGAAATAGTGGTGTTGCTATTTTCTTCTCTGTCCTCAGCTGCAAAAAATCTCATCAGCTGGATTTTAAATTTTAGCCTTTAGAAGAATTTGGACAATTCAAATCATTAAAAAAAAAAAAGAAAAAAAAATGCTACAATGCAGAAAATAAGTACATGCCTTTCTTGGCGGTGAAAACATTGTCGGAAATACTACAAAAATTACATGAAAAAGACAAAAACATGCGACGCAATCTAAGATAAACGACGGAACCAAAATGTCACTAAATATCGTGATTGATTGACCGCCACTTGATCGACCTAATATGCGTGGAGTGTCTAAGGACAACACACCGAATTATGACAAGCACTCCAAAAGCCACTTCGTCACTTGAATACCCCCAGAAGAATTTTGGGCAGTCTCACACTCCTCATTCTCTACTCCTTTTTCCCAGACACAGTCTTCTATTCGCAGTATCACATTAATTAATCTCTTTTCCTTCCTTTTTTCCCAGCCATTAACACATAGAAGGCAAAAGTCTGGTATTTTCAATGATCTGCAACCAGTAAAGTCTAGGTATTTGAGAGTCTCCAGTTCATCGAGGCCTTTAACTGCCAGAAGCTCTTCACAATATACAATCACCAAGGACTCCAGCTTTTTCAAATCGAATAGATTATCTAGACTTTCAATCTTAGGACACTGGTATATTCCCAAATGCTCCAATGACTCCAGCGAACCAAGACCTTGGATCGCAGTTAGATTTGGGCAATTGGACATCCTTAGCATCTTCAACCTCTTCAAACTCGAAAGACCGGCAAATCCTTGCAGGAGTTTTAACCCTGCCACTTCAAATTCAATTAATTGTTCGAGCCCATCGAGTTGAACTTCCTTCCAAAGGCAGTAATGAATACTCAAACGTGTTAATTTTCTGAAGTTATGACAAAATGACAAAGTGGTTGATGACGTATGATTTTCGAGTGACAATGTTGACATAGATAGTTGAAGGAACTCGAGGGATTGTCGGCAAGGACCATCTTGGAAGAACAAAGGATGGTAGTTCTCATCATGACCACTATAACTCAACTCCACCAATTGAGTTAGGTTTGAGAGATCTGAGACCCACCGTAACGACTTTGATCCAAAGCTTAGACTTTTCAAACTTGTGGGAAGCTCAGGCAAGAGTTCAAGTCTACTACAATGACGTAATCTTAATATCTCTAAGTGAGGAAGTAGATTAATCGTCAAAGGAACATTTCTGATAGGGCTAGATTCCAAGTTAAGAACTCTCAAAAGTGATAATTTCCAAATGTCCTCGGGAATGTCTTTTAGAGATAGGCAAAGCCCAGCATGTAGCTCTTCCAACTCCTTTAGTGTGACAATGCTTCGCGGTAACTCCCTTATCAAAGATAATGAAATCTTGATGACCTTTAATCTACTTAGGTCTCCAACAGATTTAGGTAACCGAAGACATTTTGTGTCCCAGATATCCAACTTGAGTAGCGATTTCAAGTTCCCAATCGACATGGGGAGTTTTTTCATTTTAGTAGATGATAGAATGAGAGACTTAAGTTCTCGTAGGTTCCCAATAGAACCAGGAAGTTGTCTGATTTTTGTAGACTGCAATCTAAGTGTTGACAAGCACTTGTGGTTACCAATGGAGTTGGGTAATCTTGAGATAGCCGTAAACGAGAGATCCAACTCTACCAGTGATGTCAGTCTTGCAAAGGATTCAGGAAGCTTCCTCAACTTTCTGCAATCGGCTAAGTACAAGTACTTGAGCTTCTCTAACCCTCCAATTCCTTCGGGCAACTCCCTAAGACTTGTACACCCTTCCGCGTTGAAGTAAATCAGGCACTTAAGCTTTTCGAGGGAACCATCAACCTCAATCAGTCGACTGCAACCTTGAAGGATCAATCTCTCTAAGCTCGTATAATGAGAGAAGTCTGGAGTCTTGGTTATCTCTTCACAACATGTGAGATCCAGAACTTTAAGCTTCTTGGCAACCTATTAAAATAGCTAAAGAGAGTAAAGGGAAAATTCCGTGCTAATTTAGAGCCAATAAATGGTTGCGCTGGAACTTAGATGTAATTGGGTTGAGTCATTTTCCTCATTTAACCCATATAAATCGTTTATTTAGCACTAACACCTATCTAACCTGATCCACATATATCGACCTATATATTAATTCAATACAATCTAATTTAATGGTACAAGACCATCTCAGTTAGCTTAGTTTTACTTGTGGAATGGCCTTGATTAATCGATTTGTGAGCCATTTTATTTACAACATGTTATTGCCTTTATAGTTATGGTATAGTTGATTTTAATTAAAAATAGAAAAACTGTGTGAGACAATTTAATGGAGATAAATAAATATAGCGACGGATGATACCTTGATTTCACTCCATCCAGCCCAGTCATCCATGATGGAACTGCAACACAGCTCGAGAACTACAAGATTGCTTGGATGGAAATTGATGGCCAACAACTCTGGAGGACAATAATACCAGGCCATGTGTCTTAACTCTGAAAGTTGATTATCAAAGTCTCCATCTAATTGTTTCCTAAATAATCTAAGGAACCTTATATTTGGAAGCCTTGAAAACTCTTTGCTCGTATAGGTTCCCGATTCAAATCCATCTAAGCAGATTGCTTCAATGGCCTCCTTTCTCTGCCATTCAATGGTAAAGTAGCATAAGAGTAAATGAAAATTGTTTTCAAATTCTCTCTATTGAAAAGGGCTCCTTATTGATAAATAAAATATTGAGAAATCTAGAATTCAGTGGCCAAGCATATCGTTTTACCTCCTTTGTTCTTATGATTTTATTGGCCATCTCAGGAATCCACAACCTGCTCTGGTTTCTTGGATCCATTATCTTCATATCTCCACGAACAATTTTCCTCCCGAGATATCTCAATTGGTCATGCATCCATAATTTGTTATCATCAGTTATCTTTATCAAGGACCTATAAACAAGGACTTGAATCGAATAATCTGGGAAAAATCTACAATCTTTCCACATGAAGAATGCATTCGTCTTGTCTTCGTTCACAAATAGACAAGCGATATCGAGAAAGATCTGTTTTTGCTCAAGACTTAGGGCATTGTAGCTGATCTTCAGCTTGTCTTGGACCTTCTCATGAGGTATTTCCCTCAAATTGTCCAGCACATCTATCCATGATGCTTTGTTTTGCCAATGAAGTAATGAGCCTATGACTTCGAGAGCCAAGGAAGCCCCCAGTCATAGAAACTACTTCTTTCGAAAGACCAACATAATTATCTGGAGGAGGATTACTTCCAAAAGCATGTCTACTGAAAAGCTCAAGTGATTGAATGGAATCCAACGGCTTCAATTCATACTTCAAAGTTTGGTTGGCTTCTATGATGCTTCTATTCCTGGTTGTCAAAATAACTCGCTTCCCGAGCCAAATGAAATGTGCTTAATGGCTAGTTTCTCGAGTTGCTCCTCATCATCCACATCGTCGAGAATGATGAAGAGTTTCCTATAAGAAAGTCGCTGCCTAATCACCTACAATGACTAAAGAGAATGATCGACAACTCTCGAACATTTCCCAAGAAGCAGCAATGACTAAAGAGGGAATTTAGTTTGTTGAACACAACCTTAGCAAGAGTCGTTTTACCGATTCCACCCATTCCATGGATTAGCACAAAGCGCAAGCCCTCGGAGTCCATGTCCAACAACTTCAGAACGACTTCCACTGGATCGTCCATTCCAACTAAATGCTCGGTAACGTATTTGTCTTTTGTCTTCAGCTTCATCACAATCTCTTGTAGCACCGATTGAATGAATTTCCAATGCCTGCCACACTAGTGAGTTAACTAAGTTGATATTGTAAAAGATGACCTCGGGACACTCAACATGTGGTTGCAACCAACATGGCTAGTGCCACTTATTTAATCGGCTAGTGCAACCGATGGGAAGACATTTTTATGTGCGTTTAGAACACGAATTCCCAGTGATTTAAACGAATAATCACATACAGAAAATTATGACCTTTTTTATTTATTTATTTGCTTCCGAAATGGTAACACTTTGACATAGATGGATAGGACACTTTCTCTAATTCCATGTAAAAATCTATCGATAAGGAGAGAGAAGGTAACTTTTACGGATGTGATCCACAATTTACAAACACAAAGATCTATAAAATTAGATCTATCAATGAAAGAATGCCCTCTTGTCTATCATTCAAAGAATAGACTATTAGATGTAGGCATTTTCCCATGTTAAAGGAAGCAAGGCATTGCTAATTGATTCCTAATCCCTTTTTAAGGCAGTCTTGGTAGCTAGGATAAGAGCTAAGAAGAAATGTATTGAAAGTTTTCACACTTAAGATAGTTAGAAGCAAGGTACATGAAAAAGCTAACCCACCAAATTGGAGAGCTAAAGTTTCGACCGAAAAATAAAAATAAAAATTGGAGTGCTAAAGTAACGAAAGAATTAAAAAAAAAAACAAAAACACAAAAATACATCCTTGAATTTATTAACACATCTCCCACCACTTGCTTACCCGGTTTTTGCTTCATTTGACTTCGGTGAATGACATAATTGATTCGGTTATCGAAAATAAATTTGAAAACAAACATGGTATTCATTCAATTTCAAACAACTTAAACGAGAATCCATCCAAGTTTGGGCATATAATTAATGAAAGTCCAAAGCAAAAGTTAATGGAGTGCTTCAGGATCCGTGCATACCCTTGCTTTTTCAACTCCCATCCTTTGATTTGGGCTATACTTATGAGGGCATCCTCCCACTTTTGCCTCGTCTCGCGACCGAACTTCTCTTCATGCTCCTCCAAAGCGTTGACGTACCGTTGAGACTTAAGCTTAACATCACGAGGCTTAACGTCGTAGAAAATCGGCATAATCTCCTTCTCAGATGGTTTGGATTTCTTGCAATCCACCATGTGCGCGAGCTCGCGAAGGCACCACGCGCTCGAAGCATAACCTTTAGAGAAGATGGGTATGTAGATCTTCGACTTTTCAATGGCTGCCGGTAGCTCATCAGCTATTTCTTTACCGACGTGGAGCTCTTCCTCGTCGAGGAAAACACGGATGTTTGCTTCTTGCATTTGGTGATAAAGACAATCTGTGAAGCCTTGGCGAGTGTCCGGCCCCCTGAAACTCAGGAAGATGTCATAGTCAATCGCCGACGGCTCACCACCGCTCGTTCCTGCCTCCGACCGGTTTCCCATGTTCATTCTCACAAGTATTTTCTTCTGAGGGTTTCCTCTCTCGTAGCACCTGAACAAGAAAGGCTCGTTCACTTTACCCCCACCGAAGTTCGTTTATATTACGCTTCGGACCTATCTTCCTAGAACTTTCCCCACTGTTTTTCACATAAGAAAAGCAAACCAATTCGAGTCTTCGTCAACTCTAAAATGGCGTAACCAGTACGCATAGCTTTTTGGCCCCCGGTGGTCTCTGCCTCTTGTTGACTTGACTTTGGCGAACGCCCAATCTGTAAGTCGTTCTCAAAGGAAATAAAATATTGAGGAAATTACAGTACTAGCCCTTGTTTTCTCCATGATTTCATTTTCGGTCCCCAGCTATGCTTTTTTTTTTGGGCACAGACAAATCGAGATTAGAATTTTATTTTACTTCCTTAAGTCTAGTATCTTTTTCAAATTGAGTGATATTTTGGACATAGTTTTTTATTAGATTTACTTGAAAAGGAAATTCTCCACTTTAATTAGTTAATTTGTTTCCTAGATTTATTTGGAGAGACTTTCTTTTGTCTTTTTTTTTTTTTTTTTTTTGGTAGTGCTCGCATCTTGACTTTCTTTAAACTTAAGCAATTGAAATTTACACATGAAGTTGAAATGTGGAAGATTTCTTCATGGAAAGAACGAAGCAATGCCCATTATCAACATTGAAATGCATAAAACAGAAATAGATCTATCAAGAGAGTGCATAATAATCATTCTATAATTTTTATTCTTTTATTTTTCTTTTTTCGAGAGAATACCTTTTGGAATAGAAATTCGTCCGGGTAAGGCGATTTTATTTTTTTACTTCTAGAACAATTTTTTGGTTTATAAATAAGTTTCTAATAGAAATGAAAAGTAATTTTTTTTTCTATTTTTAGAACAAAAATTAGGAATAAAATCTCTTCTTATCGCTCATCCTAGCTACTAGCTGGCCGCCCACCCACCGCTTGCCACCTCCCGTTGCTGGCTGGCTATTGTCCTTCGCTGGCCACCTCCAGCTGCGCACTACCTTCAACCACTCTGAAAGAAGAAATTTTGTGTCGTTATCAAGCGAATTTTTATTTCAAAAATAAAAAAATTATATTATCATCAAACACGTATAAAAGTCTATTTCTGGCTAAAAATTAATTTCTAGAATAGAAATCGCACATAGCATGAGTCCATAAGCAAGCAAAAAAAAAAAAATGAAGGGATCACGACGCGAATCAGGTACTCACAGAGGTAGGTTTTCTAAAGAGTCACTTACGAAAAAAAAATCATTAAAAAGTTTAATAAAAAATTAGGAAAAATAAAAGAAATAGGGCATTGGCTGGCAAAAGTAGCTTGGCATGGTTAAAAGCACAACAACAGAGAGAAGAAAAAGGTGGGCAGCGTGAGAAAGGACGTACCGGCAAAAGCCGTGGAAATGATGGGCGTATAACGAGCACGAGATGTTTGACCGACTGCAAGATTGAATGGCAATTTTCTTTCGTCTACCGAATTATGGTGAGCGCTTGCTTGGCAAATTCCGATGGACGTGCCAGGGCCATTCTGGTATATTCATTCAGCGATAAAAAAGACGGATCCCCAGATTTTTTTATATTTTTTTTATTATTTTTTTTTTTGGTGGGGGCAGAGGGAGGATAGGAAGGAGGGAGGGAAGACTCCGTCATCCCGCCGCAAGTCTTGCTTTGGTCATGGGGTTGGGTTTGGTTTGTTTCGTTTTCATTTTCGTACGTCGTTATTGTTTTTGGTTTATTTCCTTTTTTTGCCCTTTTCTGGAGGACAGACGAATTAATTTATTTATTTTCAAATTAATCTTCTTTTCAAACAACTTTTTTTTCCCGTCATGGGAAGACTTAAGCTGCGCATGACAACGCTTCTGTTCCAGGGAAGAGTTTTTCTTCAAAAATAGTTATTTTCTATTTCTGCTCCGGAGAACAATTTCTGAGTAAAAGAACAAATTTGGTAACGACACAAAATTTCTACTCTTGGAATAGAAAAAGAATAGAAATGCGTTTGGTAACGCAACAATTTCTTTTTTGTTTTTATTCATTTTTTATTCTTGTTGACGGATCGTCGCCCGTCGCCCGCCGCCTGTCGCCGCTGCCGACCGGCGACCGGCGTGCAACGACCAGCGACCGGCGGCGGCAACGGCGACCGGTGGTGGCGGCCGCGGCGGCGACCGGTGGCGGCGGCAGTGATGGTTCCCGTGCGATTACGGTGGTCGCGGCAAGAAAAAAAATAAAAGAAAATTAAAAAAGAAAATCAGCTTGTTTCTAGAAGTTGTTCCTAGGAACAAGAAGCAACTTTTTTTTGCTTTTTGTTTCTATTCCCAAACCATTCTCGGGCTAAGTTTTTATTCCCGGGAACAAAATAATAATGTGGCGTTACCAAACAGGATTCTATTCTTTTTTTGTTCCGAGGAACAAAAAAACAGAAACCATGAGAAACAGAAGTGTTCTCATGCGCTACCTTATCTTTCTTTCTCTTTTCTTCTTTGGGACAGTCCGCTCCCACGTTGGGGGAGGGGGGGGTCGGTCCGTGATTGTCGACAGCTTCTCTGGTCTCTCGTTTCATTGTTTTGATTGGTGGCGGTGCGATTTTCTCAATCACTATAGGGGCGCGTTTGGACCAGGGGTGTGAGAGAGGGTAGCTATCTTTGGATAGCATTTCTTATTTTTACTGATTTTCAATCATTATCAACACATGGTAAACTTATTAAAGGGCTACTTTAAAAAAGAAAAAAAAGAAAAAAGCAAAGTTTACCGTGATTGACAATTCTGGCTTGAACCTTCTTTTATGTCAATAAAAATCACAAATTTTATTTAGTCTCAAATCTAGCCCTGTTAATCAAAGCTTGAGATCTTGTAGATTGTGACAAGCACTTTGGTAGGGCATGGTTTCAGATTCTCCCTTACTATACTTCTTAACAAAATCAATTTATGTATTAAATGAGATTGATTGATTAATGTCCATTTGAAGTAAATTTCGAAGTTTCAAGGGGAGGACTTGGGCTTGCTCTAGAAAATAAGGTTTTGATTATGAGTTTGGCAGATTCCATGGCATCTCTTGATGGGTGGTGATCCACATCCACAACTTCATATTATGACAAAGCAGTGGAGGTTGGCCAGAGAGATTTAATTTGGAGATCTTTTTGACTTGCCGGTGAAGTGAACGAAACTCATCATTATTTTTCAAGTTGTGGCTAAAAAAATAAAAGACAATGGATGGTGATTTAAATTCAAGTAGCAAGCAATGTGGATTTTCCTTGAATTAGTGTAAATTCTTGCATGGATCATATGCAATGAAAATTATAAAAATAAAGTAATTACAACTTGCATGTTAGTAATTTAGATTGTGTCTTCATTTAAAAAAATCACAAAATATATATATATATATATATATATATATATATATATATATATGTTTAGGGGTTTATTTGGGGAAATTTAGATTCATGTCCATTATATTTGTATTATTCTCCAAGGATTACATTTAGATTACATTACGCTAAATTTTCGTAATTACAAGAACGATTTTTAGGAAAGCAACTTATTTTGACAAATTGAGTCTGCACATTTATTATAACATCCCGGGCCCCACTGTGTAATATTGTCTGCTTTAGGTCACCCGCCTTGGCACGGACGAACCGCCATCCCAGCCACGGTCTTTTCCCTCACGGCTTTAAAATGTGTTACGCAGATTAGAGGGACCAAGCCTTATAAGTTAACCAAGACCTCCCCCTCTAGGCAATGTGGGATAAGAGAAGAGAGAGACCCCTTCCTTGCGCACGTTCGAGGACCGTCGCTTGGGCCATCACACTCTCCACCTCTTAACAGAAGAGCGTCCTCGTTGTGGCCCAACATGAGGTCGGAAGTCGAAACAGCATGCTTGATGTGGCCTCACACGCGGTCGGGAGTCGGCTCTGATACCACTTGTAACATCCCAGGCTCCACTGTGTAATATTGTCCGCTTTGGGTTATCCGCCCTGGTGCGGACGAACCGCCATCCCAGCCACGGTCTTTTCCCTCATGGCTTTAAAACGCATTACACAAATTAAAGGGACTCAAACCTTATAACTTAGCCCAAGACTCCTTCCCTAGGTGATGTGGGATAAGAGAAGGACCATTTCCTTGCGCACATCCGAGGACCGCCGCTCAGGCCGGTCACACTCTCCACCTCTGAACAGAAGAGCGTCCTCATTGTGGCCCCACACGAGGTTGGGCATCAGAACAACATTCTTGTTGTGGCCCCACATGAGGTTGGGCGTTAGAACAACATTCTTACTATGGCCCCACACGCGATCGGGATGTTATATATATCCCTTAATACATTAGTATATCTCAAAAGTCTTGCACGAGACTTCCCATTCACTACTCGCGAGGTCTCATCTTGAAGCTCGATATCGAGGCCTTATGTCATTTTATCAGATGCGGCTCAGGTTTTTATTTTACTCCTGCTTTATTTATTTTAACTGCTTTGATTATTGATTTTTTATTTTGCCTAAGGGTTTCCCCTTGTCAGAGCACCTAATCAATGAAAGGCTCATTCACTTTGCGTTGGCATAAAAAGTAGATTGACCAGCCACAACTGAATTTCGTTTGTATTATGCTTGAGAGCTCTATTTCTAGACTCGAATTTTAATTTATAGTAAATATGATACAGATATATCTGATAGACGCAAATTGCGCAACCCAAGATCTCCATAACCAGAACAAGAACATGCATAATTGAGTAGAAAGATTAACGCACTTGGATCCATCGAAGATAAAGCGGAAGCAAAAAAAGGGATTACCCACATATAAAGGGGATCCACGCATCAAGTCCTTCTCCTCTATTGCCCTCCGTATCACTGGCTCAATGAGGCGGCCCCCTCACGTGTAGCGTTAGGTAAACGCCCCTTAGGTGAGGATACATGTGAGAATTCGGGTTAGAGGAGAGACTTGAGCATTATTTATAGAGTTTCCAGCCGATCCCTCATTACGGGCCGGCTCAACTCGGCCCACACTAGCCAGCCCATATTAGACTAATTAAGAAACCTTCTATCTCTCTTTAGACCAACCCTGTTTTACGATAACCGTAAAAACAGTAAATTACAATATCAATTAATTTAGTCCACATTAGGAAAACTCTTACATTCTCCCACTTGGACTATATTAATTGAAATCGTACCGTATGTGCGCACATTTGGTCCAGAGATAATTCTTAATAGTCAATCCTATCTCATAAAGTTTTAAACACTGAATCATGGCGGTAACTGCATGTATACACACAGAGCCTTCCATGGTCACGAGTGCTCTCAACTTTATTAATATGGATTCAATATGATAGTGTGTCAAATGGATAACGTCTCTCATAAAGAGATCCCATTTGTCAGTCACCATTCTCTTACCTTAGGTGTCACAAAAACTTGTGCCACAAGAGAATGCTTTATGGTTCCAATGAACCCACATATGTCTTGTCCTTATGGTTAACCTTTCTTTATGTATCACAAGACATATGCACAAGGCTAATAACCGGATGCCCGGATGCCCCTAGCCTTCACTCAAGGTTTATATAATCCATTGAGACTTTATCAATATGTATTCAACATAATAACAATACATTCAAAAATATTTTATTGAATGCAAAAGTTGATACATATCAAACCGTTACTAAGTGTAACGAACCACAGATGTGAACTTTATCAGATAAAGCCAAAATAGCTCCCACTAAACAACAGTATCCGAAGATACTCCTAAGCCCATGTTAACGATATGTTACTAAAATACACATGGGCATAGGCCTTTAGTTAGTGGATTCGCAACCACATCATCTGTGAAAATATGTTATATTATAAGTCACATTTCTGTACCGTTTCTTTATGGTAAAAAAATATCTTACCACCATATATTTAGACCCCTTGAGACCTCTGTAGTAAATAAATAATACTACAAATTTGTTATCTCAATACAACCGTATGGATCTATCTATCAAGTTAAAACGATCAATTCCGTCATGAGATTTTAGAGCCTAAAAGCCCAAGTAACAGCTTAAAAGAATGTTACTAACACTGCTTACATAGCAGAAGATAACAAAGGACTTTATTTACTGCACTTCCTACTAACATAAATATATATTCCGTTATTGATTGCATGTCATCGTAACAGCCAGCAAAGTTTACATCTAAATACTCTACTAAATGCAAGAATTGAACATGTCTATAAATTAACATATAATCTCTTGTCTTCTTTAAGTACCTTAAAACCTTATTGACAGCAACCCAGTGATCATGTCTTGGATTTCACCGATATCTGCCTAGAAATCCCGTCACAAAGACAACATTTAGTCTAGTGCAAATTCGAGCATACATTATACTTTTAAGTGCACTGACACAAGGTACACCATTTAATTAGATTTTCTCAATATCTAAATAAGGACAATGTGATAGATTTAGTCCATCAGCCTTAACAACAGGAGCAATTCCTGGCTTGCAATGATGTATATTGAATATTTCCAATATATAATCAGCAAATGTCCTTCGAGAAAATCTAATATAATATGGCAAAAACAATCCTTACAAACCTCAGTACAAAGGATATAAGATGTCTCAAGGTCACAATTTGTAAGTAAAACATGAGAAAAAAAAATGAATTTCCTCCCACTGACCTTGCAGTATTTTGAATTACTTTGTTCCAAATTGAACAAAATAACAACACTATGAAATTTTAATAATATTGTCTAGGAACTTGCTTAAGACCATGAATAAGACTTTTCAGTCTACGCACAAGGTTACTTAAATCTACTGCAAAATCATCCAAATTGCACAATATAGATTTTGTATCTATTTGGTGTAACTTTATATAAAAATAAATTATTAATGCCACGTTCACTCGAAAGAACATTTAAAGAAATAATTATTTCTTCACTATAAACAATCCACCCCTCTTCGAGTTAAAACGTTAGTTACAAATTTGGCTTTAAATTCCACAATCTTTGTTTGAAATTCTTTTAGTTTTGTACGCCAATTTGTAACTAATAAACTTGTGATCTTCAGACAAATCAGTAAGTTTCCAAACATGTTTCATAGATTGTATATCGTCTTTTATGGCATCTAATCACATACTTAATTGAGAATAAGAAACGACATTTATAAATATGTCATTACATCAACCATATAGTGGATATTGTAATCATGCTCTCACAAATAGACTATATAGTCTGATGGTATAAATGATCGTCTTTCCTTAACAAATCTCCTTAATAAAGCTACAACCACTTCATTCTGCACTTGAGAGGTTTAAGAAATTTCATTATAAACTATATCAAGAATAGTACCTTGAACCTCAACAAGTTTAGTCTATGGTACAGAGATTCCATAATTATCTGTATAGGTAAAGACAAAAACACAATAACCTCCATCATACTATTATCTTTAATAATCTGAGAGCAGCTATCCTCTACAATTACGTCAATATTTAGAAACTTTAGAGTATGTGATTTCATAATTCTTGTACCTTTTTTAGGGTAATAAAATCAATACCCCTTTTGTATATGAAAAAATTGCTTTTATAATATCAGCCAACAAAAGACCAGATAAATTAGTCTTACTAATCATACTCATCACCATGTTCAATATGGTGCATTTATGCCTTTCGCCCAAATCTTTTTGTCAAAATTTTCAGGTATAGTAATTAAACTACCACCCCAGAATTTACCAAGTATTTGACAAATGACCTTTTAAGCTATTTCGCATTGTCATACTTGCCAAAATACTCATTGCCATTGTTAAATTTGACAACCTTTTTAATCATATACGAGATGTATATGTCATTAGAATTTAAACACAATTTTTGCAAATGTATCCTAATTTCAATATCAGACAAGACATAATTTCAAGCAACTAAGGCTTCCTTCATCTTATAGCAAGGTCCGGTCAAGCAAACCTCTTTTCAAGTGTTCCGAATGGAGCAACGCTTCATGGACAATAAGCAAATTCAATTGCTCTTTTCTCAAGCAACAAATCATATGTCCATAACTTAAAATTTGAAGCAGTAAAAAAAAAAAAAAAAAAACCTCAATATGACGGAATTACCATTTATAGAAAAGGTGACTGAAAAACAAGCAGTATATAATTAGCATCATGTGAGCATTATGTAACTTGACGTACAAGTACACATCCAGAGAGTTACATGCAAAATCACATAATCACATTTGGGCAGAATACATGACATGCAATTGTACACTCCCCACATGATAAGGGTTATGAGAATATGTTCCAATTTTTCGTGAATTCATCACCTTTGGGCATATGAATCACTAGAATCAGTCACTCCTCCACCACACTATCATGTATCCCTCCATGAACTAATACACAATCACCTCCTTTGGGAGTATGATTACGTATTAGACCAGGAGACATCCCAATCATCATACGAGACCGAAATTTCTCAAACCCAATCAAGCGTGCCACTTTGGCGGTCACTACTCAATTGAATCATTGAAATTCTCTCATACCAGGGATATAAGCTTTACTCCTCACATTCACCATATATATGTGATTTTAACTTTAGTGATAGGGGCATCATATCACCAAAATCACATATCATGCTAATTATATTGCTTTATTCATTAATATATATATATATAGTGAACCTGAAAGACAGATTCCAATGAGATCATTGATCACAGTAACATAAGAAATTTCTCATAACAGAGAATAAAACATCTCTTATGCACCCCAATTACATATTATCAGAACAACATAAAAAGAATGTTGATCTATAATATCTCTCACAAATTAACATCAATAGTAATATAGGGTACACCAAATCAACAAGCACTATTGCTCATGAGTTTCATACGGCAAAACATGACTCCAAGGCCAACATCTGATTTATTAGCCAATTTTAAGCAACAAATTATCATTGTAATCAACCAGTGGCCTATTAATTGAGTCAAACCGAGAGAACCAAATATCTAAAATTTAACAAGAGATACGATTGCTCTGCATAAATATTGCCATACTCCTTAACCATAAAAAATATTCAACTTGATAGACATTAACAAGTGACCGGATGAATTCATGTACAATATGCAGTAACTTAATTGACATGCATTACCCATATTCAACAGATGTGTTAATCGGACATCGGTTTGGTCACGAGTCCTTAAGTCGTCTATCATTAAAAAATTACCAGTGTGTAAAGGAGTATACTTGAGTAACAAAAGTTTCATAATCTTTATTATTTCTCATCAGCTCAATACAAAGCTCAAATACAATCTCATATGAATTGTATCTCATTAAGCCAGCTTCAGTTCACAATAAAGTTTGATTTTTATTTATGAATCACACATTTATAATATTTATGTGATAACATACCTCTAACCCAACACTTATATTTCCAAAATCACAGAAAATATAAGAAAAATACGCAAAAGTACACTAAAAATACACGTATTTAGGGTTCCGTATGTATTTTCACATCCATAAAACTATCAAAGATATAAAATAAATATACCACAAGATAGGAAATCACCATACGAATCCATCAACGCCAGCCACGCGCCGATCCGATACTCCACGCGCCCTCACGCGCCTCCTGACTGCGCGGCGCGTGGAGCTCACGCGCGGCGCGCGTTCTACGCCCAGGCGGCGCGTGGCCGCGCGTGGGGGCGCGTGCGGCCTCCCCCGGCGACGCGCCGCCGACCGTCTTGCTCGTCTCGTCGAGCCCAGTCCTAATTTGTGATTTAATTTTATTTTTATTGAACAAAAAAATCTCGAAAATCACAAATTAGGGCAAAACCTTTATGCGTTCAAGTTCTAGGGTTATGGTTGCTCTGATACCACATGATAGACGCAAATTGCGCAACCCAAGATCTCCATAACCAGAACAAGAACATGCATAATTGAGTAGAAAGATTAACGCACTTGGATCCATCAAGATAAAGCGGAAGGCAAAAAAAAGGATTACCCACATATAAAGGGGATCCACGCATCAAGTCCTTCTCCTCTATCGCCCTCCGTATCACCTGGCTCGATGAGGCGGCCTCACGTGTAAATAAGCGTTAGGTAAACGCCCTTAGGTGAGGATACATGTGAGAATTCGGGTTAGAGGAGAGACTTGAAAGATTATTTATGAGTTTAAAAGTCACCCCATTACTACGGCCGCGCTCAACTCGCCCACACTAGCCATTGTATATTGGTAATTAAGAAACCTTCTATCTCTTTTAGACCAACCCTGTTTTACGATAACCGTAAAAACAGTAAATTACAATATCAATTAATTTAGTCCACATTAGGAAAACTCTTACAATATCAATTCGAGAATTTTTATGCTATTTACTTTTATTTTTTGACACAACACAAGGAAATCGAGATTGTAATTTTATTTTATTTCCTTTAACTCTAGGGCTTCTCAGATCCCACTTTTAAAAAGGTGATTTTTTTTTTGTAAAATAAATTTATGAGTAGATTTCTGCTCCAATAGTAAACTCCCAATTTATTAGCTAATTCGTTTCCTAGATATATTTGGAGTGACTTTTGTTTTGTTTTGTTTTTTTTTTTTTGTTTTTTTTTTTTTCGGTACTCGCACTTTGGCTTTCTTTAGAATTAAGCAATCAAAAATTTCTTATAAAAATGTTGACATCTCACCTAAAATATTTTCATAATCTCTAAAATTTAAATTACAATATTACTAAATTTGATGGAAAAGCAAAAAAGTTGTTCTTACTTTTTATAAGCCCAAACAAATAGACACTGATCTCTAGGTTATTTTATGGATTCGACTCTTTGAATTCAGATGTGAAAATTAAATTTTTTTTTTTCCCCTTTTGAGCTTAGTGATTGGTTCCGGACCTTTTATTAAGCATTATGAGTTTCACAACTACACTTATAACACAAAAAAAATCTTCGTAAAAACAGCTAAAAATTGACTAACATTTGCAATTCCAGTACAAGTTAGACCTTCAATTTTCTAAAAAAAGGAGCATGAAAATGCCCATCATCAACCTTGAAATGCGCAAGACAGAAACAGATCCACCAAATTGCACACTAGATGAGTCCACCGGCAAGCAACAAACAAAGAAAAAAGAAGGAATCACTGAGCGAATCAAGTACTCACAAAGGAAAGAGAAAAATCTCCACTAGTTCCTTCCTATTCTAGTTTCAACCACCAGTTCTCAGGCAGAACCGTAAGTTGAGCACAATACAATGGGAACCAAAATAATTATTATGGTTGAAATGGCACCGATGTTCACCCCTAATTTTAATTGTACTTATTTGACAGTGGAGCAGGTAACTCGTGTTTTTTCTTTCAAAAGTCAAAAGATTCCACCAGGAATTATGCTTAGCCGCCCATCTCTCTTTCTCTCTGGCTTGAATTTTGGATTAACAAGCTTTCCTTTTTTTTTTTTTTTTTTCTGTGGTTGCTTTTGTATCGGCATTAAAAGTTTATATTTCTAGATATCTCAACATTTAAATTAATGGATTGCTTTTTTAATGATCGCAATATTCTTCATTTAGGAAAAGTTAAAGTAAGCTCTTGTAGAAGAACTCAATATCAAATCTAAGAAGCCACGTTGATATCTTTTTTATTAGCAAAAGCAAAATTTCAAAGTTAGCTTAATCAATCTATCTAAACGAAACCAAACCATGTATCTCAATGGTAAGTTTATTTGATTTCCTGCACATTGTTTTGTAATAAATTTTGACTAAATAAAACAGTTAAACAAATTTTAATTTTCTTTTTTGACATTAATTTTTGAAATTTTACTATCATAATACATCACTTTGGGTCCATTTATTTCGCAAAAATTTTCCTTTTGGAAAGCAATCTTCATAATTTTTGTCATTTTTCGTATAGGAAAATGAGTCAATAAAAACAATTATCATGATTAGTAAAAAACTTATACTCAAATTTACTAAATAAATTATTTAAAAACTTAGAATTTTTTTCTTTTTGTAAATATGACAAGACTTCGGCACTTGGAGTATCCCGATTATTCCTTTGAGATACTTTTGGTTGCACTGAAAAATGAATTGCGACTATCTTGCCCCTAGTGATGCTCGGTCTAAGAGAGGATGGCTA
Organism: Eucalyptus sideroxylon x Eucalyptus melliodora; assembly: GCA_016097485.1. Taxonomy (NCBI): domain Eukaryota; kingdom Viridiplantae; phylum Streptophyta; class Magnoliopsida; order Myrtales; family Myrtaceae; genus Eucalyptus; species Eucalyptus sideroxylon x Eucalyptus melliodora. Next base: position 44,110,602 of record CM027828.1, on the reverse strand, counting down.
CTTTTGCGTAGCATTTTATACTCTTTTTTGGAACATCTGAGAGAATTTCGGAGTGACTTTGATTTATCTCATAACAAGATATTGACAACATAATGTGCTATAAGTGGGCAACTAGATTCTTTCAAGTGTCACCTGCAATAAAAAATTATCATAAATAATAATAATAATAATAATAATAATAATAATAATAATAATAATAATAATAATAATAATAATAATAATAATAATAATAATAATAATAATAATAATAATAATAATTAAAGAAAAGGAATTGGCAGGCAAAAACAGCCTGGCATGTAAGCATAAAAGCACAATAACAGAGAAGAAAAAAGAGGGCACGCGTCAAAAAGGACAAACCGGCGAAAGCAGCGGGGAAAAAGGGAAAAATGGAAAGAAAAAGATAAAAAAGGAAAGATAAGATAAAAGAGAGAAATGTTCACAAATTTTACAAATTATAAAAAATTATCCACCTCAGCATGGTTGTATCGCATAAGATTGCCGAGAATGTTTAGAAGTCTTTAAAAGATTTAGGATTAAATTAATAATTCATCAAAAATTTTAAGATTAAATTGACACGATTAAAATTGGTAAGTCGTCAAAAAATTTATAATTAAATTAATATAATTAAGATATTTAAAATTGAATTTGTTGCTGAGCTATAAATTTAGACTTTTTTGGATAATCTTTCCTCATCGCTGGCCATATTTGATACCTAAATTTTTCATAACTGTAAGTCTGTCATTTACATTAAAAAAATCAAAAAATAATTAAACGAATAAAAATGACAAAAACAGAGAAAAGGGAATTGTAAGGCCAAAACAGCCTGGCATGGGGCGCATAAAAGCAGAGCAACAGAGAGGAAATGGCAGAACGCTCGGTGTGTAAAAAGATGCCGAGTGATGCTCGTGCTCGGTGGGGCATGGATATTTGGTTTCCCGTTTTCATGTTTAATTAAGTTAACTTAGTACTTGGTTTTCTATTCAATGCATTTTTTTTTATATAAATGTCTGGAGAAAAATAAATAATTAAAAATTTAAAAAGAAAGAACGAGGGAGACCAAAACAGCCTGCCATGCAACCCATGAAAGCACGAGAATAGAGAAAATGGTTAATACCATGAAAAAAACTCAAAATGATACACTTACAATGAATTTACCTCAAAATTTCAAAGTCAACTTAATTGATCCACCAAAACGAATCCAAACCATGTATCTCAATGGTAAGTTGAATTGATTTCCTATACATTGGTTTGTAATTAATTTTGGTTTGTAACTAATTGTTATCAACCAAATAAAATAGTTAAACAAATTTTAATCTTCCTTTTGACATTAACTTTTGAACTATTATTACCATAATACATTTCTTAAGACCCATTTGTTATGTGAAAAAATTTCTATCAGAAAATATTCTCCATAATTTTTGGTGTTTGGATCGCTTTGGTATATGACTCAATAAAAAATATTCTCATGGTCAATGGAAAACTCATACTCAAATTTAATATAATGAATTCTTTAAAACATTAGAAAATATTTTTTGATATATGACAAGACTCCGGCACTTGTGTTATCCTAATCACTACTTTGAGGTACTTTCGATTATACTGTGAAAAATGAATTGCAATTTTCTTTCACCTACCAATACTCGATCTAGGAGAGGGTGGCTCTCTTTGCATGGCATTTCTTATTCTTTCTGGAATAGCAAGAGAATTAAGAATGACTTTGATTTACCTCCAAACAAAATGCTGACAATATGGCGTGCTCTATGCGGGCACCATGATTTATCCGATTTATCCAAGGTGTTATTGCATTAAAAATAATAATAATAATACAAATAATAATGATGATGATGACAAAGGCAGGGATATTTATGCTCCCACGTGATAGTTGATTGAGGGGAAGGTCCAGATATCTGGTTGGCTGCTTTCATGTTTAAGGCTCCATTTATTTTGGAGAACTAGATAATTTGAAAATTATTTTTTAAAATTATTTTTCTATTGTCTATATAAATGAATATACAAAAAATATTTTCATCGTTCACGAAAATATTTAATGATAAATTGTTAGCAATGATGATAACATTTTTTATTGGTTAATTGTTTCAAACAATACAAGCAATCATTTTTCTTAAAATGCTTTCTCATCATTAATTTTTCATGATAAAAATGAAGCCTAAGTTAACTTAGTACATGGTTTTCCAGTTAATGCATTCTTTTATATAATTTCTCAAGATTTGGTGTCTGCACAAATGTAGGTGCATATTTTAGGACTTTAGGATCGCATTTTTTTATATTATTTTTATTGCTATCTTGCATGAATGAAATGGAATAAAAAGTACAAAAAAAAAATTACATCTTGCCTGCTAGTAATTTGGATTGTTTCTTCCTAAAAAAAAATCACAAAAAATATGTTTAGGGGTCCCTTTGGGGAAATTTAGATTTATTTGCATTATATTTGTATTATTCTTCGAGTATTGTGTTCCATTTAAATTACATTATGCCAATTTTTTCATTTTAAGGAGCTTAGCAAGTTACATCCGCATATTTATATATCCTTAAAAAAAGGTCATTTTAGAAGACTTGCACGGACTTTCCATTTACCTCTCCCAGGGTCATGTCCCGATGCTTATTAACGAGGCCTTATTTTATTTTATCGGTTGCGGCTCGGATTTTATTTTACTCGCACTTTAGTTATTTTCGCCTTAGGGTTTCTCTGTCGGAGCATAAAAAGTAGACTGAGTAGCCACCACTGAATTTCGTATGTATTACGCTTGACTTTAGACATCTATTCCTAGAACATTCTATAGTCGAATGGTCTTTTTTTTTTTTTTTTTTTGAACAGATAGTCGAATGGTCTTTGGATAGCACTAGCCAAAACCGAATTTTCTCCAGTAGAGTCTACGTCAACTCTAAAACAACTGTTTTTTTTTTTTGGGTCTAACCTTATGGTAGACTTGACTTTTGACAAACTCACAATATGCAAGTCCTTCTAAATGGATATCGAATATTCAGAAAACTACGGTATTAGTCCTTGGTATTCCCAATATTTCATTTTTATTCCCCGGCTTTTTTTTTTGTTTTTTTGTTTTTTTTTATGGGCACAAACAAATCGAGATTATAGTTTTGTTTTACTTCCTTAACTCTAGGTTTTTTCAGATACGATTTCAAATATAGGTGATATTTCTGAAACGGATTTATGATTAGATTTCTTTTACTCAAACAGTAAATTTTCACGTTTATTAGCGCGTTTCCTAGATCAAACAGACTTTATCTTTTACTTTGTTGTATTTTTTACTTGTCGCCCTTTGACTTTCTTTTAATCTTTAGTAATTATTTTTCTGACCCCCAAAAGTAAAGTAATTATTGCATTCATCTAAAAATATTGGCACGTACGTTCGCCTACATATTTTTCATCACTTTCTAAAATTTAATTAGTACTTCAAGCTTTGGTGGGAAAGCAAAAAAGTTCTTACTTCTTATAAGGCCAAACAAAAAGGCCTTGATCTCTTGGTTGTTTCCTAATCTTCATTTAGGATTCTTATGGTTTGATTTGGAAGAAAGGTTGCCACTATGAATTCGATGCAAAAATTGGGATTCCTTTTTTCGTTTCACGCTTTTGCATGTGAAGCTATATACCATATGGGCCTAATGGTTCAACTCCCTTCGTTTTCATGGTATTAGTTTGAAATGGAGCAAGGAACTTGTTTTCGCTTCATGAAGTATTGCAAAAATGTCCCCCTACTTTTGGTCTGAATTTTTTAAAGAATTAGTTTTCATGGACATTTTCTGCTAAGAGTCGGCAAACGACCTATTTAGACAATTTCCGAGCGATTTCTGTCTTTCACAATTCAAAGATGGCAGCTGAGTGAGCGATTTGAAATGTCCAATCTTCCTTTTTGTTCATAGCTTTTCCAATCTTTTATCTAACGCGCATTTGAATTGATACACATTGTGAATCTTCTTGGAACAACCCAATTTCCAATTTTAGCGTCCCCATTATAAGTGCATGAGTTACAAAATAGGAAGGAAAAAAAAATTATTTTTTCAGAGGGGCTTTTTAAAACTAGGGATAAATGTATTAGAATTCCTAAAACTTATCATGAAAGTGCGATTGAATTTTAAAAATTTCAAAAAGTACAATTAAGTCTTAAAACTTATCATAGGAGTGCAATTGAGTTCTAAAATTTTCGAAAAATACAATTGAGTCCTAAATCTTGTTAAAAGTATAATAGTCTTAAAAACTTGTCACGAAATTTTAATTTAACCAAATCACAAAAACACTTCACTACAAGGGCTCTGGAATCAGAGATTACATCGTCCCTACTCAATTTTCTACTATATTTGCCAATGTTCATCTATGGTTTCCATGGTCTCCATGGAATCAAGGTGACTTCCCTAGGAAGTTTTGCTCCTCTCGAGCTCATCCCGTCCACCAAAACACTCAGCATGCAAATCCACAGTTAATGATAGACCAAAATCCTATTCAATCTCCTTATCCAGCTTCTTCTGCCTAAGTGCACCAGACTTATGATCCTTGAATAAAGCCGAGGAAGACACCAACAGATGATTATTATCATGTGTCAATTGAAGCAATTCCTTTGAGGCATGTCATTAAGCAGTCACCGTGCATTATCCATTTGGCCGCAATGGATCAATAGCTAAGAATAACTTCCTGACACCTCGAAGCAGATATAACAGAGATAATGTCAGAATGAGTGATTCCGACTTCATTTAGGAAGATCCTAGTAGTAACGGTCGCACGTGGAGCGAGTCATGGACCAGTTCCTGCTGTTGAGCTTGAGACTGCGGCAGGGACGAAGCGACAGGAGCTTCGTCCATGGAGGTTGTGGTTGCGGAGAAGAAGACGGCTCCAATGCCCATCCAAACGCACCCAGAAAGGAAGATGGCGAAGCAACTCAGAGAGAGCGACGGAGAGAGAGTTTGGTGGGCCGAGCCCAACTGGAGCTGCAGTGATCGGGCTTTATGGATGGGCTGGATTAGTGACCCGATGGGCTGGGTGCTTTATTTATTATCTTTTATTATATCTTTATTTAAATTTTAACAAAACTCTAATATTCAATTTGCCGGTAAAAATTCAGATGCCAACACAGTTACTCTTTTTTTTTTTTTAATTATATTCCAGCAAATTTGCTCTTCAGCGGTCATAAATTACTGCATTTGTATCATTCTCGTACCCTTTAATTTGCTAGTAGTCATTCAATTTAAAAGAAATTACTAGTAATGACACTTTAGATACCTTTACTTTGAAAAACCATTTATTTTCCTGTCGAAAGGCAACGGCAAATCACATTCACAAAAATCCAACAATTTCCATCTCTATACTAATTTTTCACCTTTTCGGTGAAACACATATAAAATCGGGTGAGGTCTACATAGGCCGAGATCGAAAGAGGAACCACGTGGCTAGACTTGCCTATGTGCACTTCGAGCTCAGGAGGGTCTAGCGGGCTGTGATACTTAAGGATTGCAATTGTCTTTTATGGCTAGCGATGGAGGGATGAGATTTGAGTAATTATGGTCACTTCACCTTTGACACTAGAAGTGGGTGATTAGTCATGTTGCTTTCTGTTGACACCTAGATTTTGACTGTCCGTTTAGCCATTTATCGCGTAGCATATAGAATTAGGTGCATTTTTATTATTTTATTATTTTATTTTAATTGGCGTTTTATTTTTTGGACCGGGGTGCGGATGGGTTCAAATTAGTTGATTAAGCCCACAAAAGGAACAAATTAGCCCAAGCCCGTTGCTTTTTAATTAATTATCTCATGGGAAATTGAGATTTGATGCAATATTATGGTGATTTTTGACATTTAAAAAAATCATATTGCAATCTTATCTTTAATCTTTTGGTCGTAAAATCATTGGGAATATTAATGAGGATAAGGAATATTCTAAAATATTTTGTTGCGAATAGAGATTTCGAAAGATTTTAGAGTTGGTTAATGGAGCTTTATCTGGAAAATCTTCACAAAAAATTTCGGATTATCTTCAATCGCTGAGTCAATATATGAAATCTTCGTTGGTAGAACAGATTGATTTGTTCTTGTTCTATAAAAGGGGGGGCTTTTTCTAAGGGATTCTCGGGGATCGAAGGCTTAAAAAAAGAAGTGAAAAAGTGCAGCAGAACAGTGACAACAGAGAGAGAGAGAGAGAGAGGAAAAAGGGTAAAAAGTAAAAAGGCAGAGGTGAGGGGACGTTTACTGTTCATCGTCTCCCTCACGCTCGCCGGCTCTGTTTTGCCTTCCACCCGTAGCCACGAAGCCCGCCGGACGCCGAACCTCTCCACCTGCCGCGCCGAAGCCTCGGCAACTTCCATCCGCGAAGACCCCCGCACCCACCGCCGCTCCGCCGGCATCCCGATCGGCGACCGACGTTGCCCGCCGGACGCTGCAGTCTGGCCACACCGACGCTACCTGGAAGCCAAGGCTAGCCGCGGCCACCTCGCTCGAAGCCCCGCGTTGTCCGCCCAAGCTCTCCCGTTCGTGCCGCGCCAACCCACGATTTCGGTGACCCGTTGCCGCCCAACGCCTTCCCACGCCGCTGCAACCCAAAGCTGGCTGCAGTCAAGCCCGAGCGCCGCTCGTCGCCCAGTAGCCGAACGCTGCTCCTCGGCCTCGCCTGAATCACGACGCTTGCTACTCGGAGCTAAAGACCCGCGATCCACCTGCTGTTTGGAGCCGAAAACCCGAGCCAGATCTGCCCACCGCCTGCACCGCGTCGGCTCCGAGCCTCCCCCGACGATTGCTGCTGCTGCTCCTGTGCCATCCCTGTCCCGCCTGACCCGCGACCAACCGTGCCTTCCCTTCGCCGGAGCTGCCCTGCCGGACCGACGCCAGTTGCCGTAGGTGACCTGCCACGAGCAATCCGTGCTTGGGAAGGGAAAAAGAAAACAGAAAAACAAAAGAAAAAAAGGAAAATCAATTAGGTAGTTTTTTTTTTTACTTTATGTTATTTTCATTTATTTACTTTGTTTTTTAGTAGGATTATTCCTGAATGAATGGTTGAGATTCCAACATGAAAAGTCCTCAAGCTTTGGATTGACAGTCCGATTTTCGAGCTCGAAATCCGACTCGCAATCACTTAAAAAAATCGACAATCCAATCTCAAGTTCTCGCGATTCGATTCTCGATTTAATTTAAAATCGGCTAACCCGATCTCATGTACGTATATGGTTCATTAATTTTGATATCAATCTTATCTTTTGTTTGATTTGCTATCGCAAGTTGGTTGAGTCAAATCTTATTTTCGTAAAATAAAAACTCAAAAAAATCTTAATTAGGATTAGGTTTGTTGTCATCTAGCATATTTAGGATTGCAATCTTATTATGAATTTTTAAATATAAAAAAATCCGAAAAAGAAAGTGCATTCATTTAGGTTGTTAGTTTTTATTTGAATTGCATTATGTGTTAGTTTTAATTTCGAATTTCTTAAAGAAAAACAGAAAAAATCATTGTGCATATTAGATTAGAATTGCATGTTTCATTCTAAATTTACATCATCTTTTTTTAGATAAATTGCATTTTTGATTTAGATAATGTCTTAGTTTAAATTAGGATTTAATATGACTTAATCTCTAGTTTAAATTAGATAGAATCTTAATCTAGCTAGATCATTTCAAATTTCATAAAATTTGTCTTAGGATAAATTAGTTGCAATTTCTAGGATAGATTGCATTTTTAAAATAAAAAATGTCATTTGCATGTCATATAGAATTAGGTTCATGAAATGCATGTCATTTTAGTGATTATTGTTAGGTTCATTTCTAATTAGAAATTGTCCGTAATTAGATTAGGTCATTTAATAAATGTCGCGTGACATACAACTCGCATATTGAATTATATGTCGCATGTCATTTTAGTTGAAATAATTTTGTACGTCATTGCATTACATTACACGTCATTAGAATTAAGTCATTTTGTTTAATTTAAATTGCATATTTAACAATTGCATGTTCATTAAGAGATCATAAAATTTTTATTCATATGTTTAGGACATGTTGCCATGCCATATCATTTCATATTAGATTAAAAGCATTGCATTATATATGAATTATAGTCTCGTTAAAAAATGAAAACAAAGGGAAGAAATTGCGTGTTAATTAGAAACCATATCTAGAATTATTGATGTGAATTTTAATTTAACACTGCAGATGCTTTCGTTGCTTTAAGGTAAGTTCTACATCATTTAATTGCTTTCTTGGGTGTTAAATTGGTGGTTTGTGCACCTGCATGAACACTTCACATGTTAGGGAAATAGATTTAAAATCAATCCAAATTACTTGCCAAACATTTTTCAAAATAAAAAGAAAGGTACCGAAAGAGCGTTAACCAAGTCCTTGTACCCTTAGTCTCTAGTTCGTAGGAGAAAGTAAATCTCCCGTTACCTTACTAGAGTTTCTAATCGACCCACCAAAAATAGATTAGTGACGACTCCTAGTTAAAATTTAATTGCATGTTAACAATTCAAACCTAAGTCGCGAATTGGTATGGGCTTGGGAGAGCCCGAGTTAAGTCTAGGCTTAACAATCCATTAGCCAAACCATAGGTGGTCCACACCACGAAAAAATTGGTCGCGACACTTTCTTTTAACTCAGGAATGCAATGGGTTACCTATCTATTTACTGCTCGTTTGTCAAGTATTGAAATGACTTTTATTTAGGAAAAGCAATCGGATGAAGCTCAACCAGTAAAATGTCTCGGATACATCAATTTGCTTGGACCCCATGCTTTTGTCCATGGCCTTACCCGTAACCCTAGCATTACCTTACCCGTAATCCTAGCATTAAGCTAGAAGATGCGGCACATATTGAATATCAAAAGGGCACCCCAAAAAATGACAAGTTTCTAGTAAGTCAGCAAAATAACTCGCTACTAATACTGTCGGCTAACATTAAATAATGATAGCCTGCTGATATGATTATATTGAGATTGATTTCAATTTGTGGAAGTGCGCGAAAACTAACAAGCATGTTGTGCATGAAAATAGGCCCAGGCCACTTCCATTCTCCTTGTACCCAGAGCTAATTCGCCATGAGTCACGATTCTTTGCACTCCTGACAACGTTTGTAGCTTTGTTATCGACTCACAAGATGTATTCCAGCATGAGTTTGTGCTAGTTTTGTATAGTGGTAACGAAAAAAGTGAAGAACTTGATAGACGGTGAAAACCTTGTTAGAAAAACAATTCTGCGGATACAAAAAAGACAAAAAAGAAGTGTACATTGTTGAAACTTGAAAGCACTTCAGAAGGTTTCATAATAGCGACAAAAACATGTGAAGCAATCTAAGATAAACTACATAGCGAAATGTCAGCAGATACCGTGATTGATTGACCGGACTTGGTCGAATTAATGCAGGGAATGTAAACAGCATGGAAGGACGACACACTGAATTATGACGAACCCTCGTTACCCAAAAGCTAGTACACATGAATAATTACAACCGGATCATATATTATGGCGTCTAACTTGAAAGCCACCTCCTGGGCAATAGCTAGTGAAAATAACAAGGGTTGAATATTGGGGAAGCTGAAAATTCTTGAGATTGAACCTGAGAGAATGGCCGCCTCATCATAGTAACAAGCGAGACTTGAATTTCAAATGTTTCCATTGCTTGTACATGCTGACTGTCTCTTCCAACCAATCATCTCTTAAATTTGGGCAAATGGAAATAGTTAGTGAGCACTCGTCTGATAATTTCCAATTGAGTACATTTGGGAAACTTCTTAGTGATATGCAACCTACAAATTCCAAATATTTGAGAGTCTCTAATTCATCCAAGCCCTTAATTGCCGTAAGCTCTTCACATCCTCGAATTACCAAGGACTCCAGCTTTTTTCAAATTCGATAGATCATCTAGACTTTCAATCTTAGGACACTTGTCTATTTCCAAATGTTTCAAGGACTCCATTGAACCAAGACCTTGGATCGTAGTTAGATTTGGGCAATCACTCAGCCTCAACAGCTTCAACCTTGTCAAACTCAAAAGACCCGCAAATCCCTCGAGGTGTTTTAACCCTTCCACTTCGAATTCTACCAACTGTTCGAGCCCATCAAGTTGAACTTCCTTCCAAAAACAGTGACTAATGTGCAAATGTGTCAATTTTCTCAAGTTGCAATGAAATGATGAGCTGGCTATTGATTCATGATATTGGGCACACAATGTTGACAGAGATGGTGGAAGGTTTGCGAGGGATTGTCGGCATGGACCATCTTGGGAGTAAAGACGACACCAGTTCTCATCATGACCACCATATCTAAGATTCACCAATTCAGTGAGGTTTGAGAGATCCGGGATCCATCTCAACGAACTTGATCCGAGTTTTAGGCTTATCAAACTTGAGGGAAACTCGGGCAACAGTTCAAGTTTGCTGCAATCACATAATCCCAATTTCTCTAGGCGAGGAAGTAGTTTGATTGTCACCGGAACATTTCTAACAAGGGATAATTCCAAGTGCAGAACTCTCAAAAGTGATAATTTCCAAATGTCCTCGGGAATTTCCCACTCCAAACACAGGCAATTCCCAGCATGTAGCTCTTCCAACTCTTTTAGCTCAACAATGCTCTGTGGTAGCTCCCTCATCAAAGAATACGAAATGTTGATGACTTTTAATCTACTTAGGTTCCCAATAGATTCGGGTAACCGTAAACATTGCGTTTCCGAGACATCCAACTCAAGTAGTGATTTCAAGTTCCCAATCGACATTGGGAGTTCCCTTATTTTAGTATATGATAGAATGAGAAACTTAAGTTTGTATAGATTCCCAATAGAACTAGGAAGTTCATTGATTTCTGTATATTGTAGTTTAAGAACTAACAAGCACTCTTGGTTACCAATGGCGTCGGGTAATTTTGTAATAGTCGTATTTGAGAGATCCAACTCTACTAGTGATGACACTCTCGCAAATGATTCAGGCAGCTTACTCAACTTTTTGCAATTGCCTAAATACAAGTATTCAAGCTTCTCCAACTGTCCGATTCCTTCAGGCAACTCCCCAAGACTTGTGCACCCATTCGCATTGAAGTAAATCAGGCATTTAAGCTTTCCGAGGGAACTGTCAACCTCAATAAGTCCTTGGCAATTTTCAAGGTTCAATCTTTCTAAACTCAAATAATCAGAGAAGTTTGGAGTCCTGGTCATGCTGTCACAATATGTGAGATCCAGAACTTTAAGCTTCTTGGCAACCTGTCACAATATCTAAAAGAGATAAAGGGAAAATTATGTGCAAATTTAGAGGCAACAAATGATTGTGCTAGAACCTAGATGTAATTGGGTGACTATTTTTCTCATTTAACCCGCATAATCCACCTACAAATCAATCCAACACAATCTAATTTAATGGCCTCGATTATGAGACCAGCTTAGTCAGCTTAGTTTTACTTGTAGAATAGCCTTGATGAATCCATTTATGAGCCATTTTTTTTACAATAGCTTATTGTCTACGTTGTTATGGTACATCAATTTTAGTTAAAAACATAAAAAAAACAACATGAGACAATTCAATGGACTTAAAGATAAACAAATACAACGACGGAATACCTTGATTTGACTCCATCCAGCCCACTCCTTCGTGATGGAACTATAAGAAAGGTTGAGAACTACAAGATTGCTTGGATGAAAATCGATGGTGGAGAGCTCTTGAGGACACCCATACCAGGTCATGTATCTTAACTCTGAAAGTTGGTTCTCAAAGTTTCCATCTAATTGTCCCCACACTAATTCGAGGAACCTTATGTTTGGAAGCCTCGAAAACTCATCGCTCGTATAGTTTCCTAGTGCATTTCCATTTAAGCAGACTGCTTCAATGGCCTCCTTTCTCTGCCATTCAATGATAAAGTAGCATAAGTGCAAATGAAATTTCTTCATTCTCTCTCTACTATGATGAAATGGCTCTTAATTAATAAATGAACTATTAAGAAAAGCATAGATGTCTCACCTCTTCTGTTCTTATGATATTAAAGGCAAACAAAGGATCCCACAATCTGCTCTGTTTTCTTGGATCGATTTGACTCATATATCCATAGACAATTTTCCTCCCAAGATCTCTTAGTTGATCGTGCATCCAAAATTTGTTATCGTCGGTTATCTTTATCAAGGACATGCGAACAAGGACTTGAATTGAATAATCTGGAAAAAATCTACAATCTTTCCACATGTAGAATGCATTCGTTTGGTCTTTGTCCACAAAGAGACATGCGATGTCGAGGAAGATCTGTTTTTGCTCATGACTCAGGGCATCATAGCTGATCTTCAGCCTGTCCAAGACCTTCTCATGAGGTATTTTCCTTAGATTTTCCAACACATCCATCCATGAGGCTTTGTTTTGGCAATGAAGTAATGAGCCAACGACTTCAAGAGCCAGTGGAAGTCCTCCGGTTGTAGAAACTACTTGTCTCGAAAGATCGACATAATCATTCGGAGGAAAAATTCTTCCGAAAGCATGTCTACCGAAAAGCTCAAGCGACTCACCGTAATCTAACGACTTCACTTCGTACTCGAATGTTTGGTTGGCTTTTAAGACGCTTCTTTTCCTTGTTGTAATAATAATTTTACTCCCTGAGTTGAGTGAAACATGCTTGATGGCTAGTTTCTTGAGTTGTTCCTCATCATCCACGTCATCTAGAACGATGAAAACTTTCTTGTTAGAAAGTTGCTGCACAATCGCCTTGATCCCATCGTCGACATCATTAATTACATTGTGAAAATCTGAACCAAACATGTTAGATAATAATTGTTTCTGTAAAGGTATGAGGCCAAAGCTGAGCGATGATGATTCCCGATATTTCCCAAAAACAACTATGACTGAAGAGGGGATTTAGTTTGTTGAACATAACCTTAGCAAGAGTTGTTTTACCGATTCCTCCCATTCCATGAATTAGAACAACGTGCATGTCCTTGGAGTGCACGTCTAATAACTTCATAACAGCTTCCACTTGATCATCCATTCCGACTATATGCTCCGTGACATATTTATCTTTTGTCTTCAATTTCATCACAATCTCTCGTATCACCGATTTAATGAATTTCCAAAGTGCCGCCACATTATTGAATCATCTAAGTCAAAAATTGAGAAAAATAATTCAGGACACTTGGCAAGTGGTTGCATCAACATGGCTAGTAACGCTTACTAAATCGACTAAACCCAAAAGGAAGAGATGTCTTAGGTGCTCATGGAACACGGTGTCTTTATGATTTAAACAAATGATCATGTAGCGAATATTATGAGCTTTTCATTTTTTATTTGCTTCCGAAATGGCAACACCTTGAAAGGGTGATTGATACCATGTAAAAATTTCTCGAAAAAAAGAGAGAAGGCAATTTCAATGAGGTAATCCCCAATTTACGAACACAATGATATAGAAAATTACATCTATCAATGAAAAGAATAACAGATTCTTACTTTATTTGGTTTGGATGAACGAGATAATTACCAAAAATAGATCTCAAAACACACTTGGTTTTCATTCAATTAGAGATCGCCAAAACGAGATCTTAAGCAAGCTTGGGTATACATTGAAAGTCCAAAACAAAAGTCACGGAGAACGGTAGGACACCACATACCCTTGGCTTTTCAATTCCCATCCTTTGATTTTAGCTACACTTTTGAGGGCATCCTCCCAATTTAGCCTCATCTGGCGACCAAACTTCTTTTCATGCTTCTTCAAATCGCGGACGTACAGTTGAGACATAAGCTTAACATCAAAAGGTTTCACATCGTAGAAAATCGGCATGATTTCCTTCTCAGAAGGTTTGGTATTCGTGCACTCCACCATGTGTGTAAGCTCGCGAAGGCACCAGGGACTTGAAACATAACCTTTGGAGAAGATTGGTACATAAATCTTCGACTTTTCGATAGCCATCGGTAGTTCATCAGCTATTTCTTTACCGACATGGAGCTCTTCCTCATCGAAGAAAACACGGATGTTAGCTTCTTGCATTTCGTGGTAAAGGCAATCCGTGAATCCTTGGCGAGTATCCGGCCCTCTGAAACTCAAAAAGACCTCATAGTCAATCGTTGATAACTCACCGCCACTCGTTCCAGCCTCTGAGCTCTTTTCCTTATCCATTCTCGCAAGCATTTTCGCCTTAGGGTTTGCTCTCTCAGATCGCCTGATCAATGAAAGGCTCGTTCCCTTTGCATTTGCATAAAAAAATTAAAAAGAAATACTAGCCACTGCTGACTTTCGTTTACATTATGAAGACCTCCATTCCTGGTACTTTCGTTTGCCTTATCTTTAAGAGTCCAAAATTGAAATTTATTTCGAGTCTACGTCAACTCTAGAAAAGCGGAATCAGTCCCCACAGCTTTTTCCTACGGTGTGCTCCACTCCCCTAAAGTGACTTTCGACAAACTCGCAATAATACAAGTTTCGTTCTCACTGGAGAAAAAATAAAAATATTGAGGATTAGTTGATGTTTCCGAAAATATTCGAGTCTGCGTCAACTCTAAAACTATGCTTTGTCTTTTTATGGATCACGGACAAATCGAGATTGCAATTTTATTTTATTTACGTAACTCTAGGATTTTTTATCAAAATTTTTAATAGATTTATGATTAGATTTATTTAACCTGAATATTCAATTTTCCCTACTTTACTTGCTAATTTATTTCCTAGATTTGTTTTGAGTGACTTTTTATTTTGTCTTTGTTTATTTAATAATTTTACGACGCTCGCAACTTGACTGTCTTTAAACTTATGCAATTAAAAATTTTATGTGAAAATGTTGACATGTACATTCACCTACAGATTTTTCATAATTCCCTAAAATTTGAAGAATATTACAAAATTAGGTGGGAAAGCAAAAAAGTTGTTTTCATTCTTTGAATTCGGATGTGAAAATTCAGAGTTTTTTTTTTTTTCGTGTGCTTTTGCACCTAGTGATCAGTTTCAGGATAAATAGGCCCCCATCTTGGAACTTGAAATCTCCTTAATCAGGGCCAAAACTAACCCCGTTAACCCGAGCTGGCTCAGCCTCTTTCTTTCCCCTAGTTTTTTAAACTTTAGTGAAGTTCGATTTTGTGTCGTTATCAACGAATAAAAATTTTCAGACGTCATCAAATATACTTTTACCCAAAAATTGATTTTTGGAACATAAATTGCACCCAACATGAGTCCACAAGCGAGCAACAAACAAAAAGAAAAAAAAAAGGAATCATGACGCGAATCAAGTACTCATAGAGATAGATTTTCCAAAAGTGTCACTTACTTTAAAAAAATCATTAAATTTTTTTAATAAATAAAAAATAAATGTATAGAAATTTAAAAAATAAAGAAAAAGGGCATTGGCAGGCAGAAGTAGCCTGGCATGGTTAGAAGGGAAGAAAAAGGTGGGCACCCGTGAGAAAGGACATGCCGGCAAAAGCGGTGGAAATAGTGGGGGTATTATGATGAGCATGAGATGTTTGACCGAGTGTAAGATTGAATTGCAATTTTCTTTCGTCTACCGAATACGGTGAGCGCTTGTTTGGCAAATTACGATCCATGTGCCAGAGCCATTATGGTATATTCATTCAACGATGAAAAGGACGGATCCCCGGCTTGGTTTTTCTTCTCTTTTTGTGGGGGAGAGGGAGGATAGGAAGGAGGGAGGAAAGAGTCCGTCATCCCGCTGCGAATCTTGATTTGGTCATAGGGATGGGTTCGGTTTATTTCGTTTTCGTTTTCGTACGTCGCTTTTGTTTTCATCTT
This sequence comes from Eucalyptus sideroxylon x Eucalyptus melliodora, assembly GCA_016097485.1. Taxonomy (NCBI): domain Eukaryota; kingdom Viridiplantae; phylum Streptophyta; class Magnoliopsida; order Myrtales; family Myrtaceae; genus Eucalyptus; species Eucalyptus sideroxylon x Eucalyptus melliodora. The sequence goes on along the minus strand of CM027828.1, from coordinate 44,094,897 downwards.
TTTTTTCCTTTTTTGCCCTTTTCTGGATGACAGACGAATCAATTTATTTATTTTTAAATTAATCTTCTATTCGGACAACTTTTTTTTTCCCTGGTGGCCGCCCCCCACCCACAAAGCTTTGACAGTTAAAGCGCGTCACTCAAAGCAAGGACAAGCGTCGATCGAGTTCATCATGGGAAGACCATCTTTTTCTTTATTTTTTCTCTTTGGGAGGGTCCGGTCCCGCGTCGTGGGGCGGAAGGAGAGGGGCCCAGTCTGTGATTGTCGGCAGCTCCTCTGGTCTCTTGTTTCATTGTTTTGATTGGAGGTCGTGCGATTCTCTCAATCAGTTCAGGGGCGCGATTGTTTGGACCAGGGGTCTGAGAGGGTGGCTATCTTTGGATAGCATTTCTTATTTTTACCGATTTTCAATTATTATAGACATATGATAAACTTAGTAAAGAATTAATTCCCCCCAAAAAAAAAAAAAAAAAAAAAAAAAAAAAAAAAAACACACACACACACACACACCCACACAATTCTAGCCTGAACTTTTTTTATTAATAAAAATCATAAATTTTATTTGAGTCTCAAATCTTGTATCTGTTAATTGAAGTTTGAGATCTTACAGATTGTGATAAGTACTTTGGTAGGGCATAACTTTAGATTCTCCTTCATCATACTTCTGAACAAAATCAATTTATATATTAAATGATATCGATTGATTAATGTCCATTTTAAGTAAATTTTAAGTTTCAAGGGGAGGGCTTGGACTTGTCCTGAAAAATAAGGTTTTGATCATGAGTTTGGCGAATCTTGTCTATGGCGTCTCTTGATGGGTGCTGATCCATGTCCACAACTTCATATTATGATGAAATAGTGGAGGTTGGCCACTGAGATTTAATTCGGAGATCTTTTTGAATAAGACTATAAATAGCTTCACCATTATTTTTCAAGCTGTGGCTCAAAAAAGAAGATGATGGATAGTGATTTAAATTCAACTAGCAAGCGATGTGAATTCATTGTTGATGTGGAATAGTCATGTTAGACAATTAAGATTTCAAGTCAACATAACTAGATTTAAGATTTAAGTGAAAGTTGATGTTTTCATAAAACAAAGAAAAAAAATTTAGAGCAGAATTGACTTTATTTTTTTAGCAAAGTTGTCATTTAAGGTAATTACGCGTCTCTCTCTCTCTCTCTCTCTCTCTCTCTCTCTCTCTCTCTCTCTCTCTCTCCGTGGCTAGAATGTTGGATTAACAAGTTTTCCTTTTTCCTGTTGTTGCTTTTGTATTAGCATTAGCATTAAAAGTTTAAATTTCTAGATATCTCAACAATTAAATTGATGGATACTTTTGTTGTTTAAATAGTCACAATATTCTCCATTTAGGAAAACTTAAAGTAAGCTCCTGTAGAAGAACTTAATGTCAAATCTAAGAAGCCGCGTTGATATCTCTTTTATTAGCAAAAACAAAATTTCAAAGTCAGCTTAATTAATGTATCTAAATGAAACCAAACTATGTATCTCAGTGGTAAGTTAATTTGATTTCTTGCACATTGTTTTGTAATAAATTGTTATTGACTAGATAAAATAAAAAAATTTTAATATTCATTTTTACATTGATTTTTGAATTTTTACTATTACAATACATTTCTTAAGATCCATTTATTTTGTGAAAAAATTTCCATTGAAGAACATTCTCCAAAAAATTTTGGTGTTTAGATTGCCTAAGAAAATGAATTTAATAGAAAATATTCTCATAGTTAGTGGAAAACTTATGCTTAAATTCAATATGATGAATTCTTTAAAAAATTAGAAATTTAGAAATATAGCAAGACTCGGGCACTTGGAGTTTTCTAATTATTCCTTTGAGATATTTTCAATTGTACTGTAAAAAATGAATTGCAATTTTCTTTGAGACAGGGGATCTCTACATAGCATTTCTTATTCCTTGGGCACCTAGATATTTCCAAAGTGTCGCTTGCATTGAAAATAGGAAAAATTCCAAATAAACCTTGAAATGCTCTTATTTTCTTAAATAAAGACTTGAATTGGACATTATTTCAACTAATGGCCCGAAATACTTTTATTTTCTTAAATAATAACCTGAAGTACCCATATCAGTTTTAAAAAGGGCTTGAAGAGAAATTTTGCCTTTTAAAATTTTTAATTTTTTTCCTTTTATTCTTTCTTTAATCTTTTTTTTTTCATTAAAAAAAGAAAAAAAATAAAACAAAGGTGGGAGGGAGCCCCTCTCACTTGTGGCCATCACCCCATTACCGGTGGGGCAACGACGGCAATGGGAGGAGTGGCCATATCAGTTTTTTTCCTTTTATTCTTTCAGTTTAAAAAAAAATGATATTTGTGCCACAGTGTGTATAAATTAAGGTTTTTGATGGTATCTTTCCATATATATACTTTTTACATATAAAATGGACTAGGCCTAGACAGATTAAGATCAAGAAAACAACCACATGCGCAGCCTCCCCTATTTGCACTTCAAGCTTGGGAGGGTCTAGCGGGCTGTTAGGCGTATAATTACCTCCTTTGTCAAAATTTCACATCTTTTTACGAGTTGAAATTTCAATTTAAAAGTATAGTCTTGACACCTTTTAGTCTAATATCGTTCTCATAAGCTTGGGACGATTATAGAAAGTAAATGGTATCGAGGGTCGATTACTGAGAAAAAATGGATAATGAAATAGTGTCTCCACAAATATTGTTTTCATCAAATAAGGAGGAAGAGAAGGGGGAAAAAAAAGAAAAAGAAAAAGATTAATGAAAATTTCGAAAAAATAATGATGTATTAAGTAGAAATGTCCATATCAGTAATTTTCGGCCTAATTTGGCTGGATTAGCTCAATTGGTATTAATATGAAAAGATTTAGAATTAAATTAAAATACTTATAACCGAATTAGTACAAATGCAATAAATTTATGACTTTTTTGTTATATTTTTCCTATAATGGCATAGTTGGTTTCTATAGTGTTTTTCCGAGATGTGCCCCGCTCCTTGTAGACTTGACTTTTGACAAACCAATGATATGCTAGTTTTCTTGTTACAATATTAGTCCTTGGTTTTTCCAGGATTTCGCTTTTGGTCCTCGACTATGCTTTGTTTGTTTTTAACGAGGCTCTGACAAATCGAGATTGCAATTTTGTTTTATTTCCTTAACCAAGAACTTTTACAGATAGTATTTTCAGAATAAGGTTATTCTATTTCTTTTAGTTGATGAGTAGATTATCTTATTTATTAGCTAATTTGTTTCCTACGTCTGTCGGGACTGACTTTTATCTTTCTTTTTTTTCTTTGTTTGTTATTTTTCTTATATTTGCGGCGCTCGCACTCTGCCTTTCCTTAATCTTAAGCGATTAAAACTTTCGATAATATAAATGTTGACATGTACATGCACCTATAATTATTTTCACAATTTTCTAACATTTGAATAATATATTAAAATTTGGCGGAAAAGCAAAAATGTTGTTCTTACTTTCTACAAAGGCCAAACAAAAGCCCTGATCGCTAGAAGTATGGTGGGTTCTAAAAAGTTCTCTAAAAACGAGTTTTTTTTATTTTAATTGTGAATTCGATGACGAGCTGAACCCTAGATCCATAAAGCTGATCCAGAATTCCTCTTCTTATAAAATTGTCATCGTTAGACGGTTGCATAGATACACTTGAGAACAATGAATTAATTCTGCAATAGAACAGTGGAAGATTGCACCATTCTGGTGAAGCTAGACAAGAGAACAGTTCAATCATGTCAGCTTCGAATGAAAACAACATTATAGTCTCCCCAATAGCACCTAGTTTATATTATATTGTCTTCTCGTTAAAATTTCAGATAGTTTCTCATGTTGTTTTTAGCGATTGTGTGCCATGAACAAATTGATATCATCCTAAAAGCATTATATACACACACCGCGGGTGGTGAAATTGGAAACTTGCTATGCCCATAAACTCCTACTAGCATGAAGAACATGTCAAACAATCACAATTTTGTATGTCGGTCGCATCAATCATGTTGCCTGCATGACTACATCTCATCATATTTAGCACTTAAACATTAGATATACTCATGTTTAAGTGGCTTGTTGCATCATAGGTCATTATCACAAACTTTAACCGTTACATGAAATATCTTGCCTGTTCCCCAACATGAAATGATATGCCTTCTTGTGTGTGTTAATAAGTGATGTACGAGCATCATCAAAGACATTTGTGCATGAGATTTTCTTTACTACATCCTTTGTCCAATCAATGAGCCAAGGTAGCTTTCCATCATGCTGGGTTAATACCATTTTGCCAATGTCCACATTATCAACATAAGTCAAATGCACAACGGGGAAAATGCATTAAATTGTGCACAATGCATGATCAAAAAACTAATTTTTATATTGTCCACATCTGAACTTTTGCAGGTAAAACGGACATGAATTTTTATTTAAAAAAACGATAATAAACTTAAATAATAAAAAAGGGAGAGAGCCCCAGTCCAATTCGGTCATTTTTCTAAAGGACCTGGTCCGGCCCACATCAGCTTCACCATGCCCGATTCACTGCAGCCCATTAACTCGACCCAGTTCATTAAGCCCATGAATTGATCAGGTCCAAATGGATTTCTTCATCTTTGTTCCCTTCAGTGATCCCGTATCCGCCAGCAACCGCCACCGTAGCCGTTCCGCCATCGCCGGTTCGGTCACGGTGGTAATTCCTCTGTCCGCCCCTGTTTCTCGGCCAAGGGAGTTTGAAGTGCTTGAAGATTATTCGTTCATTGGTCGTCATCTCTCCCTTTGATCCGATCGCTATTTGCGGTGGACGTCAGCAATTTCAAGGTGATTATCGTCTATGCTCTGTTTCGGTTGCTCTTCACGCGAAGCAGAGGCTGAGAGCTACATAGACAACTGTGATTGAAGTTGTTTTTGATAATTTGAACTTTTATTGATTTTGATTTGATGAACTAAAAGTGAACCAATGCTTTAAATCCGCCGCCGATTCTTTCGGGATGTGTGACGCATTGGTCGGCTAGGGTGTTTGTTTATTTTTTTCGAGAGTTGAAGAATTAATGAAATCATTTGAATCTGTATGCGAAACGTTGGAACGATTAACGCATTTTGACCAAACTGTGATTTTGATGGAGCCAGTAAATAGTTTCGACATTTTACTCTGTTGGTATGACAACTTGATCTGCTGAGCACTTGAGAAAGAACAGAATTTGTTTCTAATGGAGCCATCAAGAAAATGTAGTTTGCATATGGCTGCATGTGATTCTTTTCAAGTAAAGCTCGGAAGGGTTTGAGCCTACTAGTGGGTGCTCCCCTTGATATTCTCCTCGCTTCAATTAACGGCAGTGGGCAGTTATTTTTCTTCACTCGAGCAATGTTGGAAGTTTACATCGATCAATCTTTACTCTGTGACATTCTTTGTTTATATAGATTGTTAAAATTGGTTGCCTAAGTGCTTCAGATAATTCTCTTCTCATGACAGTCTTGCATTGGATGGGGAAATTGATGTCTAAGAAATTTATAGACATCAACACTATGTGAAGTCCTTGAAATTATCTGTCCAACAAGTAAAGTCCTTGAAATTATTTTTCCAATAATTGGTATCAGAAACACTGTTTAGCATTGCGTTTTAGATATTGCTCTGCCTACTGCCAACACATTTAGTGCATTCGTCACATCATTTCAACTGGAAGCAGATCTAACGCCTGCCCAAGCAATTGTGGATAGTGCTGGTGTGATTGTTCAGAGAGCTGACTTGACAATATGCTATGATGAAAGAGGTGCTATGTTCATCTATTCACCCAGTCCCCCACCCGCTTCTCGCCCACCACCACCTAGAAATCTTTTCCATCTCTACCGTCCTGTCCAGCATCTAATTCATGTGATGTTGATTGTTGCAGGTGCGAAGCACGAATTGCCCAAGTACGTTTTGAGTGAGCCGACCAATTTGATTGATGAAAATTGACAATGGAGGTGGGGCAGATTTTGCTCAGCTTCGTGTGTAAATCCTGTGAATTGATATTGATAGTTTGGTAAAACAAATTGCATCAAAGTGGAGGTCATTCAGGCATTTTAATGATGCACGCTTAAATACAAATTTTACGTAACTTCTACCTCACGAGATGTATAACTACCACAATTTCATATGGTTTGTTTCATTAGTACCTGAACCTTCTAAAGAAACATGAAAAGTAATCAATTCAGGTGATTGTTACAGTGGAAAATCATGACATCCTTGAGTGCTAGACCATTGTTTTCTCCAACTTTTTACTGTTTCTCAGGCACATTGACCTTGCAATATTATCTGTCTGTTATGTGGAGTTGTTGATGGCCCCTACATTTCCAATGCTCCAGATTCATCTCGTACCTCATTACAGTTTCAGATGTGTTTTGAAATTAGAAAACCAATCCCTGAATAGACTAGGGGCAATGTAGATTTTCCAATGCACAATGGGGAAAATGTGTTAAATTGTGCACAAATCCGTGTGAAGTTGAACTTAGCGTTACTTGTACATTCATTCAGAGCCTTTAATACGAAATCTGCCCAGTTTGTTTCTCTTGATTAAAATCACACGTAGAGTGGAGATACCTATCTGTAGCAAGAGCACGTAGTTGCAGATTCGCAGTACTAGTTCCTCTTACTGATTGATCATGATGTTTTGATTACGGTCATGGAATACGATTGTATGACATTCTTTTGATGGCCTACAAAGCGAACATTCGGCCCCTCAAATCTCATGTCGAAAATCCTCATAACGCTACTAGCCGTGAGTCGCATCCTCCTATCGTTCATTCGTATCTACCCCACATTTAGGTCAAAGTTGTCCACCAACCAACGACAAATATTTCCTTTCGATTGATAAAAGGAAGTTCCCTTAACGATTTGGAGGTCCATTAGACATGGGATACAATTTCGTGTATTGTTTGTTTTTGGTAGTCATTTAATTGGCAGTTAACCTCCATCAACTATATCTCACCGTGAATGGATTCCCCACGTTTTAGGGAATGGTCAATATACATAAATGACATTAAAGGTCTGTCTTCTCATATTCTGATAAAAATGCGATAAAGAAAGAAGTTGTGAATTTGATGGGACCGACTGAAGTGATATTGACCTTGTTTTTGCCGACATAAATCAAAAGTCAATTGGTTCTAAGTGAGAATCGACTCCTAAAGTGTTGCATCTATCAGATATATTCAATGTATAAATTCAGCATGAAAAAAAGGTATTAAATATAATATTCACCGTTTACATGAGCCAGTAAGATCGATATCAAGCAAAGAGTACATGCATATGTCATAAGAGGTAGAAATAATTTCGTTGGTATTTCCTTCTCTCCACTCAACTGCAAGAAATCTTATCAATTGGATTTTAAATTTTAGCCTTTAAAAGAATTTGGACAATTTTATGGATTCGAAATAAATTTTAAAAGAAAAAAACTCTACGGATGCGAAAAAAAGTACATGCCTTTCTAGGTGGTGAAAACATTGTTGGAAACACTATAAAATTTTTCATAATGATGACAAAAACATAAGACATGGTCTAAGATAAACTACAGAACTAAAATGTCACTAAATAATTGATTGGCCACCACTTGGTCAACCTAATATGCGTGGAGAGTCTAGGACAACACATCCAATTATGACAGACACTCAAAAAGTCAAAATCAAGAAGTCAATATACATAAAAAATTCCACAAGGATCACAAATTATGGTGTCCAATTTGAAAGGTGCTTCTCGATCAATCTTCGAACCAATCTTGTCAATTGAAAGTCTATTGTTCTGTCATTAATATATAGTAAGGACTTAATCCTAGTAGTGCTAGAATTCCCAGTCTCACGCTCCTCTTTCTCTTTGCTTCTTTTTTCCTGGACTTCACATTCCTCATCCGTGCTGACTCTGCCTTCAAACGGATTTTCTTCTAAATTCGGGCAGCCACTAGTTTTTAAAAAGCACTCCTCAGGTACTTTCGAATTGAATACATTAAGGAAACTTTTCAAGGATCTACAATCGGTAAATTTCAAATATTTGAGAGTCTCTAACTCATTCAGACCCTTAACTGCTAGAAGTTCTTCACATCCTCAAATTGACAAGGACTTCAGCCTTTTCAAAGCCAAGAGATCATCTAGACTTTCAATCTTAGGACAATAATTTATTGCCATTTGTTCCAACAGCTCCACTGATGGTTTGTTTCATTAGTACCTGAACCTTCTAAAGAAACACGAAAATTAATCAATTCAGGTGACTGTTACGGTGGAAAATCATGACATCCTTGAGTGCTAGACCATTATTTCTCCAACTTTTTACTGTTTCACCGGCATATTGACCTTGTAATATTATCTTTCTGTTATATGGAGTTGTTGATGGCCCCTACATTTCCAATTCTCTCGGATTCATCTTGTAACTGATTACAGTTTGAGATGTGTTTCGAAATTGGAAAACCGATCCCTCAATAGACTAGGGACAGTATGGATTGTGTCCAATGCACAATGGGGAAACTGTGTTAAACTGTGCACAACTTTGTGTGAAGTTTGAATTTAGCATTACTTGCAGATTCACTTAGAGCCTTTAAAACCTTTAAAACCAGAACTACCCAATTTGTTTCCCTTGATTTAATCAACACGTAGAGTGGAGATATCAGTTGGGCAAAACCAACTGGTTAAGGAATATAAACAGATTGCGGATGGCTAACAGCATAGAAGCCCACTTAAAATTATCTATAGCAAGAGCTCGTAGTTGTAGGATTGTAGTACAGTTCTTCTAAACGATTATTTATGATGTTGTGATTATGGTTACGGAACACGATTGTATGACATTCTCCTACCGTTCGTTCTTATGTTGCACAAAGTTGGGTCGAAGTTGTTCACCAACCAACGACATAATTCCCCTTCAACTGATAAAGAAAATGTCTCGTATTGCTTTGGAGATCCATTAGACGTGGTTACCCAATTTCCTGCATTGCTTGCTTTTGGTAATCATCTAATCGTGCGGTTAATCTCATCAACCACGTCTTGCCATAATGAACTTTCTACGTTTTAGGGAATGATGAACATATAATTGATATTATGAAGAATGCACCATTATTAAAGGTACGCCTTACTGTATTCTGACAAAAATGCAACAAAGAAGTTATGAAATTAATACGGCTGATAGAAGTGATATTGACCTAGTTTTTGCTGACATATCGCAAGTTTAAATATTTTTCTACAGAGAAAGTGAAGATATAAATTAAAACTCAATTGGTTCTAAATGAGAATCTACTCCTAAATTTTTTATCTATTGAGAATATTCAATTGTAAATTCAATGTGAAAAATATGTTCAATGTAATATTCAACAATCTTACATTAGCCACTAAGATCAAATTAAGAGGTACCATAATGTCGTTGATATTTCCTTCTCTTTTCTGAACTTTAAAATATCTTATTAATTGGATAACTTTAGCCTTAAAAAAAAAAATCTGGACAATTAAATGGATTAAAAAAAATTCTACCAATGTGAAAAAAAGTACATGCCTTTCCAGGCTTTGACGACATAGTCGGAAACACTACAAAAAATTTCATAATAACGACAAAAACATGCGACGCAATTTAAGATAAACTACAGGACAAAAATGTCACTAAATTCTTGAAATCTTTGTTATTCAATAGTGAGGAACTAACCCAAGGCACTAAAAAATCCCAGTCTTACACTCCTCTCTTTCTTTTCCTTCTTTTGCCCCCGACTTTCTGTTCCTTGTACGTGCTGAACATGCCAAAAAACAATCCTGCTTCTAAATCTGGGCAGCCGCTAATATATAGTAGGCACTTGTCTGGTACTTTCGAATTGAATAAGTTGGAGAAACTTTTCAATGATTTGCAACCGCTAAAAACCAACATTGCGAGAGTCTCTAGTTCATCCAGGCCCTCAACTGCTTGAAGCTCTACACAACATCGAATTATCAAGGTCTTCAGCTTTTTCAAATCTGATAGATCATCTAGACTTCCGATCTTAGGACACGCGATGTATTTCCAATTTCTCCAACGAATCCAATGAACCAAGACCTTGGATGGCAGTAAGATTTGGACACATGTTTAGCGTCAACAGCTTCAAACTCTTGAAACTCGAAAGACTAGCTAATCTCTCAAGGAGGCTTGAGTGACTCGCTTCAAATTCAACCAACTGTTCAAGCCCATCGAATTGAACTTCCTTCCAATGACAGTCACAAATGTACAAACGTGTCAATTTTCTCAAGTTGCAACAAAATGACAAACTAATTGTGTGATATTGCAATGTCAATTTTGAAACACATGGTGGAAGGACCTCGAGGGACAGGTGGCATTGACCATCTTGGAAGAAGAAAGGACACAGTTCTCATCATGACCATCATAGCTCAAATCCTCCAATTTAGTTAGGTTTGAGAGATTCGGGACCCATCGCAATGAACGTGATCCCAACCTTAGGCTTATCAAACTTGTGGGAAGCTCCGGTAATACTTTGAGTTTGCTACAACACCCTAAACTCAATTTCTCTAGGCAAGGAAGTAGTTTGATTGTCCATGGAACATTTTCAATAGGGGTGAATTGCAAGTGCAACACTCTCAAAAGCGATAATTTCCAAATGTCCTCGGGAATTTCCCACTTTAGATCCGAGCAACCATCGGCATGCAGCTCTTCCAACTCTTTTAGCGCAACAATGCTCCGTGGTAGCTCTTTTATTGGAGAACACGAAATCCTAATAATTTTTAATCTACTTAGGTCTCCAATAGATTTAGGTAACTGCAGACATTTTGTGTTTAAAACGTCCAACTCAAGTAGAGACTCCAAGTTACCAATCGAGAACGGAAGTTCCCTTATGTTAGTACCCGATAGAAAGAGAGACTTAAGTTCTCGTAAATTCCCAATAGAATTAGGAAGTTCATCGATTTTTGTAAATTGTAATTTAAGAATTGACAAGCGGTTTAGGTTACCAATGGAGTCAGGTAATTTTGTGATGGCCGTATCCGAGAGATCTAACTCTACTAGTGATGTCACTCTCACAAATGATTCAGGTAGCTTCATCAACTTTTCGCAATGGGATAAATCCAAGTACTCAAGCTTCTGTAACCCTCCGATCCCTTTGGGCAACTCCCTAAGATTTTTGCACCCATTCGCATTGAAGTAAATCAAGCACTTAAGCTTTTTGAGGGAACCATCAACTTCAGTTAGTTCTCCACAAAACTGAAGGCTCAATCTCTCTAAACTCAAATAATCAGAGAAGTTTGGAGTCTTGGTCATGTAGCACCATGAGATATCCAAAACTTTAAGCTTTTTAGCAACCTATTACAATAGCAAAATAAGAGTAAAGGGAAAATTGCATATGAATTTAGAGTTAATAAATGGTTGTGCTAGAACCTAGATGTAATTGGGTTGACTCATTTTCCTCATTTAACTCACATAGATCCGTTTAGTACTAACACCTAGCCAACCTGATCCACATATATCCACCTATATATCAATTCAGTGCAATTTAATTTAATGGCCTTGATTACGAGATCAACTTAGTTTTACTTGTGGTATGGCCTTGATTAAGTCCATTCAAGGGCCATTTTATTTACAACATGTTATTGCCTATATAGTTATGGGATAGTCAATTTTAGTTAAAAACATAACAATTGCGTGAGACAATTCAATGGAGATAAACAAATATAGCGATGATGGTACCTTGAATTGACTCCATCCAACCCATTCCTCTGTGATTGAACTATAGCTCAATTTAAGAACTACAAGATTGCTTGGATGGAAATTGATGGCCAAGAACTCTCGAGAGACCCCTGTGCAGGTCATGTATCTTAACTTTGAGAACTGATTCTCAAAGTCTCCATTGAAATTCCTCCCCTCTAATGTGAGGAACCTTATGTTTGGAAGCCTTGAAAACTCTTTGCTCGTATAAACTCGTGTTGGTTCACATAAGCAGATTGCTTCAATGTGCTTCTTTCTCTGCCATTCAATGGTAAAGTAGCATCAGTGTAAATGAAAAATGTCTTCATTCTCTCCCCCTCTTTTAAGAAAGGGCTCATAATTAATAAATGAACTATTGAGAACAACATAGAATTCGATGGTCGGACATATGCTTTTACCTCTTTTGTTCCTATGATATTATTGGCCATCTCAGGAACCCATAACCTGCTTTGCTCTCCACGAACAATTTTCCTTCCGAGATCTCTTAGTTGGTCGTGCATCCAGAATTTGTTGTCATCAGTAATCTTTATTAAGGACATGCTGACAAGGACTTCAATCGAATACTCCGGCCTAAACCCACAATCCTTCCACATGTAGAATGCATTTGTCTTGTCCTCGTCCACAAAGAGACATGCAATGTCAAGAAAAATTTGTTGTTGCTGATGATTCAAGGCATTGTAGCTGATCTTTAGCTTGTCCAGGACCTTCTCAGGAGGTATTTCTCTCAAATTGTCTAGCACATCGTTCCATGAGGCTTTGTTTTGATGATAAAGTAATGAGCCTATGACTTCAAGAGCCAAGGGAAGTCCTCTAGTCATAGAAATTACTTGTCTCGAAAGATTGGCAAAATCATTTGGAGGATGATTCCTTCGGAAAGCATGTCGACTAAAAAGCTCCAGTGATTGAAGATCATCCAATGGCTCCACTTCATACAACAAAGTTTTTTTGGATTTTATGATGCTTTTATTCCTAGTTGTCACAATAACTCTGCTTCCTGAGCGGAACATAATGTGGTTGATGGCTAGTTTCTGGAGTTGCTCCTCATCATCCACGTCATCAAGAACGAGCAAGACTTTCTTGTGAGAAAGTCGTTGCGTAATCACTTTGATCCCATCATCGACATCGTTAATTTGATCTTGAAAGCCCAAACCCAATGTGTTAGACAATAGTTGTTTCTGCAAAGTTATGATGCCAAAGCTGGTCGATGATTCCCGGACATTTCCTAGGAAGCAACATTGATTGAAAAGGGAATTTAGTTTGTTGAACACCATCTTAGCGAGAGTTGTTTTACCGATTCCGCCCATTCCATGGATTAGCACGAAGCGCAAGCCCTCGGAGTCCACGTCCAACAACTTCAGAACGGCTTCCACTGGATCATCCATTCCAACTAAATGCTCAATAACGTATTTGTCTTTTGTCTTCAGCTTCATCACAATCTCTTGTAGCACCGATTGAATGAATTTCCAATGCCTGCCACATGAGTGAGTTAACTAAGTTGATATTGTAAAAGATAACCTCAAGACACTCAACATGTGGTTGCAACCAACATGGCTAGTGCCACTTATTTAATCGGCTAGTACACCCCACAGGAAGACATTTTTATGTGCGTTTAGAACACGATTTCCCTATGATTTAAACAAATAATCACATACAGAAAATTAAGACCTTTTTTTTATTTATTTGCTTCCGAAATGGTAACACTTTGACATAGATGGATAGGACACTTGCTCTAGTTCCATGTAAAAATCTATCGATAATGAGAGAGAAGGTAACTTTTAAAGATGTGATCCACAATTTACAAACACAAACATGTATAAAATTAGATCTATCAATGAAAGAATGCCTTTTTGTCTATCATTCAAAGAACAGACTATTAGATGTAGGCATTTTTCCATGTCAAAGGAAGCAGGGCATTGCTAATTAATTCCTAATCCCTTTTAAGGCAGTCTTGGCTAACTAGGATAAGATTCACGCTTAAGATAGTTAGAAGCAAAGTACATGAAAAAGCTAACCCACCAAATTGGAGAGCTAAAGTTTCGACCAAAAAATAAAATAAAAATTGCAGTGCTAAAGTAAGGAAGATTTAAAAAAAAACACAAAAACACAAAAATACATCCTTGAATTTATTAACACATCTCCCACCCTAAACTCCCCCCCCCCCCCCCCCCAAAAAAAAAAAAAAAAAAAAGAACTAATTGATTCGGTTATCGAAAATAAATTTGAAAACAAACATGGTATTCATTCAATTTCAAACAACTTAAAGGAGAATTCATCCAAGTTTGGGCATATAATTAATGAAAGTCCAAAGCAAAAGTTAATGGAGTGCTTCAGGATCCGTGCATACCCTTGCTTTTTCAACTCCCATCCTTTGATTTGGGCTACACTTTTGAGGGCATCCTCCCACTTTAGCCTTGTTTGGTGACCGAACTTCTCTTCATGCTCTTCCAAAGCGTTGAAGTACCGTTGAGACTTAAGCTTAACATCACGAGGCTTAATGTCGTAGAAAATCGGCATAATCTCCTTCTCAGATGGTTTGGATTTCTTGCACTCCACCATGTGTGCGAGCTCGCGAAGGCACCACGCGCTCGAAGCATAACCTTTAGAGAAGATAGGTATGTAGATCTTCGACTTTTGGATGGCCGCCGGTAGCTCATCAGCTATTTCTTCACCGACGTGGAGCTCTTCCTCGTCGTGGAAAACACGGATGTTTGCTTCTAGCATTTGGTGATAAAGACAATCCGTGAAGGCTTGGCGAGTGTCCGGTCCCCTGAAACTCAAGAAGACGTCGTAGTCAATCGCCGACGGCTCACCACCGCTCGTTCCAGCCTCCGAGCCGTTTCCCATGTCCATTCTCACAAGTATTTTTCTTCTGAGGGTTTCCTCTCTCGTAGCACCTGAACAAGAAAGGCTCGTTCACTTTACCACCGCTGAAGTTCGTTTATATTACGCTTCGGACCTATCTTCCTAGAACTTTCCCCACTGTTTTTCACATAAGAAAAGCAAACCAATTCGAGTCTTCGTCAACTCTAAAATGGCGTAACCATTACGCGTAGCTTTTTGGCCCCCGGTGGTCTCTGCCTCTTGTTGACTTGACTTTGGCGAACGCCCGACATGTAAGCATAGAAGCACGGACACGTTCAGAGGGGTGTCCGTCTGCAACGCCGACTGCAACGCCGAGATGGAGAACCGCAATGCCGCGATGGAACGGAGGCGAGGCTACGACGGCAAAGGGGGAACGGAGGCGAGGCAGCGGCGAGAGAGGTAGAGACCGAGCAAGGGAGAGGAGAATGCGATTGCTAGGGTTTTTGCACTTTTGGCTGTTACTTTACTGATTGCGTTTTCAATTTTAGGAAGAAGAGCAAGGAGAGAGATGACGGCTTCTGTGGGAAAGAAACGAAAGCCTCGTATAGCGTGACTTCAATATTGGGAAGTGACAGGCGCAGCGGTCGGTGGGGTGGGGTGGGGTGGGGAAGGAAACAAGGGTGAAATAAATAGGTGGGACCCATTTAGCCCAAAAAAATTGAATGTTAAATAATTTTATTAATAGATGATAAGACTAAAAAATAAATAAATAAAGAGATTAAAATGTTATTTCAAAAATGATAAGACTAAAAAAAAGTTATTTCGAAAAATAAAAGCACTCGATGTTAAATAATGACAAATTTTGATAATCGTAGAAAAATATAAATTTATTTTAAGTCTAATCTCTTGTTAGTTATTTATTTCATTGATAATTTTTGTTAAATTCAAAATATATTTTTCAATTTTTTATGAATAAATTTATTAATGTTATTAGTATAGATTTATTATAGGCTATTTTTTATTATTTATTT
Organism: Eucalyptus sideroxylon x Eucalyptus melliodora; assembly: GCA_016097485.1. Classification (NCBI taxonomy): domain Eukaryota; kingdom Viridiplantae; phylum Streptophyta; class Magnoliopsida; order Myrtales; family Myrtaceae; genus Eucalyptus; species Eucalyptus sideroxylon x Eucalyptus melliodora. Next base: position 44,079,380 of record CM027828.1, on the reverse strand, counting down.
ATTTATAAATTTGATTAAATAATCATGTTTATATAAAAATATTCATTTAATATACAATGTGTTTCTATGTAACAAAATTCTCTTTTCTTGAAATATGATGTGTTTTTGTGTCGTGTCATATGTCCGTATCGGTGTTAAATCGTTCTCGGTGGAAATAAAATATTAAGGAAATTACAGTACTAGTCCTTGTTTTCTCCATGATTTCATTTTCGGTCCCCAGCTATGCTTTGTTTTTTTGACAGGCACAGACAAAAAGAGATTACAATTTTATTTTACTTCCTTAAGTCTAGTATATTTTTCAAACTTAAGTGATATTTTTGAAATAGATTTTTGATTAGATTTCTTTTACTTGAAGAGGAAATTCTCCCCTTTTATTAGCTAATTTGTTTCCTAGATTTGTTTGGAGAGACTTTCTTTTGTCTTTTTTTTTTGGTAGTGCTCTCATCTTCATTTTCTTTAAACTTAAGCAATTGAAACTTTCACATGAAAACGTTGACATGTGGAAGATTTCTCCATGGAAAGAACGAAGCAATGCCCATTATCAACATTGAAATGCATAAACATAAATAGATCTATCAAGAGCACAAATGATAATCATTATATTTTTTTTCTATTTTCGAGAAAATAACTTTGAAATAAAATCCGTCGATAAGACAATTTCATTTTTCTACTTTTGGAACAATTTTTATTTTATAAATAAGTTTTTAATAGAAATAAAAAGTAAAAATTTTCTACTTTTCTATTTTTAGAACAAAAATTAGGAATAAAATCTCTTCTCATCACTCATCCTCGCTACTAGCTAGTCGTCACCCGTCGCTTGCCACCTCCTGCCTGGCTGGTCGTCATCCCTTGTTGGCCGTCTCCTGCTACTCACTATAGTCGGCCATCCAGGAAAAAGAAATTTTGTATCGTTATCAAACGAATTTTTATTTTAAGTATGAAAATTTTATATTATCATTAAACACGTAAATTTTTTTTATTTCTAACTAAAAATTGATTTCTAGAATAAAAATCACACACAACATGAGTCCATAAGCAAGCAAAAAAAAAAAAAAAGGATCACGACGCGAATCAAGTACTCAAAGATAGATTTTCCAAAAGAGTCATTTACATAAAAAAATCATCAAAAAATTTAATAAAAACATTAAATGAATAAAAATTAAGAAATAAATAAAATAAAAAGGGCATTGGCAGGTAAAAGTAGCCTGGCATGGTTAAAAGCACAACAACGGAGAGAAGAAAAAGGCGGGCACGCGTGAGAAAGGACATACTGGCAAAAGCAGTGGAAATGGTGACCGAGTGCAAGATCGACTTGCCATTTTCGTTTCGTCTTACCGAATATTGTGAGCGCTTGCTTGGCAAATTCCGATGGAAGTGCCAGGGCCATTCTGGCATATTCATTCAGCGATAAAGATGACGGATCCCCGGAATTATTTATTTTATATTATTTATTTTATTATTATTACTTTTTTTTGGTGGGGGAGAGGGAGGATAGGAAGGAGGGAGAGAAGAGTCCCCCACCCCGCTGCAAGTCTTGCTTTGGTCATGGGGTTGGGCTTGGTTTGTTTCGTTTTCGTTTTCGTACGTCGTTTTTGTTTTTGGTTTATTTTCCTTTTTTTTGCCCTTTTCTGGAGGGCAGACGAATTAATTTATTTATTTTCAAATTAATCTTCTTTTCGGACAACTTTTTTTTTTTCCATCATGGGAAGACTTATCTTTTTTTCTCTTTTCTTCTTTGGGACGGTCTGCTCCCGCGTTGGGGGGCGGAAGGAGAGGGGTCCGGTCCGTGACTATCGGCAGCTCCTCTAGTCTCTCGTTTCATTGTTTTGATTGGTGGCGGTGCGGTTTTCTCAATCACTACAGGGGCGCGTTTGGACCAGGGGTGAGAAAGAGGGTAGCTATCTTTGGATAGCATTTCTTATTTTTACTGATTTTCAATCATCATCGACACATGGTAAACTTAATTAAAAAAAAATTTAAAGAAAAGGAATTGGCAGGCAAAAACAGCCTGGCATGTACGCATAAAAACACAATAACAGAGAAGAAAAAGAGGGCACTCGTCAAAAAGGACAAACCGGCGAAAGCAGCGGGGAAAAAGGGAAAATGGAAAGAAAAAAATAAAAAGGAAAGATAAGATAAAAAAGAGAAATGTTCAAAAAATTTATAAATTATAAAAATTATCCACCTCAACATGATTGTATAGCATAAGATTGCCGAAAATGTTTAGAAGTCCTTAAAAGATTTAAAATTAAATTAATAATTCATCAAAAAATTTAAGATTAAATTGACACAATTAAAATTGATAAGTCGTCAAAAAATTTATAATTAAATTAATATAAATGAAATATTTAAACTTGAATTTGTTGCTGAGTTATAAATTTAGACTTTTTTGGATAATTTTTTTCTTATCACTGGCCATATTTGATACCTAAATTTTTCATAACTGTCAGTCTGTCACTTACATTAAAAAATCAAAAAATAATTAAACGAATAAAAATGACAAAAACAGAGAAAAGGGAATTGTAAGGCCAAAACAGCCTAGCATGGGGCATAAAAGCAGAGCAACAGAGAGGAAATGGCAGAACACTCGGTGTGTAAAAAGATGCCGAGTGATGCTCGTACTCGGTGGGGTATGGATATTTGGTTTCCTGTTTCCATGTTTAATTAAGTTAACTTAGTACTTGGTTTTCTATTCAATGCATTTTTTTTATATAAATGTCTGGGGAAAAATAAATAATTAAAAAAATAAAAAGAAAGAACGAGGGAGACCAAAACAGCCTGCTATGCAACCCATAAAAGCACGAGAATAGAGAAAATGGTTAATACCATGAAAAAAACTCAAAATGATACACTTATAATAAATTTACCTCAAAATTTTAAAGTCAGCTTAATTGATCCACCAAAATGAATCCAAACCATGTATCTCAATGGTAAGTTGAATTGATTTCCTATACATTGGTTTGTAATTAATTGTTATCAACCAAATAAAATAGTTAAACAAATTTTAATCTTCCTTTTGACATTAACTTTTGAACTATTATTACCATAATACATTTCTTAGGACCCATTTGTTATACGAAAAAATTTCTATCAGAAAATATTCTCCATAATTTTTGGTGTTTCGATCGCTTTGGTATATGACTCGATAAAAATTATTCTCATGGTCAATGGAAAACTCATACTCAAATTTAATATAATGAATTCTTTAAAAACAAATTTTAATCTTTCTTTTGACATTAACTTTTGAACTATTATTACCATAATACATTTCTTAGGACCCATTTGTTATGCGAACAAATTTCTATCATAAAATATTCTCCATAATTTTTGGTGTTTCGATCGCTTTGGTATATAACTCAATAAAAAATATTCTCATGGTCAATGGAAAACTCATACTCAAATTTAATATAATTAATTCTTTAAAAATATTTCTTGATATATGACAAGACTCTTGCACTCGGATTATCCTGATTACTCCTTTGAGGTACCTTTGAATATACTGTGAAAAATAAATTGCAATTTTCTTTCACCTACCAATGCTCGGTCTAGGAGAGGGTGGCTCTCTTTGCATAGCATTTCTTATTCTTTCTGGAATAGCAAGACAATTAAGAATGACTTTGATTTACCTCAAAACAAAATGCTGACAATATGGCGTGCTCTATGCGGGCACCATGATTTATCCAAGGTGTCATTGCATTAAAAATAATAATAATAGAAAATATTAATAAAAATACAAATGATGATGATGATGATGATAAAGGCAGGGATATTTATGCTCCCACGTGATAGTTGATTGAGGGGGAGGTCCAGATATCTGGTTGGCTGTTTTCATGTTTAAGTCTCCATTTATTTTGGAGAACTAGATAATTTGAAAAATATTTTTTAATTATTATTCTTATTGTCTATATAAATGAATATACGAACAATATTTTCATCATTCACAAAAATATTTAATGATAAATTGTTAGCGATGATGATAACAATTTTTTATTAGCTAATTGTTTCAAACGATACACGCAATCATTTTTCTAAAAGTGCTTTCTCATCATTAATTTTCCGTGATAAAAATGAAGCCTAAGTTAACTTAGTACATGGTTTTCTAGTAAATGCATTCTTTTATATCATTTCTCAAGACCTAATGTCTTCACAAATGTAGATGCATATTTTAGGACATTAAGATCGCAACGTTTTTGGTAATTTTTATTGCTATCTTGCATGAATGAAATGTAATAAAAAGTAAAAAAATAAAAATAAATTACATCTTGCGTGTTAGTAATTTGGCTTGTTTCTTCTTAAAAAATATCATAAAAAATACGTTTAGGAGTCCCTTTGGGGAAATTTAGATTTATTTGCATTATATTTGTATTATTCTTCGAGTATTGTGTTCCATTTAAATTACACTATGCCAATTTTTCATTTTAAGGAGCTTAGCAAGTTACATCCGCATATTTATATATCCTTAAAAAAAGGGTAATTTTAGAAAACTTGCATGGACTTTCCATTTACCACTCCCTGGGTAATGTCCCGATACTTATTAACGAGGCCTATTTTATTTTATCGGATGAGGCTCGGATTTTATTTTACTCGCACTTTAGTTATTTTCGCCTGAGGGTTTCTCTGTCGGAGCATAAAAAGTAGACTGAGTAGCCACCACTGAATTTCGTATGTATTACGCTTGACTTAAGACATCTATTCCTAGAAAATTCCCTTGTCGAATGGTCTTTGGATAGCACTAACCAAAACCGAATTTTCTAGTGGAGTCTACGTCAACGTCAACCCTAAAACAGATGTTTTTGTTTTTTTGGTCGAACCTTATGGTAGACTTGACTTTTGACAAACTCACAATATGCAAGTCCTTTTAAATGGATATCAAATATTCAGAAAACTACGGTATTTTTTTTTTTTTTTGACCGAGGAATCGCTAGAGATCACTCTTTGGGGATTACATGATCCTCTAGTACCCGGTGGCACCGTTAGGCCTTGCCGCAAGCCACTATTTAGACATAAACCTCGGGGAAGACTAGCTCAGGACCCCAACACCAGGACTCCCAACTTTAGACACTTTAGCAACAAGAGGGTTCGAATCCTCGACCTCTGCGATGAGGGAGAGAACTCACACCAACTGTCTTTTACTTTTGTGGTTGGGTCGAAACTAGGTATTAGTCCTTGGTATTCCCAATATTCCATTTTCGGTCCCCGCTATGCTCTTTTTTTTTTTTTATGGGCACAAACAAATCAAGATTATATCCACCGACCGCGGTGGCTTAACTGGATAAGACTCTGCTGATCCTCAATGAAGAGGTGAAGAGTTCAAAACCCAGGGGAGGCGCTAGGTGTATTAAGTGTGACTCAGGGGTGGTGGGTCATCCTGTTTAAGTGTCACTTGGGGGTTTACGGCGCGGCTATCGGCTGCAAGCCGGTTCCTCCAATACAAAAAAAAAAAAAAATCGAGATTATAGTTTTGTTTTACTTCCTTAACTCTAGGTTTTTTCGAATCTTGATTTCAAATATAGGTGATATTTTTTAAATGGATTTATGATTAGATTTCTTTTACTCAAACGGTAATTTTTCACGTTTATTAGCTAATCGTGGGATCTCGCACCCTAATCCCGGCATCGCGAGTCACTCCCTTCGGGCGAAACCTCCGACAGGCTTCCGGCCCCCACATTCCGGGCATCCCGAAACTCCCAGGGAATCTCGGAATTACGCCACCAGGCCACCAGACAACATCCTCCGCCACAACCTCTTACTCACATACCACTTTCCACTTTTTATCATCCTTTTCATCTTATTATTTCATGGCATATGATTTACATACATGCATCACAATTCATGATCATTCATGCATCAATGCCATATAACAATACATCATAATTCATGATCATACATGCATCAATGTCATATAGCAATGCATCATAATTCATGATCATTCATACATCGAGTGCCATATAACAATACATCATAATTCATGATCATACATGCATCAATGTCATATAGCAATGCATCATAATTCATGAAGATGAAAATAAACATCTTGGCTATTACCTATTATCCCGCACCCCGTTAATTCCCCGAACCCTTCGCAGGTCGTCATGCATATATTCGTTTGGTATTTCGAGAGGTCATATGCCACAGCCTTTGGAAGTCATGATCAATAGAGACCCTATCCTGGTCAAGGTCAGACCTGGGAATCTAAGAAAAAGAGTAACTTTGGAAATTTTAGAAGAGCTTGGAATGGCCCGATTCTAGGAAGAGTACCCTACCAAGGTAACATTTGTCAGAGATGTGGTGGACAACATGGACCAGGACCCTGTAATGATCGATTGAAATGTTTTGGCTGTGGGCAGAGAGGTCACTTTAAGAAAGACTGTCCACAAAAGAGGTTGCAGCCGAATGTCTCCTAGATCAAACAGACCTTATCTTTTACTTTGTTGTATTTTTTACTGTCGCCCTTTGACTTTCTTTAATCTTGAGTAATTATTTTTCTGATCCCCAAAAAAAAAAAAGGCAATGATTGCATTCATCTAAAAATATTGGCACGTACGTTCGCCTACATATTTTTCATAACATTCTAAAATTTAATTAGCACTTCAAGCTTTGGTGGGAAAGCAAAAAATAAGTTCTTACTTTTTTATAAGGAACTCGTTTTCGCTTCATGAAGTACTGCCATTTGCTCAAAAAAAAAAAAAAGTACTGCCAAAATGTCCCCCTACTTTTGGTCTGAATTTTTTAAACAATTAGCTTTTCATGGACATTTTCTGCTAAGAGTCGGCAAACGACCTATTTAGACAATTTCCGAGCGACTTCCGTCTTTCACAATTCAAAGTTGGCAGCTGAGTTAGCGATTTGAAATGTCCAATCTTCCTTTTTGTTCATAGCTTTTCCAATCTTTTATCTAACGCACATTTGAATTGATACACATTGTGAATCTTCTTGGCACAATCCGATTTCCAATTTTAGCGTCCCAATTATATAAGCGCATGAGTTACAAAAAAGGAAGGAAAAAAATTATTTTTTTAGAGGGGCCTTCGGAATTAGGAATAAATATATTAGAAGTCCTAAAACTTATCATGAAAATATAATTGAGTCCTAAAAATTTAAAAAAGTGTAATTAAGTCTTAAAACTTATCATGAAAGTGTGATTGAGTCTTAAAATTTTCAAAAAGTATAATTGAGTCCTAAATCTTTTAAAAAGTACAATGGAGTCCTAAAAGTTGTCATGAAGTGCAATTGAGTTCTACAATTAAAAAGTGTAATCACTGGAAAGACTTAATTTGATCAATTTGGTTAGTTTTATGATTTGATTGTATTTTTTAAAAATTTTAGGACTTCATTACACTTTTGTGAGACTTAATTGCACTTTTTAAAAGTTTTAAGGTTAAATTGCACTTTTTTTTTTTATATAAGTTTTAGAACTTTTAATGCACTTATCCTTCGGAATTACAATCGTGTACTTTGGAGTGGGTGTACCATGTCTTTGGAGATATAGATAGAAAAGACATTTGTGCGTTCTATAAGGACTAAAGAGAAATTGCTATACTAGGTGTGTTGGAATGATATGTCTGATCAAATGCATAACCCAACTCTGTTTGATGAACTTAATCGTCTCTCAAACACATTTCATACGAATTTCCCAACTCATTTTCCAAGCGAATTCATGTCCAAAGCAGATTTCACGCAGCAAAGCTTAGGTAGAGCACACCCATTTGTGTTAATTATTAGCGAGGGAGCGATGAAACAAACTTCCCTTGTTGTTGAAATGATTGTGCGGGATGACAAGTCTTGAGGGAAACTTCTTGTCGCTTCAAGTTGCTCAGACCCATGCTTAAAATCTAACCTCATGAGATGCGCATTGGTCTCTCGAATATGGCAGTTCTTTCTTCTTTGTCACAGCTTTAGCAAGTGATCCTCAACATGAAAAATCATCAAATAACGACAAGCAAATATTTCCCAACCTCAGGCGGTAACTTGTTCCAAATTCCCAACTAAGCAAGATCAAGCAAAACGGCTGGTGTACTCAAATTTTAGCTTAACCAAATCACCATAACACTTCACTACAAGGGTTCTGAAATCAGGGATAATATCATCCCTACTCAATTTTCTACTATATTTGCCAATGTTCATCTTTGGTTTCCGTGGTCTCCATGTAATCGGGGGTGACTTCCCTAGGAAGTTTTGTTCCCCTCTAGCTCATCCCGTCCACCAAAACACTCAGCATGCAAATCCACAGTTAATGATAGACCAAAATCCTATTCAATCTCCTTATCCAGCTTATTCTACCTAAGTGCACTAGACTTATAATCCTTGAATAAAGCCGAGGAAGACACCAACAGATGATTATTATCATGTCTCAAGTGAAGCAATTCCTTTGAGGCATATCATTAAACAGTCACCGTGCATTATCCATTTGGCCGCAATGGATCAATAGCTAAGAAAAACTTCCTGACACCTCGAAGCAGATATAACAGAGACAATGTCAGAATGAGTGATTTCGACTTTGTTTAGGAAGATCCTAGTAGTAACGGTCGCACGTGGAGCGAGTCATGGATCAGTTCCTGCTGTTGAGCTTGAGACTGCGGCAGGGACAAAGCGACAGGAGCTTCGTCCATGGAGGTTGCGGTTGCGGAGAAGAAGATGGCTCCAATGCCCATCCAAACGCACCCAGAAAGGAAGATGGCGAAGCAACTGAGAGAGAGCGACGGAGAGAGAGTTTGGTGGGCCGAGCCCAACTGGAGCTGCAGTGATCGGGCTTTATGGATGGGCTGGATCAGTGACCCGATGGGCTGGGTGCTTTATTTATTATCTTTTATTATATCTTTATTTAAATTTTAACAAAGCTCTAATATCCAACAATTTCCATCTCTATACTAATTTTTCACCTTTTCGGTGAAACACATATAAAATCGGGTGAGGTCTATATAGGCCGAGATCGAAAGAGGAACCGCGTGGCTAGACTTGCCTATGTGCACTTCGAGCTCAGGAGGGTCTAGCGGGCTGTGATATTTAAGGATTGCAATTGTCTTTTATGGCTAGCGATTGAGCGATGAGATTTGAGTAATTATGTTCACTTCACCTTTGACACTAGAAGTGGGTGATTAGTGATGTTGCTTTCTTTTAACTCAGGAATGCAATGGGTTACCTATCTATTTACTGCTCGTTTGTCAAGTATTGAAATGACTTTTATTTAGGAAAAGCAATCGGATGAAGCTCAGCCAGTAAAATGTCTCGGATACATCAATTTGCTTGGACCCCATGCTTTTGTCCATGGCCTTACCCGTAACCCTAGCATTACCTTACCCGTAATCCTAGCATTAAGCTAGAAGATGCGGCACATAATGAATATCAAAAGGGCACCCCAAAAAATGACAAGTTTCTAGTAAGTCAGAAAAATAACTCGCTACTAATATTGTCGGCTAACATTAAATAATCCTGCTGATATGATTATATTGAGATCGATTTCAATTTGTGGAAGTGCGCGAAAACTAACAAGCATTTTGTGCATGAAAATAGGCTCAGGCCACTTCCATTCTCCTTGTACCCAGAGCTAATTCGCCATGAGTCACGATTCTTTGCACTCCTGACAACGTTTGTAGCTTTGTTATTGACTCACAAGATGTATTCCAGCATGAGTTTGTGCTAGTTTTGTATAGTGGTAACGAAAAAAGTGAAGAACTTGATAGACGGTGAAAACCTTGTTAGAAAAACAATTCTGCGGATACAAAAAAGACAAAAAAAAAGTGTACATTGTTGAAACTTGAAAGCACTTCAGAAGGTTTCATAATAGCGACAAAAACATGTGAAGCAATCTAAGATAAACTACATAGCGAAAATGTCAGCAGATACCGTGATTGATTGACCGGACTTGGTCAAATTAATGCAGGAAATGTAAACTGCATGGAAGGACGACACACTGAATTATGACGAACCCTCGTTACCCAAAAGCTAGTACACATGAATAATTACAACCGGATCATATATTATCGTGTCTAACTTGAAAGCCACCTCCTGGGCAATAGCTAGTGAAAATAACAAGGGTTGAATATTGGGGAAGCTGAAAATTCTTGAGATTGAACCTGAGAGAATGGCCGCCTCATCATAGTAACAAGCGAGACTTGAATTTCAAATGTTTCCATTGCTTGTACATGCTGACTATCTCTTCCAACCAATCATCTCTTAAATTTGGGCAGTCGGAAATAGTTAGTGAGCACTCGTCGATAATTTCCAATTGAGTACATTTGGGAAACTTCTTAGTGATATGCAACCTACAAATTCCAAATATTTGAGAGTCTCTAATTCATCCAAGCCCTTAATTGCCAAAAGCTCTTCGCATCCTCGAATTACCAAGGACTCCAGCTTTTTCAAATTTGATAGATCATCTAGACTTTTAATCTTAGGACACTTGTCTATTTCCAAATGTTTCAAGACATGCAGAGTTTCTTCTGTACTTTTTCTCCCTCGGGTTTTTAACTCCACTTCGAATTGATCGACTTTCATCTCGGTTAAACCCTTCTTCACTCTTCTTCGTATCTCCGTCCCGTGTTCTTCCATTTTCACTCAGAATTCCCATCCTTTATCCGTAGATGATGTTTCTCAACGTCGCGTTTCTCCTGGCAGTCCAGTTACTGGGTTTTGCTTCTGTTGGTCTTATCGGCTTGCATGTCGACTTGATCGCCATTACTAGACAATTTCCAGTTATGAATACATCCCAATCTCCGGAAGATGTTCGCCTTGCTGCCTTATGCCATCGACTTGGCCGACTCTGGTCTGAAGCAGACGTGGATGTCTGGGATGATGAAATATCTCCGGAAAAGATGCAAGAATGCAAGGCAACGTTAGTGGGTAAAATCCTGTCTGATTCATTAGTAAATTTTCAAGCTTTACAGAGTACGTTAAAACGTGTATGGCGTAATGAACATGTGCAAATTTCCCAACCCGAAGAAGGTATGTATGTTTTTACTTTCAATTCTGAAAATGAACGGCAAAGGATCTTACATAGTGGCCATTGGCTGTTTGGGCACAACCTTCTGATACTAAAACCGTGGTTGCCGAATACGCCTCTTCATTGCTATGATTTCACCACATGTGAATTCTGGGTGCAAATCTTTGGACTCCCTCTGGAAAGATGTACCGAGAGAATGTTCGCCAAGGCGGCTCGACATGTTGGTCAGGTTCAGGAAGTGAGCCTAGCAAATAAAGAGAATTCATTTGTTAAAACAGGGCGGGTACGAGTGAAGATTAACCTTCAAGAACCGTTGAAATCTGGTAAGCTACTCAAAGTGGAGGGACAGAATATATGGATTGATTTCAAATATGAGCGATTATCTTACTATTGTTACTCTTGTGGTATCTTGGGCCATTATGCAACTCAATGTCCAAATATTCCTTTTGATGAGGCCAAGATGGAAGGGAAAGATCAGCTGTCCTATGGTCCCTGGTTAAGGGCTGAGGTAAGAGTTCACAGTCCATTCTGGAAAGCCTTTTATGAGAACTTACCGGACCAAAATGAAGTTGAAGAGGTTATACCAGAAACTCCACCGCCATTACCTTTATTACTTCCTGCAGCACCTTCATGTACAAAGGAGCAACCCCCATCTGTGGAGATTAATACCACACAGAACCTTCAGAGTAATCCATTGCCTACTCCTGCATATTCCCTCTATGGCCGAACCTCTTCCGAAAGCACCTGTGTTGAACAGCAAGAAGTTAAAAAATCCTTCAATGGCGGTAAAGGCTAGTCCTACTAAAAAAACAAAGTGTTACAATCCTTATGGGACTCCTTCTTTTGTTCCTGCACCTTTTGATGACTCTCTCCTTATGGATGCCCCTATATATGCAGCTGAAGGGGCAGACACAAGGGCTGTGGTGGCTTGCCCTAAACAGCCACCGCCAGCACAATGAAACTTATAAGTTGGAATTGTCAGGGGCTGGGCAACCCTCTGACAATTCAAGCGTTAAAGGACCTAGTGGTCCATGATCGGCCTGATATTATCTTTTTGATGGAAACAAAAAACCAGGAACCAGTTATCAAGAGATTACAAAGAAGACTTCAATATCAGAATAGTTTTGTGATTAATCCCCAAGGTTTGGCTGGTGGCTTGGTTATTTTTTGGAATGAACAGGTTAATATTACTATCCACTCTTATGATCCTCATTATATTGATACTATATGTTCAGATGTGTTGAAAAGAACAACTATGGGTATTACCTTTCTGCATGCTCCAGCAGTTTTTAATCAGCGTCAACTTCTTTGGACAACTTTGCGTCATCTTAGTCATCTACATACCCTACCTTGGGTGTGTATCGGGGATTTTAATGAAATTTTGAATCACTGGGAGAAGGTGGGAAAACGCTTACCTCAGCAACATCGCTTACAATCCTTTAGAGATTTATTAAATGACTGCGCTTTGATGGATCTTGACACCAAGGGCTGTGCCTACACTTGGGTAAACAATAGAAATGGTGAGGAAGCTGTTAAGGAAAGAATCGACAGAGTTGTATGCACAATGGGATGGCGATTAACCTATCCAGAAGCAGAAGTTTACGCTTTACCTGCTATAGGATCTGATCATTGTCCACTATTTTTAACAACTGAAGTTAAACAACACAGGCGGACAAAGCGGTTCACCTTTGAATCCTTTTGGCTTCAAGATGATGAATGCCACCGGGTGGTCTCAGAAGCATGGTCATCAGCCTCATGTCACCCTTTCAGCATCTCCAAAAAATTACAGCTGACAACCACAACTTTATCTCAGTGGAGTCGAAGGAAGTTTACGGCTGGTCATCAACAAATAGATCTTTTAAAGCAGCATCTTCAGTACCTAATCAATCAACCTGCGTGCAATTATAATACCAGTCGGGTTAAATCGCTGAAGGAACAGATTCAGAAAATATGGATACAGGAAGAACACTACTGGGCAATGCGATCTCGTATCAACTGGTTGAGGGGGGGGGGATCGAAATACGAAATTTTTTCATGCTACAACGATTCAAAGAAGGAAGCGAAACAGAATCAGCATGCTCAAAGATGTAAACGAGGACTGGATTCGGGACCCAGGTCAGGTGAGGCGCATGACTAATTGTTATTTTCAGAACCTCTATTCTACTACTGGTCATCGAGACTATGGCCCTACTTTAATGAAATGTCCAAAGATAGTGACAGAGGTAATGAACGATCATTTAATCGCTGATGTAACAAGAGAGGAAGTTCAGCTAGCTACATTCCAATTGGGATCAACCAAAGCTCCAGGACCTGACGGGTTTCATGGCCTCTTTTATCATAGTCATTGGGATATACTTCAGGATGATGTTTTTACCACAGTGCAAAATTTTTTCATTACTGGTGTGTTGCCTGCAGAAATTAACAGAACTTCTATATGTCTGATTCCTAAAGTACCGAATCCAGAGAGGTTAGATCAATTTCGCCCCATCAGTTTATGTAATTTTCTATACAAGATTATTTCCAAAGTCCTAGCAAATCGATTAAAGTACTGTCTTCCAAATTTGATTGCCACAGAACAGAGTGCTTTTGTGTCAGGCAGACAAATACAGGACAACATTATGATAGTTCAAGAGGTTTTACATCAATTTAGAATTCGTCAGAGAAAGAAGAAATTTCAGGCGATTCTAAAACTGGACATGCAGAAAGCCTATGATAGGATTGAGTGGGACTTCTTAGAAGACTATTTGCGCCAGATTGGTTTTCATGATCGATGGGTGTTATGGTTGATGCAATGTGTTAGAACTACCTCTCTTAGTGTCAAACTTAATGGCGAAGATCTACCTTACTTCAAACCAACCAGGGGAATTAGGCAGGGAGATCCTCTTTCACCCTACTTATTTATACTCGTGGCTAACATGCTGTCCAATCTTATCCAGCAAGCTATTACTATGGGTCATCTCCGAGGGCTGAAACTTAACAGGTGCTGTCCTGTTTTATCCCATCTGTTTTTTGCTGATGATGCGATCTTTTTTCTAGATGGTAAAATTCAGGAGTGTCAAAACTTGGCTAGCATTTTAAATGAGTACTGTAGTGCAACAGGACAGCAGATAAATCGAAACAAATCAGGTCTGTTTGGTAGCAAAAATTGTCCTATGTCTCTCAAGTTAAATATGGCTGGAGAACTAAGAGTTCCAATTCTTGATAAAACAGGAAAATATCTAGGCATCCCCTCAGACTGGGGATCCTCAAAGAGAGAGATGTTTGCTTGGATTCATACACGAGTGAATGCTAAATTGGCAGGGTGGAAAGAACAATTGATTTCCAAAGGAGGGAAGGAGGTTCTATTGAAATCTGTGATTCAAGCTATACCTCAGTATGCGATGTCCATTTTTAAGATTCCTACCTCTATATGTAAGTCTGTTGAACAGAAAATAGCCAAATTTTGGTGGCAACATACCAGTAATAAAGCTGGAATTCACTGGAAGTCCTGGGATATCCTAAAAGAGCGGAAAAGTACAGGGGGGTTTGGTTTTCGAGACTTATTATCTTTTAATAAAGCTCTTCTGGGAAGGCAGGCCTGGAGAATGTTTCAACATCCTTTATCTTTGTGGTGCCAATTTTTCAAAGCATTATACTTTCCTTCTACAGACTTTTGGCATGCTGAACAGGGATCCCAACCATCTTGGGGCTGGCGAAGTCTTCTAATGGGCCGTGATTCAATCCTTCCTAAGTTGTGTTGGTCAGTCGGCAATGGACAGAACATTAATGTTAGACAAGACAAATGGCTACCTATGGGAATCCTATGTGGACCATCTAACAGAGACGAACCGAAAACAGTTGCAGGTTTTATAAACACAGAACAAAATGCATGGAACAACCAGCTTCTCAACCGTACATTTGATGAGCCTATTGTTAAAGCAATCATGGATATTAAATTATGGCCAGCATCTACTGAAGACAGAATTGTATGGACAGCAACTGTTGATGGACAATATACAGTAAAGAGTGCTTATCATGTCATACAGAAATCAGCGGCTACACAGGTAGATTCTCGCCCGTCCTCATCTTATATTACACCCCGTCATCTTTGGAAGCAAATTTGGAAAACTAAGACAGATCCTAAAATCCGTATCTTCCTCTGGTCTATTAGTCAAAATGTGATTCCTACCAAGTCTAATCTGTTCCATCGCCGAATCATCAATGATCCTTGCTGTATTCTCTGTTCTACCCGCTCCCCCGAAACAGTCGAACATTTATTTCTACACTGCCCTTGGACACAACAGATCTGGAGCCATCCTATTGTGCAAGTTAATGTAACAGATTATGCAACACATCGTATTGATGCTTGGCTTGCAGATATATCACAACAGATAGGTAACATACCTGATTTTGAGACCATCGCAGCTCTTTTGTGGCAGATCTGGAAGGCCAGAAATCATCTTATCTTTCGCCATCAATTCACGAAGCCGGACCAGCTTGTTGATTCCGCTTTGGCTCTCGCTCACCTGCATATTACAGTTCAGAATCCGAATCTGCAGCAACAACGGAAAAGGGGCATCAAATCGCGAACCCTAATCCTACCTGGATCCCACCGATGCAGGGCACGATCAAAGTGAATATCGATGGTGCCTTTCCTATTGCAGAAAATTGGGGTGCGATCTCCAGCGTCATACGGGATCATCAGGGCAGTCTGCTCGGAGGTTTCACCAACAGCGTTCCAGCAACTTCTGCACTTGAAACAGAGACTCAAGCTTTTTTATATACGCTAAAAGATCTTCTTCAACACGGACATCATCACTTTGACCTGATTATTGAAACTGACTGCCTCCTTCTGGTTGAAGCAATCACGCACGAGCGCCTCCCTCCGTGGGAATGTCGTGCCCTTCTCTCCGAGTGCGAAGCGATTTTGCCCTCTTTTTCACATCTGAAAGTGCAGCACGATCGGCAAATGCCCTAGCTGACTGGGCTGCGAAAGCCCACGGTCGAGGTTCCCTCTCTGCGAATTGGGCCTCTGCTCCTCCTCCCTTGTTGTTAGATCTAATTTGTAATGAAGCCCTGTTAGCGGGTTGTACTCTTTTCCCTACTTAATGAGGAATATCGTATATTTTCTGACCAAAAAAAAAAAAAACTTCCTTCCAAAAACAAGTGACTAATGTGCAAATGTGTCAATTTTCTCAAGTTGCAATGAAATGATGAGCTGGCTATTGATTCATGATATTGGGCACACAATGTTGACAGAGACGGTGGAAGGTTTGCGAGGATTGTCGGCATGGACCATCTTGGGAGTAAAGACGACACCAGTTCTCATCATGACCACCATATCTAAGATTCACCAATTCAGTGAGGTTTGAGAGATCCGGGATCCATCTCAACGAACTTGATCCGAGTTTTAGGCTTATCAAACTTGAGGGAAACTCGGGCAACAGTTCAAGTTTGCTGCAATCACATAATCCCAATTTCTCTAGGCGAGGAAGTAGTTTGATTGTCACCGGAACATTTCTAACAAGGGATAATTCCAAGTGCATAACTCTCAAAAGTGATAATTTCCAAATGTCCTCTGAATTTCCCACTCCAAACACAGGCAATTCCCAGCATGTAGCTCTTCCAACTCTTTTAGCTCAACAATGCTCGTGGTAGATCCCTCATCAAAGAATACGAAATGTTGATGACTTTTAATCTACTCAGGTTCCCAATAGATTCGGGTAACCGTAAACATTGCGTTTCCGAGACATCCAACTCAAGTAGTGATTTCAAGTTCCCAATCGACATTGGGAGTTCCCTTATTTTAGTATATGATAGAATGAGAAACTTAAGTTTGTATAGATTCCCAATAGAACTAGGAAGTTCATTGATTTCTGTATATTGTAGTTTAAGAACTAACAAGCACTCTTGGTTACCAATGGCGTCGGGTAATCTTGTAATAGTCGTATTTGAGAGATCCAACTCTACTAGTGATGACACTCTCGCAAATGATTCAGGTAGCTTACTCAACTTTTTGCAATTGCCTAAATACAAGTATTCAAGCTTCTCCAACTGTCCGAGTCCTTCGGGCAACTCCCCAAGACTTGTGCACCCATTCGCATTGAAGTAAATCAGGCATTTAAGCTTTCCGAGGGAACTGTCAACCTCAATAAGTCCTCGGCAATTTTCAAGGTTCAATCTTTCTAAACTCAAATAATCAGAGAAGTTTGGAGTCCTGGTCATGCTGTCACAATATGTGAGATCTAGAACTTTAAGCTTCTTGGCAACCTGTCACAATATCTAAAAGAGATAAAGGGAAAATTATGTACAAATTTAGAGGCAACAAATGATTGTGCTAGAACCTAGATGTAATTGGGTTGACTATTTTTCTCATTTAACCCGCATAATCCACCTACAAATCAATCCAACACAATCTAATTTAATGGCCTCGATTATGAGACCAGCTTTAGTCAACTTAGTTTTACTTGTAGAATAGCCTTGATGAATCCATTTATGAGCCATTTTTTTTACAATAGCTTATTGTCTACATTGTTATGGTACAGCAATTTTAGTTAAAAACATAAAAAAACAACATGAGACAATTCAATGGAGTTAAAGATAAACAAATACAACGACGGAATACCTTGATTTGACTCCATCCAGCCCACTCCTTCGTGATGGAACTATAAGAAAGGTTGAGAACTACAAGATTGCTTGGATGAAAATTGATGGTGGAGAGCTCTTGAGGACACCCATACCAGGTCATGTATCTTAACTCTGAAAGTTGGTTCTCAAAGTTTCCATCTAATTGTCCCCACACTAATTCGAGGAACCTTATGTTTGGAAGCCTCGAAAACTCATCGCTCGTATAGCTTCCTAGTGCATTTCCATTTAAGCAGACTGCTTCAATGGCCTCCTTTCTCTGCCATTCAATGATAAATTAGCATAAGTGCAAACGAAATGTCTTCATTCTCTCTCTACTATGATGAAATGGCTCTTAATTAGTAAATGAACTATTGAAAAAAAAGCATAGATGTTTCACCTCTTCTGTTCTTATGATATCAAAGGCAGACAAAGGATCCCACAACCTGCTCTGTTTTCTTGGATCGATTTGCCTCATATATCCATAGACGATTTTCCTCCTGAGATCTCTTAATTGATCGTGCATCCAAAATTTGTTATCGTCGGTTATCTTTATCAAGGACATGCGGACAAGGACTTGAATTGAATAATCTGGAAAAAACCTACAATATTTCCACATGTAGAATGCACTCGTTTGGTCTTTGTCCACAAAGAGACATGCGATGTCAAGGAAGATCTGTTTTTGCTCATGACTCAGGGCATCATAGCTGATCTTCAGCCTATCCAAGACCTTCTCATGAGGTATTTTCCTTAGATTGTCTAACACATCTGTCCATAAGGCTTCGTTTTGGCAATGAAGTAATGAGCCAACGACTTCAAGAGCCAGTGGAAGTCCTCCAGTTGTAGAAACTACTTGTCTTGAAAGATAGACATAATCATTCGGAGGAAACTTTCTTCCAAAAGCATGTCTACTAAAAAGCTCAAGCGAATGAATAGAATCTAACGACTTCACTTCGTAATCGAATGTTTGGTTGGCTTTTAAGATGCTTATTTTCCTTGTTGTAATAATAATTTTACTCCTCGAGTTGAGCGAAACATGCTTGATGGCTAGTTTCTTGAGTTGTTCCTCATCATCCACGTCATCTAGAACGATGAAAACTTTCTTGTTAGAAAGTCGTTGCGCAATCACCTTGATCCCATCATCAACATCGTTGATTATGTTGGGAAAGCTTGAACCAAACATGTCAGATAATAATTGTTTTTGTAAAGTTATGAGGCCAAAGCTGAGCGATGATTCCCGGATATTTCCCAAGAAACAACAATGACTGAAGAGGGGATTTAGTTTGTTGAATACAACCTTAGCGAGAGTTGTTTTACCGATTCCTCCCATTCCATGAATTAGAACAATGTGCATGCCCTTGGAGTGCACGTCCAATAACTTTAGAACAGCTTCCACTTGATCATCCATTCCGACTATATGCTCGGTGACATATTTGTCTTTTGTCTTCAATTTCCTCACAATCTCTTGTATCACTGACTTAATGAATTTCCAATGCCTGCCACAATATCAAATCATCTAAGTTGAAAATTGAGAAAAATAACTCAGGACACTTGGCAAGTTGCATCAACATGGCTAGTAACGCTTACTAAATCGACTAAACCCAAAAGGAAGAGATGTCTTAGGTGCTCATGGAACCCGGCGTCTTTATGATTTAAACAAATGATCATGTAGCAAATATTATGAACTTTTCACTTCTTATTTGCTTCCGAAATGGCAACACTTCTCGAAAAGAGAAAGGAGGCAATTTAAAGGAGGTAATCCCCAATTTACGAACACAATGATATAGAAAATTACATCTATCAATGAAAAGAATAACAGATTCTTACTTTATTTGGTTTGGATGAACGAGATGGTTACCAAAAATAGTTTTCCAAACACACTTGCTATTCCTTCAATTACAGACCGCCCAAACAAGATCTTAACCAAACTCGGGTATACATTGAAAGTCCTAAACAAAAGTTACGGAGAACGGTAGGACATCTACATACCCTTGGCTTTTCAGCTCCCATCCTTTGATTTTAGCTACACTTTTGAGGGCATCCTCCCACTTTAGCCTCGTCTGGCAACCAAACTTCTTTTCATGCTCCTTCAAATCGCGGACGTACAGTGGAGACATAAGCCTAACATCGCGAGGTTTCACGTTGTAGAAAATCGGCATGATTTCCTTCTCGGACGGTTTGGTATTTGTGCACTCCACCATGTGCGCAAGCTCGCGAAGGCACCAGGGACTTGAAACATAACCTTTGGAGAAGATTGGTACATAAATCTTCGACTTTTCGATAGCCATCGGTAGTTCATCAGCTATTTCTTTACCGACATGGAGCTCTTCCTCATCGAAGAAAACACGGATGTTAGCTTCTTGCATTTCATGGTAAAGGCAATCCGTGAATCCTTGGCGAGTGTCCGGCCCTCTGAAACTCAAGAAGACCTCATAGTCAATCGTTGATAACTCACTGCCACTCGTTCCAGCCTCCGAGCTCTTTTCCTTATCCATTCTCGCAAGCATTTTCGCCTTAGGGTTTGCTCTCTCAGATCGCCTGATCAATGAAAGGCTCGTTCCCTTTGCATTTGCATAAAAAATTTTAAAAAAATACTGGCCATACTTTCGTTTGCCTTATCTTTAAGCGTCCAAAATTATATATATATTTCGAGTCTACGTCGACTCTAGAAAAGCGGAATCAGTCCCCACAGCTTTTTCCTCCGGTGTGCTCCGCTCCCCCAGAGTGACTTTCGTCGAACTCGCAATAATATTCTCAGTGGAGAAAAAAAATAAAAATATTGAGGATTAGTTGATATTTCCGAAAATATTCGAGTCTGCGTCAACTCTAAAACTATGCTTTGTCTTTTTATGGGTCACGGACAAATCAAGATTGCAATTTTATTTTATTTACGTAACTTTAGGATTTTTATCAAAATTTTTAATAGATTTATGATTAGATTTATTTAACCTGA
This sequence comes from Eucalyptus sideroxylon x Eucalyptus melliodora, assembly GCA_016097485.1. Taxonomy (NCBI): domain Eukaryota; kingdom Viridiplantae; phylum Streptophyta; class Magnoliopsida; order Myrtales; family Myrtaceae; genus Eucalyptus; species Eucalyptus sideroxylon x Eucalyptus melliodora. The sequence goes on along the minus strand of CM027828.1, from coordinate 44,058,885 downwards.
ATATTCAATTTTCCCTACTTTACTTGCTAATTTATTTCCTAGATTTTTGAGTGACTTTTTATTATGTCTTTGTTTATTTAATAATTTTACGGCGCTGGCAACTTGACTGTCTTTAAACTTATGCAATTAAAAAAATTATGTGAAAATGTTGACATGTACATTCACTTACACATTTTTCATAATTCTCTAAAATTTGAAGAATATTACAAAATTAGGTGGGAAAGCAAAAAAATTGTTTTCATTCTTTGAATTCGGATGTGAAAATTCAGAGTTTTTTTTTTTTTTTTTTTTGTGCTTTTGCACCTAGTGATCAATTTCAGGATAAATAGGTCCCCATCTTGGAACTTGAAATCTCCTTAATCAGGGCCAAAACTAACCCTGTTAACCTGAGCTGGCTCAATCTTTTTTCCCCCCCTAGTTTTTTAAACTTCAGTGAAGTTCAATTTTGTGTCGTTATTAAACAAATAAAAATTTTATATCGTCATCAAATACACTTTTACCCAAAAATTGATTTTTGGAACATAAATTGCACCCAACATGAGTCCATAAGCGAGCAACAAACAAAAAGAAAAAAAAAGGAATCATGACGCGAATCAAGTACTCATAGAGGTAGATTTTCCAAAAGTGTCACTTACTTAAAAAAAAATCATTAAAATTTTTTAATAAATAAAAAATAAATGTATAGAAATTTAAAAAATAAAGAAAAAGGGCATTGGCAGGCAGAAGTAGCCTGGCATGGTTAAAAGCACAGCAACAGAGAGAAGAAAAAGGTGTGCACCCGTGAGAAAGGACATACCGGCAAAAGCAGTGGAAATTGTGGAGGGGGGGGGGGGGGGGGGGGGGGGGGGGTGATGCATAAAGAGCACGAGATGTTTGACCGAGTGTAAGATTGAATTGCAATTTTCTTTCGTCTACCGAATATGGTGAGCGCTTGTTTGGCAAATTCCGATGAACGTGCCAGGGCCATTATCATTTATTATCTTTATCAAATTTTAACAAAACTCCAATGTTCAATTTGCCGGTAAAAATTCAGACGTCAACACACTTCTCTTTATTCCGGCATATTTGCTCTTCAGTGGTTACAATTTACTGCATTTGTATCATTCTCGTACCCTTTAATTTGCTAGTAATCGTTCAATTATAAAATAAATAAATAAATAAATAAATAAATAATTTGTTTTTTGCTAGTGATCACACTTTAGATATCTTTACTTTCAAAAACCATTTACTTTCCCGTCAAAAAGCAACAACAAATCCACATTCGCAGAAATCCAACAATTTCCATCTCTATACTACATTTTTCACCTTTTCGGTGAAACACGTATAAAATCGGGTGAGGTCTATATTGGCCGAGATCGAAATAGGAACTGCGTGGCTAGACTCGCCTATGCGCACTTCAAGCTTGGGAGGGTTTAGTGGGCTGCAGCACTCCAGGATTGCAATTGCCTTTTATGGCTACTGATGGAGGGATGAGATTTGAGTAACGATGGTCACTTCACTTTTGACACCGGAAGTTGGTAATTAGTGGCGTTGCTCTACTTTAACTCAGGAACGCAACGAGTTACCTATGTTTTTACTGCTCGTTTGTGAAGTATTGAAATGACTTTGAATTAGGAATAGCAATTGGACGAAGCTCATCCGATAAAATGTCGCGGATACTTCAAGTTGCTTAGACCAATGCTTATGTCCAACGCCTTAGGTGTGATCCTAGCGTTAAGCTAGAAGATGCGGCACATGTTGAATATCAAAAGGCCACCCCAAAAATGAAAGGTTTTTCCAGTAAGTCAGAATAATAACTCGCTACTAATATTGTCGGGTGACATTAATTATTGATAGAGTGTTGATATGATTATACTGAGATTGTTTTCAAATTGTGGAAGTGCTCGAAAATTACCAAGCATGTCGTGCATAAAAATAGGCTTAGGCTACTTCAACTCTCCTTGTAGATGAAACTAATTTGCCATGAGTCCCGATTCTTTGCAATCCTAACAACTTTGTAATTTTGTTGTTGACTGACCATATACATTGCAGCATAAGTTTGCGCCAGTTTCGTAATGTGATTAATGTTTCCTCACAAAGATGAAAACCAACTTCAAATTCAACTCCAGCAGCCTTATTAATTTCTTATTATCTTTTGTCTTATAATAGCTTAATTAATATTAAATTAAATTAGCTGTATCTCACGTTACAAAAGCAAGTTAGGAGTTGTCATGACTGCCTATGAAAGTTAAATTTCATAAAAGGTTTATGAGGAGCATATTTCCACCTTCACATTCGCTAGACACTCTTTTTTCTCTTTTTTTTTTTTCTAGTGAAATGACTCTCTCTCTCTCTCTCTCTCTCTCTCTCTCTCTCTCTCTCTCTCTCTCTCTCCATTTGATTCCTTTCTTATACTATTTAACGAAGAAAACTAGCTTGTTTCCTTTTTTATACTATTTAACGAAGAAAACTAGCATTATTTTGACCATCTCTCTCATCAGTTACACTATATGAATGCTTGATCACTCCCAACAAGATATTATCTTATCTAGCATCCTCTTTTCAATATGCCTGTAGAAGGTTATCAATTTTAATTTATGGTTTCATCTTTTGAATCACCAAAACTGAAGAATAAAAATTTCATTCTATGATGGCATAAGTATAAATAATTAATTGCCTATTATTTTTTCAAATAGTTTGAGCGAAGTATATTATAAAAAAATAAAATAAAATTTCAATCCAATTATCTAATCGGCCTTGACCTTCTGGGCGTTGGCCAGATATATTGTCATGTGACGCTTGTGGGATTTCAGAAGCATTGCACGTCAATCTTCCTTATTTATAATTAAGAAACCTTCATAGCAACCTGTGTGTGTGTGTGTGTGTGTGTGTGTGTGAGAGAGAGAGAGAGAGAGAGAGAGAGAGAGAGAGAGAGAGAGAGAGAGAGTTTGAGTCATTAAGAAATTGATATCCCAATTCATGTCAGCTCCTTCACCATCTTCAGTCTCTGTAAAAGTTTCACCAATGGAAATGCACAGAAGATCAGGCTGGAGCTTGTGCTTCAGCTAAAATATTTCTGAAAAATAGGCGCAAAATATGTGCTGTAAAACTAGATAGACAGTATCTGCACCATAAATCAACCTCTCTCTCTCTCTCTCTCTCTCTCTCTCTCTCTCTCTCTCTCTCCATATTTCTGTTGTAGACTTATCAAGCAATTTAATTCTGGTTTTTAGAGATATGGGGATGCTCTGCAGGCATCAGCAGACGCAGGTCTAATACTTGCCTAAGCAATTCTGGATAGTGCTGGCGTGATTGTTCAGAGAGCTGACTTGACAACATGCTATGATGAAAGAGGTGCTATATCCATCTATTCTCCCAGTCCCCCGCCCGCTTCTCGCCCGCCACCACCTAGAAATCTTTTCCATCTACTATTGTCCTGTCCAACATCTAATCCATGCGACGTTGATTGTCGCAGGTACGAAGTACAAATTGCCCAAGTACGTTTTGAGTGGGCGAACAATTGGATTGAAGATAATTGACAAAGGAGGCGGGGCAGATTTTGCTCAGCTTCGTGTGTAAATCCTATGAATTGATATTGATAGTTTGATGAAAAAATTTGCATAAAAGTGGAGGGCATTCATGCATTTTAATGATGCACGCTTCAATACAAATCTCACGTAACTTCTGCCTAACGAGATGTATGACTTCCACAATTTCATATGGTTTGTTTTATTAGTACCTGAACCTTATAAAGAAATGCGAAAAGTAATCAATTTATGTGATTGTTACAGTGGAATATCCGGGCATACTTTGTTGCTAGACCATTCTCTTCCCTAACTTGTTAGTGTTTGTCCGGCGAGTCGACCTCATAATATTTTCTGTCTGTTATGTGGAGTGGCCAATGGCCCCCACAATTCCGATGCTCCAATTTGTTTCATTCAGAGCCTTTCATACCAAATCTCCATAGTTTGTTTCTCTTGGTTAAATCACGCATAAAGTGGAGATACCCATTGGGCAAAACAAAGCTGTCAAAAAGTATAATAAGATTGCTGGTGGCTAGCAGCATCAAAGTCCTCTTAATATTGTCTATAGCAAGAGCACGGAGTTGCAGGTTTGTAGTAGAATTTCTTCCAAATGATTGATCATGATGTTGTGGTTACGGTCAAGGAATTCGATTCCCTCACATTCCATGAGATTTGGCTCCTTAAATCTCAGGACGAGAATCCTCGTGAACCTACTAGCCACAACTCGAATCCTTTCATTGTTCATTCTTATTTCTCTCCCAAGATTGGATCGAAGTTGTCCATCAACCATCGACAGAATTCCCCTTCAACGATTTGGAGATCCGTTAGACATGGATATACAATCTCGTGTATTGCTTGTTTTCGGTAATCATTTAATTGAGCAGTTAATCTCGTCAATCACGTCTTGCCATGAATGAACTCCCTACGTTTTTGGGAATGGTCAACATGCATAAATGACATTATGAGGAAAGCACGATAATTAAAGGTCTGTCTTGTCATATTCTAATAAAAATGCAATAAAGAAAGAAGTTACGAATTAGATAGGATTGACTTAAGTGATATTGATCTTGGTTTTGGTTATGTACTGCAAGCGAAAAATATTTTTCTAGAAAAAAAGTGAAGATGTAAATCAAAAGTTAATTGTTTCTAAATAAGAATTGCGACCCCAAGAGTTTGCGTCAATTAGATATATTCAGTCTATAATCAACGTGAAAAAGGTGTTAAATATAATATTCACCAAACTTACATTAGCCACTAAGATCAATATAAAGCAAATAGTACGTACATATGTTATAAGAGGTAGAAATAGTGGTGTTGCTATTTTCTTCTCTGTCCTCAGCTGCAAAAAATCTCATCAGCTGGATTTTAAATTTTAGCCTTTAGAAGAATTTGGACAATTCAAATCATTAAAAAAAAAAAAAGAAAAAAAAAATGCTACAATGCAGAAAATAAGTACATGCCTTTCTTGGCGGTGAAAACATTGTCGGAAATACTACAAAAATTACATGAAAAAGACAAAAACATGCGACGCAATCTAAGATAAACGACGGAACCAAAATGTCACTAAATATCGTGATTGATTGACCGCCACTTGATCGACCTAATATGCGTGGAGTGTCTAAGGACAACACACCGAATTATGACAAGCACTCCAAAAGCCACTTCGTCACTTGAATACCCCCAGAAGAATTTTGGGCAGTCTCACACTCCTCATTCTCTACTCCTTTTTCCCAGACACAGTCTTCTATTCGCAGTATCACATTAATTAATCTCTTTTCCTTCCTTTTTTCCCAGCCATTAACACATAGAAGGCAAAAGTCTGGTATTTTCAATGATCTGCAACCAGTAAAGTCTAGGTATTTGAGAGTCTCCAGTTCATCAAGGCCCTTAACTGCCAGAAGCTCTTTACAACATAGAACCACCAAGGACTTCAGCTTTTTCAAATCGGATAGATCATCTAGACTTTCAATCTTAGGACACCGGTGTATTTCCAAATGTTCCAATGACTCCAGCGAACCAAGACCTTGGATCGCAGTTAGATTTGGGCAATTGGACATCGTCAGCACCTTCAACCTCTTCAAACTTGAAAGACCGGCAAATCCTTGCGGGAGATTTAACCCTGCCACATCAAATTCAATTAACTGTTCGAGCCCATCGAGTTGAACTTCCTTCCAAAGGCAGTAACAAATACTCAAACATGTTAATTTTCTAAAGTTATGACAAAATGACAAAGTGGTTGATGACGTATGATTTTCGAGTGACAATGTTGACATAGATAGTTGAAGGAACTCGAGGGATTGTCGGCAAGGACCATCTTGGAAGAACAAAGGATGGTAGTTCTCATCATGACCACTATATCTCAACTCCACTAATTGAGTTAGGTTTGAGAGATCTGAGACCCACCGTAGCGACTTTGATCCAAAGCTTAGACTTTTCAAACTTGTGGGAAGCTCAGGCAAGAGTTCAAGTCCACTACAACGATGTAATCTTAATATCTCTAAGTGAGGAAGTAGATTAATCGTCAAAGGAACACTTCTAATAGGGCTAGATTCCAAGTTAAGAACTCTCAAAAGTGATAATTTCCAAATGTCCTCGGGAATGTCTTTTAGAGATGGGCAAAGCCCAGCATGTAGCTCTTCCAACTCCTTTAGTGTGACAATGCTTCGCGGTAACTCCCTTATCAAAGAAAATGAAATGTTGATGACTTTTAATCTACTTAGGTCTCCAAGAGATTTAGGTAACCGAAGACATTTCGTGTTCCAGATATCCAACTTGAGTAGCGATTCCAAGTTCCCAATCGACATGGGGAGTTTTTGCATTTTAGTAGATGATAGAACGAGAGACTTAAGTTCTTGTAGGTTCCCAATAGAACTAGGAAGTTGTCTGATTTTTGTAGCCTGCAATCTAAGTGTTGACAAGCACTTGTGGTTACCAATGGAGTTGGGTAATCTTGAGATAGCCGTAAACGAGAGATCCAACTCTACCGGTGATGTCGGTCTTGCAAAGGATTCAGAAGCTTCCTCAACTTTCTGCAATCGGCTAAGTACAAGTACTTGAGCTTCTCTAACCCTCCAATTCCTTCGGGCAACTCCCTAAGACTTGTACACCCTTCCGCGTTGAAGTAAATCAGGCACTTAAGCTTTTCGAGGGAACCATCAACCTCAATCAGTCGACTGCAACCTTGAAGGATCAATCTCTCTAAGCTCGTATAATGAGAGAAGTCTGGAGTCTTGGTTATCTCTTCACAACATGTGAGATCCAGAACTTTAAGCTTCTTGGCAACCTATTAAATATAGCTAAAGAGAGTAAAGGGAAAATTCCGTGCTAATTTAGAGCCAATAAATGGTTGTGCTGAAACTTAGATGTAATTGGGTTGACTCATTTTCCTCATTTAACCCATATAAATCGTTTATTTAGAACTAACACCTATCTAACCTGATCCACATATATCGACCTATATATTAATTCAATACAATCTAATTTAATGGTACAAGACCATCTTAGTCAGCTTAGTTTTACTCGTGGAATGGCCTTGATTAATCGATTTGTGAGCCATTTTATTTACAACATGTTATTGCCTTTATAGTTATGGTATAGTTGATTTTAATTAAAAATAGAAAAACTGTGTGAGACAATTTAATGGAGATAAATAAATATAGCGACGGATGATACCTTGATTTCACTCCATCCAGCCCAGTCATCCATGATGGAACTGCAACACAGTTCAAGAACTACAAGATTGCTTGGATGGAAATTGATGGCCAACAACTTTGGAGGACAATAATACCAGACCATGTGTCTTAACTCTGAAAGTTGATTATCAAAGTTTCCATCTAATTGTTTCCCAAATAATCTAAGGAATCTTATATTTGGAAGCCTTGAAAAATCTTTGCTCGTATAGGTTCCCGATTCAAATCCATCTAAGCAGATTGCTTCAATGGCCTCCTTTCTCTGCCATTCAATGGTAAAGTAGCATAAGAGTAAATGAAAATTGTTTTCAAATTCTCTCTATTAAAAAAGGCTCCTTATTGATAAATAAAATATTGAGAAAATCTAGAATTCAGTGGCCAAGCATATCGTTTTACCTCCTTTGTTCTCATGATTTTATTGGCCATCTCAGGAATCCACAACCTGCTCTGGTTTCTTGGATCCATTATCTTCATATCTCCACGAACAATTTTCCTCCCGAGATATCTCAGCTGGTCATGCATCCATAATTTGTTATCATGAGTTATCTTTATCAAGGACTTGAATCGAATAATCTGGGAAAAATCTACAATCTTTCCACATGAAGAATGCATTCGTCTTGTCTTCGTTCACAAATAGACAAGCGATATCGAGAAAGATCTGTTTTTGCTCAAGACTTAGGGCATTGTAGCTGATCTTCAGCTTGTCTTGGACCTTCTCTGGAGGTATTTCCCTCAAATTGTCCAGCACATCTATCCATGATGCTTTGTTTTGCCAATGAAGTAATGAGCCTATGACTTCGAGAGCCAAGGGAAGTCCCCTAGTCATAGAAACTACTTCTTTCGAAAGACCAACATAATTATCTGGAGGAGGATTACTTCCAAAAGCATGTCTACTGAAAAGCTCAAGTGATTGAATGGAATCCAACGGCTTCAATTCATACTTCAAAGTTTGGTTGGCTTCTATGATGCTTCTATTCCTGGTTGTCAAAATAACTCTGCTTCCCGAGCCAAATGAAATGTGCTTAATGGCTAGTTTCTCGAGTTGCTCCTCATCATCCACATCGTCGAGAATGATGAAGAGTTTCCTATAAGAAAGTCGCTGCCTAATCACCTTGATCCCATCGTCAACATTGTATATTTTGTCTTGAAAGGCTGAACCCAACGTGTTAGACAATAGTTGTTTTTGTAAATTTATGAGGCCAAAGTTGATCGACAACTCTCGAACATTTCCCAAGAAGCAGCAATGACTAAAGAGGGAATTTAGTTTGTTGAACACAACCTTAGCAAGAGTCGTTTTACCGATTCCACCCATTCCATGGATTAGCACAAAGCGCAAGCCCCCGGAGTCCATGTCCAACAACTTCAGAACGGCTTCCACCGGATCGTCCATTCCAACTAAATGCTCGGTAACGTATTTGTCTTTTGTCTTCAGCTTCATCACAATCTCTTGTAGCACCGATTGAATGAATTTCCAATGCCTGCCACACTAGTGAGTTAACTAAGTTGATATTGTAAAAGATGACCTCAGGACACTCAACATGTGGTTGCAACCAACATGGCTAGTGCCACTTATTTAATCGGCTAGTGCAACCGATGGGAAGACATTTTTATGTGCGTTTAGAACACGAATTCCCAGTGATTTAAACGAATAATCACATACATAAAATTATGACCTTTTTTTATTTATTTATTTGCTTCCGAAATGGTAACACTTTGACATAGATGGATAGGACACTTGCTCTAGTTCCATGTAAAAATCTATCGATAAGGAGAGAGAAGGTAACTTTTAAGGATGTGATCCACAATTTACAAACACAAAGATGTATAAAATTAGATCTATCAATGAAAGAATGCCCTCTTGTCTATCATTCAAAGAATAGACTATTAGATGTAGGCATTTTCCCATGTTAAAGGAAGCAAGGCATTGCTAATTGATTCCTAATCCCTTTTTAAGGCAGTCTTGGTAGCTAGCATAAGAGCTAAGAAGAAATGTATTGAAAGTTTTCACACTTAAGATAGTTAGAAGCAAAGTACATGAGAAAGCTAACCCATCAAATTGGAGTGCTAAAGTTTCGACCGAAAAAAAAATGGAGTGCTAAAGTAAGGAAAGAATTAAAAAAAAAAAACACAAAAATACAGAGGAATTACTCCTTGAATTTATTAACACATCTCCCACCTCTAAACTTACCGAACTAACTGAATGCTTACCCGGTTTTTGCTTTATTTGGCTTCGGTGAATGACATAATTGATTCGGTTATCGAAAATAAATTTGAAAACATACATGGTATTCATTCAATTTCAAACAACTTAAACGAGAATTCATCCAAGTTTGGGCATATAATTAATGAAAGTCCAAAGCAAAAGTTAATGGAGTGCTTCAGGATCCCTGCATACCCTTGCTTTTTCAACTCCCATCCTTTGATTTGGGCTACACTTTTGAGGGCATCCTCCCACTTTTGCCTCGTCTCGCGACCGAACTTCTCTTCATGCTCCTCCAAAGCGCTGACGTACTGTTGAGACTTAAGCTTAACATCGTGAGGCTTAACGTCATAGAAAATCGGCATAATCTCATTCTCGGATGGTTTGGATTTCTTGCAATCCACCATGTGTGCGAGCTCGCGAAGACACCATGTGCTCAAAGCATAACCTTTAGAGAAGATAGGTATGTAGATCTTCGACTTTTGGATGGCCGCTGGTAGCTCATCAGCTATTTCTTTACCGACGTGGAGCTCTTCCTCGTCGAGGAAAACACGGATGTTTGCTTCTAGCATTTGGTGATAAAGACAATCTGTGAAGCCTTGGCGAGTGTCCGGCCCCCTGAAACTCAGGAAGACGTCGTAGTCAATCGCCGACGGCTCACCACCGTTCGTTCCTGCCTCCGAGCCGTTTCCCATGTCCATTCTCACAAGTATTTTCTTCTGAGGGTTTCCTCTTTTGGAGCACCTGATCAAGAAAGCCTGGTTCACTTTACCACCACTGAAGTTCGTTTGTATTACGCTTCAGACCTCTCTTCCTAGAACTTCCCCCACTGTTTTGCACATGAAAAATGCAAAACCAATTCGAGTCTCCGTCAACTCTAAAATGTCGTAACCAGCACGCGTAGCTTTTTGACCCACCGGTGGACTCTGCCTCTTGTGGACTTGACTTTGGCGAACGCCCAATGTGTAAGTCGTTCTCGATGGAAATAAAATATTGAGGAAATTACAGTACTAGTCCTTGTTTTCTCCATGGTTCCATTTTCGGTCCCCAGCTATGCTTTTTTTTTTTTTGACGGGCACAGACAAATCGAGATTACAATTTTATTTTACTTCCTTAAGTTTAGTATCTTTTTCAAATTAAGTGATATTTTGGACATATTTTTTTATTAGATTTACTTGAAAAGGAAATTCTCCACTTTTATTAGTTAATTTGTTTCCTAGATTTGTTTGGAGAGACTTTCTTTTGTCTTTTTTTTTTTTTTTTGGTAGTGCTCGCATCTTGATTTTCTTTAAACTTAAGCAATTGAAATCTACACATGAAAAAGTTGACATGTGGAAGATTTCTCCATTGAAAGAACGAAGCAATGCCCATAATCAACATTGAAATGCATAAAACAGAAATAGATCCATCAAGAGAGTGCATGCTAATCATTCTATAATTTTTATTCTTTTATTTTTCTTTTTTCGAGAGAATACCTTTGGAATAGAAATCCATCTGGTAAGGCGATTTTATTTTTTTACTTCTAGAACAATTTTTTGGTTTATAAATAAGTTTCTAATAGAAATGAAAAGTAAATTTTTTTTTCTATTTTTAGAACACAAATTAGGAATAAAATCTCTTCTCATCACTCATCCTAGCTACTAGCTGGCCGCCCACCCACCGCTTGCCACCTCCCGTTGCTTGCTGGCTGTTGTCCTTCCCGCCTCCAACTACGCACTACCTTCAACCATCCGAAAAGAAGAAATTTTGTATTATTATCAAACGAATTTTTATTTCAAGAATAAAAATTTATATTATCATCAAACACGTAAAAAAGTCTATTTCTGGCTAAAAATTAATTTCTAGAATAGAAATCGCACATACATGAGTCCATAAGCAAGCAAGCAAAAAAAAAAAATGAAGGGATCACGACACAAATCAGGTACTCACAGAGGTAGGTTTTCTAAAGAGTCACTTACAAAAAAAAAAATAATAATAAGATCATTAAAAATTTAATAAAAAAATTAGGAAAAAAATAAAAGAAATAGGGCATTGGCTGGCAAAAGTAGCTTGGCATGGTTAAAACTAAATGCACAACAACAGAGAGAAGAAAAAGGTGGGCAGCGTGAGAAAGGACGTACCGGCAAAAGCCGTGGAAATGGTGGGCGTATAACGAGCACGAGATGTCTGATTGAGTGCAAGATTGAATTGCAATTTTCTTTTCGTCTACGGAATATGGTGAGCGCTTGCTTGGCAAATTCCGATGGACGTGCCAGGGCCATTCTGGTATATTCATTCAGCGATAAAAAAGACGGATCCCCGGATTTTTTTTTATATTTTTTTTATTTTTGCGATTTTTTGGTGGGGATAGGAAGGAGAGAGGGAAGAGTCTGTTGTCCCGCTGCAAATCTTTTTTTCGGTCATGGGGTTGGGTTTGGTTTGTTTCCTTTTCCTTTTCGTATGTCGTTTTTGTTTTTGGTTTATTTTCCTTTTTTTGCCCTTTTCTGGAGGACAGACGAATTAATTTATTTATTTTTAAATTAATCTTCTTTTCGGACAACTTTCTTTTTTCGTGGCCCCCCACCCCCTGGTCCCGTCATTCGAGTTCATCATGAAGACTTATCTTTTTTTCTCTTTTCTTCTTTGGGACGGTCTGCTCCCACGTTGAGGCGGGGGAGGAGAGGGGTCCGGTCCGTGATTGTCGACAGCTCCTCTGGTCTATCGTTTCATTGTTTTGATTGGCGGCGGTTGCGATTTTCTCAATCACTGCAGAGGTGCGTTTGGACCAGGGGTCTGAGAGAGGATAGCTATCTTTGGATAGCATTTCTTATTTTTACCGATTTTCAATCATTATCAACACATGGTAAACTTATTAAAGGGCTAATTAAAAAAAAAAACCAAGTTTACCTTGATTGACAATTCTGGCCTGAACCTTCTTTTATGTCAATAAAAATCACAAATTTTATTTAGTCTCAAATCTAGCCCTGTTAATCGAAGCTTGAGATCTTGTAGATTGTGACAAGTGCTTTGGTAGAGCACGGCTTTAGATTCTCCTTGACTATACTTCTTAACAAAATCAATTTATATATTAAATGAGATCAATTGATTAATGTCCATTTGAAGTAAATTTCAAAGTTTCAAGGGGAGGACTTGGGCTTGCTCTAGAAAATAAGGTTTGATTATGAGTTTGGCAGATCTTGTCCATGGCGTCTCTTGATGGGTGGTGGCCCATGTCCACAACTTCATATAATGACGAAACATTGGAGGCCGGTCAGAGAGATAAAATTTGGAGATCTTTTTGACTTGCCGGTGAAGTGAACGAGACTATAAATAGTTTCACCATTACTTTTCAAGTTGTGGCTAAAAAAAAAAGACAATGGATAGTGATTTAAATTCGAGAAGCAAGCAATGTGGATTTATTGCTGAGATGAAATAGTCACATTGGACAATTAAGATTTCAAGTCAATAGGACTAGATTTGTGATTTACGTGAATGTTAATATTTTCTATAGACCAAAAAAAAAAATCATAGCATAATTGTCTTTTCTTTTTCTTTTTTATCTCTAAGCAAATTTGTCATTCTAAGGTAACTTAGTACTTGGTTTTCTAGTTAATGCATTTTTTATGTCATATCTCAAATCTAATGTTTTCATACATATTTTGCATAGGGATCGCAAGATGCGTGCAAATTTGCATAGTTAGGCATTGATAATCGAATATTTCCATAACTATAATTGTCATTTTAGAATATAATTTTCCTTGAATTATTGTACATTAAGTAAATTATTGCATGGATCATATACAACGAAAAGTATAAAAATAAAGTAATTACAACTTGCATGTTAGTAATTTAGATTTTGTCTTCATTTAAAAAAATCACAAAAAAATAAATATGTTTAGGGGTTTATTTGGGGAAATTTAGATTCATTTCCATTATATTTGTATTATTCTCCAAGGATTGTGTTCCATTTAGATTACATTATGCTAAATTTTCGTAATTACAAGAACGATTTTTAGGAAAGCAACTTATTTTGACAAGTTGCGTCTGCATATTTATTGTAACATTCGGGGCCCCACTGTGTAATATTGTCCGCTTTGGGTCACCCGCCCTGGCGCGGATGAACCGCCATCCCAGCCACAGTCTTTTCTCTCACGGCTTTAAAACGCATTACACAGATTAGAGGGACCAAGCCTTATAAGCTAACCAAGACCTCTCTCCCTAGGCGATGTGGGACAAGAGAAGAGAGGGACCCCTTTCCTTGCACACGTCTGAGGACCGTCGCTTGGGCCGTCACACTCTTTACCTCTTAATAGAAGAGCATCAGAACAACATGCTTGCTATGGCCTCACACACGGTCGGGAGTCGACTCTGATACCACTTGTAACATCTCGGGGCCACTGTGTAATATTGTCCACTTTGGATCACTCGCCTTGGCATGGATGAACCGCCATCTCAACCACGGTCTTTTCCTTCATGGCTTTAAAACGTATTACACAGATTAGAATGACCCAAACCTTATAAGTTAGCCTAGGACTCCCTCCCTAGGCGATGTGGAACAAGAGAGGGACCCCTTCCTTGCACACATTCGAGGACCACCGCTCGGGCCGTCACACTTTCTACCTCTTAACAGAAGAGCGTCCTCGCTATGACCCCACACGAGGTCGGGCATCAGAACAGCATTCTTGCTGTGGCCCTACACGCGGTCGGGATGTTACATTTATATATATCCCTTGACACATTAGTACATCTCAAAAGTCTTGCACAGACTTCCCATTCACTACTCACAGGGTCTCATCTTGAAGCTCGATATCGAGGCCCTATGTCATTTTATCAGATGCGGCTCAGGTTTTTATTTTACTCCTACTTTATTTATTTTAACTACTTTGATTATTGATTTTTTATTTTGCCTGAGGGTTTCCCCTTGTCAGAGCACCTAATCAATGAAAGGCTCGTTCACTTTGCGTTTGCATAAAAAGTAGATTGACTAGCCACTACTAAACTTCGTTTGTATTATACTTGAGAACTCTATTTCTAGACACGAATTTTTATTTAGAGTAGATAGGATACGGATATATCAATTTGAGAATTTTTATGACATTTACTTTTATTTTTTGACACAACACATAGAAATCGAGATTGCAATTTTATTTTATTTCCTTTAACTGTAGGGCTTCTCGAGATCCCACTTTTAAAAGGTGATTTTTTTTTGTAAAATAAATTTATGAGTAGATTTATGCTCGAATAGTAAATTTCCCGATTTATTAGCTAATTCATTTCCTAGATATATTTGGAATGACTTTTGTTTTTATTTTTTTTTTGTGGGTACTCGCTCTTTGGCTTTCTTTAGTATTAAGCAATCAAAATTTCTTATAAAAATGTTGACATCTCACCTAAAATTTTTCATAATCTCTAAAATTTAAATTACAATATTACTAAATTTGATGGAAAAGCAAAAAAATTGTTCTTACTTTTTACAAGCCCAAACGAATAGACCCTAATCTCTAGGTTGTTTTATGGATTTGACTCTTTGAATTCAGATGTGAAAATTAAGTTTTTTTTTCCCCCTTTTTTTGCCCTTTTGAGCTTAGTGATTGGTTTCGGGCCTTTTATTAAGCATTCCGAGGTTTGCAACTACACTTACAAGACAAAAAAAAAAAAAAAAAAAAAAACGTAAAAACAGCTAGAAATTGACTAACATTTGCAATTCCAGTACAAGTTAGACCTTCAATTTTCTAAAAAAGGAGCATGAAAATGCCCATTATCAACCTTGAAATGCGCAAGACAGAAACAGATCCACCAAATTGCACACTAGATGAGTCCACTTGCAAGCAACAAACAAAGAAAAAAGGAAGGAATCTCCGAGCGAATCAAGTACTCACAAAGGAAAGAGAAAATCTCCCACTAGTTCCTTCCTATTCTAGTTTCAACCACCAGTTCTCAGGCAGAACTTAAGTTTAGCATGATACAATGGGAACCAAACTAATTATTATGGTTGAAACGGCACTGACTTTCACCCTTAATTTTAATTGTACTTATTTGACAGTGGAGCAGGTAACTCGTCTTTTTTTTGTTGTCAAAAGTCAAAAGATTCCACTAGGAATTACGCTTAGCCGCCAATCTCTCTTTCTCTCTGGCTTGAATGTTGGATTAACAAGCTTTCCTCTTTTTTCTGTCGTTGCTTTTGTATTAGTATTAAAAGTTTATATTTCTAAATATCTCAACATTTAAATTAATAGATACTTTTGCCTTTTAAATGATCGCAATATTCTCCATTTAGGAAAAGTTAAAGAAAGCTCTTGTAGAAGAACTCAATATCAAATCTAAGAAGCCGCATTGACATCTTTTCTATTAGCAAAAGCAAAATTTCAAAGTCAGCTTGATCAATCTATCTAAACGAAACAAAACTATGTATCTCAATGGTAAGTTTATTTGATTTCTTGCACATTGTTTTGTAATAAATTGTTTTTGACGAAATAAAACAGTTAAACAAATTTTAATTTTCTTTTTTGACTAATTTTTGAAATTTTACTATCATAGTACATCATTTTGGGTCCATTTATTTCGCAAAAAATTTCATTTTGGAAAGCATTATCTATAATAATTGTCATGTTTCGTTTAGGAAAACGAGTCAATAGAAGCGAATCTCATGATTAGTAAAAAACTTATACTCAAATTTAGTAAATGTATTCTTTAAAAAGTTAGAAATTTTATTTTTTTGAAATATGACGACTCCGGCACTTGGAGTATCCCGATTATTCATTTGAGATACTTTCGGTTGTACTGTTAAAAATGAATTGCAACTATCTTGCCTCTACTGATGCTCGGTCTAAGAGAGGGTGGCTATTTTTGCGTAGCATTTCATACTCTTTTTGGAATATCGAGAAAATTTCAGAGTGACTTTGATTTATCTCAAAACAAAATATTGACAATATAATGTGCTATAAGTGGGCAACTAGATTTTTTCAAGTGTCACCTGCAATAAAAAATTATCATAAATAATAATAATAATAATAATAATAATAATAATAATAATAATAATAATAATAATAATAATAATAATAATAATAATAATAATAATATAATTAATGGGCAGGCAAAAACAGCCTGGCATGGACGCATAAAAGCACTATAACAGAGAAGAAAAAGAGGGCACGCGTCAAAAAGACAAACCGGCGAAAGCAGCGGGGAAAAAGGGAAAACTGAGAAGAAAAAGAAAAAAGGGTAGATAAGATAAAAAAGAGAAAAGTTCAGAAAATTTACAAACTATAAAAAATGTTATCCATATTGTACTACGTAAAATGGCTGATAATGTCTAGAAGTCTTCAAAAGATTTATGATTAAAGTGGCAATTCATAAAAAAAATTAAAATTAAATTGATACCATTAAAATTGGTAAGTTGTCAAAAAATTTAGGATTAAATTGATATAATTAAAATATTTAGAATTGAATTAGTTATTGGGCTATACATTTAGAATTTTTTGGATAATTTTTCCAGTTACGTCATATTTGACAACTAAATTTTCATAATTGTCAGTTGATACTTACACTAAAAAAATCAAAAAATAATTAATGAATAAAAATGACAAAAACAAAGAAAGTGAAATTGGCAGACCAAAACAACCTGGCATGGGGCGCATAAAAGCAGAGCAACAAGAGGAAATGGCAGAACGCTCGGTGTATAAAAAGATGCCCAGTGATGCTTGTGCTTGGTGGGGCATGGATAGAAATAGACTTTTCATTTACATTTTTAGAAGAGTTTCAGCGAAAATAACTAGTTTGATAACGGCGTAAAATTTCTACTCTAAAAATAGAAATTCGTTTGATAACGACACAAAATTTCTTCGCTGCCAGGCGTCGGCGCGACAAACGACCTTTAATATAAAAAATAAAAAATAAAAAATATTTAGTAACAAAAAAATAATGAATAAAATAGAATAAAATAAAATAAATCATAAAAAATAAAATAAAAATATCATTTTATTTTAAAATTAAAATATCCAAAAATAAATTTATTTTATTTATTCTATTTTATTTTATTTTACGAATAAATTTATTTTGAAATGAATAAAAAAAATTATTTGGCAAAACACTCAAGGCAAATAAAAATAAATTTATTAAAATTTTAATAAATTTACTTTTAATAAAAAATAATTTATTTATTTTAATAAATTTATTTTTATTTTTAAATGAATAAAATGAATATATTTATTTTTATTTATTTTTATTTTTAATAAAATGAGGAGAGGCGGAGGCGGAGGAGGAGGAGGAGGAGGCGTAGAGGAGATGAGGGAGGACTCACCGAAATTATAGTTTAGTGAGAAATTATTTCGATTTCTCTTCTAGAAATGAGAAGTAGAAAATTTTAGGCATGATTTATAACAAACCTTTATTTATGGAATAGAAATCTATTCCAGGAAATAGAAAAACTTAATAGATTTATCAAACGGATTTCTCTTCCGAAACGGGTTTAGAACGGAAAAACTATTTTTGGAATAGAAATTTTGGGTTGTCATGCACCCCTTGGTTTCCCGTTTTCATGTTTAATTAACTTAACTTAGTACTAGGTTTTCTATTCAATGCATTTTTTTTTTTATATAAATTCTGGAGAAAAATAAATAATGAAAAAAAGGAAAAAAGAAAAAAGAAAGAAAGAAGGAGACCAAAACAGCCTGCCATGCAACCCATAAAAGCACAAGTATAGAGAAAACTATTAAAACCACAAAAAAAAAATCTCAAAATAATACACTTGCGATAAATTTACCTCAAAATTTCAAAGTCAACTTAACCGATCCACCAAAACCAATCCAAACTATGTATCTCAATGGTAAGTTGAATTGATTTCCTAGGCATTGTTTTGTAATTAATTGTTATTGACCAAATAATATAGTTAAACAAGTTTTAATCTTCTTTTTGACATTAACTTTTGAACTATTATTACCATAATACATTTCTTAGGACCCGTTAGTTAAGTGAAAAAATTTCTAGTGGAAAATATTCTCCATAATTTTTGGTGTTTATATCGCTTTGGTATATGACTCAATAAAAAATATTCTCATGATCAATAGAAAACTCATACTCAAATTTAATTTAATGAATTCTTTAAAAAATTAGAAAATATTTTTTGATATATGGCAAGACTCCGGCACTTGGATTATCTTGATTACTCCTTTGAGGTACTTTTAAATATAGCGTGAAAAATGAATTACAATTTTCTTTCTTCTACCAATGCTCGGTCTAGGAAAATGTGGCTATCTTTGCATAGCATTTCTTATTCTTTTTGGAATAGCAAGAGAATTAAGAATGACTTTGATTTACCTCAAAACAAAATGCTGACAATATGGTGTGCTATATGCGGGCACCATGATTTATCCAAAGTGTAACTTGCATTAAAAAAAATAATAATAATAACATAAAAATACTAATGATACTGATGATGATGATGATGATGATTACAATAATATTAAAGGCAATAATAATTGTACTCCCACGTGATAGTTGATTGGGGGGTTGTTAAGGTCCAGATGTCTAGTTGGCTATTTTCATGTTTAAGGCTCCATTTATTTTGGAGAACTAGATAATTTGAAAATTATTTTTTTTTTTAATTATTATTTCCATTGTCTATATAAATGGATATATGAAAAATATTTTCATCGTTCATGAAAATATTTAATGATAAATTGTTGGCAATAATGATAATATTTTTTATTGGCTAATTGTTTTTTTTTTTTTTTGGTAAAGGTAAGTATAATTGGTTAATTGTTTCAAACGATACAATCAATTATTTTTCTAAAAAATGCTTTCTCATCATTCATTTTCCGTGATAAAAATGAAGCCTAAATTAACTTAGTAAATGGTTTTCTAGTTAATGCATTCTTTTATAACATTTCTCAAGATTTCATGTATCATTTCTCAAGCACAAATGTAGATGCATATTTTAGGACATTAAGACCGCATTTTTTCTTGTAATTTTTTATTGCTATCTTGCATGGATGAAATGTAATAAAAAGCATACAAAAAAAAAAAAAAAAAATTATATATTGCATGTTAGTAATTTGGATTTTTCTTCTTAAAAAATATCACAAAAATAATGTTTAGGGGTCCCTTTGGGGAAATTTAGATTTATTTGCATTATATTTGTATTATTCTTCGAGTATTGTGTTCCATTTAAATTACATTATGCCAATTTTTCATTTTAGGGAGCTTAGCAAGTCACATCTGCATATTTGTATATCCTTTGATAAATTAGTTTTTTTTAGAAAACTTGCATAGGCTTTCCATTTACCACTCCCTGGGTCATGTCCCGATGCTTATTAACGAGGCCTTATTTTATTTTATCGGATGCGGCTCGGATTTTATTTTACTCGCACTTTAGTTATTTTCGCCTTAGGGTTTCTCTGTAGGAGCATAAAAAGTAGACTGAGTAGCCACCACTGAATTTCGTATGTATTACGCTTGACTTAAGACATCTTTTCCAAGAACATTCCCTAGTCGAATGGTCTTTGGATAGCACTAACCAAAACCGAATTTTCTCTAGTCGAGTCTACGTCAACTCCAAAACAACTGTTTTTTTTTTTTTTTGGGCACAAAACAAATCGAGATTATAGTTTTGTTTTACTTCCTTAACTCTAGGTTTTTTCGAGATACGATTTCAAATATAGGTGATATTTTTGAAATAGATTTATGATTAGATTTCTTTTACTCAAACAGTAAATTTTCACGTTTATTAGCTAATCGTTTCCTAGATCAAACAGAGACTTTATCTTTTACTTTGTTCTATTTTTTTACTGTCGCCCTTTGACTTTCTTTAATCTTGAGTAATTATTTTTCTGACCCCCAAAAGTAAAGTAATTATTGCATTCATCTAAAAATATTGGCACGTACGTTCGCCTACATATTTTTCATAACTTTCTAAAATTTAATTAGTACTTCAAGCTTTGGTGGGAAAGCATAAAAGAAGTTCTTACTTTTATAAGGCCAAACAAAAAGGCCTTGATCTCTTGGTTGTTTCCTAATCTTCATTTAGGATTCTTATGGTTCGATTTGGAAGAAAGGTTGCCACTATGAATTCGATGCAAAAATTGGGATTCTTTTTTTTCGTTTCACGCTTTTGCATGTGAAGCTATATATCATATGAGCCTAATGGTTCAACTCTCTTCGTTTTCATGGTATTAGTTTGAAAATGGAGCAAGGAACTCGCTTTTGCTTCATGAAGTATTGCCATTGCCAAAAAGTCCCCCTACTAATTAGCTTTTCATGGACATTTTCTGCTAAGAGTCCGCAAAACCACACAATTTCCGAGCAACTTCCGTCTTTCACAATTCAAAGATGGCAGCTGAGTGAGCGATTTGAAATGTCCAATTGTCTTTTTTGTTCATAGCTTTTCCAATCTTTTACCTAACGCGCATTTGAATTGATACACATTGTGAATCTTCTTGGCACGACCCAATTTCCAATTTTAGTGTCTCCATTATAAGCGCATGAGTTACAAAAAAGGGAGGAAAAAAATAGTTGTCCGAAAAGAAGATTAATTGATTCGTCTGTCTTCTAGAAAAGGGCATAAAAGGAAAAAAACCAAAAACAAAAACGACGTACGAAAACGAAACAAACCAAACCCAACCCCATGACCAAAGCAAGACCTGCAGCGGGATGAGGGACTCTTCCCTCCATCCTTCCTATCCTTCCTCTCCCCTCCCCCCCCCCAAAAAAAAAAAAAAATCCGGCGATTAAACTTTTTTTATCGCTGAATGAATATGCCAGAATGGCCCTGGCACGTCCATCGGAATTTGCCAAGCAAGCGCTCACCATAATTCGGTAAGACCAAAAGAAAATTGCAATTCAATCTTTGCGCTCGCTCACCATTTCCGCTGCTTTTGCCAGTATGTCCTTTCTCACGCGTGCCAATGTCCTTTTTCGGGTGCGTTTGGGAACCACTTCCCAAAGTCCCTCGGGGTCCAAAGCCCTTTGGGCAAAAAAATGGCGTTTGGGAAAAAACTTTGGAAGGATCCTGGACAAAATGCTTGCATTTTTAAGGCTGAAAGCCCAAGCCCAAGCGAGGGGACCTGCCTTGGCCTTTCAAATTTCTCGGCATGCCCACGCGTTCTTGTTCACTCTTTTTTTCCAAAATTGTCCTCATGAATTTTTTGTTTTTCCGGTTCGTGCCCTTGGATGAAACACTGTTCATCTTCTCCGGGCCGACGCTGCTACAGGGACGCCGCGACCTAGCGATCGTCGTCGGAGAGTCGGACGACCTCCGCGCCGAGTCGCGGCGTTGCGGCGACCGTCGCTTACCCGCCTTGGCGTGACCTCCGCGGGGAGCTCGCCGAGGCCGCGCGACCCATCCGATCGCGGGTCGGTGGTCGCGACCGATCTGGTGCGGAGGCTCGGCGCGACCCGGATCTGGGTCGCGCGACCTTGCCGCCCGGATCGGGTCGCGGCGGCGTCGCGCGACCTCCGCGACCTCCGGGCCCCGAATCCGGGCGGCGAGGTCGCGCGACCCCGTCGCGACCCGGATCCGGGCGGCGAGGTCCTCCGCGACCTCGACGCCTCGGATCTAGGTCGCCGGAGGTCGAGCGCGCGTCGCTCCGACGCGCCGCCTCCGCCGCCCAGATCCGGCGTCGCCGAGGTCGAGCCGCGTCGCGCGACGCGCGCGACCTCGCCGCCCCAGATCCGGGGTCGCCGGAGGTCGCGACGGCATCGCGTGACCTCGCCCCCCGATCTGCGGGTCGCGAGGAGTCACCGGCGGTCGCCGGAGGTTCTTGGCACGGCGCCTTTGCGGTCTTTTTTTTTTAATTTTTCTTTTAATAATTTTTTTTACCACAAAACTCATTTGTAAATGTGTAAATTCCCCAAACGCTATTTTGCTCAAAGCACTTCACAAAGAGCTTTTAAAGTACAATTTGCCAAACACAGTTTGCATTTTGAAAAACATCTTTAAGTCGAAAGATCTTTGCATTTTCTTAAAGGCTTTATCCCAAAGTGGTTCCCAAACGCCGTTGTTGTGCTTTTAACTATGCCAGGCTACTTTTGCCTGCCAAGGCCCTTTTTCTTTATTTATTTATTTATTAAAAAAATTTAATGATTTTTTTTAAAGTAAGTGACACTTTTGGAAAATCTACCTCTATGAGTACCTGATTCGCGTCATGATTCCTTTTTTTCTTTTTGTTTGTTGCTCGCTTATGGACTCATGTTGGGTGCAATATATGTTCCAAAAATCAATTTTTGGCTAAAAATGTGTTTGATGATGATAAAAAAATTTCTTTATTTGATAACGATATACTTTCCCATTTCTAAAATCCTCCCTCTTCATTTCCTTGTACCTGCCTAAAAATACCGGAGGGGAAAAAAATTGCCCTTTTTAGGGATCCTTGTGGCCGGGGTTACTCCATGGGCTTTTTATTTTATCGAGGTGGTTTCCATCTCTACCCACTCCTAGAACCAGCCTTTTAAGAACTCGGGTCCAGGATTAAAACTTTTGGTTTAAAAAACCTTAGCTGACTCAAGAACCAGATTTCGAGTTCCAAGATGAGGGCTTATTTATCTTAAAACCGATCATTAGGTGAAAAGCACAAAATAAAAAAAAAAATCTGAATTTTCACATCGGAATTCAAAGAATAAAAACAATTTTTTTTGCTTTCCCACCTAATTTTGTAATATTCTTCAAATTTTGGAGAATTATGAAAAATATGTAGGTGAATGTACATGTCAAACATTTTCACATAAAATTTTTAATTGCATAAGTTTAAAGACAGTCGAGTTGTGAGCGCCGTAACATTATTAAAAAAACACAGACAAAATAAAAAGTCACTCAAAACAAATCTAGGAAATAAATTAGCAAGTAAAGTAGGGAAAATTAAAGATTCAAGTTAAACAAATCTAATCATAAATCTAATTAAAAATTTTGATAAAAATCCTAGAGTTACGTAAATAAAGTAAAATTGCAATCTTGATTTGTCCGTGACCCATAAAAAGACAAAGCATAGTTTTAGAGTTGACGCAGACTCGAATATTTTCGGAAATATCAACTAATCCTCAATATTTTTATTTTTTCTCCAGTGAGAACGAAACTTGTATTATTGCGAGTTCGTCGAAAGTCGCTCCAGGGGAGCGGAGCACACCGGAGGAAAAAGCTGTGGGGACTGATTCCGCTTTTCTAGGGTTGACGTAGACTCGAAATATCATTTTTTTTTTTTTTAATTTCAGTCTTGGACGTAAAGATAAGGCAAACGAAAGTACCAGGAATGGAGGTCTTCATAATGTAAACGAAAGTCAGCAGTGGCTTTTTTTTTTTTTTTTTTATGCAAATGCAAAGGGAAGGAGCCTTTCATTGATGAGGTGATCTGAGAGAGCAAACCCTCAGGCGAAAATGCTTGTGAGAATGGATAAGGGAAAGAGCTCGGAGGCCGGAACAGTTGAACAAATTATGGTATATTCATTCAGCGATGAAAAAGACAGATCCCCGGCTTGGTTTTTTTTTTTTTTTTTTTTTTTTTTTTTGGTGGGGGGAGAGGGAGGATAGGAAGGAGGGAGGGAAGAGTCCCTCATCCCGCTGCAGGTCTTGCTTTGTTCATGGGATTGGGTTTGGCTTGTTTCGTTTTCGTTCTCGTACGTCGTTTTTGTTTTTTGGCCTTTTGTGCCCTTTTTCTGGAGGACAGACGAATCAATTTATTTATTTTAAAATTAATCTTCTTTTCGGACAACTTTTTTTTTTCCTCGTGGCCGCCCGCCACACACAAAGCTTTGACTGTTAAGTGCGACGCGCGTCACTCAAAGCAAGGACAAGTGTCGGTCGAGTTCATCATGGGGGAGGACTTATCTTTTTTCTTTCTTTTTTCTCTTTGGGAGGGTCCGGTCCCGCGTCACGGGGCGGAAAGAGAGGGGCCCGGTCCGTGATTGTCGGTAGCTCCTCTGGTCTCTCGTTTCATCATTTTGATTGGCGGCGATGTGATTCTCTCGATCTGTGCAGGGGCGCGTTTGGACCGGGGGGTACGAGAGAGGGTGACTATCTTTGGATAGCATTTCTTATTTTTACCGATTTTCAATCATTATCGACACATGATAAACTTATTAAAGAGTTGATCCCCCAAAAAAAAAAAAAAAAACACAAAGTTTACCTTGAGTGACAATTCTAGCATGAATATTTTTTTTTCCAATAAAAATCATAAATTTTATTCGAGTCTCAAATCTGCGCCTATTGATTGAAGTTTGAGATCTTATAGATTGTGACAAGTACTTTGGTAGGCCACAACTTTAGATTCTCCTTCATTATACTTTTTAACAAAATCAATTTATATATTAAATGAGATCGATTGATCAATGTCTATTTGAAGTAAATTTTGAAATTTTAAGGGGAGGGCTTGGGCTTGTTCTAGAAAATAAGGCTTTGATCATGAGTTTGGCAGATCTTGTCCATGGCATCTCTTAATGGGTGGTGGTCCATGTCCACAACTTCATATTATGACGAAATAGTGGAGGCTGGACACAGAGATTTAATCCGGAGATCTTTTTGATTTGCCGGTGAAGTGAAGAAGACTATAAATAGCTTCACCATTATTTTTCAAGCTGTAGCTCAGAAAAGAAGATGATGGATAGTGATTTAAATTCAGCTAGCAAGCAATGTGAATTTATTGTTGATGTGGAATAGTCATGTTGGACAATTAAGATTTCAAGTCAACAGAACTAGATTTAAGATTTAAGTGAAAGTTGATTTTTTTATAAAACGAAGAAAAAAAATTTAGAGCAGACTTGACTTTATTTTTTTAGCAGAGTTGTCATTTAAGGTAAAGTTTATTTCGATTGCAAAAAGAAGAAGATTCCACCAGGAATTACGCCTCTCTCTCTCTCTCTCTCTCTCTCTCTCTCTCTCTCTCTCTCTGCGGCTAGAATGTCGGATTAACAAGTTTTCCTTTTTCCTGTTGTTGCTTTTGTATTAGCATTAGCATTAAAAGTTTAAATTTCTAGATATCTCAACAATTAAATTAATGGATACTTTTGTTGTTTAAATAATCACAATATTCTCCATTTAGGAAAACTTAAAGTAAGCTCTTGTAGAAGAACTTAATGTCAAATCTAAGAAGCCGCTTGATATCTCTTTTATTAGCAAAAACAAAATTTCAAAGTCAGCTTAATTAATCTATCTAAATGAAACCAAACTATGTATCTCAGTGGTAAGTTAATTTGATTTCTTGCACATTGTTTTGTAATAAATTGTTATTGACTAGATAAAATATTTAAACAAATTTTAATATTCATTTTTACATTGATTTTTGAATTTTTACTATCACAATACATTTCTTAAGATCCATTTATTTTGTCAAAATATTTCTATTGAAAAACATTCTCAAAAAATTTTCAATGTTTAGATTGCCTAAGAAAATGAATTTAATAGAAAGTATTCTCATAGTTAGCGGAAAATTTATACTTAAATTCAATATAATGAATTATTTAAAAAAAATTATAAAATTTTTTAGAAATATAGCAAGACTCGGGCACTTGGAGTTTTTTTATTATTCCTTTGAGATATTTTCAATTGTACTGTAAAAAATGAATTGCAATTTTCTTTGAGACAGGGGATCTCTACATAGCATTTCTTATTCCTTGGGCACCTAGATATTTCCAAAGTGTCACTTGCATTGAAAATAAAAAAAAAAATTCTAAATAAGAGCTTGAAATGCTATCATTTTCTTAAATAAAGACATGAAGTGAATATTATTTCAAATAAAGGCCTAAATATCTTTATTTTCTTAAATAAGGGCCTGAAGTGCCCATATCAATTTTAAAAAGGGCTTGAAGAGAAATTTTGCCTTTTAAATTTTTAATTTTTTTTCCTTTCACTTTTTTAGAGGAAAATAAAGGTGGGAGGGAGCCCCTCTCGCCTGTGGCCATCGCCCCATTACCGGTGGGGCAACGACAGCAATGGGGGGAGTGCCCATATTAGTTTTAAAAAGGGCTTGAAGGGAAATTTTTGCCTTTTAAAATTTTTAATTTTTTTTCTTTTATTCTTTCTTTAATCTTTAGAACACAAAAAAAAAAAAAAAAAAAAAAAAAAATGGTATTTGTGCCACAGTGTGTATAATTTAGGGTTTTTGATGGTATCTTTCCATAAATATATATATATACTTTTTACATATAAAATGAACTAGGCCTAGACAGATTAAGATCAAGAAAACAACCACATGTGCAGCCTCCCCTATTTGCACTTCAAGCTTGGGAGGGTCTAGCGGGCTGTTAGGCGTATAATTACCTCTCTTGTCAAAATTTCACGTCTTAATTACGATTTGAAGTTTCAATTTAAAAGTATAGTCTTGACACCTTTGAGTCTAATGTCGTTCTCATAAGCTTGGGACGATTATAGAAAGTAAATGGTATCGAGGGTTGATTACAGAGAAAAAATGGATAATGAAATAGTGTCTCCCCAAATACTGTTTTCGTCAAATAAGGAGGAAGAGAAGGGGGAAAAAAGAAAAAGAAAAGAATTAATGAAAAATTCGGAAAAATAATGATGTATTAAGTAGAAATGTCCACATCAATAATTTCCAGCCTAATTTGGCTGGATTAGCTCAATTGGTATTAATATGAAAAGATTTAGAATTAAATTAAAAGGTTTATGACTGAATTGGTATAAATGCAATAAATTTATGACTTTTTTGGTATATTTTCCCTATAATGGCATAGTTGGTCCCTATAGTGTTTTTCCGAGATGTGCCCCGCTCCTTGTAGACTTGACTTTTGACAAACCAACGATATGCTAGTTTTCTTGTTACGATATTAGTCCCTGGTTTTTCCAGGATTTCGCTTTTGGTCCCCGACTATGCTTTGTTTGTTTTTAACGAGGCACTGACAAATCGAGATTGCAATTTTGTTTTATTTCCTTAACCAAGAACTTTTACAGATAGTATTTTCAGAATAAGGTTATTCTATTTCTTTTAGTTGATGAGTAAATTTTCTTATTTATTAGCTAATTTGTTTCCTACGTCTGTTCGGAGTGACTTTTATCTTCTTCTCTTTTTTTTTTTTTCTTATTTTTGCGGCGCTCGCACTCTGCCTTTCCTTAATCTTAAGCGATTAAAACTTTCGATAATATAAATGTTGACATGTACATGCACCTATAATTATTTTCAGAATTTTCTAACGTTTGAATAATATTTCAAAATTTGGTGGAAAAGCAAAAATGTTGTTCTTACTTTCTACAAAGGCCAAACAAAAGCCCTGGTCGCTAGAAGTATGGTGGGTTCTAATAAAAGTTCCCTAAACAACATAAAACGAGTTTTTTTTTTTTTTTTTAATTATTGTGAATACGACGATGAGCTGAACCCTAGATCCATAAAACTGATCCACCAATCCTCTTCTTATAAGATCGTCATCAGTAGATGGTTGCATAGATACACTTGAGAAAAATGAATTAATTCCGCAATAGAACAATGGAAGATTGCACCATTTCAGTGAAGCTAGACGAGAGAACAGTTCAATCATGTCAGCTTCTAATGAAAACAACATTATAGTCTCCCCAATAGCACCCAATTTATATTATATTATATTCTCATTAAAATTTCAGATAGTTTCTCATGTTGTTTTTAGCGATTGTGTGCCATGAACAAATTGATATCATCCTAAAGGCATTATATACACACACCGCAGGTGGTGAAATTGGAAACTTGCTACGACCATGAACTCCTACTAGCATGAAGAACACGTCAAACAATGGCAATTTTGTATGTCGGTCGTATTGATCACGTTGCCTACATGATTATGTCTCATCCTATTTAGCACTTAAATATTAGATATACTCATGTTTAAGTGGCCTGTTGCATCATAGGTCATTATCACGAACTTTAACCGTTACACAAAATATCTTGCCTTTTCCCCAACATGAAACGATATGCCTTCTTGTGTGTGTTAATAAGTGATGCACGAGCATCATCAAAGACATTTGTGCATGAGAATTTCTTTACTACATCATTTGTCCAATCAATGAGCCGAGATAACTTTCCATCATGCTGGGTTAATACCATTATCAACATAAGTCAAATGCACAACGGGAAAATGCATTAAATTGTGCACAATGCATGATCAAAAAGCTAATTTTTATATTGTCCAAATCTGAAATTTTGCTGGTAAAACGGACATGAATTTTTGTTAAAAAAATAATAAAGTTAAATAATAAAAAAGGGACAGAGCCCCAGTCCAATTGGGTCTTTTTTCTAAAGGACCTGGTCCGGCCCACATCAGCTTAACCAAGCCCGATTCACTACAGCCCATTAATTCGACCCAGTTCATTAAGCCCATGAATAGATCAGGTCCAAGTGGATTTCTTCTTCTTCGTGCCCTTCAGCGATCCCGTATCCGCCAGCAACCGCCGCCGTAGCCGTTCCGCCGTCGCCGGTTCGGCCACGGTGGTAATTCCTCTGTTCGCCCCTGTTTCTCGGCCAGGGAGTTTGAAGTGCTTGAAGATTATTCGTTCATTGGTCGTCATCTCTGATCCTCAGCCTCGTCGTCATGGATGATGTCTCCCTTTGATCCGATCGCTCTTTGCGGTGGACGTCAGCGATTTCAAGGTAATTATCGTCTATGCTCTGTTTCGGTTGCTCTTCATGCGAAGCAGAGGCTGAGAGCTATATAGACAACTGCGAGTGAAGTTGTTTTTGATAATTTGAACATTTATCGTTGTTGATTTGATGATTAAAAGCGAATCATTTCTTTAAATGTGCGCCGAAGCCCCTCGACTGTAATGTATATCACCTGTTCGATGATTTACCTCAGTGACCTCCAGATTCATTTATTCTCACCATTGATCAATTAGGAAGTTACTGGTCCGACTTGAATGTTATTGCTCGAGACACTGAACTTGCAACATGATAACCACTCCGTTCTATAGAGTCCTTCAATTTAGATGGTCTGATTTTTTCGGTTCGACTTTGATTTTGACAATTTGATTCTTATCATGTTTGATTGAGTTGTGCTTTCGCAAAAACCATGCATGAATTTTTAGGATGCACCTAGGGTATTAAAATGAACAAGACCATATGATTCATGTCTTTGAAATAAAACAATTTTGGACACCAAAAGAGGTTAACCAAACGTTAGCACAATCAAATCCCTGACTCTAAATATGTTGGTTTGTAGGATGAGATTTCACTTGGCTTTTAACTGATTTCAATAGATTAGTGGCAACTTCCATTAGGTAAAATTATCTCGTTAATCATTTGAATATATCTCCCAACGTTGCACATGGTTAGGGTTTCAGAAAACCACACCAAGTAAGAGTAAGCACCTCGATTTAGAGTGATTGCACGTTCCTATTCAACAACCAGATAAAATCACTTGGCTCGCTCAAGCACGACATTTATAAATTATTGATAAATATATTATTTGTAGTAGTTCATTTCAAAGTCTTTGAGTATTAAATTTGCCCAGTTCGTTTCTCTTGATTAACGTCATGCATAGAGTGGGCAAAACAAAGCTGGTCGAGCAGCATAAACAGATTGCTGGTGGCAAACAAAATAAAGCCTTCTTAAAATTATATAGAGCAAGAGCATCTAGTTGGAGACTTGTAGAGAAGTTCTTCGAAAGGATTGATCATGATGTTCCCATTGTCTGCAGTCATTGAATACAGTATTGACCGACGGAACTGATATTGACCTTGATTTTTGCTGACATACCACAATTGAAGATACTTCTGAGAAAATAGTGAAGATATAAATAAAATGTTGCTCAATTCTCATCAATTAAATTTGAATTTTTAGCCTTTAAAAGACTTGTACATGCCTTTCTAGGCGGTGAAAACTGAAAACATTGTTGAAAGCATTACATAAATTTTCACAAAAATGATAATAGGATGACAAGTAATCTATGAATGAAAATGTCAACAAATGCCTGGTTTGATCGACCGGACTTGATCAACCGAAAATGCACGTAGTGCAAACTCAAAGGAAAGGACAACACACCAAATTATGATGAACACTCATGATTAAAGACAGATCACAAGTTATGGAGTCTATCCTGCAAACCACTCCCAAGAAATAACCAGTAAGAAACATCCAAGTATCACCATTCTTCAGATCAATCGTTTCTTCGCTTGGGTAGATCTTATTTGCTTCAAATGTCTGTAGAAAGATTTCTCAATTAATTCTGGCTGGACTGATTACGAACCCTGTTGGACACTTCTTGGTCTTTCCATTGCTTGTACGAGCTGACCAGGCCTCCATACGAAGGATCTACTAACTTTGAGCAGTTGAAAATGGTTATGCAGCACCTGTCTCGTATTTTCGAGTTGAAGACATTAGAAAACTTTCCAATGACCTGCAACGGTTAAAATCCAATCTTTTGAGAGTCTCTAGTTCATCCAGTCCCTTAACCACCGGAAGCTCTTCGCATCCTCGAATTACCAAGTACTCCAGCTTTTTCAAATTCGATAGATCATCCAGACTTTCAATCTTAGGACATTCTTTTATTTCCAATTGTTCCAACAACTCCATGGAACCAAGACCTTGGATCGCAGTTAGATTTGGGCAACCAATCAACTTCCACAGTTTCAACCTCTTCAACCTCGAAAGGCCAGCAAATCTCTCGAGGAGTTTTAACCCCTCCACTTTGAATTCAATCAACTGTTCAAGCCCATCGAGTTGAACTTCCTTCCAACGACATTGAAAAATACACAAACGAGTCAAGTTTCTCAAGTCACAATGAAATGACAAACTGGTTTTTAATTCATGATATTCGAGTGACAATATTGACAGAGATGGTGGAAGGAACACAAGAGATTGTTGACATGGTCCATCTTGGATGAACAAAGGATGACAGTTCTCATCATGACCACCATAGTTCAATTCCGCCAATTCAGTTAGGTTTGAAAGATCTGGGACATACTGGAGCAAACTGGATCCGAAGCTTAGGCTTACCAAGCTTGTGGGAAGTTTAGGCAATACTTCGAGTTTCCTGCATTGCCATAAACTCAATTTTTCTAGCTGAGGAAGTAGTTGGATTGTCGCTGGAACATTTCTAATACGAGTTGCTTGCAAGTCAAGGACTCTCAAAAGCAATAATTCAGAAATGCCATCAGGAATTTCCCACTTTAGAGACGGGCAATCCCTGCCATGTAGTTCTTCCAACTCTTTTAGCTTGACAATACTCCTCGGTAACTCCCTTATCCAAGAATTCGAAATATTGATGACTTTCAATCTACTTAGGCCTCCAATAGATTCAGGTAACCGCAAACATCGTGTTCCCGAGACATCCAACTCGAGTAGCGATTCCAAGTTCCCAATGGAGATAGGAAGTGCCTTTATTTTAGTACCCGATAGAAAGAGAGACTTAAGTTCCCTTAGATTTCCAATAGAACTAGGAAGTTCATGGATTTGTGTTGATTGCAGTTTAAGAATGGATAAGCACTTTTGGTTACCAATGGAGACAGGTAATCTTGTGATGGCCGTATATGAGAGATCCAACTCTACCAGTGATGCCACTCTTGCAAATGATTCAGGTAGCTTCCTCAACTTTCTGCAGTTGCCTAAATACAAATACTCGAGTTTCTCTAACTGTCCCATTCCTTCGGACAACTCCGTAAGATTTGTACACCCATCCATATTGAAGAAAAGTAGGCACTTAAGCTTTTCAAGGGAACCGTCAACGTTAATCAGTCTTCTGCAATTTTTTAGGATCAATCTCTCTAAACTCAAATAACCAGAAAAGTTTGGAGTCCTGGTCATGTTGTTGCAGTTTGAGAGATCCAGAACTTTCAACTTCTTGGCAACCTGTTACAATAGTTAAAACAGAGTAATGGTGAAATTCCATGCAAATTTAGAGGCAATGAATGGTTATGTTGGAACTGAGTTGTAGTTGGGTTGACTCGTTTTTGCCTTTTAAACCCCATAGACCCAATCATTTTAGTATGAACTCCTATCCAACTTGATTCACACATATCCACCTATATATCAATTCAACTTCTTCCCCAGAATACGTAATAATCGAAAATGGCCATGATTATGAGACCAGCTTAGTGTTAGTTGTGAAAGGACTTGATTACTCCATTCACGACGTATTTTATTTACAACATGTTATAGTCTATGTAGTTATTTTATAGTCAATAGGAGTTCCAAAAATTAAAATAAAAAACTCTATGAGAGATAATCAATTGAGATCTAGATAAACAAATAGCAACATACTATACCTTAATTTGACTCCATCCAGCCCAGTCCTCCGCGATGGCACTATAAGACAAGTTGAGAACTACAAGATTGCTTGGATGAAAATTGATGGCCAAGAGCTGATGAGGACACCTATTCCAGGACAAGTATCTTAACCCTGAAAGCTGCTTCTTAAAGTCTCCAACAAAGTATCCCCCACGTAATTTGAGGAACCTTATGTTTGGAAGCCTTGAAAACTCTTCGCTTTTATAGATTTCTTGTGCATTTCCATCCAAGCAAACTGCTTCAATGGTCTCCTTTCTCTGTCATTCAATGGTAAGGTAGCATAAGAATAAATGAAAAAAAGTCGTCATCCTCTCTCTCCCTATTAAAAAGGGCTTCCAATTAATAAATGAACCATCAAGAGAAGCATGGAATTCGACAGTCAAACATATGGTCTCACCTCTTCTGTTCTAATGATTTTAACGGCTGTCTCAGGAATCCACAACCTGCTCTGCTTTCTTGGATCCATCAGCCTTGTATCTTCACAGACAATTTTCCTCCCGAGATCTTTTAATTGGTCGTGCATCCAGAATTTGTTGTCATCAGTTATCTTTATCAAGGACATGCAGACAAGGACTTGAGTTGAATAATCTGGTAAAAACCCACAATCTTTCCACATGTAGAATGCATTTGTCTTGTCTTCATCCACAAAAAGACATGCGATGTCAAGAAATATCTGTTTTTGCTCATGACTCAAGGCATTGTAGCAAATCTTTAACGTTTCTTGGACCTTCTCATGAGTTATTTCCCTTAGGTTGTGCAGTACACCTATCCATAAGCCTTTGTTTTGGCGGTGAAGTAATGAGCCTATGGTTTCGAGAGCCAAGGGAAGTCCTCCAGTAGTAGAAACTACTTGTTTCGAAAGACTAACATAATCATCTGGAGGAGAATTTCTTCCAAATGCATATCTACTAAAAAGCTTGAGTGATTGAACAAAATCCAATGGCTTCACTTCGTACTCTAAGGTTCGATTAGCTTCTATGATGCTTCTGTTCCTAGTTGTCATAATAACTCTGCTTCCGGAGCTGAAGGAAATGTGCTTGATGGCTAGTTTCTCGATTTGTTCCTCGCCCACATCATCAAGAACGATGAAGACTTTCCTGTTAGAAAGTCGCTGTGCAATAATCTTGATCCCATCGTCAATGTCATTGATTCCATCGTGAAAGCTTGAACCAAACACGTTAGATAATAGTTGTTTCTGTAAACTTACAAGGCCAGAGCGGAGTGACAATTCTCGGACATTTCCCAAGAAGCAACAATGACTAAAGAGTGAATTTAGTTTGTTGTAGACAACTTTAGCAAGAGTTGTTTTACCAATTCCGCCCATTCCATGGATTAGCACAAATCGCATGCCCCCGGAGTCCACATTCAACAACTTCACTACTGCTTTCACTCGATCGTCCATTCCGACTAAATGTCCAGCCACGTACTTGTCTTTTATCTTGAGCTTCATCAGAATCTCTCGGGTCACTGATTTAATGAATTTCCAATACCTGCAATGTTAGTGAGTCATCTAATGAGATATTGTAAAAGATAACCCTAAGACACCCAGCAAATGGTTGCAATCAACACGGCTAGTACCTCTTACTAGATGAATGACATGGTTAATTCTGTTACTAGAAATAGTTTTCAAAATACACATGGTATTCATTCAATTTCAAACTGCCAAAACGAAAACTTATCCAAGCTTGGGTACATAATAAAAGTCCAAAGCAAAAGTCATGGAGTGCTTGACACCTACATACCCTTGCCTTTTCAACTCCCATCCCTTGATCTGGGCAACACTTGTGAGGGCATCCTCCCACTTTCGCCTCATCTCAGGGCCGAACCTCTCCTCATGCTCCTCCAAGGGGCTGACATATAGTTGAGACTTAAGCTTGACATCGCAAGGTTCCACGTCGTAGAAAATTGGCAAAATCTCTTTCTCAGATGGTTTGTATTTCTTGCACTCCACCATTCGTGCGAGCTCACGAAGGCACCATGGACTCGAAGCATACCCTCTAGAGAAAATTGGTATGTAGATTTTCGACTTTTCGATGGCCGTCGATAGTTCATCGCCTATTTCTTTGCCAACATGGATCTCTTCCTTGTCAAAGAAAACACGGATGTTCGCTTCTAGCATTTCATGATAAAGACAATCCGTGAATGCTTGGCGAGTGTCCGGTCCCCTGAAACTCAAGAAGACATCATAATCAATCGCTGATGACTCACCGCCACTGGTTTCAGCCTCCAAGCTCTTTCCCATCTCCATTGTCGCAAGTATTTTCGCCCGAGATCTTCCTGTCTCAGGGCACCTAATCAAGAAAGTCTCGTTCACTTTTTATGACCTAGTCATAGAAAGTGGACTGATTGGCCACTACTGACTTCCGTTTATATTTCTCTGGAGACCTCTATTCCTGGAACCTTCCCTCGTTGAGTAGCCTTTGAATAGTACCAACGATTTTTTCACTAATCAAGTCTACGTCAACGCTAAAATGGCGTGGCCAAACCGCGTAAGCATATTCTCCCGGTAGGCTCCGCTTCCAGTAGGCTTGACTTTTGACGAAGTCACTAAATGCACGTGGATCTCAGTAGATATAAAATATTGAGGAAATTAAAGTATTAGTCCTTGGTTTCTCCTCGGCTAATGCTTTGTTTTTTTGACGAGCACAAAACAAATCGAGGTTACAATTTTATATTACTTCCTTAACTCTAGGATTTTTTTAGACACTGTTTTCCAACTTAGCGGTGATGTTTTTAAAATAGATTTATGAGTAGCTTTCTTTTACTTGAACAGTAATTTTTCCCATTTTATCAGTTAATTCGTTTCCTAAATCTATTTGAAGTGACTTTATCTTTCACTTTTTTGTTTATTTTTATTTATATTTTGCGGCACTCACACTATGACTTTCTTTTATCTTAAACAAGTAAAACATTCATATAGAATTGTTGACAAGTTAATTCACCTAATTATATTTCATTACTTTCTAAAATTCGAATACTATT
This sequence comes from Eucalyptus sideroxylon x Eucalyptus melliodora, assembly GCA_016097485.1. Lineage (NCBI taxonomy): Eukaryota > Viridiplantae > Streptophyta > Magnoliopsida > Myrtales > Myrtaceae > Eucalyptus > Eucalyptus sideroxylon x Eucalyptus melliodora. The sequence goes on along the minus strand of CM027828.1, from coordinate 44,023,349 downwards.
TTAAACTTTGGCTGGAAAGCTAAAAAGATGTCCTTACTTTTTACTAGGCCAAACAAAAGGGCCCTGATGTTTTGGTTGCATCCTAGTTTGTCTTCATTCATTGATTTTTATGGTCTGATTTCTAAGGAAGTTTGCCTCTGTGAATTTTAAATGTGAAATTAGGATTTTTTTTTTCACAATATTGCATGTTAAGCGACCTTAATATGAATTTAGTGGTTGAGTCATATCCGTCTTCATTTTATTATTTTGGTGTTGGAGCAGCTAATTCGTTTCTGCTTGATGAAGCATTGCCAAAATGTTCCTGTACTTTTTGGTCTAAATATTTCATTGCCACTTGTTCCAGCTTCCGAGCTATTTCCCATGTCCATTCTCGTAAGTATTTTCCTCTGATGGTTTCCTCTCTAATAGCACCAAATTAGGAAAGGCACCACTGAGTTTCGTTTATATTACTCTCCAGACCTCTTTTCCTAGAACTTTGCATAGCCAGTCCGTGTAGCTTTTTCTCCCGGTAGGCTCGGCTTCTCGTAGACTTGATTTTCGACGAAGGCACATTACGAAAGTCGTCCTCAATGAAAATAAAATATTGAGGAAATTAGAGTATTAGTCCTTGTTGTTTCCATGATTTAATTTTCGCTTCCCCTGGCTATGCATTATTTTTTGAGGGGCACAGACAAATCGACATTTCATTTTTTTTTTATTTCCTTAAATCTAGGATTTTCAGATACTATTTTTAGAATTCGGTGATATTTTTCAAATAGATTTATTACTTGAACAGTAAATTTGCCCATTTTATTAGCTAATTTGCTACTAGATTAGTTTGTCTATTTTTTTAATAGCGCTCGCACCTTGACTTTCTTTAAACTTAAATAATTGAAACCTTCACAAGAAAATGTCGACATGTACATTCACCTGCACACCTGCAGATTTTTCCTAGTTCTCTAAAATCTAAAGAATGTTTCAAAATTAGGTTGGCAGAGCAAAAAAGTAGTTTTTTTTTTCTTTTTATAAGGCCAAACAAAGAGGCGTTGATTTAGTCTGTCTCTTTGAATTCGGATGTAAAAATTTAGAGTCTCTCTCCTTTTCTATTGCGCTTTTGCAGCCAATGATCGGTTCAAACTAGATAGGTCTCATCTTGGGACTTGAAATCTCCCTAGTTAGGGCCAGAACCGAACTTGTTGACTTTGTTCCAGCCGGTTCCAGGGTTGAATCGATTGAGTGTTTTCCTATCACATTTTTAAATTTAGGTGAAGTTTTATATCTCTAATGCCATGCCTTTTATTGAGCATTGCTAGTTTTGCAGCTACAGTTGAAACACCAGAAAAAAATTCGCCATATAAACACCTAGAAATTGAGTAATATTTGCAATTCCAGCACAGTTTAAGATTTTCGGTTTTCTGAAAAACGAGTACGAAAATTTGCAATAAAAGTGGAATATTGCTCCCTGGAAAGAACCAGGCAATGCCCATTATCAACCTTGAAATGCGCGAAACAGAAATGTATCCACCAAGTTGCATACAAGATAGTCCATGTGCGAACAACAAAGGAAAGAGCGAAAAAAAAAAAGGCACCACGAAGCGAATCAAGTGCTCCTAGAGAAATCACGAAAAGGAAAATATCAGCCAGTTCGACATGATTCTATTTTGGATTGTCAAGTTGATTTGTAGGTTTAGCACGATGAATCAAGAACCAAATCGATTTATTGTCGGTTCCAAAAATTTGAAACTAGGACTTCTTGGGATTGAATCGGAATAGATGCTTACCCCTTATTTTAACTGTATTTATTTGCTATTGGAGTAGGTAACTTGTTTTTTTTAATTAAAAAAAAGGCATGACTGCTTCAAGTTCTTCGACCTGACTTGGTCGAAGTTCTTCTGTCGACCTTGAATGCTCACTAGATGAACTTGTCAATCTTGGTGATTGTGCTTCGGCATCTTTTTCAACAGGCTGATTCTCATCGAATATATAATTTTTTGTCGAAAGAGTGGATGTAAAATTCAGCTTAGCCCACCAATCTCTCTCTCTCTCTCTCTCTCTCTCTCTCTCTCTATGACTTGAATGTTGGATTAACAATATTTCCTTTTCCCCGTTGTTGCTTTTATATTAGCATCGAAAGTTTATATTTCTATTTTCAAGATATCTCAACACTTAAATTCATGGATACTTTCGTTTTTCAATATTCTCCATTAAGGGAAAATTTTAGTTAAGCTCTTGTAGAAGAGCTTGATATCAAATCTAAGAGGCTGCATTGACTTTTTTTTATTAGCAAAAGCAAAATTTGGAAGTCAGATTAACCAAACTATCTAAACCAATACAAACTATGTATCTAAATGGTGCGTTCATTTAATCTCTTGCACATTCTTTTGTAATAAATTGTTATCAACTAGATAAAACAGTTAAACAAAATTAATTTTTTTTACAATAATTTTTTAACTTTCAGTATCATAATACACTTCTTAAGGTCCGTTTGCATTGCGAATTTTTTTTTTTTTTTGTTGAAAAACACATCCATAATTTTTGGTGTTTGGATCTCTTAGAAAATGAGTCAATAAAAAAATATTATCATGGTTAGTAGAAAACTTATAGTTTTATTTTTTTGGGTTAGTAAGTGGAAAACTTATACTTAAGTTCAATATAATGGCTATTTTAAAAAATTAATTTTTTTTTTTGAAATATGACAAGACTCTAGCACTTAGAGTCTCCTGACCATTCCTTTGAGATACTTTAAATTGTAATGTGAAAAGTGGATGGCAATTTTTGTTCATCAACCGATGCTCGGTCTGAGTGGGTGGCTGAATGACTTTGATTTACCTCCAAGCAAAATGCTGACAATATGGCGAGCCATTTGTGGGCAGCTATATTTTTCCAAAGCGTCACTAGCATTAAAAAAATTTACCATAAAAGATAATGAAAAAAAAAGATAATTAATTAATTAAAAAATTAAAGAAAAGGGAATTAGCAGACAAAAACAGCCTGGCATGCAGCCATGGACGCATCCAAACACAACTACGGAGAAGAAAAAGTGGGCACGCGTGAAAAAAGACAAACCGGCAAAAGCAGTGGAAACGAGGGGAAATGCAAGAACGCTCGGTAAGAGCGTGACATGTCTGACTGAGCGTGTCCTAATGGTGGTACTTGGTTTCCAAGTAATTGCATTTTTATTTTATTTTTATTTCTCAAATCTAATGTCTGCATAAAAATTCTTCATAGGGATTGCATGATATGCATATTTGGCATCGGTAATAGAATATTTGCATAATTATAATTTCCATGGTCATAAGAAATAGAAATCTCCTTGAACCTACGTAGATGCATATGTAGGACTTTAAGATCGCATTTTTTATATGTGATTTTAATAGCTATTTTGCATGGATAGATGCATTAAAAATTAGATTAGAATTAGTTAGACCTTGCATGTTAGTAATTTAGATTGCGTCTTCATTAATAAATCAGAAGAAATATGTTTAAGGGCTCATTGGGATATTGAAGATTTGTTGTTGTAAGTATACTTGATTTAGTCCTACTCTCTAGGCAGCAACCATCTCTTGAAAAAAATTACCTAGGCTCTGAGAACATTTCTGTTCCTTCGGATTTCTGTTCTTTTGTTCCCCGGAATAAAAAAAAACATAAATCCGTTTGATAATGCCAAGTTGTTTTTCTATTCCCCGGAATAGAAAGTTAGCCTGGGAATAGATTTAGAGCAGAAACGAGAAATAAAAAAAGTTACTTCTTGTTCCTGAGAACAATTTCTAGAAATAAGCTAATTTTTTTTTCTTTTATTCCTCTCTCTTGCCACGACCACCGCCAACCGCTTCTTGCCGCCGAGAACAATTTCTACTAATTTTCTTCCACCCCACTTGACACCGGCCACCGCTCGCCGCCGCTTTGTTGCCATTGCCCATCGTCTTCGCCCATTGCCATTGCCCATCGTCGCCGCCCGTTGCCATTGCCTATCGTCGCCGCCCGCCACCGCCGCGCCGCTAGCCACCACCGCCTGTCGCCGCGCCACACGACCGCTAGTTGCCGACCATCATCGCCACCGCCGGCCGACGATCATTAGTGGCCAGTGGGTTGTGCGGCGGCGGTGATCGCGATGACGATCAAGCAACCCGGTCGTTGCAACGCGGTGGTAGCCGGTGGTTGGCGATCAATGATCTGTGAGTAAGAATAAAAAATGAATAAATACAAAAAAGAAACTGTTGCGTTACCAAATGTATTTCTATTCATTTTCTATTCCAAGAGTAGAGATTTTGTGTAGTTACCAAACACGTTCTTTTATTCAGAAATTATTCCCCGGAATATAAATAGAAAAGAACTATTTCTTAAAAAAAAAAAAAACTCTTCCCTAGCCAAGAAGTGTTGTCATGCGCACCTTTAGAGTCCAGAAAACAGCCATTTGGCTGCTATCTATTAAACTAACGCAGGTTTTGTCAATAGATACCATGGCTTGAGTTGAGTGAAAATTATCAAAAAAATTCATAAATTTATTGTAATTGTGCCGATTCAATCTTAAGTTTTTAATTATCCTAATTGAATCTTAAATCTTTTCGCATTTTGCTAGTTGAGTCAATTCAACCAATTTTGACCATAATCACTTCACTGACGCGGATAACTGTCATGGCACGGCCAGCATTGACATTACCATTTTAATATTCTTTTCTTTTTTCTTTTCTTTTCTCTGTGTTTTCTTTTCTTGAACTTAGGGTTGGTGAGGGAAGATAAAAAGTTATTAAAAATTTCATTAATTATTAAAATATTTATTACTAGCCTTTTAGTATATTCTCCTTTAAGTTTAGAAAATTATCTCCAAACTAGCATACAAATCCTTTAAGTTTAAAAAACTATATTCTCCTCATTTGTCAGACCTAAGTACTTTAATTCACCTATCAAGTTGGTTTTCGACCTCATCTTTATGCTTGATAAACATGCTTGTAGCCTCATCTTTGCTAATTAATAGATAAACATAGCAAAATCGAGTACAATCATCTATAAAAGTGATGAAGTACTTCTTTCCACCTCTATTTTTAATAAACTTTAAATCACATAAATAGCTATGGATTAATTATAGAGGTTCAACCATTCTTTCAATAGATTTTAAAAATATCTTAGCAAACTTAGCCTCAACACAAGTCTTGCACTTGTAATGGGCATCCAACTCAAATTTTGGAATTAGCCATAAGTTTGCTATCTTCTTCATTATACTAGCTTATAAGAAGACACAAGAATGTAAACTAAAGACTTCTCTTTATTACTAGCCTTTGGGCACAAGAATTTCGAGTTTACTTCAATGATAGCCACATTGGCTTTGAATGACCTACAAGTACCATTTTTCCACATACATCCCCCTTTGGAAAATACAAACTTGTTAGATTCAAATACAATTAAAACCTTTCTTGACAAGTATGGGTCATAAATGAGATTCTTTCGGATTTTCAGTACATGTAGCACATTTAGCAAAATGATTTCTTTGTAGGAGGCAAAGTTTAAGATCACCTTTCTTTTCCTCTCCCAGCAATATTTGTAGATGTAGAGTTAGTCACATAGAGCTTCTCTTCTTCCTCAACCTTCTCGTAAGACAAGAAGGTAATTTGTGGTTGTCGTGTCCGACCACCAATCAATATTTTTCGATGCCAAGGATACCTCAGACTTCATTACAGCAGCCAGTCTCTCATCTTCCTATTGCCACTACTTTAAAGCCTAACCAATGAATTTCTCTAGTTCCTTACTTGGTATTATTGGAGATGGTACCATTAAACTAGGCAAAGCCTTTTGAACCATTGGATCATATGCCATTTGGCCTTTTTTTAAAAAAAAAAAAAACAATCTCAGGTGTATTAGTTAAGTGACTTGTACCCGTACTACCATAGATGGTTTTAGCCCTAAATCTCACAACATGTGTTGCCATAACACCTGGCCATGAGGTTTGAACCTCATTGACCGAAATGATCATAGGAGCGTCTCTAAGAACATTCTAAACGTTATTATTATCAATCATCTTGATTTTCTAATAAACCCAACAAACATTGAGAGCGATAACTTTCTAATGGTGCTAAGCAAATTTGCAAACTTTGCTTTCAAGATATAACGCTTTGAACCTGCTGGTATCAACATTATATGAATAGAGCTCTATCAAACACTTGATGAAATCAGCACACTTAGAGAAACTACTTGAAGAACAGAGATATGGGTGTTTTCGCTTCTCTTTCTTTATCTCTGTGTTTTCGCTTCTCTTTCAAATAAAGAATTTCAAATCTATTTATAGAGTTTTGGAATTCAAGCATAGAAGCGATAAATGAACCATGAATTAAATAGATATAAGAATCTAGAAGACTCATGAATTAAATAGACACATGAATTCAAAAGATACATGAACCTGAACTACCGAGATACATGAACTCATTTTGCTCATTCTCGTTGACCCATTAACCCATCATAATTATAATAACTTTCACGTCCACTTTGACTAAGCAACAAAACATGTAGGCCCCACCACTAAAATTACATAAAGAAAAGACATGTCTCCCATATTACCCTACACAAAGAGGATGCCATCGATCTCCTAAGTGAAGAAAAAAGAAGAACAAGCAGTGGCACAACAAGTCAGACCTCGAACGAACATCGACAAGATTGCCCATCAGCATATCGAATGCCGTGGAAGAAGCGCAAACGATGACAAGTTGCTTCTTTTTTTTTCCCGCGACATTACCGATCAAAGGGCCAAAGACAGGCGAGCCACCAAAAAGAAGAAAGAAAAAAGAAAAAGAGAAGCAAGAAAGTGAATCAAATGCCATTGAGTGCACAAAACGCATTGTGTGAAATTAGGGTATGCAGGAGAAGGTTCTACCATGTCCTCCATCTCCTCTGCATTTTCTTTGCGAGCTGGGATTGGAGACCACCCCCGCGCGCGCGCGAAAGAGGGAGAGATGCGTGCGCGGGTTCTGAGGAGGTGAAAAAGGAATAATACAATGCGGAATAAATCGCTTAATGAAAATAGATTATCTTCCCATTCATTTCAAAACTTCGATAATCCCTTCCTGAACCAAACATGAATCTTTCAATTCATTTGGTAAGATTCTTTGCTTTGCATCGAATTAAACCACATGCTCGGCTTGTGCGGGCTCCATTAATTCCTTTGAGTTTCTTTTGTGATGATACCGTCTTCTGTCATGCCTACCGTTGGGGCAACGCGACCGATCCGGTTAGTTCATGATGGTTCGATGCGATCGTGCCACGTGAGCGAGAGAGAGACAATCACGCATGCGCTGTTTCCGAGGATGATAAAAATGCGGGACCAAGCGCCTGCTATCGTGCCCACTGCTGATCCAGTTTCCCTGTTGATGGTTCGATGCAATGGCGCCACGTCGGATCGTGAGCTTTGGTCAATGGCTCCAATATCTGGGTCTTTTTAGGGATCGTCTCGTTTGGGGTGAACACGCTGCGGAGGATATATAAGCCAAAAATCAAAAATCAAAAAATCAAAAGGATTGTTCAGAAAATGGATGATAATATTTGTGAAGATGACACGGACGTGTTATGAAATGAAAGTGAGTCGAGTCGGGCTACTTCGTTTTCTTTTTAGTCCGAGTCAAGTTTGAGTGCTTAATAGAAGAAATCGTTATTTTTTATGCATATGTCTTGAGCAACCAAGCGAGCCTAACTTGGGGATTGCATATTGTATATACTATAATCAGTTCTATTGCATTTTAATTGTAATATAAATGGATGAACCACCCCCTCTCTAACATGTATCTTCACTTTTGACATTAAGTGCGACGCAGCATGTTTCAACGAATGGCGAATAGTAGGGTTACCAATGACCAAGTTCGAGATTCTATGATAGCCAAATTGAAACGCAACTTTCTAACTATGTACTTATTGTCACTTGAAAATCGACCCGCAATGTTTTTTTTTTTTTTAAAAAAAAATTTTTGGGCACCCCATAGGTATGTGTGGCGAATCAGAATTAAGTTTTCTTTCACCAATTTCACCAAACCATCAATAATCATACTTTTTTTTTAAGAACTTTAATCACCATCATCTACCCAAACAAACCACTAAACACCCACGGTGTGTTTGGTAACATTTCTATTCTTAGGAACCATTTCTTCTCAGAAATAATTTTTTCTATATCTATTCCCCAAATAAGTTCATGAGCATTCAAACTTAATTTGGTAACTACACAAAATTTCTATTTTTGGAATAAAAAGAATATGAATGCATTTAGTACAAACCTCAAAATTCTTTTTAGATTTTTACTTATTTTTTGAGATTTTTCTAATTTTTTTTATTTTCTTTTCTTTTCCTCCCTTCTTCTTCCTCCTCTAGCTGGTCACCAAGTCTGGATGATGGCCGATAACTGGCCAAAGACAAGGACTGGTGACCTCGTTGACTTTATGGGAGTCTCATTGTGGTGGGATGAGGTTCGATCTCGTGGTGGTTGGGCGAGGTTAAAGTGGGAGGACTTGAGGGTAGCAAAGGGTCTTGGGTGTATTAGAGTCCAAGATCTTCTTGGTTTTCAAAGAAGCAAAAACTAGTTCCTCCATCTAAGTCATTGGAGTGATCCAAGTCGGCGCTACTTGTTTCAAAGAATGCTTCAAGGGTGCAGATTGTTCTATCTGAGGGTTCTTTATCAAGAGAGAAGACGGACTCAAGCTCATCATCTTCCAAAGAAATACTTGTCCTTTTGAGGACAGCATCCACAAGATTCATGCGCCTATTTTTTTCTTGGAGTCAAGTTTTGGCAAAACGCCCTTTTCTTCTAAAAAAAAAAAAAAAAAGTTTGTCTTTTCTTTTCTTGCCACTAGTGTGTTTATCATGCTTGCTAGGGATGAGCAAAAGAAAGTACCACTGGTTGGTTTGGTGTGATCCCTAAGGGTACCAATTCGGTTCCCTAGGTAACCATTGATATTGGTCCGATTTTTGATTCCAGGGATGGAACTACCCAGACTAGACCGATTATTTTTAGAAAATTTAATTTAATCTCTTTAAAATACTAAAGAAACAATTTTAATTGCTAATTATTATGAATTTTCTAAATTAGCTAAGAAAGGCATGCTTAGGTGGAGCATGCCATGGCTTTTATGCAGGCAAACAAAAACCCAAAGGCCAAAACTTGGTATAAGGAGACACTTAAATGCCAAATTACCACTTAATGCCAAAAGTTAGTAAAGTAACATTTAAGTACCACTTTTTTTAAAAATGGAACACTTGAGTGCCACCTCCAATGAACCTTGCTAGAAATCCTATGTGGCAACTTATTTATTTATTTATTAATTTTGCTTGCCTACATGGCTCGTCGGAGAGCTAATTCAGCAAAGAAATACAAAAACGATGTCATTTTGGCATGGATTTAAATTTAAATTTAAAAATTAATTAAATTAAATTTAAAACCAAAATTTAAAAAAAATAGACAAAGAAGGAAGAATAGCAACTGAGGGCTTAGTGCTCGTTGTCGCTGTCTCACCGTCATCATCAGAATTGGCTGGTGACGGTGGGGGGAGGATTGACCGATCATCGGGCCCTAACTAGGGGCCAGCGACCCCAACTAACCCTCTCCCCACCGTCGCCAAACCTTCCCTACAATGACGGCGAGGCGGCGGCAATGAGGGCTAAGCCCTTAGCTTGCTGTTCATCTTCTTCCTTCCTTCCTTCTTCTTCTTCTTTTTTTTTTTTTTTTTTTTTTTGGATTAGTTTTAAATTTAATTTAATTAATTTTTACATTACTTATTTAAAATTGTTTAGCCATATTAGCGTGCAAAATAACGTTGTTTTGCACTTGCCTCGCTGAAAAATCGCCACATCAGTATTTTGATGGATTTTCTAGTTGTTGGCACTTAAGTTATCTATTTTGCTCAGATTTTGGCACTTAAGTGTCACTTTCCTAATTTTTGGTTCTTAAATGTCTCTTAATGCCAAGTTTTGGCACTTCAGGTGTCCTGAACTCTTTTTATGCACAACTCCTCTCATGGTCATTGGATTTCCATTTGATGTGGGACTTTGGTGTCTAGCTTGTCTCTCTTGTGGTGTTTAGTCTTCCATGCAAATGCCTTTGATGTAGGACTCTTGGCTTGTCTTTATTGTTGTGTCCAATCTTCCATGTGGATGCCAAGAATCCCACATCGAATGGTCACACAAAGACTATAAGAGGGATTGTGTATAAAAGCCAAACCCATACTCCAACTAAAGTATCCCTTTCTTGGCCTTTTGGCAAAAATTAATTTTAGTATTTGTTATGTGTGATGTACACATAATATTTTTCTCAGCCTTTTGGCCAAGACTAATTTTAGTATGTGTGATGTTCACATAATTTTTGTAGCATTTTGACTTTTTTTGTGGAAAAATAGCAAATGCTTGATTTTAAAAGGGAAGGGAAATCGTTTTATCATGGTTCTATTTTTTTTTTTTTTTTCAGTCCTACTCTATTCCTACTCTACACTCCTCTTGTAAGGCGTGGGAGTTGAAACCCACTCCTGAAACTTACACGTCCCCACCCCATCCCCCCCTGAGAAGGTGGGGATTTGAACCCCTCCCCTGAGAAGGTGGAGATTTGAACCCCTCACCTCCCCCTTCCATGTTAGAAGGGTGGCCACTGGGGCGAATCCCAGTGGTTTCATGGTTCTATTGGACTGCCCAGATTTTGCTTTTTTCTTTTCTCTAAGAAATCTATCATGGATTGCGAGAATATCATACTTAAATGTTGACGGGCTTAGATTTGTGAGGCCAAACAAGATAGATGAGTAGGTGAAAGGTTGAAACATTCGTGCCTTTTCCCAAGAGGGAACAAGTAGTGGGTCAGAGGAAAAGGGTTGGGAACAATGGAAATGATGTCTCTCTTAGTAGTCTTTACTCAGTCTCTTCAACTATTCAATTTTAGCAATATGATCATCAAGATAGTGCCTAGGAGGCAAGGCACCTATTCCCATTTTGTGAAGCCTTTCTTGATAAAGTTGTAACAACTTATTCTGAGCAACGGTTGTCTAATCTACGCATTGATGGACACGATCCAAACGAGTCTTGACTTCACCTACCTCAAACTTAATCTTGCTAATCTCAGAGGTCAATGTTTTTAGTGCTTGATTTTAAGCAAGAGCTTTCTCAGTTTGCTAGTTGAGAAAAGATTTAGCAGAGTTGATTCGTTTAGTGTTTCCTTGGCTATCCACACTAGTTGGATTTTTGATCTTCGAACGGTGTCCATAGCCAATGGGGCTTGTAAATTCTTCCAAAGGACAAAAATAAGAGGGTTTGAACATACAAACTCTTAGTAAAACTAGTGAAGGAGCTGGAGTGGCATTTAAAATATTTTCTTGTTTGTAGAATTGGGCCATGAACTTATCACACTCTTGATTTTTTTTTTTGTACCCATTTGAAAATGACTTTGTAATAGGGCTTGATGATAGGAGGCTTCATACATTGGGATGTGGAGTCATGTTTGGGTGAGATAAGGGGGTGACGGCTCAAGTGGAGGAGTCTTTGGATGGGAAAGTCCATAGGAAACCAAGAATTGAAAGCGGCCTTCATCTTCACCAAGTAGACTAAAAGATGAGTCACACCTTCCCACTTTTTGAAGAAGTCACATTCCGAACACATCCGCTTTTTCTGGAAGGTTTATTATTTTTCTTCGTCAACGGCTAAGCAGGCTTGGCATTGACAATCCGGGTATCATGGATAGTGTTTGATCATAGATTTTTGACATAGACTAAAGGGTGTCCTTCGGAATTGGATGCCTCTATTTCCAATCTATCACCTTAACTATTAGGAACATCTGGGACATATGGTTGCATATTAAAATGGTGGAGAAGACAAAAGGAGAAGTTTCAACCTCTTCTTGAGAGTAGTCAAATTTGATAACTATAATACCATCTTTTTGTTTCATAAATTTAGATTTAGTGGCTTGAATAGGCTGGGAATTTCAATGGAGTTTTCGTAGTTAGTACCCCAAGTATTTGGCAGGAGTTTAACTAGCTCTAAATGAGGAATTTGTCGAGGTATATGAATACAGGATGGAGCCTAGTCGCATCAACAGAGATCAACAAGGCATCTTTAGCTATACAAGATAGTGTACGATCCAAAGCATGGTTTTGGACATGAGACACCATCTCATAATAAAGTGTTGCGATAATGGAGTTTGAGGGTTGAAGTGCTCCGGTGATTTACAATTGGACCTTTAAAGCATTCAACAAATGGGGATCGGAAAGACCAATATTGAAGTTTGGAAATAAGGTAACAAATATTGTGCTAGCATTCAAAGCGGTTTCGCCTATCCCAATATAAGCATGTTAGTAATGAAGAAACCGAGTGTGAAGAAGAGCCATATGGGCAACAACTAGAAGGCTTTTATAACCATGGAAAGTCAAGGCTAAATGGATTACTCTAAAGTAGAAATGAGTATAACCCTAATTAAGCTTTGGCATATGAATTCTAAAGGGGTCTATAGGGTAACAGTGTTCTTGCTGTGTGACTAGAATAGGGTGTCAGTCAAATCTGGTGGATTGGACATATTCCTTGCCATCTCTGGACATATGTTGGATGAGTTTGCGAATAGATCTTATTGGAGAGAATGAAGAAAGTTTAGTAAAAGCAGATTATGAATTGACAAGAGAAAATTGCGTAATAGAGATCTTATCATCTTCATTGAGGTAAAAAATCTTGGAAAGATAATCGAGCTTGGATGAAATGGATTTTTGGAAAGAAAGATTAGAGATAAGGACATCAATCACGGTATGGGTGTTTTCAAAATCATATTTGTGGAGTGTTCCTCACCTCAGGAATAAGAACATCAAACTGGGGTCTAATACTAGTTAGGGTTTATGGAATGAATTATAATAGTATGAGACAAGTATGTTATCTCAATTAGACAACCACCATACCTTTCACTAAAGACTACCTTTTAGTCCCTAGATATCATGCATCTATTCCATAGTGCCTTCAGGTTTCGAAAGTGTTTTTAGATCTATATGACTCATAAAGTGGTAAGTAGAGAGTATACTCACACCCATAAGATTTCTTGACTTAGGGGGGAGGAAAGAGGAACTTTGGTAGCCATGAAAGGAAAGCACACTCACAATTTAATTGTTGGAGGCTAGTCTGCCTCTAAACATTACAACTACTTCTTCTTCTTTTTAATAGGCTTGAGGGAACAAAAGATGACTGACGAGTTCTTACAATGGACACAATTAGCACTCCGAACACATACAATTATCATATCTTATATATCAAATATGTTTATCAAACTTGATACAATAGACAAACATGTTGTTCTTCTTAGATCTAAAGCAAGTTGATTCTTTTCAAAGTTTTCTTCAGTGACTTCTACTCTCTTCCTATGGGTCAGGATGTGCTAGGGCCAGGTGCATTGGATTCTCTTTGAGGCATGATAGGCTAGGGTCATGTGGAAATGTCTGGCATTCCACATAGCTCATTAATCATCATGTCTATTGAAAGAGTCCCAAAGTCCCAATGGGTTTTGAGTAAATGGTTCACCCTAGAGGTTTGAGTACTAAGTTGACTGTTGTGGGGGTGGTTGAGTTGCATTGAATTGTGCAATAGATTGTCCAATAGCGTTTCTGCTAGGTTCATGTGCTTGAGAGTAATTGTTAATCCCTAACCCTTGAACGCGCGGCATTCTGTCTTTCTTTTGGTCATTTAATTGTGACATCATGAGAGGTTTTGCCAACCCATTCATTTTATCTTCTAATTAAACGCAAGTGAAAGCAAATTCAACTTCACCCAATCATACATAACAATAGAGATAGCATAAAAACATACTAGTAAACACTTTTATATATATATATATATATACATATACACATTGACTTAACATGTTTGAAGCTTCATAATTACACATCTGCCTTGCAGATTCCATTTGGTTCATCAAAAAGGGATTGGGGTTAGCTTAGCACCTTTATTCTATAAGAGTGACCTCAAAAAGTGGTATCCCCAACATGCTTAGTACTAGGGGTGAGCATGGTCCGGGTTGGTCTGGTCCACCCTCTAACCCTAGGACCAACCCGTATAGTGTCAATCATCAATTTTTAGGATCAAGGATTAACCCTATTGAGCCTGGAATAAAGGATTGGATCAACCTAATGAGTTCAGTCTGGTTCCAAGGTCAACCCAGGACCAATCGATAATTTTTTTCGTCTCATTTTTTATACTCCCTAAAAAGGAAAACCTACAAATTCAAATTACACATCCATCGACAATGCGACATTGTGCAACTAAACTATAAATACTAATATATATTCAAAACCTTGTGATAGGCACTTCACTAGATTTGATTATTTGCCAACAAGAGGCATTGGACAAAATTTATGAAGGCCTAAACATAGTGAGAGGAGTTGAAGTAATCGACAAAATCATAATTCGAGGTCAAAAGAGCAAAAGGACACAAAGCCAAGAAAGAAAAAGTGGGCACTTTTTGTTCTGAAATTTAATTATTATTTAGATTAGACTATAGCTACGTAGCATCCACAATTACTCAATAATGATGAGTTCACAAAGTTTAGAGAGTTTGCCTGTGCATATCTATAATCAAGTGCTTTTTACCTTGCCACACAACTCTCAAGTCAAGTGAATTTGGCTTGATTCTTGTGCCAAATTAAGTCAATTCTCTGGGAAGGTCGTTAGCACTACAATGATGGAGCCTGCAACCAATAAAAAAGCCGGTTTCTCAGAAAATTCACAAACAATTTGAACCCATACTTGTAGGAATTCTTATATCATCCCAAAATGTTGCAATTTTTTTTTAGCATTACCAACTGTATGCTCATTGTCACATTGATATCCTCGAGCAAGAATCCATCTGGAAATAAAGAAAAACTAGTCATTACAAACCCATTCAAGAGAAACGTACAAATCATTCATCAATAATGAGCAAGATGAATAGCTACTTAAGTATCTTCTTTACTATATGCAAGCACACTTGTATCCTAAGAACGTCCGGTCTTAAAGTCGGTCTTTTGCTCATATGCACCTCCTTAAGTCATTATATGACTATACCCATTGAATTTTGAATTAACAAGGAAATTGCAATCAACAAAAGTGACATTTTACCATATTATCTCACCTTTATTGTGTGATCTAGCAAATTATTTGTGGCATGCTAGCCAGTGAACACAACATTAGTAATATTAGGGGACTTCTCTTTGATTGCTGCTTTGATCCTAGACCTAATGGACTCAGGTCCCACATACTTTAGAAGGCAGTCTCCAGCCTCAACAAACAACACCTTGACGCTTCCGCCATAATTTGCAATAGCTAGTCTTAAATTAAAAGATGACATATTCAAAGCGACAACAACTAGAATTGGGGGACATCACCAAAATTTCATTTTTTTCCTAGCAAAACTTTGGCATTTTTTACCTAATTTCAGCTCATAAATTACAAGCTCATGTCTTTATCGAGCTTGTAGTTCCAACATGCAACGACCTAGATTTTAAAAACATGACATCAATACAGTTCGACTACTACTTCAGTCAAAATCACAATGGATGATGAGCACGATTCGGTTCTCCAATCAAAGCTAAAACCCATCTCCAAAAAGGAAAGAAAAGCCTAGAAAGAACACATCGGATGCAATCGCCCCCATCGATCGAGGGTCCAAAAGGGGAGGTCACTAGGACTAAAACCCAGCCAAATTGATCACGTACATGAAGCAAACATGGAAAAATAAAAATTCAACACAAATCAAAAGCATACATGAGCTTGAAGATCTAAAATGAAGCACAAAGTAGAACTCACTAGCCAAGTTGTGTTCGAAAAGCAAGGGCAAGCCAAGCATTAGGGTTTCTAATTAGGGCTTTTTTTTTTTCCTTTTGATTTACTTGGCGACAAGCAAGGTGATTGATGCGAGTGGCGAGCAGCAAGTGTCGAGTGTCAAGTGGAATGAGCATCAATTGGCAAGCAGCGAGCGTTGAGTGTTGAGCGAGGCCAGCAACGAGCGACGAGCATTGAGCGAGGCGAGCAGTGAGTGGCGAGTGGCGAGCAGCAAGCAGTGCAAGTGGTGCGCATGGTCAGAGGCAAGCGGCGTGAGCAACCAAAAGCTAGCGAGGATGTTGCTCATTTTGATTTTGGCAAATTGAAGAACAAAGAAGACATAATAGAAGAGAACGTACTTTGGGGGAAGGAGGCCGTGATGAGACTTACGATGTAAACTTTGCATGCCGTTTTGGACATCCCGAGTCCATGATCATGAGGACTTCCTGGTCCTCACATGATGAATAACATACTCTGGACTGTGGAGGAGGACGCCATGAAGACCTTGACAGCGTAAACTTCACGCCTTTTGGATGTCGTCTGTCCGTGATTGTGAGGAGTCAACAGCTTTAACATCATTTGACTTAGGTTTGAATATATAAAATATAAATAATATAATATAATATAATATAATATAATATAATATACGGGGTTGGTCTAGGTTAGACCAACCAAAAACTCTCAGGACTGAGGACCAACCCACATAGTGTTGGTTCGGAAATTTCAAGACCAAGAATCGACCCAATCCCCTTAGGAACCGGACTAGGATCAATAGGGTTGGGCCGGTCTAGGGTCGGTTTAGGATTGACCCTAGATCGATGCTCACCCCTACCTAGTACGCGTCCATGTCAAAGTACCATAGCTCAAGCTCGGGATTCGACTCTGGATTCAAGTTCATCTTCGGGTTAGTGATGGCAACATTGGGGACATCCACGACCATAGGGTCCCAAATTGCACCCTTGGGTCCCTCGCTTGGCAATCTGTCAAAACCTCGAAGATGGTGGAACAACTCCCCTCCAAATCAAACGTACCAAGCCATGAACCTATGGGGCACCAAATTCGTTAGCCCCCTCATCCACCCAGATGGTGGACACATATTTCTCGTAAACCACATTCGTCCCCTCGATCAGATAGGGAGTCACTTGGGTATCTTGGTCGATAGGCACCCGGAAGCGTACTGGAAGAAACGGCCAAACATGGTTAGGGCCTAAAATATTTGAACAACAATGAGTAAGATATATTCAGTAAGTAAACTTCTTAAACCTCGCGTAAAGGAGTACTTCACCGTGGAAATGCCCTAGACGTGTAGCTTGATTATTGATGACAGATCAATAGCAAAGTCTTTACTTTGCATTATCTATAAGCATAAAATGCGCAACTCATCATACAATGTCCTAACATAATATCAAATAATTACATAGATATATTAGCACGTAAGTGCACAATTTCAGTAGACATATGACAATCGTGCATAATAATCCATATATAAACATTATCACTTCCATGAACAATGCATCCGCTCGAATCCAAATTATTACGACCACTCTTAGCCATGATCGACACTCGCGTTGGTGGTCTTCCATTGTAATCGGGAATCGTTCCACTCCATCGAACATAGTAGTAGCGTCTCGACCTCACTTGAAGATGGCAATCCATTTAGGAGTTTCGTTCCAAAATCCATCCATGAACGACATTCCGTTGATGTAGGGGCATTCGGAATCCATTGGGCATTGTCCCTCGTAATCATTAAAGTACGGAACCAATAATGTGATCACACGAGTATATCAACCACTCAAACCAATTTTTATCTTTCTCATTAGCCAATGCAAGAGTATTTAGTGCTCATATGTTATACACTAGCGATTTTCCCACACAAAAATGCCATGAAATAAATCCATGTGATCACCCATTGATTATTTATTTACTAAAATAATCATACATTAACCTCATAGCATACAACATCATACCATGAGTTCAGTTATCACCTTAGCACATCACTTCTCAAAATAATATTTCACAAATACTTTTCATTTATGAAAATAGGATATCATAAGTATTTATCACCTTTTTAGATAAGCTATCATATGTACTTATCATTATTCAAGATAAGTTATCACTATTCACAATAACCTATCACATGCACCCATCACTATTCACAATAGGCTATTACATCTATTTATCATTATTCATGATAACTTACCACACATACTTATCACTATTCACAATAAGTTATCACATCGCTTATCAATTGTCAATGATAAGTTATCATCATAATCAACCTATCACATAATCTAACTATCATTAACCTTAATTCTAACCCTAATCCTAAGTGTAACCACCATCCTAAATAAGGGTTAAGAAGTTACTTGTGGGATTGGTCTTTGAGCTTGACAGCAAGCAGCGGCAACAACGGCTTATCGTGTGGACAGCAGCGATGTCGGCATGAGGCACAACAATGGCGTGCAATGAGGCGACGGTGAGGTGGTGATGGTGTGGTTGGTGATGGTGACAAACGAGATGGTGGACAATGGTGAGTCGACAATGGCTCGCGATGCAATGACGAACGACAATGGCATAGCGTCACGGCAATGAAGGCTCATGGCAAAGGGGACGGTGTGATGGTGATGGCTCAACGATGAGGGCAACTCGATGGTGAGGCAGCAACGACGCAGCAAGATGGTGGATGGTTGAAAGCTCGGCAATGGCAACAACAAGGGCAGCAACTGAGAGAGAATGAGGGGAAGAAGATGAGTACTAAGAGAGTGACGGAGAGATGGGAGCCGAGTGAGGGCGGTTTGGTTGTGTGTGTGTGTGTGTGTGAGAGAGAGAGAGAGAGAGAGAGAGAGAGAGAGAGAGAGAGAGCTCATTCAAGATTTTCCCTATACAAGCATTAATGAGCTTGGGTACAATCTCCCTAATTCACTCATAGCAAAGCCATTTACATGGCCACAATTGCTTCTTGCAATTCTTCTTATCCAAGTTCATTAATGGCAAGATATTTAGTATGTGCCATAATTGGGAATGAACTAGAAAAGCAAACCAAGTTAATCTCTCTCTCTCTCTCTCTCTCTCTCTCTCCTCCCTCCCTCTCCCTTTCCTCTTCTTGTGGGTGCCCATTCCCTTCTTGGATGCCAACAAATTTGTCCCATTAAGCTACCTAGCTTCTAGAAGAGGCAAATTAGGAATTAAATCAAACTATAGTCCAAATACTATTCATGCACATGGGCAAATTTAATGTACAAGCTTCCAAAAATCAAGAATGGCCTTGGATGGCTTGGCAAGCCCCCCTTGGGCCAACCAAGATGGGCGTGAGGCCCATTTGGCTTGTCCATGGCTTGGGGTCCTAGTGGCTCCTTGTTCGGGGCTCGTTTCCACTTTTCCAAAATTTTATGGTAAATCAATGAAAACTTGAGTTTTCCTTATAAGGTGATCATTCCTAGCTTTTCCATGGTCTGTCGATTATTGTCATAATTATGTTACGTAGATAAGGGTCGATTGAGGATGTCATAGTAATTTCATGGTAATTCTCCATTATGGGCACTAGGCTATATATCTATGGTTATCGTCTGATTCTTTTCACAAAATATCTTCTAGGCTATTATGTATTCTACATTTAGATTTGTAATACTACATCCATACGACTTATGGATTTGGATGTAAGATATAAAAGGGATTGAGATACTCAAGCTTGTGAGTCTGAGGGCGAAGGAATCTATTGGTGGGAGAGATATATCTCCAAGACCTATGGAAGATCACCGTGGTCTGGATCAATTCCTCTACCAAACCTTTTCTGTAGAAGCTGGATTTGCTGTCAAATTGGACTCTTTAGAAGCATATAAGCCAAAACCATTGCAACATTTCTACCAAGTGCTAGAAAGAAGCATCTTCATGGCATTCCTCATATCTTTGGATAAGCCTAAGAATCCTTGCAGTTGGAACTCAATGGCTATTGTAAAATTATGAAAAACATATGAGTATAACCATTTAAGTTCCTTAGGAACGGAGACTGGGTCAAGTGTGAACACATGAATGAAGGGATAATCATGGCGCATGTCGGATGATCTGAGGTTGAGGCCATCATATTGTCAGAAAATCTTGAGCTAATAATCTCACATCATTTCTTTACAGCTAGAGTAAAACTTTGTTGATGAAGAGTACGAGCCTCTAGAGCAAGGTATATCTGAGTGCCTAACATGAGGAGAGAAGATATGGTATTTTGTGGTCTGGAGAGAAAATCTGCAAGAACACTTTTTTTTTCTCCTTTGATGTACTTGGTATCAAAAGAATATTTGGATAACCATTATGCTCATTGCCAAAGCCGTGGATGGAAAATTGTCTTCAATTTGAGCTTCATCATTTGAGAAAAAGAAGACATGTCTGTTTCTATCAAGAAATGATGATTGATAAGATGAAATTCAAATTTCTTGATTTCATGTATAATTGCCGGAATTTCTTTGAATGTAGAATGATAATATATCTCAGCTTGAGAGAATCTTCCACTCTTGTGCCCATATATAGGTCCCTTTAATGTTGTTGCAACCTACCCCTAAGGAGGGGGAGAATAAGTCTAAATTTGAGCCAACAACCTTCAATTGGTGTGAGTTCTCCCAAACCTATATCTCATGAGACATGAGACATGTGATTTTCATTCAATTGATACCATATGAATTCCATACAAGGAATCACCACTAGCTTATTGAAGTCAATAATAAACCAAGTGAGATATATGAGAATATGTTACTTTCCATGCAATTAGAGATCTTGGGAATGGGGTGTGATTACACTAGTTAGAACTAATGCCCTTTTGATAGCTAAACTTGATTACATGCTAACCAAAACACTTGGGTAGCCTATTGAAGAATTTTAGATTTCATTCTAACCATTCTAAAAATGAGAATAACACTCAAGATATTAAGGTGCACAACCATGTGTAATCGAAGTAAAAACATACAAGTAATCCGATATTGTCTCTAAAAGAAAATGGTATCCAAGAATCCTTATTGTAAAACCCTAAAGGATTATTCAATTTCGAGTTTCAATTTTTGAAGGATTTTTCGCTTCTTAAGAGAAAAATATCGGAAAAGCTAATTTTTTTTATAACTTTTTCCAAGAATTTTATGATTTTATGAATTTTCCAGAACTTTCCGATTTGTTTATGAATTTTCTTTTTAAAATATTTTATGAATTTTCGGAATTTTCTGAATATTTTAATGATTTTTTATTTTTGTAATTTTTTAATTTTCTATTTTTTATTATTTTTAATTCTTAATGATTTAAAAAAAATTACATTTTTTTTAGACTTTTTTTTTTTTTTTTTTTTTTATGATTTTCAATACATCTTTAACCCTTTTTTCGAAAATATTCTTCGGGCCGAGTCCAAGGACCCCGTCCAAACAGTTGGTTTGACCGGATCTGGATCCGGGTTGGGTCTAAAATTTTGGATTGGCCCCTGGGCCTGGTCTAATAAAGGCAAACTATCAAACCGACAACACTCAGCCCAACTCTATTCATTTTAATCTTATCACACTCAGTCCATAACTCCCGGCCCGGCCGACAGCCGCCAGTCACCGCCGGCCATCGCTTGGGCCCCGGCCGCCTCTGCCTCTCTCCGGCCATCACCGAAAGTCACCGGTGATGTTAAGCCGCCAAAAAAGAAAAAAAAAGATGCACATTGTAAAACGGCATCCATTCTAACAGAACAAGCACACAAGTGCATAAACGAGAAACTAACTACAGCGGCCTCTAACCACGGGTTCCTCCGGCGAGGCGCTCACGGCCGACGCGGATGATGAGAAATATGCTACCAAAAATTCAAAGAAAAAGCCTATACAGTCTCAGTTTAATGATTTCAGAACTAATAGAGCATAAAAATAACATCTCGAACACTGTTTTGGCTAAATCGGATTCGATTCCTTCATTGAGGCATTTCGTCGAACAGTTCATGGGCGATTTAGAAACTGAGCTATGGACTCGATTTCAACGTTTCACTTCACCTGATATATCAGCATCTAACAGGCGTTATATCTCGCATATAAAACTGGGCGTGGTTCAATCGAATTGCGAAAAACACAAACGTATCCGGTGAGCTCGGAGGTAGCGGAAGGCAGGGGCAACGGAGAGGAGCGTCTTTGGTTTGTTCGGTGTGGCTGGGCCTGGCTTTGTACTTGCTTCGTGGTTGGAACTTTGGCCCTCGCATCGATTTGGTGCCGAGAAAAGCGGATCTTAACAGAAGCAAAGAAGGAACTCTCGGCGCCGGTCGAGGATCGTCGTTTCCGGCGAGGTCAGAAACGGTGGCTACCAACGAACGGCGGCGAACGGAACGGCCCACTGGTCGTTTCTTTCAGAGAGAACGCTTTTTTTTTTTTTCGGTGAGTCCAAGTTAGATAGGCCTTGGCTAGGCTCAGGAATTGGGCTGAATGCATGGGCTAATCAAGCTTTATTTTCTCTTATTTATTATTGTATTTTTTAATGCTATATATATATTTTCTATATTTTTGCAAAATGAATGCATAAATGGTCAACAAAAATTCGGACATCAACTAACGTAGCATTGGGACGTGTCTAATGCCCAAGGCAAACGAATTATATCAGTATTGATGTATGTCATCTGACTTTGGTCATCAAATTGGTTGGGAAGTCTTACATGAAGTTGTAGAAAGTGAACTTGTAGCCAAGATGATTTGCCGGCTTTGTAGTGCCGCGAAGGGCATTCACATTGGATGGCCGGCAAGTAATTCTTGGTGACATTTTGTTCTCTTCTTCTCAAGCAAGGCTCAAGAGACCCTACTATCTCAAGTTGTTCTTCCAAAATTTAATGTACCTAAGAAAAAGAGTCAACCGGTTTTTTTTTTTTTTTTTCATTTTTTTTTAATAATTTAGGGGTGTGGTGTGAAGCTCGGCTATCTAAAAGCTCATAGAACACCCTTCAAGTCCATGAATAAGTTGAGTCAAGCCCTTTTTTCTCCTGCAAGATCCAGTTAAATTTGAATACAATTGGTGGAATTCAAATGGTTAACCTCCTGCTATAATATAAATGCCCATTTCTCTTGAATAGATGCTCAATTCAATGAATGTCTACTCATAGCATCACTATAAAAATCTTACTTTGACCAAGGTCCACATGAACTGGGTCAATCACCACACTGATCGTTATGGGTCATGGATTCCTCGTGGATCTCACAAAATTTGATGATTTTGATTGCATCCGGTTTATAAACCCGAATCTAGGTAAGAGTTTCCCATCAATAGCACCTGGGTGGTGGACAGAGGAATGACGGCGTCTTAATTGATTCTTTTTGATAAAAAATGTTATGGATGCCCTCGGTCGAAGGAAATTAGTAGGTACTTTTGAAGTATGCTCCATCCTTTCATATGATTGTCATATATGGGTTTGGATAAGCACATAAATACTTAGGGTTAAATAATAAATGATGTAGGACTTAACACAATATAGGACTATATTACAGAAAGGACATAGTGGGATGCTAATCTGGTCACGCGTAATGGCATTCTTGACCTAAGATATTAGTCCTTGTTGACCAGTTTCCTTCACACGTGCACTTCGGTAGCCAAATTTCCCATTACTGCTTTAGCCTTTAGGTGCTTAATCCTAGGTTTTTTGAACTGATTGGTGGCAACTCTAGTCTGGTACTTGAGTTTAGGATCATTTTGCATCTTGTAGATTTTCCGAGCTTAGTATTTGAATAGATTTTAAAAACCGAGGCGCTCTTGGTTGGCTACTCTCTATTTGCAAAAGCTATCTTTCACTCCTTTAGGCACACTCAGGACATAAGTTGAATTTATCAAGAATGTCAATGCAAGGGTTCACTAGGCATTTTCATTATAGATATTAATTTTTTTTTTTTGAATTTATCTTACAGAATTTTCAATTGGAAGGGGTTCACACCTAAAACTAAATTGCATCTTTCATGGAATTTGACATATTGACTTCACATGGTTATTATACATATTGACTTCACACATGGAAAAAAAACACCTTGCTTGTGGTCAGGATTTTCGTTGACGCAACATGCATTAATTCCTTCAGATGCGCTCAACTTTCGCGTGTTGGCATGCCAATTGAGCTCAATGGTCAAACTCCACTCAAATCGGATTGCAGCAAATATTCCTTTTTCTCAATTTTTTACCCCAACCTCATTATCTTCCACTAAAAAATTCCCCAACATATCTCTTTGATTGCTCCATAATCACCTTTGCACGTCCTTTTAGTTACCGTTCTATGGACGGCTGCCTATGTCCTTCGTCAACCATTAATTAATTTCATATCAGTAGTAATCTCTCGGTCTCCAGAGGGTTCTATTATGCATGAGCTAGTCAGCATGACCACCAATGAAGATCGAGCACAAACAGGATTATTATCTTGAATTTTAAATAAAGACACTGCGTACAAGATTTAGCCTTTCTTTTGATAATATGGAATGCCCCATCGAATCATGTTCTCGAATTCTGATGGACTAAAACCATATATCTAAGTATTTGCAGTTCTTTTAGCTATTGCCTATGAGAGCTTTAATCACAGAGCACCCACATAACTATCATGTTGAATAAACGAAATGACTGAGGCATGTAGATGGTTCTACATTAAATAAGGAACGTCTGATTTTTATTTTTTATTTTTTGGTAAGAAAAGGGTGCAAAGCTTGAGTGTTATACTGTTACTCTTCGAGTAAAACTTAGTCTAGTCTGATCTCCCATAAACAAAGGAAGTGAAACTCTTGGTGGCCTATCTAATGCTAGAGTGTCATCATTCAAATTTGAATTTAATTTGATCTGGCTAGAGTCACTCGTAATCAAAATTGAAAAAGGAAATAAAAAAGAGGGGAAAAAAAGAAGATAATATCTTCAGGCTGCTGGTTTCAAAAAAGCAAAATCAAAAAAAAACAATTTCCGGGAAAACGTTTTCCTCATTTTCTAGCATTTGGTTCATTTAGAAAAATGGGAAAGAAAGAATCGAAAAAACATGTTTTAAGGTCTTTGCTTAATTATTAAAAAGAATTTCTAATTAAAATTTTGAATTTGTTAATTATACCTTTTCTTTTCTTTCTTATTTCTTTTTTTTTTTCTTGTTTTCTCTTTTCTTCCATTGCTTGTGAATGATAATACCTTCAGGCCCCTCCTGCGCTCCCATTGCTGGTTTCAATCACATATCACCAAACAAAAGAATTCAAGCAGAACCAACTAGCAAATCATATTCCAACCTTCACTATGGTCCTCCTCCTTACCCTCCCTTTTGAGAAAAAGGAAATTGCAAGAGAAGAAATTCTGTTCGCATCCCATATTATTTAAAATTCATAAGCATTTTTTATTGAAGCAATTCAAACCAACCATAATGGATTCTACATGCACGGAGGGGGACCATCGTATTGCCCGGACCTAAAAGTAGGAAGTCTCCAGATGAGAGAAGATTTTGGACGGTAGCAGAAGTTGGAAGTGTGTTCGTGTGAGAGTGTGACCAACCGCATCTTTTAGAAAGAGCGTCAGGCTTTTGCCAATATTATATGGGAGTCGTCGACTCTTGCCTGCGGGCATGCACATACTTGCTTTCTAGGCTTCTTTCCTCAGGCTCTATATAAGTGTATCTGTGTTCGTCATGGTTCATAGAAGCATAAGAAAGAAAGAGGGTGTGATTTTATGAACAAACATCGTGGCACCAAAGAGATATGAGTTGTCAAAGGTCAGATCCGAGGCTCTTTCATGAAGAGGTAGAGAGGTGTTGAACGCAGCCAAGGATGACTTGCCGGCGTTCCTTTTCTTTCGACGCGAAAAATGTAGCCGGCGAGTTGTTCTTGGCTAAGTTTATCTCTCTTCTTCTCATGCAAGGCTCCATGGATCTAGTGCTATAGGAAATTAAGCGAGAAGATCCCAGAAAGGACTGACTCTCTCTCTCTCTCTCTCTCTCTCATCTCTGATTGTAATTGTGAGTTACAATCGGGAAAATAACAAAGGTTTGATTCACAAAATTGATTTTCCTGTTTTGGTTCGAAAATTTAGGTGCTGTTTGGTTTAAATTTTTTATTTATTTTCATTTACATTTATAAACATTAAAATTATTTACGCACTCACGCATTGCTTTATGCTGGTTGAGGCTAATTGGCCTCTTTTTACTAAACAGCGTATGTGATTCTAAAGGCTCCACTTAACTATCGTCAAATGAAAATTGTAATTATTACCTATGTTCCGACATCTCCCTAGAGCCAGTTCCGTGACTTAAGCAAGGGGCCTCTTAGTTGGTGGTCGTTGATGCGGTCTTCCCCCGATTCCGACACGCATGTATTTTAATCGGTGTTGTGTTCCCGTAAGGTGAGTTAGGTTTTATTTTTTTAAAAAAGTCCTCGGCATAAAAAAAACTATATTAAAATTATTTAACTTGATTGTAGTTTACTAGATGTATTTTTATTGAAAATAATGGTTGGTCACATGTAAATATTAATTGTTTATGTAACATCTTTTTACTAAACAACGTATGTGATGTCTAAAGGCTACGCTTTTTTAAATATCGTCAAATGAAAATTGTAATTATTACAATAGCTCTCATAACATGACTTGAGTAGGATCACTATTAATGATCTTGTCTGCTAATATGCGGCAGCAACTGAATTTGTTATCCCATCCCAATAAAAATTGCAAAGGCATTAAACTTTTTCATCGATTTCGTGAAAAAAAAATAAAAAATAGAGAGATATTGGCCTCGAACAGAAAATATCCACAATCTATCCTCTATTAATCTGAAATTGGAGATAAGCGATATCGATATTCTAATCATGAAAAACAATTTTTTTTCTATTAGATTGAACAAGAGCACATTCGATCATGTTGATATTTGTATGAGCCGAAAGATTTTGGTCCATGCACGAGAGTCCAATTGTGAAATGCCATCGGCTAAGTATTGGACCATTGTACATTCTATACAAATGGAAGCGGGTCCATTAATGGGATTGTAAGGGCAGGACCTTAACATTAACCTATTAATTCTTGTAACTTTTCACATGCTCAAATCCTGTCTTATAAATAAATCGTGATGGAAATTGTCCAATCAGTCCTATTATACGAATGCCAATTCATTCATAAACAATCCAATTTTACCAATTTAGTTCTACACTATCAAGTGAAATTCTAATTTAGTCATTCCAGTCAATTTTTTCAGAAAATTGTTGACTTGGCAGTGTGCCACATAGGACAGTCCGAGATGACTACACTACCACGTTAGCTATATTCGACCATAGATAGACTAAAGGGTTAATACTACGAAAAACCCTAGATTAGTACACATGTGACAAATTTATCTCAAACTAATTTTTTAACAATGAAAACCCAAAACTAATACAATCGTAACAAATTTACCCTTTGTTAGTTTTAATTAAATTGTATTAATATTACGAAAAACCACCAACTGGGACACCTATGACATGAAGGGTAAAATCCCAAATTGGTATACATGTCAATTGTCACATGATCCAACTTAGTAATTTGACAATAAAATTTAACGTAAATTAATGGATGACAAATTTATTACAAATGTACTAATTTGAGGTTTGGGGTTTTTTATGGTCAAAAAATTAGTTTGAGATAAATTTATCATAAGTGTACCGATTTGGGTTTTTTGTGGTATTAACCCTAAACTAAATGCCAGAGATGAACATTGACATAGTCTATGTTATGGCTAGAGATATAATCTAGAGCGGGTGAATAGGATATTTTGGTTAAAATCTACTACATTTGTTATTTATTCCTAAACATGCATGATATTTTGCAATAATTCAAAATCCTTAGACGACAATCACATCAAAGAATGGAGCATACTCAAAAAGTAAGGGCTAACTTTTTTCAAGCGTGAGCATCCATTACATTTATTTTCCTGAAGAAATCTTTTAAGAGACCGCCATTCCTCTGTCCACCACCCTAGTGCTACTGATGGGAAGCTGTTATCTCGATTTGCGAGACCCGCGTGAAATTCTTACCTATATGATCAATGCGGCGATTGACCCGGTCCATGTGAATCGAGGTCAAAGTAAGATTTCTCGCTATCGATTGCATAAGTCGACGTTCCTAGAACTAAGCATCTATATGAGAGAAATGGCTATTAGTGTTGTAGGCAGAGGTTGACCATTTGAATCTCACAGACTGCAGACAAACAACTTTAAATCTTGCTCGGGTAAAAGGTCTTGACTTAACATGTTCATCGAACTTATTGATTGTTCCATGGGGCTCTTAATAGCCGATCTTCATGCCTGCACCCTTACTAAATTACATATGTTCATGGAACTTATTGATTGTTCCATGGGGCTCTTAATAGCCGATCTTCATGCCTGCACCCTTACTAAATTACCAAAAAATGGAAAAAACAAATCAATTGACTTCTTTCTTTTAGGGACATTAAGTTTTCAAAGAACAACCGGCAATAGTAGAGTCTCTTGAGCCTAACATGAGATGAAGAGAACAAAATGTCGCCAAGAAAAACTTGCCAGCCATCCAATGTAAATGCCCTTCAAGGCGCTACAAAGCCGGCAAATCATTCTTGGCTACAAGTTTGCTCTCTGCAACTTCATGTAAGACTTCCCAATCTTTTTTATGACCAAAGATGAATGGCATACATCAATGTATCACTATAATTCGTTTTCATTGGGCATTAGACATGTCCTAATGCTAAACTGAAGTGACTGATATATATATATATATCGTGTGTATAATGTAATTTTGCGGCGCCTGCATTATTATGTTGCTTTAGATTCTTCACGTGACTAGCTACTATTCCTCATGGACAACGTTTGACATTCCAAACGAATAAGTCCAACTTTCCTAAAGTAGTGCTAGTGTACCATTCTCATTCAAAACAAAAACATAAAGTGCTAGGGCACCACCTTTAAAGAGTGACCACGTATGTCCAAAATAAAACCTTTCCATCCAACTATGCGAGAAGGGCTTAATTCTAAATTGACCTTGACAAGGCTCTTGGGTAAAGCAAGACACCTTTAGGCTCTTTTCTTTTTATATTTAAGTGCCCCACCGCAAAGCGAAGAAAAACGATGCTTCTTTTTCTATGAAAATGCTTGATGTAACAGGAAACGGCGCAGTATCATTCCTAATCTCGCACAAAATCTATTAAGCATGGGCCAAATGATATAAAGTGATTATTCTCTATACTTTAGAGGAGATGCCTACATTTTTTATGATAAATATAAAAATATCATTGCCTTTGTTAAAACGAAGAATAGGAACTTTCCTATTCAATAAATATGTCCGTGATAGAGCCATGAAAGCTCAACTTGATGGTTTGTGGCTATGGCATTGAGGATTTGACCACTTAAACTTTGTTGGGCTAAAAATTCCTATAAAAAGAAAATGATGAGAAGCTTTCCAGCCATTTTAGAAATTTCAAATGTTTGTGAAGGTTGCCTCCTTGGAAAATAACAAAGGCAATCCTTTCCATCTAGAGGTGTATGGAGAGCTAAAAACTCATTGGCACTTCTTCATAAGGAATGTGTTCGTCCAATGAGGACCCCTACACTTAGAATAAATATTTCATCCTCTTCATCGAGGATTACACAAGAATGATGTGGTCTACATTCTTCAAGAGAAAGATTAGAGATCTTCTCTATTTTCAGGAAATTCAAGAACCACTTCAAGAATCAAAGTGGCTGGAGAATAAAGGTTTTGAGAAGTGACTAAGGCACCGAGTACAACTCTTATGAGTTTAAGAAACTCTCTAAAGATGAAGTAGTTCATCATCAATTAGCTAAGGCCAAGGTAAGGGCCTCTCATAATCCCTATTCAAATAGCTTGCTTGACTTTAGCTATGCCCCAGAGCAAAATGGAGTAACAAAAAGAAAGAATAGAACCATCATGGAGATGACAAGGACCATGCTGAAGGACTTTCCTAATTCATTTTGGGCAAAAGCAATTATATGATAGGATACATCTTAAATAGATTTCCAACTAAAGAAATGCAAAATAAAACTCCAATTGAAGCATGAAGTAGATGAAAGACTTTAGCAAAGCATCTCAAGGTGTTCGGTTGTTTATGATATGTCCATGTCCATACTAAAAACAAAGCGGGTAAGCTCAGTGAGAAGATGGAAAAAGGTGTCTTCCTCGGTTATAGTGACCAATCAAAATGCTATCAAGTGTACTACCTAAGAACTAAGAGCTCATGATTAATCAAGACATTGAGTTTGATGAGAGTGTTGCCTGGAATTAGGGGGAAGAGAAGATAGAGAATAAGTATGTCACCTTACTAGACATACCATTGCACTAGAGGAGTCAACGTCACAAGAATAAGGTGAAGTATCTAATTCCACAATTCATGCTGTAACACCACCATCACTACCATCCTCTCAAGAGCAACACATAGGAAGATTTTACTCTAGAGTCTCCAATAATGAGGGTAAAAAACCTTAAAAGAATTTATGACACATACAACTTTGCTGCATTAGAACTAAAAAAAAGGAAGAGATGTCCAAAGAAGAAATGTGGATAAAAGCCATGGAGGAAGAAATCAAGATAATAGAGAAAATGAAATTTGGGAGCATGTCAATCACCCTAAAGACATAGAAATTATTGGAGTCAAGTGGGTCTACAAAGCAAAGCTAAATGTAAATGGATACATCCAGAAGTATAAAGCAAGGCTTGTGGTGAAAGGACATTTGCAACAGCCAAGCATTGACTATATTGAAACTTTCACTTCTATTGCTTGCCTTGATATTTCCTGGACACTCATAGCCCTTGTAGTACAAAAAGAATGGAAGATCCATCAACTAGATGTGAAGTTAGCATTCCTAAATGAATTTCTTGAAGAAGAAATATATGTGGAACAACCACAAAACTTTACCGTTGAATGCCAAAAAGAAAATATTCTAAAGCTCAAGAAAGCTCTATATGGGTTAAAAGCAAGCACCATGATCTTAGTATAGTAAATTTGACGAGTACTTCACCAAGCAAGGATTTAGGAGGAGCATGAGCAAGTCAACACTCTATATCAAGACCCAAGGTAAGCCTGATACTCACATCATCTCTCTATATAAATGATCTCATATATACAAGGAACAAAGAGAAGATGGTTCAAGAATTCAAAGAAGAAATGATGAAGACATTCGAGATGATGAACTTAGGCTTGATGCACTACTTCCTCAGCATCGAAATCAAATGAAATGAAGGAGTCTTTTATCTCATAGAAGAGATATGCTTAGAATCTCCCGAAGAAATTAAAAATGGACTATTGTTATGCAGTTGCAACATCACTTGTGACACATGAGTAGCTACTAAAGAAAGATAGAGCAAAAAAAGTCGATGCTTCTCTCTACATAAGTCCGATTGGCAATCTACTATATCTCTCTATTACACAAGTGGACATCATTTATGTGACAAGTCTACTATCACAATTCATGCAAATTCTGAGTCAAATTCACTAAGGTACTACCAAGAGAATTATAAGATACTTATGTGCAACTCCTTATTATGGCATTTGGTATAGGCTAAGTGTGATGGCTAAGCTCATTAGCTACACCAATAGTGACTAGGTAGGTTCAGTTGACGATAGGAAGAGCATTGCCAATTACGCATTCACTCTAGGTTTTGGAATATTATTGTAGGCATCCAAGCATGTCATAATCTGTTGTAGAAGAAGAATATATTGCAACTACTACTATCACCGATCAAGCAATATGACGTCCAAGAATTCTAGAAGACATTAGAGAAGCACACACATATCTTAATCCAATATTTTGTGACAAAAAGTCTGCCATTGCTATCTCAAAAGGTCTAGTTTTTCAAGGATGAACTAAGCATATCGATATCATATATTCCTTCATTCAAGAAGCATTGAGCAATGGAGAGATCAAGCTCAAATATTGCAAGAGCGAGGATCAAGTTGTCGACATATTCCCTAAGGTGCTACCCCAATCCAAGTTTGAGACTTTGAGAAGCATGGTTGGAGTTTCACAAAATTGGATCAAGGAGGAGTGTTGAAATGGTGATCCAATTTTTATAAGTCTCTAGCATGCTCAAGATGTTTGGAGAATAGATACTTGGATGAGTAGTCTATAGACTCGTAAGAAATATCTAAGATATTTCAAGAAAAGTGGTATGATATGTGTAGTAAAATCTAGAGTAATATTTATGCAACTTGCTGAAGATTTTTCCTTGTAATGGCGGTGGAAGAGGGCTATAAATAGCCAATCCCTCTCCACTTGAAGGTCACGCCCAGCCGAAGAAATTAAGTCCTTTGTACAAGCCTTCATAAAATAATACCCTTCTTGGTTTTTTTTTTTAGCTCCCTTCCTTGCCTTCCGCTATCGTCCATCTCCAATATAATAATAAAGTCCTTCTCCTGTTGTTGCTTGATAAGTTCTCGCACCTACACATGCACTAGCTAAATCACTCACTAAACTACTCACTCACTTACAAAACCATCCACGCTTCCGCTTACCAACAGTCTCACTCCCAGAGCATTTCCATAGTTAGGCCTTGTTGACATCTTTCTGATGGTTGGACCGATGGAACACTTACACCAGTTAACATTGATAACTTGCCCGATATTAAGGAAGTTTTGAAGACTGCATTCTCTGCAAGGAAGAAGCAGAAGATCATCATCCTCGGACAGTTGTTCAGATACACTTGAGAAGCATGAAGTAATTCTGCACTAGAACAAAGGAAGACTGTGTCATCCCACCATAAGCTAGATGACAGAACAGTTCAAATATGATAGCTTCTATGATCTTCCCAGTAGCCCTTTATAACTTATTATCTTGTTAAATATTGGATACACTTTTTTTATTGTCTTGTTAGAGCATACGTCATTACCATTTGTGACATGAAATGACATGCCCTCTTGTGTCCATTATTAAGTGATGTGTGAGCATCATAAAAAATATTCATGCATATGTTTAATTCACGTCATTAGATGAATGACTTTCTTTGCTACATCCTCTGTTCAATCAATAACCCGAAGTAGCGTTCAGTTACACAGGGCCATTAACATTTTGCCAATATCCACATTATTAACATAAGCCAACTGCATAATGGAGAAAAAGTGTTTAATTGTGAAGTTGGATTTATCTTTTACCTTCAGCTGAAGTTGGATTTATCTTTTACCTTCAGCTTCATCAGAATCTCTCGTGTCACCAAATAAATGAATTTCCAATGCCTGTCACATTATCATCTAAGTAGAAATTGTAAAAGATAACCTCAAGATAACCGACAAGTGGTTGCAATCAACATGGCTATTACCGTTTACTGGATAAATGACATGATTGATTCTATCACCAAAAATAGTTTGCAAATCACATATGGTGTTCATTCAATTTCAAACTACCTAAACGAGAACTTATCCCAGTTTGGGTATATAATTAAAGTCCAAGCAGAAGTTAATGGAGTGATTTAGGAACCTACATATCCTTGCCTTTTCAACTCCCATCCTTTGATTTGGGCTACACTTCTGAGGGCATCCTCCCACACTCTCGCTGTCTGCTGGCTGACCTCCTTCTCATGCTTTGCTAAAGCGTCAACGTATAGTTGAGAGTTAAGATAATATCACGACGTTCCACGTCATAGAAAATCAGAAAAATCATCTTTTTGAATGGTTTGGATTTCTTACACTTCACCATGTATGCAAGCTCATGAAAACACGACGGACTGGAACAGTAATTTTCAGAGAAGATGGGTAAGTAGATCTTCGAATTTTGTATGGCCCTCCACAGATTATGTTTTATATCTCTTCCATCGAGGAGCTCTTCCTTGTCGGGAAAAACATGGATGTTCTCTCTCCCATGATGTGGTAAAGGCAACCCGTGAATTCTTGGCAAGTGTCCAGCCCTCTAAAATTCATGAAGATGTCATAGCCATTCGCTGGTGAGACATCACCACTCTTTCCAAGCTCCGATCTCATTCCCATGTCCACTCCCACAGAGTATTTCGCTTGAGAGTTCCTCTCTTTCTCTCTCTTAAAGCACCTCATCAACGAAAGGCATGTTCACTTCGTTTGCCTAAAAATTAGAGGTGCTAAAATGGGTCTTAAAACCATATATGACCCATTTAAATCATAAATAGGTCATATATGGGTCACTTGTTTTTAGATAATAGTAGTTAAATGGGTTTCATAACTAAAGGCTTAAGATATGTAAGTCTTAAATGGGTTGGATTAAGAACCCATTTTTAACCAAAACCTTATAATTTCTTTCTTTTATCTTTAACTTTCCAAAAAATATATATTTTTTTTTTAAAAAATCGAAATTATAATATATTTTTTTATTTTATTTTATTTTTCTTTTTTTCTTTTTTTTTTTTTTCGTCTTTTTTTTTTCTCCTTCCTCCTTCCGGTCGTTGGCATAGCGATGGCCGACGATCAGCGAGCAAGCCTCGAGCTTGCCAAATGGCAAGGCTCGAGCCTCATCGATCCGCGAGCCTCGAGCCCGCCGACGTCCGGAGTGCTAGAGGCTCGCTTGTGGCCGGTCACCGGCCATCGTCGTGGCCGGCGGTCGACCAAAGAAGAAGAAAAAAGAAAAAAAGAAAAAGAAAAATGAAAATTAAAAAAAAATTATATTTTTAAAAAATAAATAATTCAAATTCAAATTTTTAAAATAATTATTTTAAAAATTATAAAAATTATCCCTTAAATTTATGTTGTATAAAACTATTTTAACAATACTATTTTTTAAAAACTAATATATATTATAATATAAGCTTTCTTAAATTTAGTTAAACGGGTCAGGTATGAGTTGGGTATGGGTCAGGTCGTGTATAAGTCTAAAATTTTGTACTATAATAAATGGGTCATAAACGGGTTAAATGGGTCGATTTGGGTCGAACCATTTATGACCCACCTGACCCACTTGTTTAATAGGTCTACTAAAAAAAAACTCCGCCGGCTCTTGGACGACATTCTCAAAGCATCTTGCCAGATCACTATTGTAACGGAAATTCTCTTTCGACTAGTTCGTCGTAGCAGGCGGACCACTCGAAATTTTCAAATTATAGTGACGACCAGACGTCTAAGCATGTCCCATATGCCCAAGAAATCCAATAAGGTTGGGCCCAATGAACAAGAAAACTTGAAAATCGATAGGCCCAATAGGAAAGTGCTCCTTCCGTTGCTTTTATATCAAACTTGTGAGGAACTTTCGCAACCCTTATAATCTCAATTTCTCTAGGCGTGGTAGGAAATGCAATTTTAAGTTCAATGGAAGTTCTGTCCCAAGGTAAAGTGTGTATGAAACTAGAATTTGGAACTGACAATAAATGGATCCGTTCAATGAACAAGGGATGGATACAAGGTTATTCACGAATTGCCGTGAGTCCTCTCGAAAGGCAGCACCTTAAAGTCATGAGAAAACAAGAAAAGTAGATGATGTAAAGGACATCAAGCATGAAGCAAACGTTTCAATGACATTGTAAGCATACCATCTCATATTGCAAATTCACACACAACAATATTCAAATCTACTCCCGTAAGTTCAATCAGGTGAATCCAGATCATATCGTAGAAAATTGGTAAAATCTCCTTCTTGAATAATTTGCATATTTTGCATTCCACCATGTGTGCAAGTTCACGAAAGGCACCATGGACTAGAAGCATTACCTTTAAAGAAGATGGTTACCTAGATGTTCGAATAAAAGTCATATCCAGTTATTCAGTCATATATATTGTTGCTAATATCTTAATCAGTTTTTTAACCAAAGCCTGGGGATTTACTCAAAATCAACATGATTATTCTCGAATTCAACTAACTGACATACTTCAAGTTCAAAAGACTCGAGAAACTAGAAAACCTAACAAACTGATTGGATTTTTACATATGGCAATTACATGTTGGCACTGATGAATGCCATAAACAGCTAAAGAGTATTGTCTAAGACTTTGGGTTTGGGCTCAAGCATAGATTGAACTCAAACGAAAATTCACCAAGTGGTAGAGTTGAGCCAGACTGAGTTTAAGGTCAAGCTTACTAGAAGATCAATCTTCACAGGATCAAAGTTGAGTTGAATATTGAGCTTTGCGAAACCGAGTGGACTGAAGTCAAGTCAACTATCCACTCGACTTGGTTTGACTACGCTCACACCCCTGCCAGGAGAAACAGATTTCATACCATGAGTTTGAACAAATATAACCATTCTGATCCCTTATCGGAACTCATGTTATCATTCAAAGAGAAGAATCCTTGCAGCAGTCAAAATTTTAAGAGACTAAAGATAGAGAGGGGCTGACGTGAATTGACATGTCAGTATCTTAATGACTGAACTCTTATGTTTTCCCAAAAAAAAAAAAAAAAAAAATCTTGACAATATGCTATGATGAAAGAGGTGCCATATCCATCTATTCTCCCAGTCCTCTTCGTGCTTCTCGCCCACCATCATCTAGAAATCTTTTGCATCTCTATTGTTCCATCCATAACATAATCCTTGCGATGATCATTGTTACAGGTGCGAAGTCCCAATCACCCAAGAACATTTTGAGCTCAGACCAAAAAAAAAAGAACATTTTGAGCGAGCCAACCAAATTGATTAACCACAATTGACAATGGGGATGGGGCAGATTTTGCTTGGCTTAGTGAATAAATCCTGTGAATTGATATCGATGATTTGGTAAAACAATTTGCATCATATTGGAGTGTATTCTGGCATTTTTATGTCGCACACTCCAATACAAATGGTACATAGCTTTGCCCCGCGAGATGTATAACTTTCATAGTTTCATATATTTTCATTAGTGCTTAAACATTCTAAAGAAACGTAAAGAGTAATCAATTTTGGTGAAATTTTATAGTGGAAAATCATGACATCCCTTCGTTGCTAGACCATTGTTTTGTCTAACTTGACAAGGTCTGTTGGACACATTGACCTTGTAATATCATTTGTCTATTAAGTGGAGTTGCTGATGACCACTGCATTTCCCATGCTATGAATTCATCTTGTGATTGATTACATATTTCAGATGTGATTCGAAATTTGTAAACCTATCCCGGAATAAAAATAGATTGTACAATGCATAATGGGAAAAATATGTTAAATTGTGCACAGATCTTTGTGAAGCTTGAATTTGGCATTACTTGTAGATTCATTCAGAGCCCTTTAATGCCTCTACCCAGTTTGTTTCTCTTGATAAACGTCAAGCGTAGAGTGGAGATAGCCACTGGGCAAAACAAACCCGGTCAAGGAGTATAATCAAATTGCTGATGGCAAATAGCATGTCCTCCTAGAAT
This sequence comes from Eucalyptus sideroxylon x Eucalyptus melliodora, assembly GCA_016097485.1. NCBI lineage: Eukaryota > Viridiplantae > Streptophyta > Magnoliopsida > Myrtales > Myrtaceae > Eucalyptus > Eucalyptus sideroxylon x Eucalyptus melliodora. The sequence continues at coordinate 43,986,390 of CM027828.1, read as the reverse complement.
TATATATAGCAAGACAACGTAGTTTTAGGTTTGCAGTGCAAGTTCTTCCAAGCGATCGATCATGATGTTTTAATTATAATAACAAAAGACGATTCTATGACATTCTTTTGATGGTCTACAATGCGAACATTTGGCCTCTCTCATCTCAAGTCGAATATCCTCGTCACACTACTGGTCTTGTTTCGCATCCTTCTATTGTTCGTTCTTATCTTGACAACTAACGACAAAAATCTCCCTTCGATTGACAAAAAAAAAAAAAATCCCCCTTCAACACTTTGGAGATCCATTAGGCATGGGATTACAATTTCTTGGGAAAAAGTGTCAAAAGAAATTCTAAACCTATTTCATTAATGCCAATTTAATTTGAAATCTTTTAATGGTGTTAATTTAGCCTTAAACATTTTGACATAATATTAATTCAATCATTTTAGCTAATTTTAACTATCATATAGTTGACTTAGATGTCATGCAACTTACATAGCACTCTAGTGTTGACGTGGATAATTTTTAATAGTTTTTAAATAAATTTTCGATTTTTTTATTCTTTTCCTCTCATTTCTTCTTACTTTTGCTGGTGACGCCAACCTCCAATGAGGCCACCGTGGCCTAGACGAGGGCCAGCCTTGCCAGATTTGGAGAGGGGAGTCCTCGCCAATGCTCATCCTTGATCAAGCAAGGCCCACTGTCATTGATACCCTATGCAACATGTACGTTTAGTAAGTTTGGCACTGCATTTCTCACTTTTAACCATATCAATGGACGATTTCTATCACCTCGGGTCTTGTTACCTCAGGCAGCGTCATATTCTTGTGTATGATGCCCACCTTTTTTTTTTCGGGGGGGGGGGGGGGGGGGGGGGGGGGGGTGGTTTGTTTTGTTTTGCCGGGAGGCAGTCTATTACATGAAACAAACTTTCGTTTCTGTTGAAATGAATGTGTGGGATGACAAGTCTTGAGGGTAATTTCTTGTTACTTCAAGTTGCTTACACCCATGCTTATGTCAAACGCTTTATAATGATCCTGTTAATATAGAAGATGTGGCACATATTGAATATCAAAAGGTCACCCCAAATAAAAATGATTTTTAGTCAGTCCAAAAATAACTTGCTACTAATTATCAACTAACATTATTAAGTGATAACCTGTTGATATAATTATATGGAGATTCTTTCCCATTTGTGAAAGTGCCTGGAAACTCCAAGCATTTTGTTCTTGAAAATAGGCTCGGGATCCGTCAACTCTCACCATAGCCAAGACTAATTCACCATGAGTCACGACTGTTTGCACTCTTGAAAACACCATTTATAGTTTTGTTAATTATGGTGCCATATGGATTACAGCATGAGTTTGTGCTAGTTCAGACAAGCGTGTGTCCCCTAACGCTTGCGGGATTTCAGAAGCATTGCACCTCAATCTTCCTTATCTACAATTAAGAAACCTTCACTTCATAGTAACCTAACTTCTGCTTTCCACCATGCGGAGAGAGAAGGGGAAGCGGCAGGGGGGAGGGGTTAGTTGGGGTGAGAGTAGCTCAAATCCTCCCCATGATTGAAGGTTGAAGAATACAATCGACAGACAATCGAAAGAGAAGACGAAGATGGAAGCAAGGGAGACAGGAACAATGCCCCCTATGCCTCCAGCTTTCACTCACCAAAAATTTGTTTTGCTTTATCTTCTTTGCTTCTCCTCGTCTCTCTTCTCTCTCAGCTTCATCTGTTGTCAACGTGCTCAGAGTGGCTTGAATTCTCTGGCTTTGACTGATTATGAAGCCTGTTGGACATTTCCTGGACTTTCCATTGCTTGTACCAGCTCACTAGGCCTCCATACGAAGGATCTACTAAGTTCGAGCAATTGAAAATGGTTATGTGACACCTGTCTAGTATTTTCGAACTGAATATATTAGTGAAACTTTCCAATGATCTGCAACAGTTAAAATCCATTATTTTGAGAGTCTCTAATTCATCAAAGCCCTTTACCACTGGGAGCTTTTCACATCCTCGAATTACCAAGTACTCTAGCTATTTCAAGTCCGATAGATCATCTAGACTTTTAATCTCAGGACATTCTTTTGTTGACACCTAAATTTTGGTTAAATATTTAGGATTAAAATTGCATACAAAATTAGGGACTAATTTGAACCTAACAAAAAGGGTTTATGCATCACCTAAATATTAATATTATTTGCATTTACTAAGTTTTTCCCCCTATTCTATTCTCCCTTATCTTGCCCTATAAATAGAGCATCGGGCGGAGGCCAAAACATACACACACGGAGAAGGCAATGAGCTCAGAGGACTTCCCCCAAGAGACATCCGGGGAGGCCCAAGAGTGAGCAAGATCACAGAGAGAGAGAGAGAGAGGGAGATGCGAGACCAAGCTTTGCCATCGTGTGCAGCGCTGGCCTGACGCCGCCGTGGTTCAACCACTGACGATGCTCGCTCACGCCGCCACAAGCCGGAGTCGCCGCTGTTCGTGACCCACTGCTTGAGCCAATGACGACCGAACTCATTGCTCCAACTGTCTAAGACAACTTGGCTGCTCACTGGTCTTAGCCAGGCCTCATGCCGCTGAGCCCATCGTCACCCGCCGCCGAGCCATTGCGTCGACTAGTTCCACGACAACCGGCGCTGCTCGTTGCAGCTAGGCCGTGATGAGCTTGGCCTTCCCCATCGGTTTCAGTTATTTGGAAAATGTAAGCTTGTTTCGTTTGGGAAGTGGGCCTAGCCTACGTATCAAGCCTAGCTTGGTCAGCAGATTGACGAGTCGGGTTAGTTTTGACCCAGAAATCTGACCTGGGTCGGTTTTATAATATAATAATAATAATAGAAAAATCCAAAAAAAATATTTTACATTTTCCAAAATATAGAAAAAGCAAAAAATAGTTTCTTTTTTCACAAGTACATGGAAAATCCCTAAAAAAAAATAGTGTTTAACTTCTTGGAAGCAAATATTGGCTGATTTGGAAAATGTAAGCTTGTTTTGTTTGGGAAGTGGGCCTAGCCTACGTATAAACCCTAGCTTGGTCAGTAGAATGACGGGTTGGGTTAGTTTTGACCCAGAAATCCGACTTTGGTCGGTTTTATAATATAATAATAACATCCAAAAATCCAAAAATATTTTATAATTTCCAAAATATAGAAAAAGCGAAAAATAGTTTCTTTTTCACAAGTACATGGAAAATCCTTAAAAAAATATATGTATATAGTATTTAACTTCTTGGAAACAAATATTGGCTTATTTCCCTTATTCCAATTACACCTTTGTGATGCATTACTTCTTTTTTCTCAGTAAAAAACTGAATCCTAGAGCTCACAATTGGTATAAAATATTGCATAAATGTTTTACTTGATGTTTAACAAGATTAAATATCATAAGGAAATTAGAGATTAACTAGTGTAATTAAGTTCCCAATTCTAATTTCTTTGGTTCCATAGAAGTAAAATATTTCTCCCAATATTTTAAATATTTTACTTGGGTTTTTAATTGACTAACCTCAAATCGATTAGGAGCGACTCCCAAGGTTAAAAACTCAAACCATAAATCGTAAATTAGTGGGTTTGGGAGAGCTCGTGCAAGCCTAAACACTTAGCAAACCATTAGCCTTCATATGTGTTCGCATGTAAAGGCACCAAAATAAGAGGTCGCGACAATTTGGTGACTCCGCTGGAATTTTTTTTTTTTTTTTGTGGACTTAGGCCTTTTTGTCTTGTTTAAATGTTTCCCTAACTTTTTTTTTTTGTGTAGGTTAGTAGCTTAAGGATTACTTTTAATAAAATGTTTTGTGATTTTAAATTGTTGTGAATGCTTTAATGTTTTAGCACTACATGTGGCACACAAAACCCAACCGCTGGACCTAGGCCACTACCAGATATTTTAGGATGGTATTAAGAAAGATACAGCTTTGAACATGAGACCGCAATGTAGAGCTTGCCTTTCTTTTCCTCAAATTTCTTTAGCTAAAGCCAACATTAAGAGGACATGATGCCAACGCGAGACTATGACAAGTAAACACCATCTTAACTTCACTGAGCCTTCTTAGTTAGAAAGCGAACCGCACGTATCATGTGTACGTTTATGTGATTGCCATCAATTTTTTTTTTTTAAATAGGCAAGTTTTTTATTCTTATATTTTGTAATTTACTTACTTTCCCAGATGTCTCGATCAATTCATGATTAGTCTAGGTTAGTTATAGATTTGACACCATGGTCATTCCAATTTGGAAGTAATTGTCATGGAGTCTTTTTTTTTTTCTTTAAAAAAAAGGAGGAAAACTTTTGCAAAAAATTCTAATTTTAGTTCATGCCTTTGTTTCCTCAAGCATGCTATAATTTTTCCCCCAAGAAATTTCTCATTGCTTTCAAAAAAAAAAAAAAAAAATGGAAGAAAACTTTTTAGAATTTGTTTTCAACTCATGCCTCTATCATCTCAAGTTTTTCTATTTTAAATTTGACATCTTTTCAGTCCATGCTAACGTGCCACATGTCTTTATTTTCTTAGTCTGTCATTAGGAAATCCCTTCCATGTACAAATTTTTCATGAATAAATAAAAAGGGTAGGGTTAGGTTGTCATCATGGACTGACTCTCTATTGATGCCTCGTGTTTACACATGCTTGTTTAGTTATGACTAAGTAGTCACGCAATGTCAACCTTTGCTTATCCAATCTCGCTCAAAAGCAAGACTAAGAATGGCCGAAAATCAACCTATGGTATATTTCTATTTCCTAGGAATAATATATAGCATGACACTCCACATGACGATATACTCTTCTTCAGACTTACACATGCAATACGAGAAACCAACTTATTCTCTGAGAGCCGGAGAATTCTATCCACGTGGAGTTCCAAATGAGGTCACTTAAGCTCCAATTGATCAACCTGAATTGTAGTATATACGTAATCTGGAGTCTGACTGGTAAAGAAGCTTTGAATTACATTATTTTCTCCTTTTTTCTTATATATGGAGTTTCCATGCTGTTGCTGCGTGAAGGGAGAATTGTGCATTGACAAGTTAGCTTGGGGTCTGAACCGTGAAAATTTGAATTGACTGAATACTTACCTGGTTCTTGCTCTACTGGGTCTAAATGAATGACATGGTTGAACCCGTTAAAAATTAGAGTTTTGAAAACACACAAGGGGGGGTTCATTCAATTTTCAGAACGGCCTAAACGAGATCTTATTGAGCTTGGGTATACAATGAATGTCCAAAACAGAAGTCATGGAGTACTTGAGGATACTTATCGCTGGCGCTTTTGCCTCGTCGGTCGGCCGAACTTCTTGTTGTCTCCATCGGCAAACTGATCTCTCTTGAAAGTATAGACTCATTTCAAGTATCCGGGTTTGTCCTGATGTTTCTTTCGAAAGTATAGACTCTTCTCACGTATGATTTTGTCCCGATGTTCCTCTTTTTGTCCTATGTTCCGTTCGAAAGTATACTTTCAAGTTTGAGTAATTGTCTTTTTTTCGGTGATTGTCTAGAAAGAAATGAGGCCTCACTTCATGAAAGTTATCTTTCGTTCTTTCTCGAAAGGACAAGCGGGGTAGTTAAAAGGGTTTATAGTACATCATTTTTTAATAATTTGTCGACTAGATAAAATATCTAAAGAACTATTAATTTTCTTTTTGACATAGGTTTTTGAACTTTTACAATCACAATACACTTCTTAGGTTCTATTTGTTTTGTAAAAAATTATTTGTCAGACTGCATTTCCTTTAATTTCCAATCTTTCGATCACTTAGGAATACAAATCAATCGAGGATCTTTTTACAATCAATGAAAAACATATGTTTAAATTTAAGAAAATGAATTCTTTTAAAGGGATGAGGCTATTTCCACCATCATTTTGGATGGAACTACACCTTTTTATTTGCAGTGAAAAAAAGAAAAGAGCGTCCTGATGCTATCAACACTCAATTAAGTAAAAAATAGTATTACTTACTATAATCACGTTTCTTCCTCCTCCCCCTCTCTAATTGTTGTCGCTTTCCTTTATGGTTTTATATTCCTTTTCTAGTATTCTCTTCTTCCGGCATTTTTCCTTCCTGTCAAATAAGAGGATGGTCTAGCAGGCTGCTAGGCATATAATAATTACCTCTCGTCAAAATTTTACATCTCAATTACGATGTGAAGTTTCAAATAAAAAATATAGTCTTAATACCTTTGAGTCCAATATCGTTCCCATAAGCTTGGGATGGCTATAGAAAGTAGATGATGTTGAGTGTAGATTACAATAATGTGGTCTTAAAAAAAATGCAATCTCAAGTTCAATGAAAGTACCGTCCCATGGTAAAGTGTGTACAAAACTAGAATTTAAAACTGACAATAGACAAATCCGTTCCGAGGGGAAGGTACAAGGTTATTAATGAGTTGCCATTAGTCCTCTCAAAAGACACGTGATTCAGCTCCATCAAAAGTTAGTATTATGTTGCATGTGCAAATCCAAGTGCATATACAGGACATGAGAGAATCTGAAAAAAACTACACACATGTAGTGGAATCTCAAAGACATGAGAGAATGGGAAAACTTTGATCATATACAGGACATTCGGGATGAAACAAACATTTCAATGACATCGTGAGCATAACATCTCGTATTGTAAATTTACGACTAAGAATCTACTCCCACTAATTTAAACAGGCAAATGCAAATCTACGCCGTTGAAAATCGGCAAAATCTCCTTGAATTTCTTGCACTCCACCTTGTGTGCTAGCTTAAGGCACCACAGATTTGAAGCATGACCTTTGGAGAAGATGAATATCTAGATCTTTCGGCTTTTCAAGAGAAGCTGCATTTTGACAAAAAAATAAAAGTGAAGCTGCATTGTCTTGGCAGATGAGGAAAGCGATGAAGCATTTCTAATACCGGTTACTTGCAAGTAAGGGACTCTCAGGGTCCGTTTGGTAACATTCATATTTCTCTCAATTTCTATTATTTTGTTTCTCGGAACAAAAAAAGAATAAAAATCCATTTGATAACATCAATTAATTTTTCTACTTTCCGGATAGAAAATTAGCCAAGGAATAGATTTGGAACAAAAATAAGAAGTAGAAAAAAATAACTTCTTATTTCCGAGAATGATTTTTAAAAATAAGTCATTTTCTTTCTTTTCTTTTTTTCTTTTCTTCTTCTTCCTCGTTACCCATTGTCCGCCACTCCCCACCACCAGTCGCCCATTGTCGGCCACCATCGCCCCTAGTCACCGATCATCGGTCACCATTGCCGGACACCATTGTTCACTAGTGACTGATGAGCGGCGGCGTCCAGCTACCACCGTTCGTCAGATGCCACCGCTTGCCAACCACTAGCTAGAGGAGCAAGAAGAAGAAAGTTTGACCTATTAGAGATCCAGTCTAAAAGGAAGGCATGTGGCAAGAAAGCATTCACAAAAAAATTATGAATCGTATCAAAAACATTTATATTCTTTTCCTATTTTGAGAATATAAATTTTGTATATTTACCTAACGCGTTTTTTTATTTAAAAATTGTTTCAGAAAATAGAAATAGAAAAATATTATTTCAGAAAAGAAATTATTCATTGCCATGTAGCTCTTCGAACTCTTTTACCGCGAAATTGCTCCTTGTTAGCTCCCTCCTCGGACACTTCATAAAGTTTTATGGCACTTCCATCCCGCGCAGCTACTTTTTCTCAAATCGACGACGTTCCCAACGCATCTCGCCGGGCATGTCGTGAAGTGGAGGCAAATATCCGCATCCCCAAGGAGCAAAAGTCACATTGCAAATACACGTGGCGCTAAAAAGGTCGAAAGCAGATAGGCCTAATAAAAAAAGTTTTGTTTTCTTGCATCCACCCCGTGATGGGCAGAGTTGGTTCTGGCGAACGTTGGCCACACCATTGGCCAGGGTTCGATTCCCCGGCTAGTCACGTTGTGCGACTTAAGTGGGATGCCAAAATTTTAAACTTTAGCTCAGTCTATCCATCTAAACGAAGGCACCATATGTATCTCTATGATAAGTCAATTTGATTTCTTGCACATTTTTTTCTAAATTATTGACTTGATAAAATAGTTAAACCTTTTTTTAGTTTTCATTTCAACATCGATATTTGAATATTTATTGTGATGACGTACTTCTTGTGGTGGCCTGCTTGTTTCACAGAAATTATTCTAATGGAAAACAATTTCCTGCATTTTCGAGTTTAGAAAATGAGCCAATGGTAGATCTTTTTGCAAATAGAAAATATTTGCTTAAATTCAAGCAAATGAATTCTTTCAAAAATCAGAAACCATTATCTCTATTATGTCTAAACTGAGGTGCTTGGATTATCCTAATTATGCTCTTGAGATATTTTCGATTATTTGGTGAAAAATAAATTGCTATTTGCTTTCATCGATCAATGCCTGATCTAAGATTGAATGGCCATTTTGGCATAGCACATTTCTTGTTCTTTCTGGAATGGAAATTCTCCTGTAGAGAATTTAGGAATGACTTCAATTTATCTCGGAACAAAATGCTGACGATATGGCTACAAATTCCTCACATCGTTAATTCTGTCCTTCTAATGTAGGAATTGTCGAATATGCGTTGGCCTGATTTTACCCTAGTAAAACAACAAAAGCTTCATGGTCTCACGGCCGGAACCCACGGATTACAAGGAAATCCTGAGGATGCCCCTCCATCAGGAATTTTTTAGGCTGGATTTGTATCTAGGGAGCCGAATGAATAAGGATCCTTGATCTTGGCTCCCATGTGGGCCCCTCCAATGGGTCCCATAAGGAGAAAGACTATGATTGCTTCCGGCTCATCGGCCCTGTGCCGGACTGTATCCTTTGTGGAGCTAACTTATTCAGGGTAAGTAATTATTCATTTAAACTCAGATCATGATGAGTTAACTCTGATAATGAAGACCATATCCAATCGTGCACATTGTTACTAATATCTTAGGCTCCGATTGTTTTCCTCAGGGGATTTGGGCCTAGTTCTGAAGGTTCCCAAGTCCAAGCGCCGAGGTCTTCATTGTAAGTCCCACGATTTTCAGACCCAGCCAATATTTCACCAAAATTTTCTTTGTATTTTATAATCATCAGTCATAATAATAATCTTCATGAAGGACGAAATTTAACTGAAATAATACTAATTTGTCTTAGAAAGTGACTTCTTTCATGAGAAATTAGATATTAAATGAAGTTACAAAAAGAACTAACAAAATAAAATTAAAAAGACATCATTGACAAGTGCTTTTGAGGATGTCACGCCCCTCCAATTTTCACAAACTCGACGGAGGAGTTTTATCGAACAGTTTGGTGGGGATCTTGAGAGGACCATATATAGGACCCAAAGCAGAACCGGTGAAGCAACGCAATGGGAAAATACACGAGCTCTATAGTAAAGACACATTAGAAACTTCAAGCCAAGTTTCAGACAAAATTGAACACGCCCAAATGAAAAGCAGGTAGATGGAGAGGTGGAGGAGGAGAAAGAGGAAGTCTTGGAGACGAAGAGAGATGAAAAGTAAGTAGGTGCAGAAGAGGAAGGTGAAGGAGGCTTTTGAGGAAGTGCACCAAGAAGTTGAACGTTTGAGAGGAAAAGGAGAGAAAATCATTTCATTTTTCCGAAAAGAAGTCATTTTTCCCTATTTGACTACGCTTTTCCTATTGACTTTCCTATTGACTGAAAGTATTTTCCTTGACTAATTTATTTTCGTACACCAAACACTGAAAAATCTGAAAATTTTCTTTTGGAAGGTTTATTTCTTGTGCGAAACAAATGGAGCCTTAAACTATTTTTTAATATAAAATCAGGGGTTACTTAAAATCAACTTGGTTCTTCTCAAGTCTCATCGCCGACGACTCACCGCCACTCGTTCCAGCCTCTGAGCTCTTTTCCATGTCCATTATCCGGAGTCTTACTGCCTCAGAGTAGTTCCTTGTCAGTGAACGTCTCCGTTCCTCAAGTCTCTGTGGCTCCAGCCCAGTGAAATTCGATAAGACCTCGTAATCATTTGCCGCGACTCACCGTCATTCATTTCAGCCTCCGAGCTCTGTCCTGAATCTAGTGACTCGAAGTCTGAGAATGCACACGCCAATCGCATCAGTGATGACTCACGGTCACTCGTTCCAGCCTCCGAGCTCTTTCCCGAGTCCATTGTCCCGACTAAGTCCAGTATCAATGCAAGCCCCGGTCTCATCGCTGACGATTCACCGTCACTTGTTCCAGCCTCCGAGCTTTTTCCCAAGTTCATTGTCCCGTGGAACTCCCTCCTCAATAAAAGCTCCAGTCTCATCGCCGACGACTCACCTCCACTCGTTCCAGCCTCCGAGCTCAAGTCTCTGTTCCTCAAGTAACCGTGCCCGAAGTCTCTGTTGCTCAAGTATCAGTTCCCGAAGTCCCTGTTGCTCAAGTATCTGTCTCTGTCTCTCCCTCAAGTATCCGTTCCCGGAGTCTCCGTGGATGTGTTTGTCCCGTCATGGATGAGGCTTGAGATAGATGAAATCCACAAGGCCAAGGGTTTAGCTTGTTGTGTATATGGACAACCCAGAGAGAGAGAGAGCGAGAGAGAGGTGTTTTTGTAACTGTTGCTTCTCCTCAAACCCTATGAAGCATGGATACTCTCGGGAGCCTCCCCATCGGTGGGTGTCCACCCCACGGTCAACAGACTTCCGAAAATCCGACACGTTGATCAACTCGTCAACTCTCCCCACACGCTGCGACAAGCGAGTCCGGAATCGGAAGGGGCATGGTGGGTTTCTGGGGTGGGTCTGCAAGTGCGAAGGTAGAGAGAATTGTGGAAGAAGGCGATGGAGGATGGAGGCAAGGGCGAGGGAGCAGAGGCGAGACCGCGAGCGACGGCGAGGCCGCGACTGCAAGGGAGGGCCAGAGCAAAAAGCAGAGATCAAGCCGACCGAGAGGGCCACGATTGTGATGCTGCGATGGAGGGCCGGAGGTGAGGCTACGACTGTGAAGAAGCCACAAGCTGATCAAATATAGGGGCACACATTATAATAAAATATCATAGGAGCTTTTTTATTTTATTTTTTTGGGTTAAAAAATATTATAGGAGCTTCAAGAAGCAGAAAAGCACGGTTCAACTTGCTAACTTTTTTTTTTTTTTTTTTTGAAACGTCAACTTGCTAACTTGAATTCAGCAAAAAAAAAAAAAAAAAAAAAACTTTGCTAACTTGAACGTGAAGCAAAAGTTAGCAGTCCACAATTATTGACTCCTTAGCCAAGAAGAAAATGAAAGTCCATCATGCATGAAGTGTAAAGTGCAGGCGGTGGAGATGTGTATAAATATATGTACTTACGTGAGTTTATTTTGAGAGAGAGAGAAATAGCTTTAGAAGCATATAAAAAGATAGAGAGAGTTTTAAGCTTAGCAAAGATTGTGTGTACTCCATATTAAGCCTTCCCAAAGTATTTTAAGTACCATAATCTCTATTTATGTGTTTGCACTATCTCCTTACCAAATCCTTCAAAGCTCGTTTATTCTTCTGATTCCAACACACACTGCATTTTATAGAAAGGTTTCTTTAGCCGGCCCTTTTTCTCTGAAAGGGTCTTTTTTGTTTTTTTCGGTTTTTTGGAAAGGACAAACGAGTTCTTAAATTATTACTCAAATTGACAACATTCGAGATTGCCTAAAGCATCTCTAACCTACGCAAATTGGGTCTCTCATCCGAACTTCGAGATTGCCTACAAGTAAAACAAAAGAGGTTCAGTCCTTTTAGCTATTGCCTATGAGAGCTTCAGTCACAGAGCACCCACATAACTATCATGTTGAATAAACGAAATGACTGAGGCATGAAGATGGTTCTACATTAAATAAGGAACATCTGATTTTTATTTTTTATTTTTTGGTAAGAAAAGGGTGCAAAGCTTGAGTGTTATACTGTTACACTTCGAGTAAAACTTAGTCTAGTCTGATCTCCCATAAACAAAGGAAGTGAAACTCTTGGTGGCCTATCTAATGCTAGAGTGTCATCATTCAAATTTGAATTTAATTTGATCTGGCTAGAGTCACTCGTTAATCAAAACTGAAAAAGGAAATAAAAAAGAGGGGAAAGAAAAAAAAAGATAATACCTTCAGGCTGCTGGTTTCCGAATTCAAGCAAAACCAACTAGCTAATCATATTCCAACCTTCACTATGGTCCTCCTGCTTACCCTCCCTTTTGAGAAAAAGGAAATTGCAAGATAAGAAATTCTGTTCGCATCCCATATAACTTAAAATTCATAAGCATTTTTTATTGAAGCAATTCAAACCAACCATAATGGATTCTACATGCACGGAGGGGGGGACCATCGTATGGCCCGGACCTAAAAGTAGGAAGTCTCCAGATGAGAGAAGATTTTGGACGGTAGCAGAAGTTGGAAGTGTGATCGTGGGAGAGTGTGACCAGCCGCATCTTTTAGAAAGAACGTCAGGCTTTGCCAATATTATATGGGAGTCGTCGACTCTTGCCTGCGGGCATGCACATACTTGCCTTCTAGGCTTCTTTCCTCAGGCTCTATATAAGAGTTGTCTGTGTTCGTCATGGTTCATACTTCATAGAAGCATAAGAGAGAAAGAGGGTGTGATTTTATGAACAAACATCGTGGTACCAAAGAGATGTGAGTTGTCAAAGTCAGATCCGAGGCTCTTTCATGAAGAGGTAGAGAGGTGTTGAACGCAGCCAAGGATGACTTGCCGGCGTTCCTTTTCTTTCGACACGAAAAATGTAGCCGGCGAGTTGTTCTTGGCTAAGTTTATCTCTCTTCTTCTCATGCAAGGCTCCATGGATGTAGTGCTATAGGAAATTAAGCGAGAAGATCCCAGAAAGGACTGCCTCTCTCTCTTTCTCTCATCGCTGATTGTAATTGTGAGTTACAATCGGGATAATAACAAAGGTTTGATTCACACAATTGATTTTCCTGTTTTGGTTCGAAAATTTAGGTGCTGTTTGGTTTAAAATATTTTTATTCTCATTTACATTTATAAACATTAAAATTATTTACGCACTCACACATCGATGCACTAATTGAGGCATGGCCTCCTGATCACCAAGTCAAGGTTTAACTCCCAGAGTCTGCCATAACTCCCAGAACAGTTCTGTGACTTAAGCGGGAGGCCTCGGTTGGTGGGTTGCTAGGTTGCTAGGCTAGTCTCCTCCGAGTTATAGTCAGTGTTGTGCTCCCGTAAGGTGAGTTAGGCCGAATCATCAGCATAAAAAAAATATTAAAATTATTTAACTTGATTGTAGTTTACTAGATGTATTTTTATTGAAAATAATGGTTGGTCATGCCAAATAATAATTGTTTATGTAACATCTTTTTACTAAACAACGTATGTGATGTCTAAAGGCTACGCTTAAATATCGTCAAATGAAAATTGTAATTATTACAATAGCTCTCATAACATGACTTGAGTAGGATCACTACTAATGATCTTGTCTACTAATATGCGGCAGCAACTGAATTTGTTATTTCATCCCAATAAAAATTGCAAAGGCATTAAAACCTTTTCATCGATTTCGTGAGAAAAAATAGAGAGAGATATTGGCCTTGAGTAGAAAAGATCCACAATCTATCCTCTATTAATCTGAAATTGGAGATAAGCGATATCGATATTCTAATCATGAAAAACAATTTTTTTTTTCTATTAGATTGAACAAGAGCACATTCGATCATGTTGATATTTGTATGAGCCGAAAGATTTTGGTCCATGCACGAGAGTCCAATTGTGAAATGCCATCGGCTAAGTATTGGACCATTGTGCATTCTATACAAATGGAAGCGGGTCCATTAATGGGATTGTAAGGGCAGGACCTTAACATTAACCTATTAATTCTCGTAACTTTTCACATGCTCAAATCCTGTCTTATAAATAAATCGTGCTGGAAATTGTCCCATCAGCCCTATTATACGGATGTTAGTTCAGCCATAAACAATTCAATTTTACTACACCGTCAAGTGAAATTCTAATTTAGTTATTCCAACCAACTTTTTTTTTTAATTGTTGACATGGCAGTGTGCCTCGTAAGACAGTCTAAGATGACTACACTACCATGTTAGCTATATTCGACCATAGATAGACTAAAGAATTAATACTATCAAAAAAAAAAAAAACCCTAAACTAGTACACATGTGACAAATTTATCCAAAACTAATTTTTTAACAATGGAAAACCCAAAACCGATACAATCGTGACAAATTTATCCTTTGTTAGTTTCAATTAAATTGTATTAATATTACGAAAAACCACCAACTAGGACACCTATGACATATGAAGAGTAAAATCCCAAATTGGTATACTTGTGAATTGCCACATAATCCAACTCAGTAATTTGACATAAAATTTAACATAATTAATTGAGGGCAAACTTATTACAAATGTACCAATTTGAGGTTTTGGGTTTTTTGTGGTCAAAAAATTAATTTAAGATAAATTTATCATAAGTGTAATGATTTAGAGTTTTTTGTGGTATTAACCCTAAACTAAATGCTAGAGATGAACATTGACATAGTCTATGTTATGGCTAGAGATATAATCTAGAGCAGGTGAATAGGATATTTTGGTTAAAATCTACTACATTTGTTATTTATTCCTAAACATGCATGATATTTTGCAATAATTCAAAATCCTTAGACGACAATCACATCAAAGAATGGAGCATACTCAAAAAGTAAGGGCTAACTTTTTTCAAGCGTGAGCATCCATTACATTTATTTTCGTAAAGAAATCTTATAAGAGACCGCCATTCCTCTGTCCACCACCCTTGTGCTACTGATGGGAAGCTGTTATCTAGATTTGCGAGACCCGCGTGAAATTCTTACCTATATGATCAGTGCGGCGATTGACCCGGTCCATGTGAATCGAGGTCAAAGTAAGATTTCTCGCTATCGATTGCATAAGTCAGCGTTCGTAGAACTAAGCATCTATATGAGAGAAATGGCTATTAGTGTTGTAGGCAGAGGTTAACCATTTGAAGACAAACAACTTTGAATCTTGCTCGGGTAAAACATCTTGACTTAAAAAGTTCATGGAACTTATTGATTGTTCCATGGGACTCTTAATAGCCAATCTTCATGCCTACACCCTTACTAAGGGCGCGAATGATAACCATTCTGATTAGAAATTAATTTTTGGAAGAGAAATAGATTTTTCTATTTCTATTTCTAAATGAGTTTCTAAGCAAAAATAACTGTTTAATAACGATATAAAATTTCTACTCTAAAAATAAAAATTCTTTTGATAACGGCACAAAATTTCTTCATTTCGGACAGCGGTGACGGCGGCGGCCATGCACCCCCTAAATTACCGAAAAATGAAAAAAAAAACAAAAAAAACAAATTGATTGACTTCTTCCTTCTAGGGACATTAAGTTTTCAAAGAACAATCGGCAATAGTAGAGTCTCTTGAGCCTAACATGAGATGAAGAGAACAAAATGTCGCCAAGAAAAACTTGCCAGCCATCCAATGTAAATGCCCTTCAAGGCGCTACAAAGCCGGCAAATAATTCTTGGCTACAAGTTTGCTCTCTGCAACTTCTCGTAAGACTTCCCAATCTTTGTTATGACCAAACTTGAATGGCATACATCAATGTATCACCATAATTCGTTTTCATTGGGCATCGGACATGTCCTAATGCTAAACTGAAGTGACTGATATATAATATAATATAATATAATATAATATAATATAATATAATATAATATATTATATGTTGCGGCACCTGCATTATTATGTTGCTTTAGATTCTTCACGTGAATAGCTACTATTCCTCATGGACAACATTTGACATTCCAAATGAATAAGTCCAACTTTCCTAAAGTAGCGCTAGTGTACCATTCTCATTCGAAACAAAAACATAAAGTGCTAGGGCACCACCTTTAAAGAGTGACCACACATGTCCAAAATAAAACCTTTCCCATCCAACTATGCGAGAAGGGCTTAATTCTAAATTGACCTTGACAGGGCTCTTGGGTAAAGCAAGACACCTTTAGGCTCTCTCTTTCTTTATATATCTAAGTGCCCCACTGCAAGGCGAAGAAAAACGATGCTTCTTTTACTTTGAAAATGCTTGATGTAAAAGGAAAAGCCGCAGTATCATTCCTAGTCTTGCACAAAATCTTTTAAGCATGAGCCAAATCATACAAAGTGATTATTCTCTATACTTTAGAGGAGATGCCTACATTATTTATGATAAATATAAAAATATTATTGCCTTTGTTAAAACAGAGAATAGGAACTTTCCTATTCAATGGAAATATGTCCGAGACATAGCCATGAAAGCTCAACTTGGTGGTTTGTGGCTATGGCATTGAGGATTTGACCACTTAAACTTTGCTGGGCTAAAAATTCCCATAAAAAGAAAATGATGAGAAACTTTCCAGCCATTTTAGAAATTTTAAATGTTTGTGAAGGTTGCCTCCTTGGAAAGGCAATCTTTTCCATCTAGAGGTGTATGGAGAGCTAAAAAGTCATTGGAACTTGCTCATAAGGAATGTGTTGGTCCAATGAGGACCCCTACACTTAGTTAGAATAAATATTTCATCCTCTTCATCAAGGATTACACAAGAATGATGTGGTCTACTTTCTTCAAGAAAGATCAGAGATCTTCTCTATTTTCAGGAAATTCAAGAACCACTTCAAGAATCAAAGTGGCTAGAGAATAAAGGTTATGAGAAGTGACTAAGGCACCGAGTACAACTCTTATGAGTTTAAGAAACTCTCTAAAGATGAAGTAGTTCATCATCAACTAAGCATTGGCTATGCCCCAGAGCAAAATGGAGTAACAAAAAGAAAGAATAGAACCATCATGGAGATGACAAGGACCATGCTGAAGGAGAAAGGCCTTCCTAACTCGTTTTGGGCAAAAGCAATTATACGATAGGATACATCTTAAATAGATTTCCAACTAAAGCAATGCAAAATAAAACTCTAATTGAAGCATGAAGTAGATGAAAGACTTTGGCAAAGCATCTCAAGGTGTTCGATTGTTTATGATATGTCCATGTCCATACTAAAAAAAAAAAAAAAAAGTGGGTAAGCTCGGTGAGAAGATGGAAAAAGGTGTCTTCCTCGGTTATAGTGACCAATTAAAATGCTATCGAGTGTACTACCTAAGAACTAAGAAGCTCATGATTAATCAAGACGTTGAGTTTGACGAGAGCGTCGCCTGGAATTAGGGGGAAGAGAAGATAGAGAATAAGTATGTCACCTTACTAGACATACCATCGCACTAGAGGAATCAACGTCACAAGAATAAGGTGAAGTATCTAATTCCACAATTCATGCTGTAACACATCCATCACTACCATCCTCTCAAGAGCAACATAGGAAGATTTTACTCTAGAGTCTCCAATAATGAGGGTAAAAAACCTTAAAATAATTTTTGACACATGCAACTTTGTTGCTTTAGAACTAAAAAAAGAGGAAGAGATGTCCAAAGAAGAAATTTGAATAAAAGCCATGGAGGAAGAAATCAAGTTAATAGAGAAAATGAAATTTGGGAGCATGTCAATCACCCTAAAGACATAGAAATTATTGGAGTCAAGTGGGTCTACAAAGCAAAGCTAAATGCAAATGGATACATCTAGAAGTATAAAGCAAGGCTTGTGGTGAAAGGACATTTGCAATAGCCAAGCATTGACTGTATTGAAACTTTCACTTCTATTGCTTGCCTTGATATTACTTGGACACTCATAGCCCTTGCAGTACAAAAAGAATGGAAGATCCATCAACTAGATGGGAAGTCAGCATTCCTAAATGAATTTCTTGAAAAAGAAATATATGTGGAACAACCACAAAACTTTACCGTTGAATGCCAAAAAGAAAATATTCTAAAGCTCAAGAATGCTCTATATGGGTTAAAAGCAAGCACCACGATCTTAGTATAGTAAAATTGACGAGTACTTCACCAAGCAAGGATTTAGGAGGAGAATGAGCGAGCCAACACTCTATATCAAGACCCAAGGTAAGTCTGATACTCACATCATCTCTCTATATAAATGATCTCATATATACAAGGAACAAAGAGAAGATGGTTCAAGAATTCGAAGAAGAAATAATCAAGACATTCGAGATGATGAACTTAGGCTTAATGCACTACTTCCTCAGCATTAAAATCAAATGAAATGAAGAAGTCTTTTATCTCATAGAAGAGATATGCTGAGAATCTCCTGAAGAAATTAAAAATGGACTATTGTTAAGCAGTTGCAACATCACTCGTGACACATGAGAAGCTACTAAAGAAAGATAGAGCAAAAAAAGTCAATGCTTCTCTCTTCATAAGTCCGATTGGCAATCTACTATATCTCTCTATTACACAAGTGGACATCATTTATGTGACAAGTCTACTATCACAATTCATGCAAAGTCCAAGTGAAATTCACTAAGGTGCTACCAAGAGAATTATAAGATACTTATGTGCCACTACTTATTATGGCATTTGGTATAGGCTAAGTGTGATGGCTAAGCTCATTGGCTACACCAATAGTGACTAGGTAGGTTCAGCTAACGATAGGAAGAGCATTGCCAGCTATGCATTCACTCTAGGTTTTGGAATATTCTCGTGGGCATCCAAGCATGGCATAATCTATTGTAGAAGAAGAATATATTGCAACTATTACTACCACCGATCAAGCAATATGACGTCCAAGAATTTTAGAAGACATTAGAGAAGCACAAACATATCTTAATCCAATATTTTGTGACAAAAAGTCCGCCATTGCTATCTCAAAAGATCTAGTTTTTCAAGGATGAACTAAGCATATCGATATCATATATTCCTTCGTTCAAGAAGCATAGAGCAATGGAGAGATCAAGCTTAAATATTGCAAGAACGAGGATCAAGCTGTGGACATATTCCCTAAGGTGCTACCCCAATCCAAGTTTGAGACTTTGAGAAGCATGGTCGGAGTTTAACGAAATTGGATCAAGGAGGAGTGTTGAAATGGTGATCCAATTTTTATAAGTCTCTAGCATGCTCAAGACGTTTGGAGAATAGATACTTGGATGAGTAGTCTATAGACTCGTAAGAAATATCTAAGATATTTTTAGAAAAGTGGTATGATATGTGTAGTAAAATCTAGAGTAATATCTATGCAACTTGCTGAAGATTTTTCCTTGTAATGGCGGTGGAAGAGGGCTATAAATAGCCAATCCCTCTCCACTTGAAGGTCACGCCCAGCCGAAGAAATTAAGTCCTTTGTACAAGCCTTCATAAAATAATACCCTTCTTGCTTTTCTTTGCTCCCTTCCTTGCCTTCCACTATCGTCTTTTTTTGGTAAAGGAAATTTTTTTGGTAAAGGTTGCCTTCCACTATCGTCCATCTCCAATATAATAATAAAGTCCTTCTCCTGTTGTTGCTAGATAAGTTCTCGCACCTACACATGCACTGGCTAAATCACTCACTAAACTACTCACTTACAAAACCATCCACGCTTCCGCTTACCAATGGTTTCACTCCCAGAGCATTTCCATAGTTAGGCCTTGTTGACATCTTTCTGATGGTTGGACCGATGGAACACTTACACCAGTTGACATTGACAACTTGCCCGATATTAAGGAAGTTTTGAAGACTGCATTCTCTGCAAGGAAGAAGCAGAAGATCATAATCCTCGGACAGTTCTTCAGATACACTTGAGAAGCATGAAGTAATTCTGCACTAGAACAGAGAAGACTGTAACATCCCAAGATAAGCTTAGATGACAGAACAGTTCAAATATGATAGCTTCTATGATCTTCCCAGTAGCCCTTTATAACTTATTATCTTGTTAAATATTGGATACACTTTTTTTTTATTGTCTTGTTAGAGCATACGTCATTACCATTTGTGACATGAAATGACATGCCCTCTTGTGTCCATTATTAAGTGATGTGTGAGCATCATATTCATGCATATGTTTAATTCACGTCATTAGATGAATGACTTTCTTTGCTACATCCTCTGTTCAATCAATAACCCGAGGTAGCGTTCAGTTACACAGGACCATTAACATTTTGTCAATATCCACATTATTAACATAAGCCAACTGCATAATGGGGAAAAAGTGTTCAATTGTGAAGTTGGATTTATCTTTTACCTTCAGCTTCATCAGAATCTCTCGTGTCACCAAATAAATGAATTTCCAATGCCTGTCACATTATCATCTAAGTAGAAATTGTAAAAGATAACCTCAAGATAACCAACAAGTGGTTGCAATCAACATGGCTATTACCGTTTACCGGATAAATGACATGATTGATTCTATCACCAAAAATAGTTTGCAAATCACATATGGTGTTCATTCAATTTCAAACGACCTAAACGAGAACTTATCCCAGTTTGGGTATATAATTGAAGTCCAAGCAGAAGTTAATGGAGTGATTTAGGAACCTACATATCCTTGCCTTTTCAACTCCTGTCCTTTGATTTGGGCTACACTTCTGAGGGCATCCTCCCACACTCTCGCCGTCTGCTGGCTGACCTCCTTCTCATGCTTTGCTAAAGCGTCAACATATAGTTGAGATTTAAAGATAATATCACGACGTTCCACGTCATAGAAAATCGGAAAAATCATCTTTCTGAATGGATTGGATTTCTTACACTTCACCAAGTATGCAAGCTCATGAAAACACGACGGACTGGAACAGTAATTTTCAGAGAAGATGGGTAAGTAGATCTTCAAATTTTATATGGCCCTCTGCAGATTATGTTTTATATCTCTTCCATCGAGGAGCTCTTCCTTGTCGGGGAAAACATGAATGTTCTCTCTCCCATGATGTGGTAAAGGCAACCCGCGAATTCTTGGCGAGTGTCCAGCCCTCTAGAATTCATGAAGACGTCATAGCCATTCGCTGGTGAGACATCACCACTCTTTTCAGGCTCCGATCTCATTCCCATGTCCACTCTCACATAGTATTTCGCCTGAGAGTTCCTCTCTTTCTCTCTCTTAAAGCACCTCATCAACGAAAGGCACGTTCACTTCGTTTGCCTAAAAATAGACTCCGCCGGCTCTTGGACGACATTCTCAGAGCATCTTGCCAGATCACTATTGTAACGGACATTCTCTTTCGACTAGTTCGTCGTAGCAGGCGGACCACTCGAAATTTTCAAATTATAGTGACGACCAGACGTCTAAGCATGTTCCATATGCCCAAGAAATCCAATAAGGTTGGGCCCAATGAACAAGACAACTTGAAAATCGATAGGCCCAATAACAAAGTTCTCCTTCCGTTGCTTTTTTATCAAACTTGTGAGAAACTTTCGCCACAATTATAATCTCAATTTCTCTAGGCGAGGAAGGAAATGCAATTTTAAGTTCAATGGAAGTTCTGTCCCAAGGTAAAGTGTGTACGAAACTAGAATTTGGAACTGACAATAAATGGATCTGTTCAATGAACGAGGGATGGCTACAAGGTTATTCACGAACTGCCGTGAGTCCTCTCGAAAGGCAGCACCTTAAAGTCATGAGAAAACAAGAAAAGTAGATGATGTAAAGGACATCAAGAATGAAGCAAACGTTTCAATGACATTGTAAGCATATCATCTCATATTGCAAATTCATGCGCAACAATATTCAAATCTACTCCCGTAAGTTCAAATAGGTGAATCCAAATCATATCATAGAAAATTGGTAGAATCTCCTTCTAGAATAATTTGCATATTTTGCATTCCACCATGTGTGCAAGCTCACGAAAGGCACCACGGACTAGAAGCATTACCTTTAAAGAAGATGGTTACCTAGATGTTCGAATAAAAGTCATATCCAGTTATTTAGTATATATATTGTCACTATTATCTTAATCAGTTTTTTAACCCAAGCCTGGGGATTTACTCAAAATCAACATGATTATTCTCGAATTCAACTAACTGACATACTTCAAGTTCAAAAGACTCGAGTAACTCATATGGATTTTTACATATGGCAATTACGTGTTGGCACTGATGAATGCCATAAACAGCTAAAGAGTATTGTTTAAGACTTTGGGTTTGGGCTCAAGCATAGATTGAACTCAAACGAAAATTCACCAAGTGGTAGAGTTGAGCCAAACTGAGTTTAAGGTCAAGCTTACTAGAAGATCAATCTTGACAGGATCAAGCTTGAGTTGAATATTGAGCTTTGCGAAACCGAGTGGACTGAAGTCAAGTCAACTATCCACTTGACTTGGTTTGACTACGCTCACACCCCCGCCAGGAGAAACAGATTTCATACCATGAGTTTGAACAAATATAACCATTCCGATCCCCTATCGGAACTCATGTTATCATTCAAAGAGAAGAATCCTTGCAGCAGTCAAAATTTTAAGAGACTAAAGGTAGAGAGGGGGCTGACGTGAATTGACATGTCAGTATCTTAATGACTCAACTCTTATGTTTTCCAAAAAAAAAAAAAAAAACTCTTGACAATATGCTATGATGAAAGAGGTGCCATATCCATCTATTCTCCCAGTCCTCTTCGTGCTTCTCGCCCACCATCATCTAGAAATCTTTTGCATCTCTATTGTTCTATCCATAACATAATCCTTGCGATGATCATTGTTACAGGTGCGAAGTACGAATCACCCAAGAACATTTTGAGCGAGCCAACCAAATTGATTAACCACAATTGACAATGGGGATGGGGCAGATTTTGCTTGGCTTAGTGTGTAAATCCTGTGAATTGATATCGATAATTTGGTAAAATAATTTGCATCATATTGGGGTGTATTCTGGCATTTTTACGTTGCACATAACTTTGCCCCGCGAGATGTATAAGTTTCATATATTTTCATTAGTGCTTAAACATTCTAAAGAAACGTTAAGAGTAATCAATTTTGGCGAAATTTTACGGTGGAAAATCATGACATCCCTTCGTTGCTTGACCATTGTTTTGTCTAACTTGACCAGGTCTGTTGGACACATTGACCTTGTAATATCATTTGTCTATTAAGTGGAGTTGCTGATGACCACTGCATTTCCCATGCTATGAATTCATCTTGTGATTAATTACATATTTCAGATGTGATTCGAAATTTGAAAACCTATCCCGGAATAAATATAGATTGTACAATGCATAATGGGAAAAATATGTTAGATTGTGCACAGATCTTTGTGAAGCTTGAATTGGCATTACTTGTGGATTCAGTCAGAGCCCTTTAATGCCTCTACCCAGTTTGTTTCTCTTGATAAACGTCAAGCGTAGAGTGGAGATAGCCACTGGGCAAAACAAACCCGGTCAAGGAGTATAATCAAATTGCTGATGGCAAATAGCATGTCCTCCTAGAATTATATATAGCAAGACAACATAGTTTTAGGTTTGTAGTGCAAGTTCTTCCAAACGATCGATCATGATGTTTTAATTATAATCACGAAAAACGATTCTATGACATTCTTTTGATGGCCTACAATGCGAACATTTGGCCTCTCACATCTCAAGTCGAAAATCCTCGTCACACTACTGGCCTTTTTTCGCATCCTTATATTGTTCGTTTTTATCTTGCCCAAGTTAGGGTCAAAGTTGTCCACCAACTAACGACAAAAATCTCCCTTCGATTGACCAAAAAAAAAAAAAAAAAAAACGCCCTTCAACACTTTGGAGATCCATTAGGCATGGGATTACAATTTCTTGGGAAAAAATGTCAAAAGAAATTATAAACCTATTGCATTGATGCCAATTTAGTTTGAAATTTTTAATGGTGTTAATTTAATCTTAATTTTTTTGACCTAATATTAATTCGGTCATTTTAACTAATTTTGGCTAGATATTGTTTACATAAACGCCATGCAACTTACAAAGCACTCTAGTGTTGATGTAGATAATTTTTAATAATTTGTCAATAAATTTTCGATTTTATTTTTTATTTTTTTATCTCATTTCTTCTTACTTTTGCTGGTGACCAGCCATCGGCCCTCTGGCCATGGTGACTCCAAGCCCTAATGAGGCCACTTTGGCCTAGGCGAGGGCCAGCCTTGCCAGATTTGGAGAGGGGAGCCATTGCCAACGCTCGTCCTTGATTAGGCAAGGCCCCCTTGCCAGCATTGTTTGCCAAGGGCGGGTTTGGTAATCATGTAAAGAGGCAGTCTATTACATGAAACCAACTTCCGTTTCTGTTGAAATGAATGTGTGGGATGACGAGTCTTGAGGGTAATTTCTTGTTACTCCAAGTTGCTTACACCCATGCTTATGTCAAACAGTTTATAATGATCCTGTTTATACTGAAGATGTGCCACATATTGAATATCAAAAGGTCACCCCAAATAAAAACGATTTTTAGTCAGTCCAAAAATAACTCGCAACTAATTATCAACTAACATTATTAAGTGATAACCTGTTGATATAATTATATAGAGATTCTTTTCCATTTGTGAAAGTGCCTGGAAACTCCAAGCATTTTGTTCTTGAAAATAGGCTCAGGATCCGTCAACTCTCACCATAGCCAAGACTAATTCACCATGAATCACGACAGTTTGCACTCTCGAAAACACCGTTTGTAGTTTTGTTAATTATGGTGTCATATGTATTACAGCATGAGTTTGTGCTAGTTCAGACAAGCGGGTCCCCTAACGCTTGCGGGATTTCAGAAGCATTGCACCTCAATCTTCCATATCTACAATTAAGAAACCTTCACTTCGTGGTAACCTAACTTCTGCTTTCCACCATGCGGAGAGAGAAGGGGAAGCGGCAGGGGGGGAGGGGTTAGTTGGGGTGAGAGTAGCTCAAATCCTCCCCATGATTGAAGGTTGAAGAATACAATCGAAAGAGAAGACGAAGATGGAAGCAAGGGAGACAGGAACAATGCCCCCTATGGCTCAAGCTTTCACTCACCAAAAATTTGTTTTGCTTTATCTTCTTTGCTTCTCCTCGTCTCTCTTCTCTCTCAGCTTCATCTGTTGTCAACGTGTTCAGAGTGGCTTGAATTCTCTGGCTTTGACTGATTATGGAGCCTGCTGGACATTTCTTGGACTTTCCATTGATTGTACCAGCTCACTAGGCCTCCATACGAAGGATCTACTAAGTTTGAGCAATTGAAAATGGTTATGCGACACCGGTCTAGTATTTTCGAACTGAATATATTAGTGAAACTTTCCAATGATCTGCAGCAGTTAAAATCCATTCTTTTGAGAGTCTCTAATTCATCCAAGCCCTTCACCACTAGGAGCTTTTCACACCCTTGAATTACCAAGTACTCCAGCTATTTCAAGTCAGATAGATCATCTAGACTTTTAATCTCAAGACATTCTTTTGTTGACACCTAAATTTTGGTTAAATATTTAGGATTAATTGCATAGAAAATTGACCTAACAAAAAGGATTTCTGTATCACCTAAATATTAATATTATTTACATTTACTAAGTTTTCCCCCTATTCTATTCTCCCTTATCTTGCCCTATAAATAGAGCACCGGGCGGAGGCCAAAACGTACACACACGGAGAGGGCAATGAGCTCAGAGGACTTCCCCCAAGAGACATCCGGGGAGGCCCAAGAGCGAGCAAGATCACAGAGAGAGAGAGAGAGAGGGAGGGAGAGAGAGGGAGATGCGAGACCAAGCCTTGCCATCGTGTGCAGCGCTGGCCTGATGCCGCCGTGGTTCAACCACTGACGATGCTCGCTCACGCTGCCACAAGCCCGAGTTGCCGCTGTTCGCGACCCACTGCTTGAGCCAACGATGACCGAACTCATCGCTTCAACTGTCTAGACAACTCGGCTGCTCACTGATCTTAGCCAGGCCTCATGCCGCCAAGCCCATCGTCGCCAGCCGCCGAGCCATTGCGTCGACTGGTTCCGCGTCGACTGGTTCCACAACGACCGGCGCTGCTCGTTGCAGCTAGGCCGTGATGAGCTTGGCCTTCCCCATCGGTTTCAGTTATTTGGAAAATGTAAGCTTGTTTTGTTTGGGAAGTGGGCCTAGCCTACGTATCAAGCCTAGCTTGGTCAGCAGATTGACGAGTCGGGTCAGTTTTGACCCAGAAATCTGACCTGGGTCGGTTTTATAATATAATAATAAAAATAGAAAAATCCAAAAATATTTTACATTTTCCAAAAAATAGAAAAAGCGAAAAAATAGTTTCTTTTTTCACAAGTACATGGAAAATCCTTTAAAAAAAAAAATAGTGTTTAACTTCTTGGAAGCAAATATTGGCTGATTTGGAAAATGTAAGCTTGTTTTGTTTGGGAAGTGGGCCTAGCCTACGTATAAACCCTAGCTTGGTCAGTAGAATGACGGGTTGGGTTAGTTTTGACCCAGAAATCCGACCTTGGTCGGTTTTATAATATAATAACAACATCCAAAAATCCAAAAATATTTTATAGTTTCCAAAAAATAGAAAAAGCGAAAAAAATAGTTTCTTTTTCACAAGTACATGGAAAATCCTTTAAAAAATATATGTAGATAGTATTTAACTTCTTGGAAACAAATATTGGCTTATTTCCCTTATTCCAATTACACCTTTGTGATGCATTACTTCTTTTTTCTCAGTAGAAAACTGAATCCTAGAGCTCGCGATTGGTATAAAATATTGCATAAATGTTTTACTTGATGTTTAACAAGATTAAATATCATAAGGACATTAGAGATTAACTAGTGTAATTAAGTTCCCAATTCTAATTTCTCTGGTTCCATAGAAGTAAAATATTTCTCCCAATATTTTAAATATTTTACTTGGGTTTTTAATTGACTAACCTTAAATCGATTAGGAGCGACTCCCAAGGTTAAAAACTCAAACCATAAATCGTAAATTAGTGGGTTTGGGAGAGCTCGTGCTAAGCCTAAACACTTAGCAAACCATTAGCCTTCATATGTGTTCGCATGTAAAGGCACCAAAATAAGAGGTCGCGACAATTTGGTGACTCCGCTGGAATTTTTTTTTTTTTTTTTTTTTTTTTTTTTTGTGGACTTAGGCCTTTTTGTCTTGTTTAAATGTTTCCCTAACTTTTTTCTTCTGTGTAGGTTAGTAGCTTAAGAATTACTTTTAATAAAATGTTTTGTGATTTTAAATTGTTGTGAATGCTTTAATGTTTTAGCACTACATGTGGCACACAAAACCCAACCGCTGGACCTAGGCCACCACCAAATATTTTAAGATGGTATTAAGAAAGATACAGCAGTGAACATGAGACCGCAATGTAGAGCTTGCCTTTCTTTTCCTCAAATTTCTTTAGCTAAAGCCAACGTTAAGAGGACATGATGCCAACGCGAGACTATGACAAGTAAACACCCTCTTAACTTCACTGAGCCTTCTTAGTTAGAAAGCGAACCCCACGTATCATGTGTACGTTTATGTGATTGCCATCAATTTTTTTTAAAATAGGCAAGTTTTTTATTCTTATATTTTGTAATTTACTTACTTTCCCAGATGTCTCGATCAATCCATGATTAGTCTAGGTTAGTTACAGATTTGACAACATGATGATTCCAATTTGGAAGTAATTGTCATGGAGTCTTCTTTTTTTTTTTAAAAAAAAAGGAGGAAAACTTTTGCAAAAAATTATAATTTTAGTTCATGCCTTTGTTTCCTCAAGCTTGCTATAATTTTTTCCCCAAGAAATCTCTCGTTACTTTCAAAAAAAAAAAAAAAAAAAATTTAAAAAAAATGGAAGAAAATTTTTTAGAATTTATTTTCAACTCATGCCTCTATCATCTCAAGTTTTTCTATTTTAAATTTGACATAATTTCAGTCCATGCTAACGTGCCACATGTCTTTATTTTATTAGTCTGTCATTAGGAAATCCCCTCCATGTACAATTTTTCATGAATAAATAAAAAGGGTAGGGTTAGGTTGTCGTCATGGACTGACTCTCTATTGATGCCTCATGTTTACACATGCTTGTTTAGTTATGACTAAGTAGTCACGTAATGTCAACCTTCACTGATCCAATCTCGCTCAAAAGTGAGAGTAAGAATGACCGAAAATCAACCTATGGTATATTTATATTTCCCGGGAATAATATATAGCATGACACTCCACATGACAATATACTCCTCTTCAGACTTACACATGCAATACAGGAAACCAACTTATTCTCTGAGAGCCGGAGAATTGTATCCACGTAGAGTTCCAAATGAGGTCACTTAAGCTCCAATTGATCAACCTGAATTGTAGTATATACATAATCTGGAGTCTGACTGGTAAAGAAGCTTTGGATTACATTATTGTCTCCTTTTTTTCTTATATATGGAGTTTCCATGCTGTTGCTGCGTGAAGGGAGAATTGTGCATTGACAAGTTAGCTTGGGGTCTGAACCGTGAAAATTTGAATTGACTGAATACTTACCTGGTTCTTGCTCTACTGGGTCTAAATGAATGACATGGTCGAACCCGTTAAAAATTAGAATTTTGAAAACACACAAGGGGGGGGGGGGGGTTCATTCAATTTTCAGGACGGCCTAAACGAGATCTTATTGAGCTTGGGTATACAATGAATGTCCAAAACAGAAGTCACGGAGTACTTGAGGATACTTATCGCTGGCGCTTTTGCCTCGTCAGTCGGCCGGACTTCTTGTTGTCTCCATCGGCAAACTAATCTCTCTTGAAAGTATAGACTCATTTCAAGTATCCGGGTTTGTCCTGATGTTTCTTTCGTAAGTATAGACTCTTCTCACGCATGATTTTGTCCCGATCTTCCTCTTTTTGTCCTATGTTCCGTTCGAAAGTATACTTTCTAGTTTGAGTAAAGTGTCTTTTTTTCGGTGATTGTCTAGAAAGAAATGAGGCCTCCCTTCATGAAAGTTATCTTTCGTTCTTTCTCGAAAGGACAAGCGGGGTAGTTAAAAGAGTTTATAGTACATCATTTTTTTAATAATTTGTCGACTAGATAAAATATCTAAAGAACTATTAATTTTCTTTTTGACATAGGTTTTTGAACTTTTACAATCACAATAAACTTCTTAGGTTCTATTTGTTTTGTAAAAAATTATCTGTCAGACTGCATTTCCTTTAATTTCCAATCTTTCGATCACTCAGGAATACAAATCAATCGGAGATCTTTTTACAATCAATGAAAAACATATGTTTAAATTTAAGAAAATGAATTCTTTTAAAGGGATAAGGCTATTTCCACCGTCATTTTGGATGGAACTACACCATTTTATTTGCAGTGAAAAAAAGAAAAGAGCGTCCTGATATAGTATTACTTACTATAATCACGTTTCTTCCTCCTCCCCTCTCTAATTGTTGTCGCTTTCCTTTATGGTTTTATATTCCTTTTCTAGTATTCTCTTCTTCCGGCATTTTTCCTTCCTGTCAAATAAGAGGATGGTCTAGCAGGCTGCTAGGCATATAATTACCTCTCGTCAAAATTTTACATCTCAATTACGATGTGAAGTTTCAAATTAAAAATATAGTCTTAATACCTTTGAGTCCAATATCGTTCCCATAAGCTTGGGATGGCTATAGAAAGTAGATGATGTTAAGTGTAGATTACAATAATGTGGTCTTAAAAAAAAAATGCAATCTCAAGTTCAATGAAAGTACCGTCCCATGGTAAAGTGTGTACAAAATTAGAATTTAAAACTGACAATAGACGGATCCATTCCGAAGGGAAGGTACAAGGTTATTAATGAGTTGCCATTAGTCCTCTCAAAAGACACGTGATTCAGCTCCATCAAAAGTTAGTATTATGTTGCACGTGCAAATCCAAGTGCATATAATTTGATATAGAAGAGAGATTCTGAAAAAACTACACACATGTAGCGGAATCTCAAAGACATGAGAAAATGGGAAAACTTTGATCATATACAGGACATTCGGGATGAAACAAACATTTCAATGACATCGTGAGCATAACATCTCGTATTGTAAATTTACGAGTAAGAATCTACTCCCACTAATTTAAATAGGCAAATGCAAATCTACGCCGTTGAAAATTGGCAAAATCTCCTTGAATTTCTTGCACTTCACCTTGTGTGCTAGCTTAAGGCACCATAGATTTGAAGCATGACCTTTGGAGAAAATGAATATCTAGATCTTTCGGCTTTTCAAGAGAAGCTGCATTTTGACAAAAAAATAAAAGTGAAGCTGCATTGTCTTGGCGAGATGAGGAAAGCGATGAAGCATTTCTAATACCGGTTACTTGCAAGTAAGGGACTCTCGGGTCCATTTGGTAACATTCATATTTTTCTCAATTTCTGTTATTTTATTCATCGGTGCAAAAAAAGAACGGAAATCCATTTGATAATATCAATTAATTTTTCTACTTTCCGAATAAAAAATTAGCCAAAAATAGATCTGGAATAAAAATAAGAAGTAGAAAAAAAAATAACTTCTTATTTCCAAGAATAATTTTTTAAAATAAGTCATTTTTCTTTCTTTTCTTTTTTCTTTTCTTCTTCTTCCTCGTTGCCCACTATTAGCCACTCCCCCACCACCCGTCGCCCATTGTCGGCCACCATCACCGCCGGTCATCGGATGCTATTGCCGGACACCACTGTTCACCGTGACTAATGAGCGACAACGTTCGGCTACCACCTTTCATCGATGCCACTGCTTGTCAACCATCAGCTAGAGGAGCAAGAAGAAGAAGTTTGACCTATTAGAGATCTAGTCTAAAAGGAAGGCATGTTGGCAAGAAAGCATTCACAAAAAAATTATGAATCGTCTCGAAAACATTTCTATTCTTTATTTATTTTGAGAATATAAATTTTGTATACTTACTAAACAAGTTCTTTTATTTAAAAATTGTTTCAGAGAATAGAAATAGAAAAATATTATGTTAGAAAAGAAATTATTCATTGCCATGTAGCTCTTCGAACTCTTTTACCGCGAAAGTGCTCCTTGTTAGCTCCCTCCTCGGACACCTCAAAAAGTTTTATGGCACTTCCATCCCGCGCGGCTAGTATTTCTCAAATCGATGACGTTCCCAACGCATCTCGCCGGGCATGTCGTGAAGTGGAGGCAAATATCGGCATCCCCAAGGAGCAAAAAGTCACATTGCAAATACACGTGGCGCTAAAAAGGTCGAAAGCAGATAGGCCTAATAAAAAAAGTTTTGTTTTCTTGCATCCACCCCATGATGGGCAAGTTGGTTCGGGCGAATGTTGGCCACACCATTGGCCAGGGTTCGATTCCCCAGCTAGTCACATTGTGCGACTTAAGTGGGGTACCGTGGGAGGTGGGTCCCCGCGCTAGTATCCCTTTTTATTAAAAGAAAATTTTAAACTTTAGCTCAATCTATCCATCTAAACGAAGGCACCCTGTGTATCTCTATGATAAGTTAATTTGATTTCTCGCACATTTTTTATTTTTCTAAATTATTGACTTGATAAAATAGTTAAACCTTTTTTTAGTTTTCATTTCAACATCGATATTTGAATCTTTATTGTGATGACGTACTTCTTGTGGTGGCCTGCTTGTTTCACAGAAATTATTCTAATGGAAAACAATTTCCTGCATTTTCGAGTTTAGAAAATAAGCCAATGGTAGATCTTTTTGCAAATAGAAAATATTTGCTTAAATTCAAGCAAATGAATTCTTTCAAAAATCAGAAACCATTATCTCTATTTTGTCTAAACTGAGGTGCTTGGATTATCCAGATTATTCTCTTGAGATATTTTCAATTATTTGATGAAAAATAAATTGCTGTTTTCTTTCATCGATTGATACTTGGTCTAAGATAGGGCGGCCATCTTTGCATAGCACATTTCTTATTCTATTCTGGAATGAAAATTCTCTTGTAGAGAATTTAGGAATGACTTGGATTTATCTCGGAACAAAATGCTGACGATATGACTACAAATTCCTCACCTCGTTAGCCCTGTCCTTCTAATGTAGGAATTGTCGAATATGCGTTAGCTTGATTTTACCCTAGTAAAACAACAAAAGCTGCATAGTCTCGCGGCCGGCAACCCACGGATTACAAAGAAACCCTGAAGATGCCCCTCCATCAAGATTTTTTAGGCTGGATTTGTATCTAGGGAGACGAATGAATTAGGATCCTTGATCTTGGCTCCCTTGTGGGCCCCTCCCATGGGTCCCACAAGGAGAAAGACTATGATTGCTTCCGGCTCATCGGCCCTGATCAAGGCAAGGATTGCCGCACTGTATCCTTTGTGGAGCTAACTTATTCAGGGTAAGTAATTATTCATTTAAATTAAGATCATGATGAGTTAACTCTGATAATGAAAACCATATCCAATCATGCATATTGTTACTAATATCTTAGGCTCCGATTGTTTTCCTCAGGGGATTTGGGCCTAGTTCTAAAGGTTCCCAAGTCCAAGCGCCGAGGTCTTCATTGTAAGACCCACGATTTTCAGGACCCATCCAATATTTCGCCAAATTTTTCTTTGTATTTTATAATCATCAGTCATAATAATAATCTTCATGAAGGAAAAATTTAACTGAAAATAATACTAATTTGTCTTAGAAAGTGACTTCTATCATGAGAAATTAGATATTAAATGAAGTTACAAAAAGAACTAACAAAACAAAGTCAAAAATACATCATTGACAAGTGCTTTTGAGGATGTCACGCCTCTCCAATTTTCACAAACTTGACGGAGGACTTTTAGGCACTGTTTGGTAACCATCCAAACAGTGACTGATTTTGATTTTTTTGTTCCCATAATCAGTTTGGAACGAGAATCGCGTTTGGTAAAATTTTTGTTCCCGAGAATAAATTTGTTTCCAGAATTAGTTTGGGAAAAGAATCAAGAATTAAAAAAAAAAAAGTTGATTCTTGTTCTGGGAACAAAATTAAGAATCAAAACTCTTCTTCTTCTCTTTTCTTCTTCTTCATCGACCACCATCCTGCGACCGCGCCGCTCGTCGCGCGCCGCTACATTGTCGGTCACCGGCGACCAATCCGGCAAGCTTGCTAGGCTAGGACGAGGTCCAAGAAGCTCACCGGTAGCCAAAAGGTGTCTCACCCAACTACCGACAAGGCCAAGCCAACGAGGGCCGGTGACCGGCCTGAAGAAGAATTAGAATAGGAGAAAAAAGAAAAAAAAGTTGAAGAAAAAATTAAAATAAATTGATTTGGAACATAATTAATGAACACGGTACCAAAAGTAATTATATTCCAGAATCAGAAATTTTGTACAATTACCAAACGCGTTCTTTTACTCATAATTAGTTTCTGGAACAAAATAAAAAATAATAATTTTTAATCAGAATTTGTTCCCAGAAACAAAATGGTTACCAAATGCGCCTTTATTAAACAATTTGGTGGGGATCTTGAGAGGACCATACATAGGACCCAAAGCAGAACCGGTGACGCAACGCAATGGGAAAATACACGAGCTTTATAGTAAAGACACATTAGAAACTTCAAGCCCAACTTTCAGACAAAATTGAACACGCCCAAATGAAAAGCAGGTAGATGGAGAGGTGGAGGAGAAGAAAGAGGAAGTCTTGGAGACGAAGAGAGATGAAATTCTAGTAACTTTATCGTGTGCTACCACACATACAATACGATCGGGAGATCTCGGCCACACTCCGTTAGGTCCTAAAGCAACTCGCCTGTAGCGAAGCTTATACAAGACATTATCTTCATCACAATTTGAGAAGTTGCAGACACAGATCTCCCCTGAAGTAGACAGGATTGTGTTTGGCCTCTTTCCTAGTGGGCACTAAGGGCTATTTGGTAACCATCCAAATAATGTCAAATTTTATTTTTTTATTCCCAGGAATAGTTTTGGAACAAAATCATGTTTGGCAAAACTTTTATTTCTAGGAACAAATTTCTATGTTTTTGTTCCAAAAATTAGATTTGGAACAAAATTAAGAATAAAAAAAAAAGTTAATTCTTGTTCCCAGGAACAAATATAAGAATCAAGCTCATATTTTCTTTTCTTCTTCCCTTTTTCTTCTTCTTCATCTACCATAATTGCTACGGTTGCCATCCACCGCCGTCTGCTATTCGCCGCCCACCGCTGTTGATCACTGCAAATCCAGCCACTAGCGAGGCTCACCCAGCCCCGCCGATGGCTAGGCGAGCCTTGCGATCTGGTGACGCTGAGCCTCGCCTAGCCCTGCCGGTGGCCAGACGGGCCTTGCCCAGCCCCAGCGAGGCTTGCCTAGCCATTAGCGAGCCATCGCTGCCAACAAAAGGGATCGGAGTGATAAGACCAAGCAACCAAAACATAAACAAAAGTGAGAAAATATTCAGTGGTATGTGCACGTCACGTCATCCGTTGACCTGGTGCGCACATACCACTCGGGTATTAACATGTATCACATGGGACCTGCTTGAAAATGGAGGGGCGGGCTCGGTTTGGCTCGGCTCGCTGCAGAAGAAAAGACAGGTCTGAATAAATGTTCTCTTTCCTCTTCCATCGTTCTTTCCTCTCTTCCATCGTTCTTTCCTCCCAAGAAGAAAGAAAAGCCATTCCAAGCGAGCGAAGCTTTCAAATTTTGAATCTCTGGTTTTGCTCTCATTTGCTACTTCGCACTCATTGTTGTTGCTCCGGCATTGCATTTGTCAAGCGGCCGATACCCACCGTCGATCGACGCTCACTCGCTGGTCTTGTCGCTTCCTCCGTCTCTGCTTCGGTACTCGCTCTTTGCTCCGTTGCTCGCTCCATCTCTGCTCCAGCGCCGCTTTCCATCGCGCATTAATCTGCTTGGGCGCCAAGATTTTGGGGATCCCATTTCTGCAACCACCTGTAGAGCAGCGTCGATGCCTTCCAGGCCAGTTACAAGATTTGTGGGATGTGTACACGTAGAGCAAGAGCAGTAGATTGCCCAAGTTCTGGCGCGACGGCTTCCCGGCCGATTACAAGTTCTTGACGAGTGACGTGCCGGGCGTTCGCAACGTCGCCGTTTCAAAGATCACGAAGATGTCCCTTCGTTCCTTCACCTTCTCCGACCCTCTGCTCATTCTCGTCCTGCGGTAACCCGTCCTCACCCTTCAAAACCCCCTTCTTCTATAATGCTTTCGTCGCTAGCTTCATTTGCTTGCAGAACTTTTAGTGCTGAGAAGTTGGGCATTTCTTGTGAAATTTTGGGAGTTTGGTCGGCCGACTTGTCCTTTCGAGATTGGATGGAAGTCATGAGTTTATGAGGTCTTAGTTCTTGTCATTGAGCCCTCTCGGGACAGATGAATTGAGGGCTTGTTTTTTATTGATACGGATTTATGATACTTAAGCGTTAAGCTACAAAGCTGCTCTTTTCATCACCTGGCAAATGGTTGAGAAACTGAGATGTAAAATTGACGCCTTTTATCTTTGCTTCTTACGTAGGATGCGATGGCGAGATAAGGCGGAGAGAAGGCTTGGCGGCGGCTTCGCACGGGTCTCGGTGGTCATCTTCCACTGAAGCCTTCGTCGGTGGTTACCCCCGTGGCTCCACCTTTGGCGTCATCATCAGCAATCGCACGACGAAGGGCGGGGAGGAGTTCCGCAAGTTCCAGGTACTAGCGCTACCGCCATGTTTTTATGGTTGGTGGGCGTTGGTTCTCTTTTGGGTTTTTTAAGGTAGTTCATTCTCACCCAGATGCGATGATTCGTAGTTTCCGATGTTGGCCCTCTCTTTGAGCTCTGTAGCTAAGTGTAGAAAGTGGGTCGACTTCCAAGATTCGCAGTGTTGAAGCAGAGTCTCTTGTTTTATCTGTAGGGTGATGAACTTGGAGCACCTTGGATACTAAAGGGGTGTATGACAACTTCTGATTTTTGTTTCGAAACAATTTTTCTATTCTAAGACTTGTTTCTAAAATAGAAATTGTTTGGTAAAATTATTTCATTTTTCTATTTTTGAAATAGATTATTGTTCCGAAATAGATTCGGAATATAAATCAGAAGTAAAAATTCTATTTCTGGAACATAAACGATAAATGCCAGTTGTCGGCCGTCGACTGTCGGCCGTCGTTGGTCGCCGGCCACCGCCACTCGTCGGTCGCCGGTCGGCCGCCATCACCGCTCACCGGCCCTTCGCTGCTGCCGATTGCTTGGTTGCCGCCCACCGCCACTCATCGATCACCGGTTGTCGGCCCGCTAATCGCTAGCCACCGGCTAGGTTGCCGACGGACCGCGACTAGCAAGCAGCGGTAGCCAGCGACCGGTGAGGGTCGCCAACAATCGGCCGACGGCCATCATTTCTCATTTATGTTCCAAAAATAAAGAAGTAGAAAATTTTTACTTATGATTTCTATTCTAAATCTATATTTGGAATAATAATCTATTTCAGAAATAGAAAAATGAAATAATTTTACCAAACAGATTTCTATTCTAGAAACAGGTCTTAGAATAGAAAAATTATTTCTGAAATAGAAATAAGAGGTTGTCATATACCCGTGAGTATCAGGGTATCCAAGTTCATCACCCTACAGATAAAACAAGAGACTCTGCTTCAACACTGCGAATCTTGGATTTCGACCCACTTTCTGCACTTAGCTACGGAGCTCAAAGAGAGGGCCAACATCGGAAACTACAAATCATCGCATCTGGGTGAGAATGAACTACCTTAAAAAACCCAAAAGAGAACTAACGCCCACCAGCCATAAAAACATGGCAGTAGCGCTAGTTCCTGGAACTTGCGGAACTTCTCCCTGCCCTTCGCCGTGCGATTGCTAATGATGACGCCAAAGGTGGAGCTGCGGGGGTAACCACCGACGAAGGCTTCGGGGAAGACGACCAGCTGAGACCTGTGCGAAGCCGCCTCGGCCAGCAGCCTCTCCGCCTTATCTACCATCGCATCCCACAGAAGAAGCAAAGATAAAAGGCGTCAAATTTACATCTCAGTTTCTCAACCATTTGCCAGGTGATGAAAAGAGCAGCTTTGCAACTTAACGCTTAAGTATCATAAATCCGTATCAATAAAAAACAAGCCCTCAATTCATCTGCCCCGAGAGGGCTCAATGACAAGAACCAAGACCTCATAAACTCATGACTTCCATCCAATCTCTGAAAGGACAAGTCAGCGACCAAACTCCCAAAATTTCACAAGAAATGCCCAACTTCTCAGCACTAAAAGTTCTGCAAGCAAATGAAGCTAGCGACGAAAGCATTATAGAAGAAGGGGGCTTTGAAGGGCGAGGATGGGTTACCGCAGGACGAGAATGAGCAGCAAGAGGGTCGGAGAAGGTGAAGGAGCGAAGGGACATCTTCATGATCTCCGAAACGGCGACGTTGCAAACGCCCGGCACGTCACTCGTCAAGAACTCGTAAATCCCACAAATCTCGTAACCGGCCTCAAAGGCGTCGACGCTGCTCTGCAGGTGTTTGCAGAAATGGGATCCCCAAATCTCGGCCGCCCAAGCAGATTAATGCACAAAGGAAAGCGGCGCCAGAGCAGAGATGGAGTGAGCAACGGAGCAAAGAGCGAGCACCAAAGCAGAGATGGAGGAAGCGACAGGACCAGCGAGCGAGCGAGCGCCAGGCGACGGCGGGAACGGCCGCTTGACAAATGCAATGCCAGAGCAGCAACAACGAGCGCGGAGTAGCAAACGAGAGCGAAACCAGAGATTCAAAATTTGAAAGCTTCGCTCGCTTGGAATGGCTTTTCTTTCTTCTCGGGAGGAAAGAACGAGGGAAGAGAAAAAAGAACATGCAGTCAGACCTGTCTTTTCTTTTGCAGCAAGCCAAGCCAAGCTGAGCCTGCCCCTCCATTTTCCAGCGGGTCTCACGTGACACGTGTCGATACCTAAGTGATATGTGCGCGCCACCTCATCGTGGCGCGAACATACCACCGAATATCTTCTCAACAGAAGCGCATTTACGCCAAAACGATCTGCACAAGTCAAACCACTTGGTTGTGTCTCAACTTTCCCACCAAGTGAGAGCGGTATAGCTGCAAAGATATATATATATATATATATATATATATATATATATATATATATATATATATATAAAAATAAAAATAAAAAACTGCAAGTGAGATGATAGGGACGCCACCGCTATAGCTGGGTGAGTTCATTTGAAAATAAGGAAAAAGGATTGACCAATCACTGGGAAAAGAAAAGGATGGATTAACAGTATTGACTAGGACATATCAGAAGAGATTCAGAGGGAAATTCCCAATTCTCTCTCTTTCCTCCCCTAAAACAAACCAGACAACATGAGCAGAAAATCACACCCCCTCCAATTCCCTTACTTTTTCTCCGAATCTCTCCAACCAAGGGGTTGTGTACTTGATGACTGAAGACTGTCACCCCAGAATCTTGACATGTCAGAGCTGACAAGAACCTAAATCATGCACTCGTTTTCCGGACGATCACGATTCAGTGGTCTGCGTTTTCTAACTATGTGCTGCAGAAATGTGATGAAAAAGCTACACAAAGCAACACAAATTCTAGAGGAAACTTCAAGACCATTCTCTATGCAAGCGTAGATGCACATGCATCAGTCATAACCCACACTGCACATCCGCACATGCCCGCAAGCCCACCCGGGCACAGAGAGAGAGAGAGAGAGAGAGAGTTCCCCTGGGCCCTGAGCACTGATAACACAATCATGACCCTAAACTTTCTGATGAAATACAGGGAATGCCTGTGCATTTGAGCAATAGATTAATCACATATTGGCATAAAATCTACTCCAGGCCAGTAACCAAAAGGAGAAAACAAAAATGGAGCGAAAGGTTCCTTCTAAATCTCACTCTTCTCTCATGTCCAATTCCCTCCTGTTTAGCTATTCTTGGGCAGGACAAAGACCATCATATTGGATAGGCAAATATAATCTCTCAGCTTATTTGAGTCAGACCATATGGCGATGTTTCCAGCTGAGTAATGATAACAGGCAGCAATGAAACTACAGGTGTGTGATCTGCAGAGCCCTTGACACAATCTACAACTGCAAGAGTGTTCGCCTTCTACTTAAGATTCATATGCAAAGTAAGCACCTGCATGGGGGAGAACATTATTTCAAATAAAGCAAATAAACGAGAAATCATCAGTAACTCCTCAAAAGATGCAAGATGACAGTCAGTACCACTGTCATGTAACACCGTATGGGATATCACAACCCTCATATAACTATGTTAACTGGAACAATACAAAATGCTACAAAACTCGACGGACAATCATCAAGAGAGATCTCATCAACGATATTGCAGCATGCCAGCCACCCTAAGCATTTATTACCTATTTATTTCAAGACCCACCATACTGTGCCTATTATATTACAATGCCCTGGCTGAGCCATCAAAATCCCCAAAAAAGATCGACCAACTTCAAGTGCTTTCTGCTGGGGTAAGATGCCCCAATTGTTCTGCTGGGTTATTTACGTTCCATGAGCTCAGAATTCATGTCAATTATGGTTGATCTAGGCCGTGTGCCAATATTAAACTGAATGCAGGATATAGCAGGGCTATCAGCACAACTAGTAGTCTCATCTAAATCTACGGTTGACTTGCGCTGACTAAAGTTTTCACAATCATGTGCAATGTATTCCCAGATTGCGAGCAATGATTCCAATTGATCATATAAATCCAGTATTGATGGTAAGGATGAAGCTCCATCAATGTTCTCTCTTGTCAAAATTTAACCAATTCGAGGCAATCTCCCCTTCTTATCATTAAACTCCAACTCAATGAACAAATTCAAGGGCAAGACCAGGTTTCTGCAAAACATTACCTAAGTTAGACACCATATTCTCCTGTCGTTCTTCCATTTTCAATAACCGCGCCTTCAAATTCTGCATCTGCAGTTCAAAGCCCTTCCTCTCTTCTTCATGCATCTGTAGTTCCAACTGAAGTGATTCCTTGTTGCTTTTAAGCCTTTCTACCTCTTCCTTCAGTCCTTGTCTCTCTGCTTCAGTTAAAGGAGAAGAACTTCCCTGATTTTGGAGATTCTGAAGGGAATGGCTGTGGACTGGTTTCCGCTGATGGATGTTCTTCAGAAGCTGTGGCTGACCTCTTACGAAATCCTCGTTCACAAATTCTCATCATTCTGGGTCAATCTTCCACAAAACCCTGTCGAAAAGTGAAATGTACATTTATTGCAAGTTATGCGTTTGCATGATCACTTCATAGAAAGCCAAATCGTATCAGAAGACAGGAGCAAGCAGAAACACAAGTAGAAAGGACTCAGAGGCTTCAAACCTGCAGGAAAGAATTCTCAATTTGTTCTAGCTTGACCGGTCCCTGTTGGACAGAGGCTTTCCATTGTTTGTACGAGATGCCTCGATCTAGAGCCCAATCAGATAACTTTGGGCACTCGAAAATGCTTATCCAGCACTCATCTGGAATTTTCGAATTGACTATATTAGAGAAACTTTCCAATGATCCGCAATGGTTAAAATCCAATCTTTTGATAGTCTCTAGTTCATCTAGGCCCTTAACCGCCAAAAGCCCTTTGCATCCTCGAATTACCAAGGACTCCAGCTTTTTCAAATCCGCTAGATCATCTAGACATTGAATCTCAGGACATTCTTTTATTACCAATTGTTCCAACGACTCTACCGAACCAAGACCCTGGATCGTAGTTAGATTTGGGCAATCAATTAGCGTCCACAGCTTCAACCTCTTCAACCTCGAAAGACCAGCAAATCCCATGAGAAATTCTAACCCTTCCACTTGGAATTCAATTAACTGTTCAAGCCCATCGAGTTGAACTTCAATCCATTTACATTGATAAATGCGCAAACATGTCAGGTTTCTCAAGTTGCAACAAAATGATAAACTGCTTATTGATTTATGATATTCAAGCGATAATGTTGACAGAGACAGTGGAAGGAACATGAGGCATTGTCTGATTGGACCATCTTGGATGAACAAAGGATGCCAGATCTTGTCACTACCACCATAGCTCAAATCCACCAATTTAGTTAGGTTTGAGAGATCTGGTACCCACTGCAGCAAACTTGCTCCAAAGCTTAGGCTTATCAAACTAGTGGGAAGCTCAGGCAATACTACAAGTTCTCTGCAACGCCATAAACTCAGTTTCTCTAGGCGAGGAGGTAGTTTGATAGTCACCAGAACATTTCTAATACAGGTCACTTGCATGTTAAGGACTCTCAAAAGTGACAATTTCCCAATGTCTTCGGGAATTTCCCATTCCAGAAATGGGCAATCATTGCCATGTAGCTCTTCCAACTCTTTTAGAGCGAGAATACTCCTCGGTAGCTCACTTATCGAAGAATTCGAAATGTTGAGGACTTTTAATCTACTCAGGTCTCCAATAGATTCGGGTAACTGCAGACATCGTGTTCCCGAGACATCCAACTCAAGTAGCGATTTCAAGTTCCCAATGGAGATGGGAAGTTCCACTATTTTAGTATATGATAGTAAGAGATACTTCAGATCCGTTAGATTCCCAATAGAACTAGGAAGCTCATCAATTTCTGTATATCGCAATTTAAGTACTGACAAGCACTTTTGGTTGCCAATGGAGTCGGGTAATCTTGTGATGGCCGTACACGAGAGATCCAACTCTACCAGTGATGCCACTCTCACAAATGATTCAGGCAGCTTCCTCAACCTTTTGCAATTGCCTAAATACAAGTACTTGAGATTCTCTAACCCTCCAATTCCTTTGGACAACTCTGTAAGACTTGTACACCCATCCACATTAAAGTAAATCAGGCACTTAAGCTTTTCGAGGGAACCATCAACTTCAATCAGTCTTTTGCAATTTTTAAGGACCAATCGCTCTAAACTCAAATAATCAGAGAAATTTGGACTCCTGGTCATGCTGTTGCAATTTGTGAGATTCAAAACTTTCAGCTTCTTGCTAACCTGTTACCATAGCTAAAAGAGTGTAAAGGGAACGTAATATGCAAATTTAGAGGCAGTAAATAGCTGTGTTGGAACTGAGTTGTAATTGTAGTGGCTCCTTTTCCCAATTAAACCCAAGCAGACCCATTCATTTTAGTACTAAGACCTATCCAACCTGTACTGCATATCTCCACCTACATATCAGTACAACTTCCTCGTCATATGGTAATTAATACAATCTAACTGTCAATTGTTTAGTTACAAGACCAGATCAGTTTTACTTGTGGAAAAACTCGATCACTCATGACCCATTTTATTTAAGTGTTATTGCCTATATAATTATGGTATAGTCAATAGGAGTTAAACAATTTAACTAAGATAGAGATAAAGAAATAGCAAAGGATTGCACCTTAATTTGACTCCATCCGATCCAGTTCTCCGTGATAGAACTAAAAGACAGGTCGAGAACTACAAGATTGCTTGGATGGAAGTTGATGGCGAAGAGCTCTAGAGGACACCTATGCCAGGACATGTATCTCAACTCTGAAAGCTGATTCTTGAAGTCTCCATCGAACTGTCCCCAACGCACTTTGAGGAACCTTATGTTTTGAAGCCTTGAAAACTCCTTGCTCGTATATGTTCCTGGTGCACTTCCTTCTAAGCAGATTGCTTCAATGTCATCCTTTCTCTATCATTCAATGGTAATATAACATTAGAGTAAATGAAAAATGTCTTCATTCTCTCTCTCTCTAGATTAAAAAAGGGCTCCAAATTAATAAATGAACTACTGGGAATAGTCTAGAATTCGAGAGTTGATTGTATCGTTTTACCTCTTCTGTTCTTATGATATTCACGGCCATCTCAGGATTCCACAACCTGCTCTGCTTTCTTGGATCTATCGGCCTTGTATCTCCACAAACAATTTTCCTTCCAAGATCTCTCAGTTGATCATGCATCCAGAATTTGTTGTCATCAGTTATGTTTATCAAAGACAAGTTCACAAGGACTGGAATCGAATAATCTGGCCTAAACCCACAATCTTTCCACATGTAGAATGCGTTCGTCTTGTCTTCATCTACAAAGAGACACGCAATGTCGAGAAAGATCTGTTGTTGTCGATGGTTGAGGGCATTGAAGCTAATCTTCAACTTGTCCTGGACCTTCTCATGAGGTATTTCCCTCAGATCGTCCAGAACATCCATCCAAAAAGCTTTGTTTTGGCGACAAAGTAATGAGCCTATGACTTCAAGAGCCAAGGGAAGTCCTGCGGTCGTATAAACCACTTCTCTCGAAAGACTGACATAATCGTCTGGAGGAGCAATTCTTCCGAAAGCATGTCTTCTGAAAAGCTTGAGC
Source organism: Eucalyptus sideroxylon x Eucalyptus melliodora (assembly GCA_016097485.1). NCBI lineage: Eukaryota > Viridiplantae > Streptophyta > Magnoliopsida > Myrtales > Myrtaceae > Eucalyptus > Eucalyptus sideroxylon x Eucalyptus melliodora. The sequence continues at coordinate 43,943,546 of CM027828.1, read as the reverse complement.
GATTGAACGTGATCCAACGGATTCACTTGGTACTCAAAAGTGTAATCCGCTTCTAAGATGCTTCTGTTCCTAGTTGTCATGATGATTCTGCTTCCTGAGCCAAAGGAAACGTGCTTGATGGCTAGTTTCTCAAGTTGTTCCTCATCATTTACGTCGTCGAGCACCATGAAGACTTTCCTGTTGGAAAGTCGCTGTGCAATCAGTTTGACCCCATCACCATCATCGATTCCGTTGTGAAAGCCCGAACCAAACATGTTAGATAATATTTGTTTCTGTAAGGCTACAAAGCCAAAGCTGCTCGAAGATTCCCGGACATTTTCCAGGAAGCAGCAATGACTGAAGAGGGAATTTAGTTTGTTGAATACAACCTTAGCGAGAGTCGTTTTACCGATTCCGCCCATTCCATGTAGTAGTACAAAGCGCACGCCTCCTGAGTCCACGTCCAACAACTTCACAATGGCTTCCACTCGCTCATCCATTCCTATTAAATGCTTAGTGACATGTTTGTCTTTTATCTTCAGCTTCGTCAAAATCTCTCGTACCACTGATTCAATAAAGTTCCAGTACCTGCCACGGTAGTCATCTCAGTCGAAATTGTAAATGATAACCTTGGGACACTCAGTAAGTGGCATTTTAAATTTAAATAACTTTCTAATCCTACAGTTAAGCTTACTGAATCAACAGTGCACCCCAAAGGAAGAGACATTTTAGGTGCTTTTAGAACACGACGTCCTACGATTCTAGCAAATAATCATATGCTGATATTATGAACCCTTTTTATGTACTTGCCCTCGAAATGGTAACACCTCCAACAGGCAATGGGGAAACTTGCTCCAGTGCCATGTAAGAATCTTTTAAAAGGAGAGAAGGTTACTTTTAAGGAGGTAATCCATAATTTACGAACACATTGACATATAAAATTAGATCTGTCAACGAAAAATTTAGAGGAAAAACACAAAAAATCAAAAGAAATACTCCTTGTTTTTATTAACCCATCTCCCCCGCTAAACTTACCGGAAGACAAATAGAAGTTTGACTGAATACATATCCGGCTCCTGCTCTATTTGGTTTGGGTGAAATCAAATGGATGATTTTAGTTCTAAAAAAATGGTATTCATTCCATTTCAAACCGCCTAAACGAGATCTCACACAAACACGTACACGATGAATTCCAAAACAAAAGTTGCGGAGTGATTTAGGACACTACATACCCTTGCTTTTTCAATTCCCATCCTTTGATTTGGGCTACACTTTTCAGTGCTTCCTCCCACTTTCGCCTCTCCTGGCAGCCAAACCTTTCCTCGTGCTCCTCCAAAGCGCCAACGTACAATTGAGACTTAAGCTTAACATCGTGAGGCTCCACGTCATAGAAAATCGGCATAATTTCCTTTTCGGATGGTTTGGATTTCATGCACTCCACCATGTGCGCCAGCTCACGAAGGCACCATGCACTCGAAGCATAACCTTTAGAGAAGACGGGTATGTAGATCTTCGACTTTTCGATGGCTGTTGGCAATTCATCACCTATTCGTTTACCGACGTGCAGCTCTTCCTCATCGAGGAAGACATGGATGTTTGCTTCTAGCATCGTGTGATATAGGCAATCTATGAATCCTTGGCGAGTGTCTGGCCCTCTGAAACTCAAGAAGACCTTGTAATCAATTGCCGATGGCTCACCATCACTCGTTCCAACCTCCAAGCTCTTTCCCGAGTCCTCTGTGCCGAGTATTTTTGCCTCGGAGTTTCCCCTCTCGAAGTCTGAAAGCCCCGCCGACGACTCACCGCCACTCGTTCCAGCCTCCGAGCTCTTTTCCATGTCCATTCTCCGGAGTCTTACTGCCTCAGCGTAGCTCCTTGTCAGTGAACGTCTCTGTTTCCAACGTCTCCGTCGCTGCCGATCCCTCAACCTAGCTTCTCTCGCCAAGGAAATTTGCCCTTCATTCCAGGTCTCGAAATCCGCGATCCGCGTGGTCATCTCCACGTCCTCATCGGAAAAAGGCCCCAAATTCAAATCCAGGTTCATGGTATCAGACGTCTCCTCTCCCATGGATGCAACAGCTTTACAAATCACAAGCCGAATTCATAAACCTCGGAACAGCCTTTCTCGAGCTGCACGTAGCGAAACGAAGAGCAGCAGATTCACTCAAGAGCTGGAAACACACCGAGCCAACAGAATTCCCTCTTGATAACAAAAACAGAACATCAGCGTAATCATTAACATAAGCCGCCGACCAAAAACCTAGGACGCCAAGAAAACCCTCAAACCACAACCCCAAAAGCGAGCAAGAAACAACGGAACCCCGTCTCATCGCTGACGACTTCTCTGTTCCTCATGTCTCTGTTGCTCAAGTATCCGTTTCTGTTCCCGAAGTCTCCGTTCCTCAAGTATCCGTGCCCGAAGTCTCTTTTGCTCAAGTATCTGTTCCCGAAGTCTCTGTTGCTCAAGCATCAATTCCCGAAGTCCCTGTTGCTCAAGTATCTGTCTGTGGCTCTCCCTCAAGTATCCATTCCCGGAGTCTCCGTGGATGTGTTTGTCCCGTCGTGGATGAGGCTTGAGAGAGATGAAATCCACAAGGTCAAGGGTTTAGCTTGTTGTCTATATGGACAACCCAGAGAAAGAGCGATAGAGAGGTGTTTTTGTAACTGTTGCCTCTCCTCAAACCCTATGAAGCATAGATACTCTCGGGAGCCACCCTACCGGGGGGTGTCCACCCCACGGTCAACAGACGTCAGAAAATCTGACACGTTGATCAACTCGTCAACTCTCCCCACACGCTGCGACAAGCGAGTCCGGAATTGGAAGAGGCATGGTGGGTTTCTGGGGTTGGTTTGCAAGTGCGAAGGTAGAGAGAATTGTTGAAGAAGGCGATGGAGGATGGAGGCGAGGGTGAGGGAGTGGAGGTGAGACCGCGAGCAATGGCGAGGCCGCGACTGCAAGGGAGGGCCAGAGCAAAAAGCAGAGATCAAGCCGACCGAGAAGGCCGCGATTGCGATGCTGCGATGGAGGGCCGGAGGTGAGGCTACGACTGTGAAGAAGCCACAAGCTGATCAAGAATAGGGGCATACATTATAATAAAATGTTATAGGAGCTTCAAGAAGCAGAAAAGCAAGGTTCAACTTGCTAACTTGTTGAATCCTTAGCCAAGAAGAAAATGAAAGTCCATCATGCATGAAGTGTAAAGTGCAGGCGGTGGAGTCCAGGCGGTGGAGATGTGTACAAATATATGTACTTACGTGAGTTTATTTTGAGAGAGAGAGAGAGATAGCTTTAGAAGCATATAGAAAGATAGAGAGTTTTAAGCTTAGCAAAGCTTGTGTGTACTCCATATTAAGCCTTCGCAAGGCATTTTAAGTACTATAATCTCTATTTGTGTGTTTACACTCTCTCCTTACCAAATCCTTCAAAGCTCGTTTATCTTTTGGTTCTAACGCACGCTACATTTTATAGAAAGGTTTCTTTAGCCGGCCCTTTTTCTCTGAAAGGGTCTCTTTTCTTCTTTTCTTTTTTCGGTTTTTGGGAAAGGACAAACGAGTTCATTATTACTCAAATTGACGACATTCCTAAAACATCTCTAACCTACGCAAATTGGGTCTCGTCCGAACTTCGAGATTGCCTGAAAGTAAAACAAAAGAGGTTATCGGCTATAGAGCTGAAAGAAAAGATATTATACCAATTGAAGACGAACACATGTTAAAATTATGAGTGTATCTGTAAAACCCGATACTAGAGGAATTACATGGGGAAGGGGATGCAAATGAGTATGGCTATTTACAAAGACCAAAATCAGATTGCGGATACACGAGGCGCCAATATGGGCCGCACTGTCCAGGAAATACAACAAGGAATAGTTTCATCCACAAAATTCATGGAGATTTTTCTAAAATAATAAATGAAAGATTATCCAGTTAGCACAACTTGAAATAATTCCTTGTTTAAGTTTTCTATCAACTTAAAACACATTCTTCACCTCTTCCTATCATCATTATAAGAGGGCTCGTTGATCATTCTTTATTAGCAAAAGCAAAATTTTATCTAAACGAAGCTACATTGTGTATGTCAGTGATAACTTAATTTGATTTCTTGCACATTATTTTTTAATGAACTATTAACTGGATAAAATAGTAGCTGTTTTAATTTTTTTTTCTGAACTCGTACTATTTAATACACTTCTTATGATTCCTTTGTTTCAAAAAAGGCTAGCAAGGGTCTTTGCACATAATTTTCTTTGTTTAGCAAGGGGTAGCCTCGCCCAACCCTCGCCAAAGGCCAGCAAGGGTCAACTTGCCTATGGCCGACAAGGGTATCCTGCTCCTCACCCTTGTTGGCGACTAGCAACTCCACTAGCCATCATGGAGGTGGCCACTAGTGGCGGAGGGAAATAAGGAAAAAAGAGGAAGGAAAAGAAGAAAAAAAGGAAAAGAGAAGAATAAACAAGAAAAAAAAAAAAAAATAGTAATTAAAATTCTAAAAAATATTTCAAAACTTAACAATGGAATCTATGAAGTCTCATATGGCGACTTCAGCACTACCCAAAAGTTCATTTATTCTTATGGAGCATATGTACTAATGCACTCCCAACAAAGGAAAACCTCCATAAGAGGAAAGTAGTACTTGATCCACAATGTCCATTGTGCTGTAAAGCCTAAAAAACGCTTGAACACCTACTCTTTTTGTGTGAATGGACAAAACCATGGTTAGATCCTCGAATAAAGCTGAACACAACTACGGAAGAGATCCCCAAAATGGATAGATGGCTCATAGAGAACCTAACCTCCCAAGATGGGTCAAACCCAAATGCACTCATGACTTTTTTTTTTTTTTTGGGTGGTATAATATGGTACTTTTATTCATTCATAAACAACGAGGATCACAAGAAACGATAGATAAGTTTCCAAACATAAAATTTCCAAGAGGGGTAAGGGAGGAAAATACATCCAATTTTGAGGGAGAGTTTTGGTCCAGTGAGCCTTGGCGAGCCAATCTGCGGCCTTGTTGGCCTCTCGAGAGCGATATGCCAGCGCCATCGAGTCGAGTTGGACTAATATTCCTTTACATTGCTCTATTATATCCTTCACGTTCCAAGGGTCTTCAGCCCAACCCATGATACTTTCCACCAAAGTCAAACTATATGTTTCGCACTCTAGCTTCTCATTTTGTACTTGCTTTGTCCCAACTGTTCCCATGTGTTCCTCCTTTTTCAGCCTCAAATACTCCAGCCCGTGCAGAACAGCTAGGGCTTCAGCTTATAAAGAGGATGGCACATGAACCTCTTGCACGAAGCCATCGATGACTATTTTGGCCTGATCTCGTAAGATTCCAACGACTGAGCCTAGGAATTCTCCTTGTACCCATGAGCAATCAACATTTAATTTCATTGATCCTCTCCCCAACGGCGTCCACTTGATCGGTAAGTTCAGATTTGTGGGTTTCTTTGCTCCATTTTTCTTCTACCATCTGCTGAAGTTCTTTACTTATGCTTCCACTATGTCAACAATGGAGTCCGGATCTAGTGGCTTGGCTCGAAATATGAAGTTGTTGCGAGTTTTCCATACTAACCAGAGCACCACCACGACCAACTTGTTCTTAGCTAAGTCATTGCTCCCTTCGAACCTCTTCGATAGCCACTTATCAAACCTAGAAATAGTGTAGGGATTGCAACTTAGGTTGATTCGTGGGTCTATCCATATGTGTTTTGTTCACTTGCAAAGCAAAAACAAGTGCTCAATTGTCTCTGAATGGGTGTTGCAGAGCAGACAAATTGGGTCAAGTAACCCCTTCCTTCTATATAGGTTCTTTTTTGATGGTATAGCATCTTGACAGATGCTCCAAATAAAAGTTCGCATTTTCGGGGGGATAGTTAAATTGTAGATTTTAGTCCATATGGTTGTAGAAGGCTAGAGCAAACTTGATACTCTATTTGGTTCTATTTTTGTGGTTCGGGAACAAGCTCTATTATAGCCGCTCTTTACTGTGTACATTCCTGATTTGTTGCCTGTCCATACAAGATTATTACCTTTAGGGTAGGGTTGATTGGGATAGCAAGGATTTCGTTAGCTAGACGATCTTCAAAAAGGTTCTAAATCTTTATTTCTTTCCATCCCCAGCTTTCTTCATTAATAAGCTTAGCCGCCATTATAGGGTCATCTTTATTTGTCAAACTGCCGATCACACCTGATGTAAGCCATTTGTGCTCTCATGTTCGAATTGATTTTCCATCACCCACCCTCCATTCTACCTCCAATTCTATGGCCTCTCTCCCTACTAAAATGGTTTGCCAACCCCATGATAGGCGTTGCCCTTTTCTTACCTTCCACAAGTCTCCATTTGGGAAGTAGACACCTTTTAGAATCCTGCTCCATAGAGCTGAAGGGGATTGAGATAACCGCCAAGCTTGCTTACCTAGCATTGCTTTGTTGAAATTTATCAAGTCTTTAAATCTAAGCCCCCCTTCATCCTTTCTAGTTTTCATTACTTCCCACTTTTTCCAATGCAATCATCTCCTTGAATCATTTTGTTTCCACCAGAAAAAGGTGATTCTTCTTTCGATAGCATTGCATATCGAGACGAGTATTTTAAATATCGACATCGCATATTAAGGAATGGCTTGTACTGTCATGCCTCAAACCTCCATATCCATCGGTGGTCAATAGAATTTTGTGATGTTCCCAAAACTCATCTCCGACCTTTTTCATTTTATTGTACATGCGGAAGCAGATTAACTAATGTCCTAACAACGACATACATGGAATAGAAAAGCAGCACAACAATTTCCCAAATCAAAGCACACTTTCAAAAACATCTCGGGTTCTTATACAGAAGGTCTATCTAAGAAAAAGCTACTAAGTCATTTATGCTCCTGACCCTTCTGCTTCAAGCTCTTGGTTCTTCACACTAGGGACCTGAAAATGGTTATACAATAACCAGTGAGATATAAATCTCAGCAAGTCCTCCCCCTAAGCCCCGATTAATACACCAACTCAACTCGGAGTACCTCTTTAGAACCACCCCACAAACATATCAAAGATCAACAACCAACACTCAATAGTCGGTTTGCATGCAATCTTACTTGATATGCCATACTCTGCATGTTGAATCTTAACACAATACACGCAATGCAATGCACATGCCCATTAGATGATGCAGTTCATCAATCATATATGAGTCGCATCACAAGCGATCTCATATGGCCATTGCCACACCCTGCACGTTATCGGTTCATGCGTGCATGCCATAAACAATATGCTCAACTTATGCATAATTGGAACTAATGATGCCATGATTTTCATACTCTCTAGCACTTTAGTGCGCCACCTATCCCTCATCAATCGATCACATGGGTCCCGATTATAAAGTAAAATCGTTATGATATGTCTCATACTGTGCCACACAATTTTATCCCATAATAAAGGCCAACCAACTCAACCCTCACTCATGCTCCAGTTATTAATGACCTACCGGCCATAGCTAACTTTCCAGTTAGTGATCATCGATCTCAATACTCATGTGTGCTCTAGTTATTAACGACCTCCTGGCCATGGCTAACTTCCCAGTTAGCAATCATCCGACTCCCGCTGGGCTATCGATGAAAATCGGGCTTCGTCTTGCCCCGTCGGGCACGGCTACGTTTAGAACTCCCGTTCAGACAATATCCCCAAAGAGAGACATCGTTCTGGAGTCTATTGCAACCGGCTTCTGACTCCCGCCGGGTATTGCCCCCAAACTCCCATTAGGTGACGGTTAAACTTTTAATCACGCAAGTTCACTACTAAGACCTCCTTCTTATCTATGAGCATTTTATCAATGCACAATGCTTGCAAATATAATTTCAAATTGTTTTCCCCTAAAGGCGGTCCATTTCGGTGTCCCTTGGACAATACATATTTCCCTTTTTTTGTGAAATTCACTCAATTGATGCGGATGCTCATGCATTTATACACTCAAATCACCTCATAAAATCAAAGCACATGAAATTAGGCACTTTTTATTTTCGGGTGAACAGTGTTTTATGAACAGTAACTCGTGAACAGTATTTCGTATGAACAGTAAATTTCCAAAATTAAATAACTAATAAATTAAATCCAGAATTCATTGAAAACACTAATTGAAGCAAGCAAGGAATCAAGAACCATCACCAAAGTAAAATCGATCCTAAATGACAAAAACCGAGCTACTCGCGTGTCTCCAAGTTTAAATCCAGAAACCTAACCAAACGAGTTCAGAAAATTTCTAAATTTGAATATGTTGTAAACGACACATAAAAAAATTATTTTTCATGCAGACACCTTAACTCAGATCCTTCTAGATTCAGCTTAGTAAATCGCTCAATCCAACACCAAAAATTGGGTCCGTTTCCAGAAAGTCTATTTTCCAAAATCAGTTCGGTTCGAGATCCAAAACATGTCCGTTTGATATGAAATTTGAGTATGTTAAATCAGAATATGTAACAAACAACTTTTGTAAAGAAACCATTTTGAAATTCGAACTCTAAGAGTTGATAAAAACTCCTATAATCCTAAAAGGTCACAAGTTTTAGTAAAAACTAAGGTTCTGTTTGAAAATGACGGAGCTGATATCTCCTTCTTTTGAATCTCTAAAAACCTTAGAAAAATATATGCTGTAGCTAAAGATGTCTAAAAATTTTCTCTGAGTGATCAACCTCAAATTCGCAACCCATTTCGATCTACAAAAATGGCAAACAGCGAGCGTCTAGAGATCCGAATTGCAGGGAGTCCACTGATTTAGACTAATCCATCTCAAAGGTGTTAATCTCACTAATTAGATTAACACTAATCCATTCTAAGGCTAATTTAACCATTCTAAATTATCATTAATCCATACTTAAACTAATATAAACAACCCCTAAGCATAAATTAACCTCCAAGCAAGTTTAGGCACTAATCAAAAGATTATAAGCTAAACTCAGCCATTAAACGGGCCGGAGACACGGACGCGGCGGCAACAACGAAGGCTACGCACTAGAACCTCAACCACGAAAATCTAAGGCTATCCCAAGACTGAAACAGCAGCCATAAGCTCAAACTCCCTCTGCAACTCCAAGAAACCGAACAACATAGGAGGAAAAGGAGTGAAACGGCTTCACTAGAGCTCTAGCGAGCTGGTGGTTGGCAACCGGCGACACCTGGGGGTCAAAGGGGACTTGCTGGTAGTTGGAATGGGTAGAGGAAGGGTCGGAATGGGTGGAAAAACGAAGAAAACACGAAAAAGTTCCTCAAAGCGAACTCCAAGCGGTCCAACAAGCGGCGGCTTCTCGCTGGAGGATGGGACGGCCAGCGAATCTTTCCAACGAGCGGCAAGGTGCTCCCCGTACAAACTGGATGTGCTAAAGACGATGGTGGGTGGCACGAAGGCAACTTTTAACTCAATTTTTCACATGAAGGTCAGTTAGAGCAGAAACTGGCAGAAGGAGAAAATAGGGGAGGAAAGAGTCTAGCTATGGCTCCGATGGCCTAGGCGGTGTGCGATGGCCAGGGGGAGGGTGCTGTTGGCTTTCCTCTGGTTTCACAAGCTCTCTCAATACTTCAACAATGGAGAAAGGAGGGGGAAAAGGGAAGAAGAAGTTTGCTAGTCAAGAAGGAGGCCACAAAATATCCAATGCACTTGAGTTCTTGCCCCACCAACTGGTCTGTCATCCTCAGCCCTTTGACAGCCCATAAGCTTCCTCAACAAACTTGCCAATGGGTCCAAAATGTTAAGGTTTCATTCAATTTCTCTTCCAATTGAGTCAAGTTGAAGTCCATAAAATTCACCAATGTTCCCACAATTAATTCCACATTTTTCCTTGTCCATAGATCCCACTTGATGACCAAAAATACAACCAAAGGTTGGCCTATGATTTTTCCGGTCCAAAATATCCTTTGAATATTCATCGAAAATCTCGGTTTGCAAAAAAATCTTCGAATGATGAGTCGACATTCCTAAAATGAATTGTGACATTATAGAACATTAAATTTCTAAAATTGGATTAAAATTCACGATTAATTTCAATCTAGCACGATTTTAATGCATCTTAATCTACTGGGTAGCTTTTACGAATTTTTGGCGCATTTGACCTGTAGTTGATTATTTTATAGCCACAATGTACATCTTCGATACATTAGTGACTCTCGATTGTCATGAAAATCTCAAGATTTCAAATACGAGCACAAGATACAGAAAAGACAGAATAATCAATCCAGTATCGTTCGACGAAAATTTTGCAATCAGGTGGAATCACCCACTCACTAATCACATATCTTAGTCAAATCGACTTATTTCTGATTTCTAATTGATTTTGACGGTTCCGTATTGACCCTTGCAAATTAGCACGGTCAAGTAGTTGGTTCCTAATCGAATTCTCGAGTCTGTAGCGCTAAAATTCCTTAACGGTTTCACCCGATAGATTAGTTAACTCGTGAGTGGTCAACTCAGATAAAAAGGCTATAGGCGCGTCGATGAAAAGCCTGACTCATTCAATTGAAAACAGAAGTGGAAAATCAGGATGTCACATGCACTATACTTTTTATTAGGGTTTCTTTGCCTGCTTTGGATAGTAGCTTTTCTTTCTAGCCCTCAAGCTGCATGTTTACTCTAGCTAGGATCTAGGCAGACATCTTTTTTTTTTACTGGCCCCAATTCGTTGAAATGCCAAAATATTTCCCTGTCTTATCTATAATCGGTACTTTGAGCTCTTGAGCCATGTTCCTCTTTAGATTTAAAGGGCATCCACTGTTGAAACATACTCTTGATTTGTTTAGGTTTATGGCTTGACTTGTTGCGAAGCAATACTGGTTTAAAACGGCTACTAGATTTTGACATTCTCTAATAGTCCCATTGAGGAAAAAAATAGCATCATCTACAAAGAGTAGGTGTGATAGGGTAGGGTAGTACGTGTTCAAAGTTATTCCTTTAAGGCTCCCATCTTCCATGGCTTTGTGCATTAGCCATTATAGGACATTCGCCACTAGAATGAAAATGTAAGGGGAAAGAGGGTCGCCTTGTATGATTCCCTATGATGGTGTAAAATATTGCATAAGCTCCCCATTAATCTTCACACTAAGGGCGCATTTGGTAACGATTTTGCTCCCGATAGTAAATTCTGATTAGAAATAATTCTTTTTTATTCTGTTCCCGGGAACAAATTCTAAGTATTTTAAACCGTTTGGTAACTGTCCAAAATTTCTAATTCTAGAATAGAATTACGTTTGGTACCGTGCTCATTGATTATGTTCCAAATCAATTTCTTTTAATTTTTAAATAATTTTTATACTTTTATACTTTTTTCTTTTCTTTTTTCATTTTTTCATTTTTTTCTTTTCTTTTCTTTTTTTTCCTTTTTCTCTTATTCTTCTTCTTCTTCAGGCCAATTGTCGGACCAGTGACTAGCCAAACGAGGGTCGACGACCTCACCGGAGCGTCGCTAGCCCTCGATGACGTTGGCCCTTGTCAGTCGAGCCTCGCCGACAGTTGGGCAAGGCTCGCCCAGCCCTCACCCAGCCTCGTCAGGGCTGGGCGAGGCCTATCTGGCCACCGACGGGAGGGGGGGCGAGGCCTGCTTAGCCACTGGCGAGGCTCGCCCAGCCTCACCGAGGCCAAACGGGCCTTGCTCAGCCCTAGCGAGGCCCGCCTGGCCACCGGCAAGGCCGAGCTTCGCCGAATTGGTTGTCGATGATCGGCGAACAGCGGTGGGCGGCGACAGATGGCGGCAACGGGCAGTGGCAAACAATGGCAAACGGCAACAAAGGAGGGGAGAGAAGAGTTCCACTTTTTTTATTCTTTTCTTTGTTCCCGGAACAAGAATCAATTTTTTTTTTTTTTATTCTTGATTCTACTCCAAATCTATTTCTGAAAACAAAAATTTTACCAAACTCGATTTTGTTCCCAAACTGATTCCAAAAACAAAAAATCAAAATCAAACACCATTTAAATGGTTACCAAACAATGCCTAAAAGACACTGTTGACACACATTGCATGATCAATGTTACCCATCTCTCGTAAAATCCCATTTTCAACATGTATTCTCTCAAAAAGTCCCACTCAACTTTGTCATAAGCTTTTTGCATATCCAATTTCAAAATCACTTGAAAATTCTTTTTTCTCTTTTTAATTCTCAGCTGATGGATAACTTCTTGAACTATAAGTATGTTGTCTTGGATTTGCCGACTTTTTACAAAAGCACTTTGTTCAAAAGCTATAATTTCTGGGAGCCATGACTACAACCTATTAGCCTCACTTTTGATATAATTTTGCAGCTAAAATTACATAGGCTGATAAGACTAAATTGGCTTATGCTTTCTGGATTTTTGACTTTCGGTATTAGAGAGATATGCGTTTTGTTTAGGGTAGGGTCAAGAGTACTTGTCACGAAGAAGTTCTGTACTAGCTGAAAAATTTTGTGCTTTAAATCCTCCTAATAGTGCTAGTAAAATTGACCATTTAGTTCGTCGAGACCTGAAGCTTTAAGTGAACCCAATTGGAAGACCGCTTCTTTAACTTCTTCAATGGATACATTTGCCATCAGCTTTGCATTAATTTTTTCATTTACTAGACTGGGACACTGATCTAGAATTGATTGAGAATTCCTCAGACCCACCGACTCGTATAGTGTTTGATAAAAGTCCCCTATGTGTTGCTTGAGTGCATTCGACTCCCTACACCAGGTTTCTTCATCTACCTTCAACATCGCGATTCCATTCATCTGCCTTCTTTGCACTGTTGTGGCGTGGAAGTACTTCGTGTTGCTATCTCCCTATTGAAGCTAGTTGATGTGCGATCCTAGCCCCTAGTATTTTTCCTTCTGTCTCCATAGTTTGTCAATTTGGGCGGTAATATTTTGAGGTTCCTCCTTGCTAAAGCTTCCTGAAGTTATATTAGTAATCTCTAATAGTGTCCTCTTTAGCTTCCTAATTCTAGTTGATGCATTGGAGAACTTGTCTTTACTCTAGGTTGCTAGTTCTTTAGAGATTTTTTGAACTTTTTCAGAGAAGCTGTTATCATTTGATAAATTTCCATTCAATGTTCTCTTTATGATCTCCCTGCATTCTTGATCTTCCAACTAGTAAGCTTCGAGCTTGAATTATTTTTTTCTTTTCTTACTTTCAGGATAACACAATAAGAAGTGGGCTGTGGTCTGAGCCAATAACCGATAGAGCCTGAATCTCAGCATTTGGGAAGGTAACCCTCCAATCCATAGTGCATAGAACTCGATCTAGTTTTTTTTTTTTTTTACCAGGTCCTCTCCTTCTCTATTATTCGCCCAAGTATAAGCAAACCATTTACTATCTATATCCATTAGGCTGCAATCATGTAAGAGTTCACAGAAGGCTGCTATGCAGTAGTGGTTGGCTTCTCTCTTTCCTACATTCTCTCAAATGTACAAAATTTCATTGAAATCCCCCGTACAAATACACGAGAGTAGGTTATTTGACTAGAAATCCCTCAATTTTTGCCATAAAAGTAGCCTCTCCCCATAGTTCATAGGAGCATGGAGGAAAGTTATTCTTATTTGACAGCCATTAGTCAGGTCTTTACATTCCAAATTGATGAATGCTTTAGTGCTAGAATTCACTCTTAAACCCACATCTTCACTCCATATAAGTGTTAATCCTCCTATGATGCCTTCCGGATTTTCTAAAAATATATTTGGGAACTTCAAGCATCTTCTAACATCCTCTACCATTGTCTCCTTGTTCTTGGTCTCCATTAAAAAAATCAGGTTAGGCATTTCGAGAGCTACAAGAGCTCTCAGCTCTTGAAATGTCAGGGGGTTGCTTAGCCCTTGATAGTTCTAACTAATGATCCTCATAATATCTCCGGTGGCTTATTAGGGCTAGTCACCGAAACCCAATCATTTCCTTCTTTTACTACCTAAATGGGGGTCTCCAATAGCTCCATATCGTAGATGATAAGTGGGATAGGGTCTGCTATTCTTTTATGTTTTTTAGCCCTTTAGATCTTCAAGCTTTTCTTGCTGTTGATTTCCTCATTCAAAAGTTTCGATTTGGGAAGTTCAAGGCACATTATCTATTTTCCATCATCTTTTTTTGTTCATGGAGTTGGAGCCGAGCTTTCCATTGTCTTGTTAAAAGATGAATTTCCTGCCCTTTTCTTGTTGCGAATGGGAGTCTCCCTTATCTCCAATTCATTTCTAACCACTATTTCCATTCCATATGTTATGGCTGGTGCTTCGGGGACTGATTTTTCAGCATCTGTATTTGTTTCTAGTTTCTACCCTTGCCTTCCCTACTTTGTATGGACCATTTCCTTTAGAATCCACCTGTATTTCCAACACTCTTCCCACCATTTCAACCAAATCAACAAACACTTCCTCTCTAAACCACCCGGGAGGTATCCCACTTATTTGTACCCAGAATGTGCAATGGGAAAAGTCATAACAATGCTCTGGGATCTCTAGTTCACATTGTTTAAGGACTAAAAGATTGCTAGCGAAGGACCAAGGGCCTATTTTTATAATTCTCTCTTCATCCTCCTTCGATTGAAATACGAAAGAGAAAAATCCTGGCTCCTTTTGTGAGCAAACAACTAAATCTGTTTTCCATACCTTCTTCATTATGTTGGAAAAAGCTTGAAAGTTAACATTAGGTTTTGAGAACAACTTACCAAATAGAGTTTGTCTGCATTCCCTCCTTTTATTGGAAGGGATTTCTATCGATACTTCTACTACATCATTGTCTGACCAAAGATGGTCTAAGCTTTTACACAGAGTTGCGGCAAGTCATTCTCTATCTCACTTTCCATCTCTCCTTTCTGCAAGGTCTCGACTTGTAGTCACTTCGTTTTGCTTGCTTGAAATAACACCTAGATGCCAGATAAGGAGGCTTCCTATGATGGCTTTCGTAGAGGTCCACCGTGATGATTGGTGGGCTAGATGGATTTGCTTTTGGGTTCTTTTGTCTTTGGGGATTTTTGGGGTAAGAATGAGGTTAGATTGAAGGGAGCTCTGTGAAAATGGGTGTGGGATTTCTAGAAATGGCTAAGCGATCTAGGTTGAAGTAAGTGTTTAATGGGAGGAGGTCCTTCGAGAAAGAGTTGCAGGGGAAAGGGTAGAGGGCAGGCTGAGAGGATACATCTATGGAGTTAGGGTTTCTTTGGTGGATATGCAAGAGGAAGAAAAGGCTTAGGGTATGTTTGTTTAAAATTGTTTCTGTTTTCCAAAACACAAATTTTTGTTATTTTGTTCTAGGGAACAAAAAAAAAAAACAGAAACGTGTTTATTTACACTTTTGTTGCCGGAAACAAAAAATCTTTTTTTTTTGTTCCTGGAAACATATTTGAAACAGAAATTAGAAGTAAAAAAAAAACTTGTTTCTTGTTCCCGGGAACACTTTCGAGAAACACTTTTTTTTTCATCTCATTTTTCTTTTTATTTTTTCTCTTTCTTTTCTTCTTCTTCCTTTTTCTGGTCACCGGCCTTGGCCATGGTTAGCGCCAACAACCGGCCAAATGAGGGCCGGTGACCTCACTGAAGCGTCACCGACCCCCGGAGAAGCCGAGCCTTTCCGTGGCTTGTCATGGCCACGCGAGGCTCGGCCTCGCCTGGGCTAAGGGAGGCCGAGCTTGCCCAGCCATTGGCGAGGCTCAACCTCGCCGGGCCACCTCCAGGATGGCGTCGCCTAGCGGTGGCCTGGCGAGGCCACTAACGTGATGCTTGTTTGAGACCATAAATGGACTTTTAAAGTTTACATACCATATGCTCATTTCCGGCTTCTTTAAACCCTTCAAGTTTCTACATATATACTTTTTCATCTATATCTCAGTTTTAAAAAGCTGTCTTGACATCTATTTGGTGAAGCTTTAAGTCAAAATGAGCCACCAATGCCATTATTATCCGAAAAGAGTCTTTAGTAGATACTGGAGAAAAAACTTCAGTATAATCAATTCCTTCTATTTGTGTATCCCTTTGCAACTAACCTTGCCTTGAATCTCTCTATATATTGCCTTTATTATCTTTCTTGGTTTTGAATACCCATTTGCAGCAGATCGGTTTTTGCCCATCAGGCAAATCAACAAGTTTCCATACTTGATTAGTTGACATGGAAATCATCTCATCATTCATCGCTCCTAACCAATTATCTGCATGATCACTATTAAGTGCTTCTTTGAAAGTCGTCGGATCAACTATATTTCCAATGTCAAAATCAGTTTCTCCAATATATACATGATAATCATTTAGAGGCGTTGGTCTTCTTTGTCGCTATGATCTTTGCACAGGCATTTCTGGAGCCCCATCATTCGTCTGGGAATTTCATTTGTGATAGAAAGATCTACCGTCATACCTCCAGTATCTACTTCTTGCTGAATTTCTACTCTGGAAGGCTCTCGCATAGAATCATCATGCAAGATGGGCAATGGAATACATAACGTTTTGTTTGGTTCTTCCCTTTTGAAAGATTGAGAAGAACTCTTTTAAGCAACATCTAATTCCAAAATTTGGCAATTTGGGATTCAAAGATTTCAGTGCCACAAGTAGGACAATAGAACATATACCCTTTGGAATGATGAGGGTATCCAATAAAGTAACATCTTGAAGTCCTGGATTCGGTCTTCTTTTGAGAAGGATCATAAATTTTTACCTCTGCAGGACAACCCTAAACTCGAAAGTGATTCAAGTTTGGTTTTCTCCCTATCCACAATTCAAAAGGTGTTTTCGGCACCGATTTACTAGGTACACGATTCAATATATAAGTTGCTACTTTAATTGCATCACCCCATAAGTATTCAAACAAATTAGAACTACCCATCATACTTCATTTCATCTCCATAAGCGTGCGATTGCGTTGTTCAGCAACACCATTCTATTCAGGACTCCAGCATTGTATATTGAGCGACAATACCACAATCCTGTAAATATTTTGCAAACGGTCACATTTGTTGTCCAATCTCAGTCTATTGCCCATAATACTCACCCCCTCGATCAAATCTAACAATTTAGATAATTTTTCCCAATTGTTTCTCAACTTCATGTGAAATACTTTGAATATTTCAGGAGCCTTAATTTTCTTCTTAATTAAATAAACATAACAATAATGGGAGAAATCATCAATGAACATGATGAAGTACTTATTTCCACACAAGATGGTTGAGTACAGCCCATTAATGTTAGTATGAATTATCTCCAATAGATTTTGACTACAAGTAGCGCCTTTCTTCTTGATTTTAGTTAATTTTCCCCTTACACAATCAATACAAGTCTTAGTATCATCTGAATCAAGAGGAGGGAGAATATCAGCTTTAATGAGTTGCTTTACCCTTTCTTTGGAGATATGCCCTAATCACTTATGTCATAGCAATGAAGATCTTTCTTTGATTAAAGATCTCTTAGCAACATTATTCTCAACATTGAAAGAGTAATATGGTTTATCGGGAGATAAGGATAATCAATATAATCCATCAAACAAAACACAATTCCCAATAATTCTAGAATCATAACTCAAATCCACTATTTTATTCCCAAAGTAAAGACAATATCTAACTTTGTCAAGCGAAGAAAGAGATACTAAGTTTCTCCTAAAACTAGGATAATAAAAGACATTGTTCAAGATAAGCTGAAAACCAGAATCTAAATTCAAAACAACTGTCCCTAGGTGCTCCTCATCAACTCTAGTATCGTTTCCAACTTTAAGCTTTGACTCTTTCAGACTTGGATTCCTTAGACTTGTGAGACCCTATAAGGTAGTTGTCATGCCTTGATCCTCCAAGCGTGTACCATCCCTCATTGGTCGATTAAATAGCGACGTCTCAAGACGCGTCGTTGACCTATTCCTTTTAATGCACATACAGAAGTAAATAAATAAATCCTCAAACAACAACAAGATGAGATAGAAAAGCAGGACCACCAATTATCAAAAATCAAACCACACATTTATACATATCATACTAATTCATATACATTACTAGCCGATATTTACAAAGTCTACAAAAAGGTCGACTCTCCAAAACAAGCTGTTCGATGATCAGCTAGTCCGACTCGTTTGCTGATTCGATAGAGTCCACAGGGTCAAGGTGAGACGGTAGATCCTCCGCTACGCCATCAGGAGGGTAAGCTGGACCCTCGTCCAGGGCAACATCAATCACCACAGAGGGGATTTTGAAAGTCCTAAGGGGACCTAGTCTAAAGGGACCTAGTCTAACACCATAGGGAGGAACTAGGCTCTAAATCGATTAGGTATTTCCTGATGTGGAACCTTTTCGACCCAGACAGTGGTTACGACTAGCTCATAAACCCAAAAACCTCCAAGATCGAGAAAACTGGAAACTCGCTCTATAACTCTCATGGGATGACCATGACATTCGGGGGGATTCGCCATCTAAGAACCTAAAAATGTTATCCAACAATGGGGTGAGACGATGTCTTAGCGAGTTCAACCCCCTAAGACTCGATTAGGAAGAAAACACGCCATGAAGGCTGCCTAAGCATAATCATGAGTCAGAGGACTTACCTTGGCCTCGATTCCTTCCTGCAAGTCGATACAGTTCAAATAACCATCCAATCACTCACTTCACAAATCAATTTATCCCCTCAGATCGAATTATCGATCAATCGACTTAATCGATTCTATGTCATTGAGACCATTCCCTGGTCATCTCAAACAATACTATCTATAAAGTCCGATCATAATTAGGACTGCTCACTCTAAGCTAATAGTAGATAGTATAGCTCACTAGAAGCTGCCTAATTTACTGATATAATATACTAAATATGCTCACTAGAAGCTACCTCATATACCGTTATAGTATACTAAATATGATCGCCATAAGCTGCCTCATATACTGTTATAGTATACTAAATATGCTCGCCATAAGCTGCCTTACTAAATATGCTCGCCAGAAAGCTGCCTCATATACTGTTATAGTTCATATAATTGAATCACCATTTTTATCCTTTCCGATAAAAATAATTGTGTATGGGTACACGGTCGGCCTTAGCCAAAAATATAATTTTCTGTCACTTGAAAATCCCACAAATTTTAACTGTCCACAAATCCATTTTTGGCACTGTAAATCGACGCTCGGTGATTTTTTAAGAAATTAGTAAATTTTGGGATAATTACTCACAATCACAAATCACACTCAATTTACACAAAATAACAATTAATTAAATAAACAGATCACACCACTACAATCAGCATAAAATTATGATCACCAGCTATCTCGGTCTAATTTTCGGAAAATAAACAATAAATTAAATAATTACATAAATTAATTATTAAATACTAAAAATAGCAACTTAGGCTTGTAAAGCCTAATTGAAAGCCGACATGGGCCCAGAAAATTTTCGAACCACTCTAGATAAATATTAGAGCTTGTCTAGGCTCTAATTAAACTACTCTAACAACCTAACATGCAATAACGATTAATTAAATTGCTAATCTAATCTAACTATCTACCTAATCCAACTTAGCCTAAACTAATCAACCATTAAACGTCATTAACTTACTAAGCAAGGATTAGTGAGTTAAACTCACTTGATTAGTGATCCGCTCGGATCAAAACGACGGGGATGCAGAGGGGCCTAACAAACTCCAAAGCGGGATCAAGACAGGCTTGAAAATGAGCCTTGCTGCCAAAAAACCCTTACTGGTTTTGGATTCAAAACTTGGGCTGAAGGAGCTACAACGGGCGGCTGGTTCAGGCACGGCTTGGGCTAGATTTGGAGGCCACAGGTGAGGGTGCAGCTTGGCGTCACGACTGAAACTGCGACTGCTGGGCTCATTGGATATGGACGGGCGAGAGCTGCGACTGGGCTGCGAAGATGGGCCGAGATGAACAGATGGAGGGGCAGCTTTGGTGGAACAAAGGTCAACACCTGAAGAAGAGACGCCACTGGTTGATTGGTGCAGGAAGAAGTGCTGGCATGTGGGCTGGGGTGTTGTCGTCTATGGGGCAGCAAAGAAAAGGGGGACCATCGAAGTAACAAGCTTTGGTGAGAGAGAGAGAGAGAGAGAGAGAGAAGCCCGCGAAGATGGAGAAAGAGGGAGGAGAGATAGGGATGTCAACTTCGGGGGGGGGAAAGAAAAGGAAAACGTGCAGGGAAAAGAAATAAAAAGAAGAAGCAGAAGGGGTTTGACGTTGGCAAGAGAGAGAGAAATAAAGAGAGGATAAAAATGGTTTAAAAGTCAAAGAGAGAAAGGCAAAGAGGGGACCAGCTTGCAGGGGGCTGTCGGTTTGGGGGGAGGAACTATTCGAGAGAGAGAAAGAAGTAGAGAGAAAAATGTGCGAGAAATAAGGGAAGAAAAGAAAGAGAGGCGCACGAAAAAGGGGGAGACCAAAGAAGGCAGGGAAATTAAAGACGCGAATGATAACCATTATGGCTAGAAATTGATTTCTGAAAGAGAAATAGATTTTTCTATTTCTATTTCTAGATGAGTTTATAAGCAAAAATATCCATTTGATAACGACACAAAATTTCTACTCTAAAAATAGAAATTCGTATGATAACGACACAAAATTTATCCCTTTTGAACGATGGTAACCGGCAGGCGGAAACCAGCGATCGGTGGCGGCAACAGCCGACGGGCGGCAATCGGTAGGCTACAACTAACGACCGGCGGTGGTGACAATGACGTTTAGCGACCAGCGGCGGCAGAGGCGACGACGATGACCGTGGACGGCGACGACCCGGCAGCCAAGAACCGATGGACGGCGGCCGGAGACCGACGACGACAAGCAGACAACAACGGCAAAATCAGAGAGACCGGCGGCCGGCAACTGACAACTGATGAACAGCGGCGGCGGCCATCAGCAAACGGTGGTCTGCAGCGATGAATGGATGATCGGTTCATAGTAAAGATGAACGATGAAAAGAATTTTTATTTTTCATTTCTATTCCAAAAATAGAAAAGTAGAAAATTTTTACTTTTAATTTATATTCCAAACCTAATTCTGTAACAAAAATATATTTCAGAAATATAAAAATGAAATAATTTTATCAAACGGATTTCTATTCCAAAAACAAATCTAGAATAGAAAAATTGTTTGTAGAACAGAAATTTTAGTTTGTCATGCACCCCCTAATAAAAACCTCATATACGTATCCAATCTTGGTCCCACAACTTTCATGTAAAAGGCTTGGTCCTCACTTGCTTCCTTGCACCATAATTCTCCCAAAATAACAAGTCGTGGTTAGCAAAAGTAACCATTCCTTTCAATTCTGAATTCTATTTTCTTTTTCTCGGAATCCGATTTTTGAACAAATTTCTCCGATTGAGGTCCAATTTGTTGAGGAAAAAGCCCACGAAATTTCCTTTCACCAAGTAGCTCACGCTAGAGGCCAAAAATCCCTTCAAAATGGTCAATCCGAATTTCCGTTCGTTTTCCGAATCGTCCAAATCGATTTTCCGTAAAAATCTCGAACTCACTAAAAATTCCTCAAAAGATAAGTCAATGATCCTAAAATGATTCATGACATGACAGGACTTTCAATGTCTAAAATCAAATTCAAATTCGCGGTTAATTTCAATCTGACGCGATTTTAGCGTGACCTAACCTACCAGGTAGCTTTTAGGAATTTTTTATGCAATTGACCCATTGTTGATTTTCTTCGAGCCACACATACCTCTTTGACACATTGGCAACTCTTAGTGGTTGTGAAAAACTCCAGGTTTCAAATACAGACATAAAGTACCCAAAATGACAGAAAATCTGTCTAGTGCCAATCGACGAGAATTTTGCAATCAGGTAGAATCACCCACACTGTGATCACACATCTCAGTCGAATCGACTTATCTCCGATGTCTAATCAATTTTTAATTGTGCCACAATGCCCTTGTAGACTAGCACAGTCAAGCAGTCGATTCCTTGTTGAATTTTCAAGTCTATTGCGTTAAAATCCCTTAATGGCTTCACTTGATAGGTCAGTTATCTCATAATTGGCCATCTTAGAAAACAACACTATAGACGTGTCGATGAAAGGCCTAACTTATCCAATCAAAATCAGGATGTCACAGTAGTAGTCACATGAATAGTAGCACCAAAATCAAGCCACCAAGAATCCAAAGAAGCATCAACTAAATTTGATTCAAAACAAACTAACAACTTACATTGGTAACTTTCTTTTCTTACTTTTAGCCAAACTTGGAACTTGTAGCAATTGGCTCTCTTGTGACCCTGTTTCTTGCAGTGAAAACACTTGAAATCGAAATCTTTATCTCCATTTCTCTCATAGTTCATTTTTCTTGAAGTCTTGGCCTTTCTTTGAACCATGAGCATTTGACCCTTTAGACTTCCATTTGCCTCTAGATGAACTCAACTTGGCATTGGCAATTAAGTGGGCGAACTCATACTTTTTCCTACTTTAACTTCTTTTCCTCGGTCACACACTTGGTAATCAAGGCATTAACACTCCATGTCTTATTCTGAGCATTATAAGCAGTCTTAATCTAGCTAAATTCAACTGGCGGAACATTTAAGGTGTGATGCACAATATAATTTTTAGAAAGAATAATTTCATGGGCCTTAAGTTTGGATTGAATGTGGACCATCTTCTGTATAAATTCTCTAACATCCATAGCAGCATCATACCTCATATTCGGTAACTCACTCAGCAAGTTCCCAGCTTCAGTCTTATCTAAGACTCTATATCTTTCTCTCACTGCTTCAAGGAATTGTCTAGCATTTGTATCTTCCGACAAACCACTAATGAGATGCTCAGCAATGGACCTCTTCATAGCAATGAGGCTTAGTCAGTTAGATTTTTTCCATCTAGTATAATGGGCCTTTTGATGTACAGTACTTTGATCATTGAGCCTAGCAGGTTTATCCTCACGTAAAGCCAAATCCATATCAACGATGCCCAAAGCAAACTCTATATCTTGCTTCCATCTCTTGAAGTTTGATCCAATTAACATTTCAATCATGGCATTGTTGTTATTTACAACAAAGGTAATTGTTTGTCACACATAATACAATAAGAACAATTATGGACAATAAGTAATTCAACAAAAATAATTAGTACATTATAAACTCCCCTTTAAGCAGAGTGTATAATGCACCATTATTTTTCACAACATGAAGTTTATAAAGCAACAACAATGAAAATTACATATAATTGTCAAGGATACATCCCCTTTGGACAGACAAATCATTTAAATTATATCTCCACAATATCAATATAGAGGGGAATTACATATAATTTTTAAAACATTTATCTCATTTGGACAGATAAATATTTTTCAATTATACATCACAATCTTTCAAATATGGGAATTAATCTTCATGATTTTTGTCAACTTAATATACACAATAACCCCATTTGGGCGAGCAATTGTATATATTAATTTTTATCAATAGGAAACTCCAATAATTTATGCCCGAAATTCATCAAACAATATGAAACATTTTACAACATGAGCTTCCAAAGATCATATTGCACTTTTCCAAACAACAATTTTTGCCACAATTTTTTTTAAAATTTTTATTTTAATATTTTAGACCCACCCGCGGGCCCTTACCCGCGCCCAGCCCATAGACCAGCAAGAGCCTACACAGGCCACTTGGAACGGGCCCATCACTTCTTTTAATAAATTGGCCCACAATTGGGCTATCGGCCCAAAGGAAATTAGATTGGGCTCACGCCCATTAAAAACAATATTAGGGTTCTGGGCGTAGCCCAGAACCTGAAAAAAAAAAAAAAAAAAAAAAAGAAAGGATGCCCATCCATAAGTAAGGGTTCTGGGCATAGCCCAAAACTTCAAAAACGTTCAAAAAAAAAAAGGATGGGCTGTTTTAAATGGCCCACAAAATTTAAAGAAAATATGGGCGAAAGCCCATATTTAGGCCCAGGCCCGGCTGGAGGTCTTCTTCAACCTCCAGCCGGGTCCCGACCCCCTAAAATTCAGAAGGATCTCATAGTCATTCCCCGACGACACGCCACCCCTCTTTCCAGCCCTCAAGCTCCTTCCCATTCCTAGTGCCACGGAGTCTTTTCGCATGATGCAGTAATTTTGTTTAGCCATTTTACGGATTCCACTCATTCCTCGGATTTGCACAAAAAGTGCTGGGAACTGCTGGTCCGACAACATCGCAATCGCCCGAGAGTTTCCTCTCCCAAAGCACCTGACCAATGAAATGCACGTTCGTGAAAATGAACGACATTCTCCGACCATAAAAATGATCGACTCCTCTGGCTCTTAGATTCTCAGGGCATCTTGCATGTCACCATTGTAACGGACTCTTCTCTCTCTCGAGCGGTTCGTCATAGCAGGCGGACCACTCGAAATTTTTCAAATTCCGGTGACGATTATCAAGGGACCCTAAGCATATCCCATATGCTCAAGACGTCCAATAAGGTTGGGCCCAATGAACAGGGAAACATGCAAATCGATAGGCCCAATGGGCCTTTTGTTGCTTTTATATCGTACTCGTAAGAAGCTTAGGCAGTACTTCGAGTTTGCTGCGACGCCTTGAACGCAAATTTCTCTAGGCGAGGATGTAAATGCAAATCTTAACTTCAATGAAAGTACCGTCCCATGGTAAAGTGTGTACGAAACTAGAATTTGAAACTGACAATAGACAAATCGGTTCTGAGAGTAAGGTAATTGAAACTGACAATAGACAAATCCGTTCCGAGAGTAAGGTACAAGGTTATTAATGAGCTCCCATTAGTCCTCTCGGAAGTCACATGATTCAGCTCCGTCAAAAGAAGTAGAAAAAAAAAACCTTATTTTGGGATTTAAAAATAATTTTTTTCTTTTTTTTTCTTTTCTACTTGTTGCTCGTCGCCCACTATCGACCACCCCCCACCACCAGTTGCCCATTACCAAATTAATTTAAAACAATGTGGAAGTCATTTTTCTCTATTTGACTAAGCTTTTCCTTATTGATTGAAAGTATTTTCCTTGACTAAATTAATTTTTGTGCACTAAACACTGAAATATCTTAAAAACTTTTTTTGGGAGGTTTATTTCTTCCTTGAAACAAATGGAGCCTTAAGTTATTTTTTAATATAAAATCAGAGGTTACTCAAAATCAACCTGATCCTTCTCAAGTTCAACTAATTGACATGCTTCAAGTTTAAAAATATTCAAATGGAGTAACTCGAAAACCTAACAAACTAATTGAACTTTTACATATCGAATTACATATAGGCATTATTGAACGCTATGAACAATTAAAGAGTACTGTTTTTAGATTTGATTTTATGTAAGATTTGGGGCTCGAGCTCATATTGATCTCGTACGAAAATTCACCCAGTAGAAGAGTCGAGCCAAACCAAGCTTAACAATAGCATATATGTTTTCAGTTCGAATCTGTAGCACCATCTTTTCGAAAGTTCATCATACCAAAGGCAGGAGCTAATCAACTCCAGAACTAAAAGTTCAATTGCTGAAGATGATGCTGAGCAAGATATCCATAATGACATAAAGCAGAGTCGGCTAAATAATATATCCTATGGTCGAGCATAATTCTAGCAACTTTGTCGCGTGCTACCACACATACAATACGATCAGGAATCTCGGCCACACTCCACTAGGTCCTAAAGCAACCCACTCGTCACGAAGCTCGTACGAGGCATAAATCTTCATCACAACGTGAGAAGTTGCAGGAGCAGATCTCACCTGAAGTAGGCAGGATCGTGTTTGGCCTCTTTCCTAGTGGGCACCGAGCCTCTCCAAAATTCCGAGAAACCGCACAAAGTGCAAATGCTAAAAAAGGGATGGGAGTGATGGGACCGAGAAGTCAAAACGTAAACAAAAGCGCATTAACGCCAAAACGATATGCAAAAAAGTCAAGCCACTTGGTTGTGTCTCAACTTTCCCACCAAGTGAGAGCGGTGTAGCTGTAAAGATGAAACAAAAACTGCAAGTGAGATGATAGGGACACCACCACTGTAGCTGGATGCGTTCATTTGAAAAGAAGGAAAAAGGATTGACCAATCACTGGGAAAAGAAAAGGATGGATTAACAGTATTGACTAGGACATATCAGAAGAGATTCAGAGGGAAATTTCCAGTCCTTTCTCTTTCGTCCACTAAAACAAACCAGACAACATGAGCTGAAAATCACCCCCTCCAATTCCCTTACTTTTTCTCCGAATCTCTCCAACCAAAGGGTTGTGTACTTGATGACATGATTGAAGACTGCCACCCAGAATCTTGACACATCGGAGCCGACAAGAACCAAAACCATGCAATCGTTCTGCATTTTCTAACTATGTGCTGCAAAAATGTGATGAAAAAGCAACACAAAGCAACACGAATTCTAGAGGAAATTTCAAGACCATTCTCTACGCAAGCATAGGTGCACATGCATCAGTCATCACCCACGCTGCACATCCGCACACGCCCCCCCAACCAGCACACATAGAGAGAGAGAGAGAGAGAGAGAGAGAGAGAGAGAGAGTTCCCCTAAGCACTGATAACACGATTATGATCTTGAATTTCCTGATGAAATACAGGCAACGCACGTCTGCATTTGAGCATTAGACTAATCACATATTGGCATAAAATCTACCCCAGGCCAGTAACCAAAAGGAGGGAAAAATAAAAATTAGAGCCATAAGGTTCCTCTATTTCTCACTCCCCTCATGTCCAATTTCCCTCCTGTTTAACTATTCTTGGGCAGGACAAAGACCATCATATTGGACAGGCAAACGTAATCTCTCACCTTGTTTGAGTCAAAAGACCATATGGCGATGTTTCCAGCTGAGTAATGAAAGGCAGCAACGAAGCTACAGGAGCGTGATCTGCGGAGCCCTTGACACAATCTACAACTGAAAGATCTGTTTTTGTTGATGGTTGAGGGCATTGAAGCTAATCTTCAGCTTGTCCTGGACCTTCTCGTCAGGTATTTCCCTCAGATCGTCCAGAACAGACATCCAAAAAGCTTTGTTTTGGCGACAAAGTAATAAGCCTATGACTTCAAGAGCCAAGGGAATTCCTCCGGTCGTAAAAATCACTTCTTTTGAAAGACTGACATTATCATCACGAGGAGCATTTCTTCCGAAAGCATGTCTGCTGAAAAGCTTGAGTGATTGAACGTGATCCAACGGATTCACTTTGTACTCAAAAGTGTAATCAGCTTCTACAATGCCTCTGTTCCTAGTTGTCATAATAATTTTGCTTCCTGAGCCAAAGGAAACGTGCTTGATAGCTAGTTTCTCAAGTTGTTCCTTATCATTCACATCGTTAAGCACGATGAAGACTTTCCTGTTGGAAAGTCGATGTACAATCAGTTTGATCCCATCATCATCATCATCGATTCGGTCGTGAAAGCCCAAACCAAACATGTTAGATAATATTTGTTTCTGTAAGGCTACAAAGCCAAAGCTGCGTGAAGATTCCTGGACATTTTTCAGGAAGCAGCAATGACTGAAGAAGGAATTTAGTTTGTTAATTACAATCTTAGCAAGAGATGTTTTGCGGCTTCTGCCCATTTCCACGGAGTAGTACAAAGCGCATGCCTCCTGAGCCACGTCCAACAACTTCACAACCTCTTCCACTCACTCATCCATTCCTACTAAGGGCTTAGTGACACGTTTGTCTTTTACTTCAGCTTCGTCAAAATCTCTCGTATCACTGATTCAATAAAGTTCCAGTACCTGCCACGCTAGCGAGTTATTTAAGTCGAAATTGTAAATGATAACCTCGGGACACTCAGTAAGTGGCATTTTAAATTAAAATGACTTTCTAATCCTACAATTAAGCTCACAGAATAGACAGTGCACCCCAAAGGAAGAGACATTTTGGGTGCTTTTAGAACGCAACGTCTCTATGATTCTAGCAAATAATCATATGCTGGATATTATGAGCCTTTTTTATGTACTTGCCCTCGAAAAGGTAACACTTCCAACAGGCGATTGGGAAACTTGGTCTAGTGCCATCTAAGAATCTTTTGAAAAGGAGAGAAGGTAACTTTTAAGGAGGTAATCCATAATTTATGAACACGATGACATATAAAATTAGATCTGTCAACGAAAGAATTAGAGAAAAAACACAAATTCGAAAGAAATGTTCCTTGTCTTTATTAACCCATCCCCCCAGCTAAACTTACTAGAAGACAAATAGAAGTTTGACTGAATACTTACCCGGTTCCCGCTTTATTTGGTTTGGATGTAATCAAATGGTTGATTTTAGTTTTATAAACATGCTATTCATTCCACTTCAAACCGCCTAAACGAGATCTTATACAAACTTGTATTCAGTAAATTCCAAAACAAATTTATGGAGTGATTTAGGAAACTACATACCCTTTCTTTTTCAATTCCCATCCTTTGATTTGGGCTACACTTTTCAGTGCATCCTCCCACTTTCGCCTCTCTTGGCAGCCAAACTTTTCCTCGTGCTCCTCCAAAGCGCCAACATACAATTGAGACTTAAGCTTAACATCGCGAGGCTCCACATCATAGAAAATCGGCGTAATCTCCTTTTCGGATGGTTTGGATTTCATGCACTCCACCATGTGCGCTAGTTCACGAAGGCACCACGCACTCGAAGCATAACCTTTAGAGAAGATGGGTACGTAAATCTTTGATTTTTCAATGGCTATCGGTAATTCAACATGTATTTCTTTACCAACACGGAGCTCTTCCTCGTCGAGGAAAACGCGGATGTTTGCTTCTAGCATCATGTGATAAAGGCAATCCATGAATCCTTGTCGAGTGTCCGGCCCTCTGAAACTCAAGAAGACCTCGTAATCAATTGCAAAAGGCTCACCGTCACTCGTTCCAGCTTCCGAGCTCGTTCCCAAGTCCTTTGTCCGAAGTATCGTTTCCTCGGAATTTCCTATCTCAAAGTCCCTCGTCAATGAAAGCCCCCGTCTCATCGCCGACGACTCACCGCCACTCGTTCCAGCCTCCGAGCTCCTTTCCATGTCCATTCTCCAGAGTCTTCTTATTGCCTCAAAGTCCCTTGTTAGCGAACGTATCCGTTCCCGACATCTCTGTTCCTCACGTCTCTGTTGCTCAAGTATCCGTTTCTGGTCCCGAAGTCTCTGTTGCTCGAGTATCCATGTCTGTTCCCGAAGTCCCGGTTCTTCATATATCAGTTCCCGAAGTCCCTGCTCAAGTATCTGTCTCTGTCCCTGACTCTGTCCCTCTTCCTCAAGTATCTGTTCCCGAATTCTCGTTTGCTTCGGTTGCTCAATTAATTGTCCCTGTCTCTGTCCCTCTTGCTCAAGTCTCTGTCTCTGTCCCTCTTGCTCAAGTATCTGTTCCCGAAGTCCCGGTTGTTCATATATCAGTTCCCGAAGTCCCTGCTCATGTATCTGTCTCTGTCCCTCTTGATCAAGTATCTGTTCCCGAAGTCTCGGTCGCTCAAGTATCTGTCTCTGTTCCCTTAGTCCCGGTTCTTCATATATCAGTTCCCGAAGTCCCTGCTCAAGTATCTGTCTCTGTCCCACTTGCTCAAGTTTCTGTTCCCGAAGTCTCGGTTGCTCAAGTATCTGTCTCTGTCCCTCTTGCTCCAGTATCTGTTCCTCTTGCTCAAGTATCAGTTCCCAAAGTAGCTCAAGTATCTGCTCCCGAAGTCTCGATTGCTCAAGTATCTGTCTCTGTCCCTCTTGCTGCAGTATCTGTTCCTCTGGCTCAAGTATCAGTTCCCGAAGTCGCTCAAGTATCTGCTCCCGAAGTCTCGGTTGCTCAAGTATCTGTCTCTGTCCCTCTTGCTCCAGTATCTGTTCCTGAAGTCTCGGTTGCTCAAGTATCTGTCTCTGTTCCCGAAGTGCCGGTTGCTCAAGTATCTGTTCCCGAAATCTCTGTTGCTCAGGTATCTGTTCCCGAAGTCTCTGTTGCTCAAGTATCAGTTCCTGAAGTCCCGGTTGCTCAAGTATCTGTTTTAGGAGTCTCGGTTCCTTAAGTACCTGTTCAAGGAGTGCCTCAAGTTTCTGTTCCAGGAGTCCCCGTGGAATTGTCCATCTCATCATCGTGGATGAGGTTTGACAGACATAAAATCCACAAGGCCAAGGGTTTAGCTTGTAGTCTATATGGACGACCCAGAGAGAGAGCGAGAGCGAGAGAGAGAGAGAGAGAGAGGTGTTTCTGAAGCATGTCGTTTCGGATACCCGACATGTGTCCGGGCCGTGGCCAACAGACGTCGGAAAATCTAACACGTCGGTCAACTCTCCCGACACATTCCGACACGCGAGTCCGGAATTGCGAGAGACATGGTGGGTTTCTGGGGTTGGTCTGCAAGTGCGAAGATAGGGAGAATCATGAAGAAGGCGATGGAGGGTGGAGGTGACGACGAGGGAGCGGAGGCGAGGCCACGAGTGATGGCGAGGCCGCAACTGCAAGGGAAGGTTAGAGGAAGAGGCAGCGTAGAGACCGAGACGATCAAGAGGGCCGCGATTGCGATGCCGCAATGGAGGGCGGGAGGTGATGCTACGACTGCGAAGGTGGGAGGGAGAGAGGCAAGGCGGCAAGCAACTGCGATGTGCTGATTAGGCGACCGATAGAGAGTAGAGATCGCGAGAAAGAGAATCATGCAAGGAGGGGGAGACGACGACGACGACGGCAGCAGCTAGGGTTTTTGTTGTTTCCAAGGCTTGAGTGAAGCCTCACACGCCACTGAGTTTTATAGAAGCCGGCCCTTTTTCTCTGAAAGGTTTTTTTTTTTTTTTTTTTTTTTCAGATTTGACTGTATAGAGAAAATATTAGTTGCAGCTCTTATTTCACCGTGTCATCACACTAGTCAACTCATGGGGCGCCACGTGTCTCCCAGGCCCCACCGTGCAGAGCCCTCTGACACGCCCTCTCTTCTCTCGTCTCTCTCTTTCCTCTGTTCTTCTTTCCTTCATTTCTTCTTCTTATTCCCTCTGTTCGAGGTTTCCTCATTCTCTCTCTCTTCCGACCACTTCACGAGACAACAACAAAGTTCGTCCACTACCACATCTGAGTATCGGAACTCTTGATTTCTCGTTGACGACGAAACCTGATGTCGGCGCCGTCGCCGTCCTTCTCTTCCGCGAAACCAGAGTCCGTTCTCTCATACATGTTTTTCTTCTCCTCCAAATTGAGACCCCCATCTTCCTCACCAATCCCAACTCCCATCTCCCTCCCTCTCTCTCCTTCAAAGATTGTTCCTTAATTGATTTTACTCTTCTGGGTCATGCTTTTCTCTCCTTCCCTTTGTCCGAAAGTGGGAGGGAGACAGAGATTTGGCACACAAAGTTCAGATTCAAACCGAGGAAAGAGATAGGACAAAGTGAAGAAGAAGAAGGAACATGGGGCGGGTGCAGGCATTGACAAGGTGACGTGCGGAGGCGACGGCAAGTCTGAGGTTGGAGAAGGAACATGGGGTAGGCGGAGGAGAGAGAAAGAATGAGGAAATTGCGAACAGCGGGAAGAAGAAGAAGAAGAAGAAGAAGAAGAAGAAGAAGAAGAAGAAATAAGGAAAAGAAGAATAGAGGGAAGAGAGAGATGAGAGGAGAGAAGGTGTGTCAGAGGGCTTTGCACGGTGGGGCCCAAACGACTGTGTCACCCGATAAGTAAACTAGTGTGATGATACGGTGGATAAGGGTTCTAGCTAATATTTTCTTGTATATAAAGACCAAAATCAGATTGCAGATACACGTGGCGCCAATATGGGCGACACTGTCCAGGAAATACAACGAGGAAGAGTTTCATCCACAAAATTCATGGAGATTTTTCTAAAAAAATAAATAAATGAAAGATTATCCAGTCAGCACAACTTAAAATAATTTCTTGTTTTTCTTTGAACTTAAAACACATTCTTCACCTTCCTACTATCATTGTAAGAGGGCTCCTTGATAATTCTTTATTAGCAAAAGCAAAATTTTATCTAAACGAAGCTACAATGTGTATGTCAATGATAATCTGATTCTTGCACATTATTTTTCTTAATAAACTATTAACTTGATAAAATAGTAGCCGTTTTTTTTTTTTTTTTTTTTTTTAACTCTTAGGGTGTGCATGATAAAATTTAAACGTAAATTGATTTACGCAAGAAATTGATTTTTCAATTTCTATTTCAAACCGAGAAGCTAAAAATTTTAGTTTCGATTTCTTTTTCAAATCTATTTACGGAATAGAAATCATTTCTAAATAGAGAAATCAAATTGCGTTACAAACGGATTTACATTCCAAACCTGTTAGGGAAACGCAGAAACAGAGAAATCAAGAAATAGAAATTTTATCATGCAAGAATCGAGATTATCATTGACATACACATTGTAGTTTCTTATGATTCCTTTGTTTCACAAAAATATTCTATCAAAAAATATTTTCCTACATTTTTTAGTTTGGAAAATGGGTCAACGATAAATCTTTTCATAGTATATAGAAAATCTTTGCTCAAATTCAAGATATGAATTCTTTTTAAAATCGAAAAAAATTATCTAAAACATGATTAGACTCGGGCGCTTAGATTATCCTGATGATTCTCTTGAGATACTTGTGATTATATGGTGAAAGATAAATTACTTGGTCTAAATAGGGCATAATGCATTTCTCTCAAATAAAAATTCTCTGAATTGAGTAGATCCATATATAGGGAACCGGATTTACTAGCATCCCCTGGTCAGGTTTAGCAAGGGGCAACCTCACCCAGCCCTTGCCAAAGGCCAGCAAGGGTCAACTTGCCTGTGGCTAACAAGGGTGTCTTGCCCCTCACCCTTGTTGGCAACTACCCAAAAGTTCGCTTCTTCCTATGGAGTGTATGTATTAATGCACTCCCACCAAAAGAAAATCTTCATTAGAGGAAAGTATGATACGTTTGGTTCAGTATTTTAAAGCCTATTGTGATATCCTGAAATTTGACTCTTCTCAAGATATATGAAATCGTTATTTTATCAATGCATTGATAATAGAATTTACTCTGAACTGATCACACATGAATTAATTAATCTATTGGGAGAGGCCACAAATGATTAAAATGCGAATGACCAAAGAATTCAATTAGATATAGACTACTCGACCATAAGAATCGACAAGGGACAATGCTATATTGTTACAACTCAATTAGTGAATGGATATAAATCAATTCAACATAGGTACATAGTCAGATTGCAGGTGATTCCGCACAATTACAATGTTTGTTTCAAATGACAGTAAACCGATTTTCTATTGATCTTGTATTCAGGGTGAGTAATTGATTCCTCGTGATTACATGATAATCAAGGGTTATCAATGATTTGAAGAGGCACGAACGTTGATTGAAAATTATCGACCACAAGTTAAACACATGAAACCCTGAAAAGCCACCTGATAATTTAGGTCGTATTAAAGTTGCATTTGATTGATTTTAATCATGAAATTTAATTCGATTTCGGGTATCGAATTTTCAAGAATTCTAAGATCAACCTATCGGACGTCGCCTCATTTATCTTTCAATTTATCGGTAAACGAGAAATAATAAATAAAAAGGAAAAAAGGAAGGCCAGTGACGAAATTGATCAAGAAATATGGAATGAATTGCTCCTAATTTATGTCAAAACCTTTCCAAATAATTTCATCGACATGAGTGTGGTCCCACATTATTGGTTCATCAAGAATCAAAGTGCATTTACCAATGAATTACGAAATGCTATGGTTCTTAAAAATTATTTAATAATTTATTCACTCAATTTATTCAATAGTAATTTGCAGGGGAGGGCCACATGCCCAAGCGTGGAGGACAAGCCTAGGCAATTGCATGGTTGAGATCAACCCTTACTCCCCAAGCTTAGACTATTGGATGGCCAAGATTGCTTCTTGCTCCCTAAGTTTAGTCAATTGTGTACTCCCCAAGTTTAGTCAATTGTGAGGTTGAGATTTATTCTTGCTCCCCAAGTTGGAATGGAGGGCCAAGATGTGTTCTTGCTCCCCAAGTTAGGACATTAAGTCAAGGGGCATTAAGGGAGCGAATGATAACCATTTTTGCTAGAAATTGATTTATGGAAAAGAAATACATTTTTCTATTTATATTTCTAGATGAGCTTCTAAGCAAAAATACGTGTTTGATAACAATACAAAGTTTTTATTTTTGAAATAAAAATTCTTTTGATAACGACACAAAATTTCTCCCTTTTTGACGGTTAGTGGACGGCAACGAGCAATGAGCAGATAGCAGTCGGCAGCCAGCAACTAATGGCCGGCAAATGGTAGCCGACAGCCGACGGAGATTGGCGACCAGTGGCGACGATCAATGACTGACGGTGGGGCTGACGATTGGTAGTGATGGTCGATGATTGGGAGTAGCAACAACGGATGGTGAACAGTGGGTGATTGACAACCAGCAGCAGCCGACGGCGATGGCTGGTGGCAAAGAGTGGTGGCAACGAATGGTGAACGACGGTCAGTGATGACGGATGAGCAACTAACTAATAGAGAGAACAAAGATTGAGAAAATTTGTTATTTCTCATTTCTGTTCTAGAAATAAAATAGTAAAAAAAATTTACTTCTGATTTCTATTCCAAACCTATTTCTAAAATGGAAATCTATTCCAAAAATAGAAAAATGAAATAATTTTATAAAACGGATTTCTATTCCCGAAAACAAATTTGGAATAAAAAAAAATAGTTCTTTTCCACCATTTCTCTCACATTCTCTCTCTACCCCTCCCTTTGGATGAATTTTCCTTCATCCCTCTCTCTCATCTCATACCCATTCCTCTCTCTTTCTCTCTCAATTTTGTTGCCCTATGTCGTTGTACCGTGCTGCATAGCTCATTGCCTTTTTCCTTTACTGATGCAAAGCTCTTCCCCATCAAAGAAAACACAAATGTTCGTCTCTAACATATCGTTGTAAAGGCAATCTAAGAATCCTCGACGAATTTCTAACCCTCTGAAACTCAAGAAGACATCATGGTCAATCACCAACAATTCACCGCCACTCATTCCGGCCTTTGTGCTCTTTCCCTTGTCCATTCTCACGAGTATTTTTGCCTCAAGAGTTCCCTCTCAAAAGAACCGGGTCAATGAGAGTCTCGTTCACTTTGACTAATGGATGGTTCGAAATTCCAATGGTGGATTTCACCTGACTAAGGGGGAGAGAGAGAGAGAGATGTTTTCGTTTTTGTAACTCTTGCCTCTCCTTAAGCCTCACTCCACTTTGAGTTTTATAGAAAGGTTTCTTTAGCCGGCCCTTCTTTTCCGAAAGGTTTCTTTAGCCGGGTTCTCAAAGTATCTCTCAAATTGACGACAATCTCAAAGCATCGCTCCAGACCATGTCCTGAAGCGGCCGCAAATGGATTATCAGCATTTTCAAGGACAAAGTCAGATTCCAAATACACGTGGCCCCAACAGGGGCGACGCTGTCCTGGAAATCCGAGAAGATGCCCAATGAACAACAATTCCTGAAAGTCGATGGGCCCAATGCAAATAGTTTCCCATTTTTACGTACTCGCTTTTATATTACCATTGAAAGTTCATTTTTCTGGATATCTCCACACTTAAATTCATGGAGATTTTGTCTAAATTATTAAATGAAAGATTATCCAATTAAGACAATTGAAAGAATCTCTTCCGTTTAAAGTTTTCTTGGAACTAAAACCCATCCTTGACCTTCCTACTATCCTTGTGGAAGAACTTTAAATATAAGAGGGTTTGTTCATCATTTTTTATTACCAAAAGCGCAATTTCAGCTGAATTTATCTATCTAGACGAATCTACACCGTGTATCTCAATGATAAGTTAATTTGGTTTCTAGGACTTTTTTAATAAATTATTGACCAAATAAAAAAGTTAAACCATTTTTAATTTTCTTTTTGACATTGATTTTTGAACTTTTCTAATCATGACACATTTCTTAGGGTCTTTTTATTTTTTGGAAAAAATATTATATCAAAAAAAAATTTTCCTAAACTTCCAACTCAACAATAAATCTTTCCATAATAAATAGAAAATATTTGTTTAAATTCAAGAAAATAAGTTCTTTCAAAAATAAAAAATCATTATCTAATACATGACTAGATTCAGGTGCTCTAGATAATCCTAATTATTCTATCGAAAAACTTTCGAATATTCGGTGAAAAATAAATTGCTATTCTCTTTCATGGATTGATGCTTGGTCTAAGATAGGTGGCCATCTTTGCATAGTGTTGACACCTAAATTTTGGCGACTTAGTCATTCATTTAAAATTAGGGATTA
This sequence comes from Eucalyptus sideroxylon x Eucalyptus melliodora, assembly GCA_016097485.1. Classification (NCBI taxonomy): domain Eukaryota; kingdom Viridiplantae; phylum Streptophyta; class Magnoliopsida; order Myrtales; family Myrtaceae; genus Eucalyptus; species Eucalyptus sideroxylon x Eucalyptus melliodora. Next base: position 43,907,507 of record CM027828.1, on the reverse strand, counting down.
ATTTTTAACTCCTAAACAAAAATATTAGAATTAAATTATGTAGCATATAATTTTAGCAGCATTTTTTTTTATTACATTTGCATTGGACTAGTGACGGATGGATTTGATTTGATGGTTTGGAGCCCATTATTTTCTGATGACCAAAAATTAACTTATAAGAATTTGCAATTTGATATTATTGGTGATATGGCGGGGATTTTTGTATATTCATGCAATCTACTCATATATCTATGGAAAGGGCAAATGTGACAAGGAGATATTACGAGCTCATCTTTGCAAGATTTGGAATTTGAGAAAATCCTATCACAATTTTGAATCTTTGGGAATATGCAATAAAAATTGGTGGAGAATATTCATTTTTGCATAGTCCAAAGATACAAAGGAAATTAAAAAAGGCTAGAAGAGATGTCGAAAATAAAAAGAAATATTGCATTCGGGAGGTGATCTTCGTGTATGTTGATATGAAAAAGGAAATAAAAGCTTCAGTCCCTCGCCTATAAATTGGCTCGCATATAGACGAAAAGAGAGAAGGCCACGCAATTGAGAATGTTGGAAAATATGGCTTTCAATTGGGTAGAACAATGAAGTTAGATCTTTAGAGTACTCAAGTTGGACTTTGAGGCATGAGATCACTTTCTTTAAGAATTTATTTGCCCCACAATGTTGCTAATGGTCACCAGCAAATTTCCTCCAAGATACAATAAAGTCTCAAATAAGAATACTAGATAGCAATTTTAGTATTTCTCCAAGGTCTCTCATAGGAAACAATTGAAACAATGGCTGTAATTTGTGAAAAATGAAAGAAGATGTTAGTTTGATCTCAAAACAAACGTTGTCTTTCGAATAGAGATAACTTTTCAAGAGATTGCAAAAAAGAACAAAAGGCAAACTTTTGTGAATAAGTACTTTGAAAAGACATAAAAAGTTTGGAATTAAATAAATAAAAAATAAAAAATAACCTAAACTTTTCATGAACAATCGCACTATTTCAACAAGATTTTATAGTTAATTTTTTATAGAAATAAATCCGAATTTTCAATAAATAAAAATAACGATCGTTGGTTAGTGCCAAGTCTCGTTCATGTGCGCACTCTCATCTTTTCGATGTGGGATAAGGCACCTCTTCATTTGTTTTATAAACAAATTATCAACAGAGAATACACGGCCACAAATTCGGAGAGAGCAATCTCAGCCAAGTTTTGGCGGAGACAGTTGCCACGCTGCGTCACCGCTCCCTCGTTGTCTGCGACACCGTCCCGCATTGCCTCTCTCTCTTTCATTGCCCTGCCGCTGCTGTCCCTACACCTACGAGTCTTCCAGGCGACGTCCCACTATTTATCGAATGCAGAACAACGAGTTTCAGGCGGTGCTCGGTGGAGCAGACGAGCTCTAGCGAATTTCCACAAACAATCTAACCACGAGCAGCGTCCTTGTTCCAGGCGGTCCCAAAAACTTCCAGTAAGCCGACGTAAAACTCCCAACAATCACTTGCGTGTTCGCCCAAGGCAAAAATTATTGACGCAAGAAGAAAAAACTGAAGAGGGATCGGGGGAAATTTGTTTTACTGCTGAAATGAGCTCAATTGCTGGAATTTGGGAACGCATTATTTCTTTGGTCCAAGCTCCAAGAGGAAAAGGCCAAAAGTCGACTTGAGCCGCCATCAGTTCAAGCCGTTTTCAGGTCTCATAGAGCCCGTTCGGGATCCCATCGCGACAACAACCGTGGAGATCCTTTGCCGTGGGTCCTCTCGGCGAGCTCTCCCGTCCCCACAGCTAACCGAGAGCCACCAAAATCCAGTCCCGACATCCAAGTCTGAGCTGTGAGCCTCGCCATATCACGTCGCAGTAGCCCTTCGAAGTCCAAATTTGGAAGCCAATATTCGGAATAGGTAAAAAATTTGTCTATTTTGATTTCCGAAAATTTCGTTTCCTTATTTGATATATTCGTTGATGCACATGATTGAAATTCTTGATATGCTGAGATATCCGTAATCTCAAGTAGCCTTAAAAATTGAGAAATCTTCCTAATTTCACAACATGCATATGGTTGACAGTCCGATTTCACGCTCGAAATACGATTCGTGATTTTAAAAACTGGCCAATCCGATCTCATGCGCAACAATTTGTCAATTTATTAGATTTGAATATCAATTATATCTTGTCTGATTTGCCGTTGTGTTGTTTGAATTGATTTTGTTTCCGTAAAAGAAAACCCAAAAAAATATATTTGAGTTAGCTTAGATTCATGTTAGAATACTACTTGTTTTATGGTTATTTTGCATGTTTAGAATATGAAATTTATTTATTTCGAATTTTGGAAATAAAAATCCCAAAAACATTAATTTAGGATGTTAGTTTTTCCTTTCATTAATTTAAATTACATGTTTAATTATTGAGTAATTTTTATTTCGAAATTTAATTAAAAATAAAAGAAAACATAAAATTATCATGCACATGTCATATAGAATTAGGTCCTTATTGCACGTCATCTAAATGTGTAAATGTTAGAATAGTTGCATTAATCTTTTCCTATTACTAGATTACGTCATTTAATAAATGTCGCGTGATATATAGTTTGCATATTAGTTGCATGTTGCATGTCATTTTAGTTTTTAAAAAAAATTGTACATTGTTGCATTGCATTGCACGTAATTTCTAGGCTTCATTTAAATAAAAGAAAATCTTGAAAAAGATTGAGTGATTGCATGTTTATTAAAAATCATATCTAGGACTGTTGATGTGAATTATTATCTAACATTGAAGATGATTTCGCTGTTATGAGGTAATTCTCATAATTTATTTATTGCTTTATTTGAGTGTTAAATTGGTGATTTGTACACCCGCATGATCACCTCACATGTTAGGAAAATAAATTAAAATTAATCCAAGTTGCCTGCAAAACATTTTTTTTTTAAATAAAAGAGAAAGGTACCAAAATGGCGTTAGAGAAATCTAGCGTAATCAAGTCCCCGAACTCACAATTTTTGGTTCGTAGAAGTAAAGTAAATCTCATATTACTTTACTTGGGTTTCTAATCGATCCACCAAAAATAGATTAATTGCGATTTCTAATTGAAAAATCATTTGCATGTTGAGAACTTAAACTTAAGTCGTGAATTGATATAGGTTTGGAAGAGCCCAAGCTAAGTTTAGGCTTAATAATCCATTAGCCAAACCCTAGGTGGTGCACCCAAAGTTGGAATGACTTTGATTTATCTCATAACAAAATGCTGATATTATGGCTACAAATTCCTCACATCGTTAACTCTGGCTTCTAATGCAGGATTTGTCAAATATGCATTCGCTTGAGTTCATTTTAATAAAACAACAAAAGCTCCATAGTCTCAGCCGGCAACCCATGGATTACAGAGAGATGGACCCAAAATTTATTCCGAGGAAGCCCCTCTATCAGGATTATTTAGCCTGGATCCGTATCTAGGGAAGCAGATTAATCGGGATCCTTGATTTTGGCTTCACGTGAGCCCCTCTGATGGGCGTCACAAGGAGAATGACCGTGATTGCATCCAGTTCATGGCCACGGATCGAGGTAAGAATTGCTGCGCTCTATTTTTTGTGGAGAAACTTATTCAGGATAGTCATTATTCATTAAAATTAAGATCCCAATGAGTTACTCCTGATAATAAAAACCATATCCAGTCATGCATACCGTTGGTAATATCTTAAGCTCTATTTATTTCATGAAAAATGACAAAATTTTTCGGTGTTAGAATAAAATCAAAATGAACTAAAAGATATTTTCCTGTGTTTGATAAAGAAATTTTTTTGTATTATTAAAGAGACATGCATTCCTCATATGCTATAAGGGATACACGTTGCTATATCATCAAATTATTTGTCTGAGTGCTGAAAAGCCTGGCTTGACAGCCAATGACTAGTCCTTAGCCTCAAGAGATTTGGGCCTAGCCACAAAAGTTTCTAAGCCCACATACCAAAGACTCGATGGTCGGACCCGAGATTTCTCTGACCCAACCAATCTTTTATTTTTGTATTGTGAGTGGTCTTTGAAATTTGACCCGATGGGCAACCTAAATCCAAACTTTCAAATTTGTTTAATGTGATCCCTAAAATATTGGTAAATATTCAATATAGTCCCTAGACTATTTGAAAATATTCAATTTAGCCCCTCCATTAATTAAAGTTAATGGAATTTGCTGACGTGGATTTTAGTCCCTTAAGTGAAAAAAGAAAAAGAAAAAAAAAACACATGGAATATCCACTTAAGTTATTTATTTCAAATTAAGAGAAGAAAATTCCACATGGAAATTATCCATTAAAACTAATCAACTGCGCCACAAACCCAAAAAGAAAACAGAGGCCAATCTTTTTCTTCCCTCTGTTTCTACGATCGATGCTCTCAATCTCAGGCTAGTCCCAAACCGTTGTATCAGGACACAAAGAAGAAGGTAAGCCTTATAGTCTCTATTAGAGGTAAGTACCAAGATATTTCTTGGGCTAGTCCCAAACCGTTGTATCAAGACACAAAGAAGAAGGTAAGCCTTATAGTCTCTATTAGAGGTAAGTACCAAGATATTTTTTCAAGGCATCTATGTGTGGATTTAGAGTTCAAGACTCAAGCTTGCTCTAAATGGTAACTTTATCTTGTTACACAGAAGAAGTTACTATGTACTCAGAGTGTTAATCTCGGGCATAATGCTCCCAATAAGAGTATTAAAACAATACTGAATGCAAGGTAAATTTGTTATATTAATTTGATGTGGTCCCAATTTGCCGTATAGTTAGGTTGTAGCATTGTGATGGCTTATAAGACGTGGCCCCCATTTGTCTTTGTTTTCTTGTCTTTAGATTATACTTTTAATGTTTATTTGTTCATATTGTATAAACAATAGAAATATATTGACCAGTGTCCTTTTTCTTTTTTTAATTTAGTTTATTTTCTTGTGTAACTTTTTCATATTTATATGTCCGATATGTCCGATGAGACATTTTGATTGACTCTATGGATTGAGGATGGATTCATTCATGACAAAATAATAGAATCCATTAATGGTCATGGTAGTGAGTGGTTTTATGATCTAAACAAACTGAGTTATTTTGAGATTTGCATTTGGTACAAGATATGGGTTACTCTAATATTGAGAAATTCCACTATCTAATGTTGGGGAAAATTTTTTAGAATGGTCTAACTTTAATTGAAGATGGCAGTTTCTACAGTAAATTATGGGACTTTGGGCAAATATTGATTATACATGTGAGGTATTTATTGAACATGGTGAAGACATGAGTGTTGAAATTAGTGGTGAGTTAGTTGAAGGATTGATGAAGTTAGAAGAAGATGAGGGAATTGGAATGCTTATTGATGGGCAAAATCATGAAATTGTAGAGGATGATGGGTTTGTTGGGGTTCCTTGGTTATTTGACAATGAAGAAGAACTTCAAGCGGCTAGGGGATAATTAGAACTTTTAATAGAGATAGTGCATATAGAGTTGCGAGGTTGCTAGAGGTGCATATAGAGTTGCGAGGTTGCTAGAGATACCTAGTAAAATAGATGTTGAAGTAAAATGAAACAGGATGAGTAAAGAAGCTATAACAACCCATCGTGAAGACAATTTTGAGCTTGAGACTAAACATTTTGACTCAAATATGTTAATATTGATTTTATCAAGAATGACAATGTGAGAATAAGCAAAAAAATGTAAGGCTAAAAAATGACACTAGTTAATTTATGCAGCTAGAGATAACAAGACATGCTTATTTCTAGTAAAACTTTCAAGGATGATCACGCGCTCTCTTGGTTTTTCCAATTGAGAAGGTTTACATCTACATACATGGCGAAGCATTATCTAAGCTTACGGAGGGTAGCTCCTTCAATGAAGTTGAAGTAGTTCAAGAAAATTGTGCGAGAGCATATGAGCTTAGATGTTACTATAAGCCAATGTAGAAGGACTAAGCTAAAGGTAATTGAAAAAATAAATGATAAGTACTCCTATGAGTTCAACAGGTTGTGGAATTATTATGAAGAAATTACTCATAGAAATCCTCGAAATACTATAAAGGTAAAGTTTATAATAGAATCACAAAATTCAAAGCTTTTCTTCCAATAGTTTTATGTTTGCTTTGATGCTATGATAAAGGGATTTCTTAAAGGTTGCAAATCTTTGATAAGTTTAAATGGATATTTCTTAAAAAGGATTTTGAAGGGTAAGTTATTGACTACTGTTGAGAGAAATGCAAATAATCAAATGTACCCTATCACATGGGGCGTTGTTGAGGTCAAGGGTAAGGATTCATGGGGCTGGTGTTGTGAAATCGCACGACGATTCTAGAAAAAATAACGTTCACAAACAATCCACCAGACAAAATATAATAATAAAGAATAGAATCAGAATAACACATTAGAAAAATTGTTATTGAAGTTCACCTAAACTTGCGCTATGTCTTCGCACAAAGGCACTTTGCAAATCCACTAGACTTTGAAGAAAATTGGAATATAATGATGATCTTGTCTCCATATCAAGGCACAAAGAGATTGAAAACCCTCACAAAAAAGAAAAACTTACTTTTTTCTTTTCTTTTTCTTGCCTCTCTATTTTTTTTTCAGCATCTTGACAGCTAGTGTCACTCATACCACTAATGTAAAGGTATAGTTTTTAACTTAAAAGCACCCAAAAAAAAAATCCTTAAAAAAATATTTGGCTTCATCTATAACAATCTCCAATTTGAAAACAAATATACCCAATGCACCAAGCAACTTTGCATCCATCTTCTTCAAAAAATAGTAACTGAAAAAGTTATGCCTTTGCACTCAACAATCAACATAGAGTAATACCATTGATAGTAGTACAAAAAATATGTTTTTCTCTGTCTACTACCTTCGTTAACATGTCAGCTAGATTCTTTGAACTATTAATCTTCTGTAACTTTAACTCATTATTTTTCAATGCTAACCTGATAAAGTGATAATGCCTATTGACATGTTTAGTCCTTGAGTGATAAGCTGTTTTTTTTTTTTTTTAAGTGCATTACACTTTGACTATTACTCCATAGTATATAGATTAGTTGTTTTCAATGTAGCTCATCCATATAATCTTGTAACCACATGATTTCCTTGAAGGCTTTCGTAATCGCCACATACTCCATTATGTTGTCAACAAAATACTATTTTTTATAGTTGAGATACCCAACTCACTGTTGTACCTGCAATTATAAAAATATATCCAGTTATACTTTTACCACTATCTCGATCACCCAAGTGATCTGTATCTACATAATCCTATAATTCTAAAGATATACCACCATAACAAAGAGAGTAATTTGATGCACCCATTAGATATCTCAATGTACATTTCACTGTATTACAATACTCTTTGCTTAGGTTTTGTATATATCAACTCATAACTCCCACTACTTGTGTAATATTTGATCTTGTGCTCACCATGGCATACATCAAACTCCCCACTATTGATGCATATGGAATTATCGCCATCTCATCTTTGAAGACCCAAGTGCTCAAACATCTATCATTGGCAAGTTTGAAGTGACTCGCTAAAGGAGTCACAACTGATTTTGCCTTATTCATGTTAAATCTCTTTAACATCTTTTTTACATAGTCTTCTTACAATAGCCATAATTTCTTATTTTCATGTCCCTAACGATTTTCATACCTAAAATATTCTTGGCCCCTCCCAAGTTTTCCATAGCAAATTTCGATGATAACATCTTCTTCACTTTTATGATTATCTTCATATAATGGCATGTCATCCATATATAAAGAGAGAGATATGATATCACAATCGTCATACTTGTGAAAATAAACACAATGATCAGACTCACAATGTACAAATCTTTTTTCCCTCATGAAACCATCAAATTTTAGGTATCATTGACGCGAAGCTTGTTTCAAGTCATACAAGTTTTTTTTTTCAAGTGACATACCATGTGCTTCTTATCTTTGATTTCAAAACCCTTAGATTGCACCTTGTATAATACTTCAACTAAGTTACCCTGTAAAAATGTTGTTTTTACGTCTAACTGCTCAATATGAAGATCCTTCACTATAATTATACTCAGCAAAACTCTAATTGATGTCATTTTCACTAAAATGAAAATATCTCGGAGTAGTCGATCCCTTCTTTTTGAGAAAAAAAACCCACGACCACAAGTCTCACCTTATATCTAATACTTCAATATGTTTCTTTCTTAATCACATACACTCACTTGTTTGACAAAGTACTTTTACATGTGGGCAACTTGGTCAACTTTCAAGTTTTGCTATGAAGTAACGAGCTCATCTTATCTTTCATAGCATGCTCTCACTACAAGTGAGATGTGTTTATCTTTGCCTCATCATAAGTCTCTCGTTCTCTCGAATCTATATATAAGACATGACTCAAAACAGTATTAGCTGATAGATCAAAAATTACTTTTAGCTTTCTCACACATGTACACCTCCTCAAAACAGGTACCTCAGGATTGTTAGTTTACTTCGAATCACTGTGTTCCTCTTGAACTACCTTTTTACTGATAATAGATTCATCTTGAACCTTTCCTTCAAGTGCACTTTGTGAAAATGCTAGTATTACCACTAAGAGGGGGTGAATAGGTGTTAAAATGAAATTAAGCAAATAAATGCAAAATAAGTTGTTTTCGCAAATTAAGTCTAACTAAGACTCACACTAGACTTCGGAAGTAAGTTAAGACTCAAATAAGATGGTTTATGTAACATCCCGGGCCCCACTGTGTGATATTGTCCGCTTTGGACACTGAGTTCTCACGGTTTTAAAACGCGTCACACAAGTTAAGGGACCCAATGTCATGCCCCGAACCTCGAGCGCATGCACATCCCACCGTGGTCGATCAAATATGCGACATCCCAGGATACGTCGCCGACCCATTCATTCTAGAAGCATGCGGAAGCGAAACAAATCCCCTGACAACATTTAACTTGGGATAGAAAAGCAGGAAGTAAAACCACAACATAACACTTTCAAAATTCAACAGAATTACAAACAGAGGTCTACGGCCAAAAGTCTACAAAAGACCGGCTCTTAAAAAGGAATTGTCCTACGACCTATAAGTCGGACACGTTCTCCAATCTTATGACTTCACTTCTGCAACTCCTTTAGGCCAACCAAAGCTATCTGGTCGCTCCGTCCACCAGGGACCTAAAATTTTAATCCCATAACCGGGATGAGACGATGTCTCGGCAAGTTCAACCCCTAAACCCCTATTTGAAAGAAAATACGCCCTGTGGCCTAGCCACATCACACATAAGACTTACCTCGCATTAGCCTTCATCTCGGTTAACACAATTTATATAATTCAACCACGTGCAATTATGATAACCAAACAAACATGGCACAATCACATCATTAGAACAATTCAACCACTTGGATCGTCTCGGCGATCAATCGACTTGGCCGATTACATGTCATTCTAGCAAATCAATCATTGCTCTCAATTACGGCCCTATACAAAGGTTTAATAACCAGTGGCAATCACGGCCCCACTCGGCACGACATGTAATCAGGTGGTAATTCACGGCCTCATCAGGCACGACCTCTAATAGGTGGTATTCACGACCAACTCTTCCATAAATTTCGACACTTGGGACTTTATAAAAAGAATCCCCATTCATCACAATCACATTCAATTTGCCACAACCAATCATCAAATTCAAATTCTAAATGCACAAAGATCGATCGCACGAAATTCGAGAGTTTAGGGTCCCGATGAAATTTTCGAATTTTAATAAATAATTAAATTTATTCCGAAAATTAATTAAATAATAATATTCATATTTTTCTAATCCATATTCAATTTATGATATCTGGCCATCAATTTCAAAATCCGAATACATAGCAGCCGAAGCCATACACGAAATTATGAGAATTTACAAGATTTTCGGAATTTAATAAATAATTAAATTTATTCCGAAAATAATTAAATAATCATATTTTAATAATTTCGAATAATGATATATTATTAAATTATTAAATAATTTCGAAATGTTTAAATAAATCAAAAGTAAATTCCTTTATGTCACATCAAGGCTTATATTAATATAAACCTTCATTTAGCCTTAAATTAAACTCACTTTAAGCTAATTAAACACATTAATATAATCCACACTTAAATAAATTAAACTAACCACCTAATCACAATTAACATAAACTAAGCACACCTAAAGCATAATTAACCCTCTAAGCGAGGTTTAGTGAGTTAAACTCACCGGATTAACGAACCGAGCGAACCAAAAGGACGAGGACGACGCGAGGATCGACTTTCCTCAAGGCGGGCCGAGCATCCAGGCTCGGGAAGGCGGCCAAATCGGGCCACGAGCGGGCTGCAATACCCATTTTTCCTGCTCGCCAATGGCTGCTGGTTGGGGGCGGATCCGGGGCCGAGAGGGCGAGGCAAGGGCGGCTAGGCTCGGGGGAAGATAGGTGGTGGTCCGGCGGGGCTGTGCGGTGGCTTCGGCGGCTTGATTAGCTGCTCACGAAGGCTGGTCGGTTCCTCCAACGGACGAACAGGAGCTGTGGGGTTCGGGGGTTGCCGGGGAATGGCATACGCGGCCAAGCGGTGGAGCGATCGGCGGTTCGGCAAGGCGACGTGCGGCTAGCGGTTGCTGTTCCGGAGCGGCTACAGCTCCTTCAATGCTGCCAATCTCTGATTTTGCTTCTGCTTTGCTCAAACAAGAGAGGCGGAAGAGAGAGAGAGACGGAGCTGGGCGAGGGCAGCAGAACGGCGAACGGCGACGGCGATTCCGGCTTCGGTGAGCGACGACGGTGGCGACGATTCTAGCCTCGGTTGCTCCGGTCTTCGCACGACCATGGCACGAGCGGCCGAAGAAGAAGATGGAGGTTCCGTCGATGGAGGAGAGAGGGAAGGAAGAAGAAACCACTTTTCCCTTTTCTTCACTCTCTCTCTCACTTTCTCTCTCTTAGGTCATCACACACTTGGCCCACCATGACCTCATGTGATATCACCTTCCACTCACCATTTCTTGACAATTATACCCCTTCTAGAAGCATTTAGGGTAGGCCAAAATGTGGGGGTAGAGGTGGCATACGAATTTTGCTAAGTTTTTCCCTCCAATTGAACCTTAATTCCACTTGAATTAAATCAAATTGACCCCCATTAATTCATTCAACACCTCATCAATCAAATTGGTATTTTTCCTTACCACTGTGGCGTACTTGCATCCCAATTTCATAATTTCTGGCTTCAACTGAACGAAAACGGCCCTATTTATCCAGTCGAAATTAAAACCCGAAAATCTGGATGTCACACCCAAGCCTTATAAAGGCTCCCAGGACTCCCTCCCTAAGCGATGTGGGACAAGAGGGAGAGGGATCCCTTCCTTGCGCACGTCCGGAGACCGAGGCGCGAACACACCGCCATCCCTTCTCCCCACGCACCGCCGCTTGGGTCGTCACACTCTCCTCCCCTTAATAGAACAGTGTCCTCGTTGTGGCCCCACACGTTGCGGGAGTCGGCTCTGATACCATTGTAACATCCCGGGCCCCACTGTGTGATATTGTCCGCTTTGGACACTGAGTCCTCACGGTTTTAAAATGCGTCACACAAGTTAAAGGACCCAAGCCTTATAAAGGCTCCCAGGACTCCCTCCCTAAGCGATGTGGGACAAGAGGGAGAGGGATCCCTTCCTTGCGCACGTCCGGGGACCGAGGCGCGGACGCACCGCCATCCCTCCTCCCCGCGCACCACCGCTCGGGTCGTCACAGTTTATAAATTCGCAAAACTCATAAAAAGATTGCGACAAACAAATCAAAAGAGTTAACGGAATAGAACATTGAACACGGGATTTATAGTGATTCGGCTTAGATCAAACCTACGTCCACTCTCCCATGCTGATAGCCTTCTAGCTAAATTTCACTAAGATATCAACAGAGAAGTACAACAATTTGAATTCAAACACTAAGTGAAGATTTTCTTTTTCTCTCACTAAGTCACTCATCTTGTGTTTTTCTCTCTTGAATACAATTTGTAAGCACTAATGATGAAAAACAAGTGATTGGAAAAGCCTCAAAATTTGGAACTTTAATTTTCACACCCTATCCCAAATGGACTGGATGACCTCCTTAAATACTCCTCTACGCCTTTCAAACCATTGGCATTTTCTAGAGAAATTTCTTCCAATCAATCCGTTGGACAAAATCGATTAAGGAAATCTTGTAGTTGTTTGAAGATTAAGATGAAAATCCAATTATTCTAGTTACCCATACAATCAAAATCTAGGTTTCCATAAGTAGATGCTTCACAAAAAGGAACTTGTCTTCGAGATTGATTTCATCAATATATTTAAAAGGTAAGTGAGATTCTTTGCTAGAAAGCCAAATATTAAGAATAAATCTCGTACATACTGAATCCTTGTTGAAGGATCAATAATCCTGAGTCTGATTATATCTTCGTTCTGGACTTGGGTTCAATTTGGATCTCGTTAGAGTGGAAAAGACTTATGGAGTAAAATAGATTTTGACAACATTCCACGATATAACACAGAAGTCTAGTATTCTTTAGAAAGAAAAAAAAAAGAGTAGGAAAGTTTTGTCAACTTCAAAACTTGATAGGAGTTTTCTCAACACTTTGATCTATTGAAACCAACTTCACGAGCATTATGTCTAATTTGACATACTATGGTTCTACTGCCTTCTCATACTCTATTTGACGATCCATGTATAGCTTTTCTTCATGAAATACCACATTTCAACTACGGATGACTTTGTTATTTTCATAATCCCAAAACTCATAGTCATACTCATGGTCACCATATCCAATAAACACACACTTTTGGGATTTAGCATCCAGCTTCTTCCTGTCCACAGCTCTTGTGGCATTTCTCCATCCAACACACTAGATGGACTCTTGTTAGTAAAATAAACAACTACATCAACTATGGTAACCCATAAGCGTAGCGGGAGACCTGCATGTAGTCTTATGCATCTCGCATGTTTTAGAATAGTTTCATTCATCCTTTTAGCTACAATATTCTCTTGAGGAGTTCTAATAATAATCTTCAAATTGTGTTTGCCTTCTCGGCTCGATTATTTTGCAAATTTCTTTGCTTGTGTATTCACAACCATTATCATATTTCAAAGCTTTAATGTGATAACCTATCTCTTTTTCTCCACATTTTGAACATCTCAAATACTTCTAATTTTTCTCTACGAGCATAGACCCAAGTCTTCCCTGTTACATCATCAATGAAGGTGATGAAATATCTCTCACCACCATAAGAGAGTTTCTGAACCAGTCCCGATACATTAGTATGAACTAACTCTAGTTTCTAACCTTTATTTTGTCACCATTCGATTGAAAACTAATAGCCTTCTGTTTTCCATAAATGCAACTCTCATAAAAATCTAACTCAAAATTTTTGCAAATTCGAAAATAATTTCTTCAAGTGTAACTACTTAACACAATTTTCACCAAGATGTCGAAAACGATAATGCCAAAAGGTAGACGAATTACTTATAGCCAATGTGGTTGCAACAACATCACTAATATCGTCTCCTTGGAAAATGTAAAGTATATATGTACAATTTTCCTTTGCTACTACTCTTGCCCTTGAAGTTATCTTCCACTCTCTGCATTTAAAGGTTGTTGTCAAACCTTCTTAGTCAAGCTTATTAGTCGAGACAAGATTTTTCTTTAATTCTTGAATATACCTAGTTTCACGCAGAACTGGACGTCCTCCACCTGAGTATTCACAGTCGCAGTTCCTTTTTGAATAACTAGACACATGTTGTCATTTCCCACAACTACTTGCTTGAAATCTCCACTAGCATAATCATCAAATATGTCTATTTGCGAAGTGCAATGGAAAGAAGCACCGGAATTAATAAACCACTTGTCTATTGTCAAATCAAATGCTGCAGACAAACACAAGTTCTCTAGCAAAGATTCATCGCTAACCACATTAACTCCTTGATTCTCATCTTACTACTTCTTTTTGAAGGCTTAACATTGAAACATCCGGTGTCCGGTTTGGTTACAAAACTAACACTCATCTTTTGCAACATGTATTTTCCCCCTTAATTGCAACCTACCACACCAACTAAATTTTTCTCTACTTTTACTTCTTCCATGATTCTCCACTACTAGTGCCATCTAAGATGTAGATGCCAAAAAATTATCTCCACCTAAGATTTTTCTTCCCATCTCTTCATCCATGATGCTACTCATAGCATTATCTAGAGTCAAATCATCCTTCATGATGCTCGAAATTCCTTGTGTTGTGGTATTGTAGCTTTCCGGAATGGAATATAAAAATAATAAAGCTTGAAGCTTCATATCTAAATTAAACCTACAGGTTCCAATTGATCCGTGATCTGTGTGAAATTATTAATATGTTCTGCCACAAACCTCTATTAAATAACTTCATATTAACCAATTTCTTCAGCAAAAATACTTGATTTGATGTTAATGGCTTCTCATAAATATCCGTTAGAATATCCATGGCTTTTTTTTTTTTTATATATATATAGTTTTTGTTTTCGTGATGTGGTACCCTGTATTTTTCGTCAAACCTAGACGAATCACACCCATTGTCTTTCAATTAAGAATTTTCGATCCAGCTTCTGTTGTCAAATCTACTTCTGCCATCTCGCATTTCCAGCCCTCAAGTGGTGCATAGAGATCTTTTTGATAAAGATAATCCTCGATTTGGAGTTTCCCCCATCCGAAATCCTATCCATCGAACTTATCTATTCTGATTTTATCTTCCGCCATACTATTTGCTTTCAATCGAATGTCACCAAAAAACCCTCGATGTTCTCGATTTGCCGATCCAGGCTCTGATACTAATTATTGAGAAATCCATGTTGATTCTAGAAAAAATAATGCTCGCAAACAATCCACACGCCATAAAATTTGTTATCGTAGTTCACCCAAACCTAGGCTATGTCCCTGCATAGAGACACTTTACGAATCCATTAGATTTCGAAGAAAGTTGGAATACAATGATGATCTTCCCTTAAGATCAGGGCACAAAAAGATTGAAAACTCTCACAAAGAAAATAAAAACTCACTTTTTTCTTCTCTCTTTTTCTTGCCTCCCTATTTTCTTTTTCAACGTCTTGACGGCTAGCGTCTTCATACTGCTAATGTAGAGCTATAGCTTTTAACCTAAAAGCACATCTAATACAAAAGACAAAAAAGCCTCTTAAAAAAAGATTTGGTTTCATCAATAATAGTTGGTTTGTAGCGAGGTCTTGAAGTATAACATTGGCACAAAGGACAGTGTGGGGCACACGATAATCTCAAATTAGCAAAAGATAATGTTATTACTCTTTCTTCATTTCATATTTTCCATATGTGCCATATTTATTACCTCATTAGATATACATAATATAAATGATAATATTGTGTATTCTATTATAGGGGCTTGTATAAGTACTGGATGAAGAGATGTCATTGGCTGATCACCAACAATTTGCAAGGCATATCTAGCAAATTAGTGCAAGAAGAATGGGGGTAATGATCGTCGCAAACAATTTTGGAAGTGTGCAAAGTCAATTACAATCTTGCAATTTGAAAAGCAGCCCGAGGAAATGGATAAGATGAGCAAGATAGGAAGGCTAACTTGATGAGGATTGCTCCAAGATATTGGTGCAAGGCTTGCTTTAAAACTATATGCAAGTCAGATATTGTGGACAATAACTTGTCATATGCATTTAATGGATTGATAATAGAAGAAAGATATATGTCTATCATATTAATGCTTGAGGATACTAAGGAGAAAGTTGTAACAAGAATACTTAAAAAAAGAGATGCGTGTCAAGATATTGCACCAAGGATATTAGAAGATAGAGAAAGTGCCTTTAGTCATGTGCCTAGGAACCGAGAAGATGGATTTGTGCAAGAAGAATGGGGGTAATGATCGTCGCAAACAATTTTGGAAGTGTGCAAAGTCAATTACAATCTTGCAATTTGAAAAGCAGCCCGAGGAAATGGATAAGATGAGCAAGATAGGAAGGCTAACTTGATGAGGATTGCTCCAAGATATTGGTGCAAGGCTTGCTTTAAAACTATATGCAAGTCGAGATATTGTGGACAATAACTTGTCATATGCATTTAATGGATTGATAATAGAAGAAAGATATATGTCTATCATATTAATGCTTGAGGATACTAAGGAGAAAGTTGTAACAAGAATACTTAAAAAAAGAGATGCGTGTCAAGATATTGCACCAAGGATATTAGAAGATAGAGAAAGTGCCTTTAGTCATGTGCCTAGGAACTGAGAAGATGGATTTGAAGGGCACCACATGAATGACAAATTTGTAGTGGACATAACAACTCTTGTTCTTGCAAGATGTGGGACTTGAGTGGGATTCCATGCCCTCGTGCAACTGTGTCATTCTATTTAAAGGGGAGGAGACGGAAACTTTTGTCGCCCACTAATAAAAAAAATGATATATATTTAAAGGCATACAGTCACTACTTAGAAGTCACTACTTAGAAGTAATGAATGGTGATCACATTTGGTGTTCCTATGATAGAGAGCCTTTGGTAGCATTGACGCCTCAGGTTATGCCCCATAGGCCAAAACAAAAAAGGAAAAGAGAGGAAGGAGAATTTAGAAATGGGTTCAAAGTGTCAAAACAAGGCAAAAATATCACATACCATTTATGCTACTAAGAAATACCAACTATGATGTGGTCAATGCTAAGAAGGTGGAGAGCACATTTCGCATAGTTATCACTAACACGGGACTAGAGGTACAACTTTACAATGGTAAACTTGTTGTTATGTAAAGATTTGACATTTGATTAAATGATATGTTTATTTTGTCTAGCAGCAAAAGGAAAACATTATGAAAAAGCAACAAGAACAGAAACAAGCCATGGAGCATTTGAATGATATTGGAAGTGTTAAATCAACAAGATCTCCAAGAAGGAGGAAAATTGACCAGAAGTAGCTGTTTGCAAAGTTGGAAGTAGGATATATTTTAGTATTTTTGTTAATATGTTACTCTTGTGTTTAAGATCAGGAGACTGAGTTTGTTTTTAGTTTGAAAGTGATTTAGATGTGGCAATGATGTTAAGAGCACAAGCATTTTGGGCAAGAGTTTTTGTCTTTGATAGTACATTCAATATATGAAAAGAAATGCGGTTGGCCTTATTTTTGTCTAATCCGTCGGTGTTAAAGAGTACATTCAATACTCTTGAATAGTTGGCTTGCAGCAACCATTTGTCTATTTCGACCAAAAAAAACCATTTGTCTATAAAAATTTCGTTGCATTTGATCGCTACTTCAGTAAAATAGGTCTCAATGGAGGTTTACCGAAAAGAGGCCTAAATAAAGGCAATTTCAATCTACATCCCCATTCTCAAATAGCTTGATAGCCATGTGCATGTCATATGCATATCTCCCAATTCTATCTTTCTTTCTACTTTTATCGATATATTTACGATCATTAAGATAAGGCTTTGTTAACAATAATAAGCCAAATTTGTTCAGAAGCAGACATGAATATTCTTTCCTAACAACTTCAACAAATTTCCATCGTCAGAACATCACTTTTCGTTGCAAACACGAGCCATGAATGAATTTAACATTCTCATTCCTAAAAACAATTTTCTATTTCAACAAATCACGATAACTAGCCCTGTTGTTAATATCTCCTCCTCACAATATATCTGCTGTTTACATATCTGATCGTGTGAGCTCGATCGATGTCAGACTGGAAGGAAAATGTGATAGAGCGGACCATAGACGAGAAGTTGACGGAGGGAAGAATTGTGAGTTGATTTCTGAATTCAACTGATTTCTGAATTAAACTGCTTAGTGCCAGATCACTACACAGATGTCCAACCCCTGCCGCTTTTGCCACAGGGTTTCAGCTTCAAGTGTCCAATTGAGTCTTCATTTCCACTTCTTGCTCACTTTCTTTCTTTGATTGCTTTACGTCTTTTTGCTTTTTTGGTTCTAGAATTTTGCTCAAGGGTATAACAGTATGCAAAGGGTGAAAATATCAAAATTGACTGGGAAGACAGCCAATCTATCTGCTTCTAGGAAGCAAATCTTTCAATTGCCGAATTACGAGCAACATCCCAGAAGTCAATTCCTGTGTCATCCATCTGGCTTTCAAGCTATACCAAACACAAGCTCTTCAGAGTTTTCAATTTTAATGCCCACATGGCTCTCCACTTCCTCCCCGCTTTCAATTTTAATGCCCACATGCTTCAGCGTTCTGCATTTTCTAACTATGTGCTGCAGAAATGTGATATTGCAACACAAATTCTAGAGGAAACTACGAGACTCTATGCAACATGCATCACAC
Organism: Eucalyptus sideroxylon x Eucalyptus melliodora; assembly: GCA_016097485.1. Taxonomy (NCBI): domain Eukaryota; kingdom Viridiplantae; phylum Streptophyta; class Magnoliopsida; order Myrtales; family Myrtaceae; genus Eucalyptus; species Eucalyptus sideroxylon x Eucalyptus melliodora. The sequence goes on along the minus strand of CM027828.1, from coordinate 43,889,219 downwards.
TTGACCCACAATGCACATCTGCACACACCCGCCCACCTGAGTGTTCCCAATTCTGCGGCTCTTGGTAGCCCACCAAATGTGGACCAGCGAAAATATAGATTGTCGGTATCATGTGCACACTGGTTAGAGCACCGGTATTACTTGTTGTGGTCAAATTGTCTGCATGCTATATGCGCCCCTTGGTACTATTTCTCATTGAGCATGCGGTAGCACAGAAGGAGAATGGTGGGTTCTAGTTACAGTTCTTTAAACAAGTTAGCTGATCAAGCAATCCTCTTCTTTTGAGTAATTTTGCAACCTCATCTCCGGAAGCCTTCCTTCTTATATCAGTTGAGCGAGTCTCCCTCTTGAACGGTTTTGGTAGTGAGGCCTGTTTGACATCTTTATGCTGGTTCGACCGATGGAGCACTTATATCAGTACTGATATCAATAATTTGCCCGATTTCAAGGGGGTTTTGATGATCACATTCTCTGCGAGGAGGAAGCAGAAGATCGTCATTCTCGGACGGTTGCATAGATACACTTGAGAAGCATGAATTAATTCGGCACTGGAACTAAGGAAGATTGTACCACAACGGAATAAGCTAGAGGGACAGAGTTCGATTATGACAGCTTCTAATGAAAACGCCGTTATAATCTTCCCAGTAGCCCCTAATTTTTAACTTATCATCATCTTGTTAGATATTGGATACACTAAACTTTTGTTGGCATGTTAGATCATATGTCAACACCGCCTGCTTTAACCGTCAAATGAAAATACCTTTCCTAATTTGTGACATGAAATGATATGTCTTCTTATGTCTATTACCAAGTGATGTGCGAGCATCATAAAAAAAATATTTATGCATCTGGTTAATTCACATCATTAGATGAATGACTTTCTTTGCTACATCCTTTATTCAATTAATAAATCGAGGTCGCGTTCGGTTACGTAGGGCCACTACCATTTTGCCAATACCACATTATTAGCATCAGCCAATTGCATAATGGAGAAAATGTGCTAAATTTTGAAGTTAGATTTGTCTTTTACCTGGAGCTTCATCAAAATCCCTTGCGTCACCATATGAATGAATTTCCAGTGCCTGTCATATTAGTGAATGATCTAAGTTGAAATTGCAAAAGACAACCTCAAGACAATTCACAAGAGATCACAATCAACATGGCCAGTACCATAAGTGACGTGGTTGATGCTGTCACCAAAAATAGTTTTCAATACACACTTAGTATTCAATCAATTTCAAACGACCTAAACGAGATCTTATCCAAGTTAAAACAAAAGTTAATGGAGTGATTTAGGAAACCAACATCCCCTTCCTTCTTCAACTCCCATCCTTTAATTTGGGCAACAAATCTGAGGGCATCCTTCCACTCTCTTGTTGTCTGCTGGCCAAACTTCTCCTCATGCTTCGCCATAGCCTCAACATACAGTTGAGACTCAAGCTTGATATCACGAGACTTCTCATCATAGAAAATCAGCAAAATCTCATTCTCGGATAATTTTGATTTCTTGCATTTCACCATGTGTACAAGCTCACCAAGACACCACAGACTTGAAGCATAACCTTTACAAAAAATGGGTACATAGATCTTTGATTTTTTGATAGCAATCTGCAGCTCAGCTTCTTTTTTTACCAACAAGGAGTTCTATCTCGTCGAAGAAAACATGGATGTTCACATCTCGCAAAACATGGTAAAAAGTAATTTGTGAATCCTTGACGAGTGTCCTTCCCTAAAATTCAAAAGGATCTCATAGTCATTCCCCGACAACACGCCACCCCTCTTTCCAGCCCTCAAGCTCCTTCCCATTCCTAGTGTCAAGGAGTCTTTTCGCCTGAGGCAGTAATTTTGTTTAGCCATTTTACGGATTCCACTCATTCCTTGGATTTGCACAAAAAGTGCTGGGAAGTGCTGGTCCGACAACATCGCAATCGCCCGAGAGTTTCCTCTCCCAAAGCACCTGACCAATGAAATGCACGTTCGTGAAATGAACGACGTTCTCCGACCATAAAAATGATCGACTCCTCTGGCCCTTGGATTCTCAGAGCATCTTGCATATCACCATTGTAACGGACTCTTCTCTCTCTCGAGTGGTTCGTCATAGCAGGCGGACTACTCGAAATTTTCAAATTCCGGTGACGATTATGATGGGACCCTAAGCATATCCCATATGCTCAAGATGTCCAATAAGGTTGGGCCCAATGAACAGGGAAACATGCAAATCGATAGGCCCAATAGGCCTTTTGTTGCTTTTATATCGTACTCGTGAGAAGGTTAGGCAGTACTTCGAGTTTGCTGCAACGCCTTGAACGCAAATTTATCTAGGCGAGGATGTAAATGCAATCTTAAGTTCAATGAAAGTACCGTCTCATGGTAAAGTGTGTACGAAACTAGAATTTGAAACTGACAATAGACAAATCCGTTCCGAGAGTAAAGTAACTGAAACTGACAATAGACAAATCCGTTATGAGAGTAAGGTACAAGGTTATTAATGAGCTCCCATTAGTCCTCTCGGAAGTCCCATGATTCAGCTCCGTCAAAAGAAGTAGAAAAAAAAAAACCTTCTTATTTTGGGATTTAAAAATATTTTTTTTTTTTTTTTTTTCTTTTCTACTTCTTGCTGTCGCCCACTATCGACCACCCCCCACCACCAGTTGCCCATTACCAAATTAATTTAATACAACGTGGAAGTCATTTTTCTCTATTTGACTATGCTTTTCCTTATTGATTGAAAGTATTTTCCTTGACTAATTTAATTTTTGTGTACCAAACACTAAAATATCTGGAAAATAAAAATAAAATTGGGAGGTTTATTTCTTCCTTGAAACAAATGGAGCCGTAAGTTATTTTTTAATATAAAATCAGAGGTTACTCAAAATTAACTTGATCCTTCTCAAGTTCAACTAATTAACATGCTTCAAGTTTAAAAATAATCTAATGGAGTAGCTCAAAAACCTAACAAATTAATTGAACTTTTACATATCGAATTAGTTATAGGCATTATTGAACGCTATGAACAATTAAAGAGTACTGTTTTTAGATTTGATTTCATGTAAGGTTTGGGGCTCGAGCTTAGATTGATCTCATACGAAAATTCACCTAGTAGAAGAGTCGAGCCAAACCAAGCTTAACAATAGCATATATGTTTTCAGTTCGAATCTATAGCACCATCTTTTCGAAAGTTCATCATACCAAAGGCAGGAGCTAATCAACTCCATAACTAAAAGTTCAATTGCTAAAGATGATGCTGAGCAAGATATCCATAATGACATAAAGCAGAGTCGGCTAAATAATATATCCTATGGTCGAGCATAATTCGAGTAACTTTGTCGCGTGCTACCACACACACAATACGATCAGGAATCTCGGCCACACTCCACTAGGTCCTAAAGCAACCCACTCGTCACGAAGCTCGTACGAGGCATAAATCTTCATCACAACGTGAGAAGTTGCAGGAGCAGATCTCACCAGAAGTAGGCAGGATTGTGTTTGGCCTCTTTCCTAGTGGGAAACCGCACAAAGTGCAAATGCTAAAAAAGGGAAGGGAGTGATAGGACCGAGAAGTCAAAACGTAAACGAAAGCGCATTAACGCCAAAACGATATGCAAAAAAGTCAAGCCACTTGGTTGTGTCTCAACTTTCCCACCAAGTGAGAGCGGTGTAGCTGTAAAGATGAAACAAAAACTGCAAGGGAGATGATAGGGACACCACCACTGTAGCTGGATGCGTTCATTTGAAAAGAAGGAAAAAGGATTGACCAATCACTTGGGAAAAGAAAAGGATGGATTAACAGTATTGACTAGGACATATCAGAAGAGATTCAGAGGGAAATTTCCAGTCCTTTCTCTTTCGTTTACTAAAACAAACCAGACAACATGAGCTGAAAATCACCCCCTCCAATTCCCTTACTTTTTTTCCGAATCTCTCCAACCAAAGGGTTATGTACGTGATGACATGATTGAAGACTGCCACCCAGAATCTTGACACATCGGAGCTGACAAGAACCAAAATCATGCAATCGTCCGGATTCAGTGGTCTGCATTTTCTAACTACGTACTGCAGAAATGTGATGAAAAAGCAACACAAAGCAACACATTCTAAAGGAAACTTCAAGACCATTCTCTATGCAAGCGTAGGTGCACTGATAACACGATCATGATCCTAAGTTTCCTGATGAAATACCAGGAATGCATGTCTGCATTTGAGCATTAGACTAATCACATATTGGCATAAATCTACCCCAGGCCAGTAACCAAAAGGAGAAGGAAAATGGAGCGAGAAGGTTCCGTCTAATTCTCACTCAGCAAGAAGGTTCCTTCTAATTCTCACTCTTCTCTAATGTCCAATTCCCTCCTGTTCAGCTATTTTTGGGCAGGACAAAGACCATCATATTGGATAGGCAAACATAATCTCTCAGCTTATGGCGACATTTCCAGCTGAGTAATGATAACAGGCAGCAATGAAACCACAGGTGTGTGATCTGCAGAGCCCTTGACACAATCTACGACTGCAAGAGTATTTGCCTTCTACTTAAGATTCATATGCAAAGTAAGCACCTGCATGGTGGGGGGACATTATTTCAAGTAAAGCAAACAAACAAGAAATCATCAGTAACTCCTCAAAAGATGCATGATGACAGTCAGTACCATTGTCATGTAACACTATATGGGATATCACAACCATCATATAACTATGTTAACTGGAACAATACAAAATGCTACAAAACTTGATGGACAAGAATCAAGAGAGATCTCATCAATGTTATTGCAGTAAGCTAGCCACCCTAAGCATGTATTACCTATTTATTTCAAGACCCACCGTCCCATACCTATTATATTACAATGCCCTGGCCGAGCCATCAAAATACCCAAAAACAATCGACCAACTTCAAGTGCTTTCTGCTGGGGTAAGATGCCCCAATTGTTCTGTTAGGTTATTTACGTTCTTTGCATTCCACCAAAACCTGCTGTGATCAGCGGGTTTGCTCTCATTCCTTCTACCATCAGTATCCTTTCTTTCTGACTGAACTTCCTGAACATCGGAGGAACCAGGATTCTCCGTCAAGAATTGCTCCCAGAAGACATCGTTAACCCCTGCTGGCACATTAGGAGCTGTGGCTACAGCTTGTTCTTTAGAGGAAACTGGCTCAGAAGCAACGGTCAAAGCTGGCTCAGAAGTAGTAACCATGGCAGGCTCAAAAACAGTAGCAGCAGTGGGCTCAGAATTCATGTCAATTGTGGGTGATCTAGGCCGTGCATCAATATTAAACTGAATGCAGGATATAGCAGGGCTATCAGCACAACTAGTAGTCTCATCGAAGTCTAGGGTTGAGTTGCGCTGACCAAAGTTTTCACAATCTTGTGCAATGTATTCCCAGATTGTGAGCGATGATTCCAATTGTTCATATAAATCCAATATCGATGGTAAGGATGAAGCTCCATCAATGTTTTCTCTTGTCAAAGTTTGGGGAGTCCCAGCATGATTGTCTTCACCATGTCCCTCATCATGGTAGTAACCAATTCGAGGCAATCTCCTCTTCTTATCATTAAACTCCGACTCAATCAACATATTCAGGGCAAGACCAGGTTTCTGCAGAACATTACCCAAGTTAGACACCATATTCTTCTGTCGTTCTTCCATTTTCAAAAGCCGCCCCTTCAAATTCTGCATCTGCACTTCAAAGCCTTTCCTCTCTTCTTCATGCACCTGTAGCTCCAACTGAAGAGATTCCTTGTCGCCTTTAAGCCTTTCTACCTCTTCCTTCAGTCCTTGTCTCTCTGCTTCAGTTAAAGGAGAAGAACTTCCCTGATTTTGGAGATTCTGAAGGGAATGGCTGTGGACTGGTTTCCGCCGATGGATGTTCTTCAGAAGCTGCGGCTGACCTCTTACGAAATCATCGTTCGCAAATTCCCATCGTTCTGGGTCAATTTTCCTAAAACCCTGTCCAAAAGTGAAATGTACATTTATTGCAAGTTATACGTTTGCACGATCACTTCCTAGAAAGCCAAATCATATCAGAAGACGAGAGCAAGCAGAAGCACAAGTAGAAAGGTCTCAGCTCACATATGTGTTCAGCTGTCTAATAAAGCTGGAAAAATTGTTGTGCTTGAAGTATCTCGGCAGCAAATCCCGTGCAAACTCCGGTGGATTCCACACAACAAAGCTCTTGTTGCCTTGACTCCACGAAACCACCGGGTCAGTGGAGGCGGCATCGACCATCTCGTACGTCTTCATCAGGAAAGGCGGCAGCGAATTCGAGCCACTCGGTGATTCGTCCATCTCAAAATTCGCCAACACACTCTCGAAATCAGAACTACCCAACAATCAAAGCTTCCAAACAAAACCCCACCTTCTGCTCTTCCACCCAAACTCTCAATCAATCACACTATCTTGCACAAGAACACAAACCCAACAACGAATCCGCACCTGGGTATCTCTAATTTAACTTTCAATCGGAAAACCCCCAGATAAACGCCACTCCAAGAGACCACATCACCGTCAAGCAAAACAAAATGAAATGCTCAAATTCCCAAACAACCAAAACCCCACACCGAATCAGCTCGAAGGAGCCCCAAACATTGCCCCCTTCTCCTAAAATACCAGCACCGCCACCGATCGCAGACGAATGGAGCCGACGATGCCACGCGCAAGCGAAACCCCAGATTCAATGCAAGCGAAAACCCTTGTCGAAGCACACGCAATTACGTCAAGATTGGATCAGGGTCTTTCCAGAAAACTCAGAAACACCCCCCGCTCCCGTCCGAACCTCCTGGAAAGAACACCCCTTTCGCGAAACCCACAAGAAATTGCAGCCACAGAAACTCCCCAACAGTACCCTGTATTCCCGTACACACACACACACGCACGCCCTGTTTAACGATACATCGAAGGAAAACACGCGCAAGAAACAGTTCTTTTTCTGTTATCGGTTGAAAAAATCAAACCTTTCGACATGGGTCGATGAAGTCACAGCGAAATGCCCATAATTCAACCCCCAAAAAAAAAAAAAAAAAAAAGATTTTGACAAGAACCCATTTCTTTAAAAGCGATAAAGAAAACGACGGGCCAAAAGACTTGCCGCAAAAGCAAAGAGAAAAACCATCATCAGCTCCGAGAAATCGAAATTCGAGAACAGGGCAAAGGGGACCTTTCACATCCGCAGATGTTTCTTTACGCCCAAGAACGGAGAAACAACGGCGAAGCTGCGGAGAGACGATGTGGGGAGGAGGAGGAGGAGAAGATGGAAGGAGAATCGACTGAGTGCGCGTCCGCTCGTTTTTTTAATTTTTTTTATTATTTTTTCTTCTTTTTGGACATTTTCTCCCTTTTTTTAAGTCTAATAATCTTGGGATTATGTTTTATATATGGAACAAATCGGCGTAGATTTCTTCCACCTTTTCTGGGGTTTCTTTTCAAGGAGAGCAATCAATTTGTAGACCATTTTGGGTGAGCGTATTTAGGGAGGGTTTGATGTACACCTCAACGGCATAGTAATTAATAACAAAGGAAATTCTTTTCCCTTTTTCAGAGAGTGCCGTATTTTAAATATATTTAGATAAAAAAAAATTGTGTAGCTTTGTGAAATGCTAATTATGCATACTTAAGAAAAGGTTGTGTACGGAAATTGCCAAAAAGGGGCTCATTTACAAATTTTATTTTACACTCGATTGCTTATGATATTTGTTTTTGCTCACTCGAGATGTGAATTTAAAATTATCACCTTTACGCATGTTCTCATGATAATTTTCTTTTTAGTTTGCTAGAAGGCACACTTCAAGGATTTAAATAGAGGTGAGCATTAAATCTCCAAACCGGCATGGACCAATTGGTTCAAGGTCGGGTTTAGGGGAAGCTTGTTCGGCTCCCCACTTCACAAACCTAGATTCAACCTTGGAACAATTTTGATTCTTTCTTTCAAGGTTGGAATTGCATGGTTTTACCTAGGAATTGGTTCAATTTGTCCCATTTTCATGTTAAACCAATTTTGAATCTTCTTATAGAAAAAAAAAAAAAAAATAAATAAAACCTTTCCATTAATCAAGAAATAAACAAGGGTAATAAATAATGACATAATCACTTGGCCAAGAAATACTTTTGTAGAAATGGTGCAATTTGTATGTTTTATTATAAGAATTTTTTTCCCAAAATATAAAATAGAATGGTTTTCGAGTAAAATTGGCTTAGTTCATTTTCTGATTTTGATATTTTGAAATTGAGCATCACATGATTAGTTTTTGGTTCTAAGCAAAGAATCAATCGACCTTAAAACCAATGACCTTGAATGAGATAATAAGCATGTGCAGATGGAAGCAAAACCGGATGGAAATTAGTGAAGTGCTTTAAGGATTGCAAGTATGGCATAATTACCACAATAGAGAATTACCAACTTCTCAAGATCAAAACTGAGGGAGGTCAATTTATTTATTTTTTTAACTTATGATACATCATTGAAAAAGCCAACTAGCGAGTGACGATGGAGTCGCCATATATTTATCGAACGTGAATTGATCATCTGTACTCGATCTCAAGCCACAACCTTAAAAGTAATCGACAAAATCATCGTCACATGGAAATCAAGATAAAAACAAAGAGGCGTTGACTAATCTGCCTTGCTTCGTCACGTCGGCCAATATAAATTATTGAGGGGGATGATTTTGTTGTGTATATCCTGTTTTGATTGTGATGTTTAGGTGGGATCGAAGCAGACAGAGCCATCCTATTTACATTATTCTGTTCCTCTCCTTGTCAAAGCGATAAAAAAAAAGAAAAAAGTTAATAAAAAAGAAATCGGTTTTCTATGGTTCACGTAATTATAAAATTTCTAAATATTGATTTTGCATTATTCATCACCATCACCATCATGATGATCTATACCATTAGATAAAAATGAACAGCTTTTTCTACTTTTCAAGAAAGATTAATATCGCAAAAAAATTTAAATTATGCTCAATAAATATCAAGAACCGAGTAATTTTCTGTTAAAAGACAATTTCTAAAAGGCTTGAATTGGAGGTTCGCCTACTATGGGAAGATATACTTGCATAAATCTGACTTGGTTCTTCCTATTCTAAATCTAGGTCTATTCAGTGTGTCATTAGTATCCCAAACTTTTTTTTGTGTTATAAAAAATCCGAAAGATATATATTAGTATGGCAGATATACCTTGAATGTAATTGAAATAGAAGATATGTAAAGATTTTTTGTGACTTTAAAAATTTTAGGGTAAAATTAGAGGTATTTATTTCATAATTGATATAATTTGAGATTTTTTGTGATATTTATCATTTCAAGAGTCGTAAATTATATTTCTCTATATTGGGTCAATAATTTCTTTTTATTAGTTAATAATTGAATGGACATAGTGATGGTGGAACGCTCACCAAAAAGGTGTTAGCCGTGCTTAACATCTGTACGATAATAATCACGACTAATTGAATCAAAAAGAGGATGGAGATAGAACATAATGGTGTTCGTCTCACTTGAGGATTCTAAGAGTACTTTACCCTCTAGGGGAGTGTGACGTATGGGCTTATGTGTCGCGGAGTTTTGGCGCTAGTGCGCTTGATTTTTGACCAAGAAAGACAAAAGCAATTTGATTTTTGACCAAGAAAGATAACAGCAATAATAATAATAATAAGTGAACGTATTTTTCAACATGCTCTCTACACGTGGAGTGGAAGAAGCTGCTGCTTTTGTTCATGGCAAGGCTCCGAAAACCTCTGGAGAAATGCTTTTCAGAGGGGAATTATTCTATGTTTAGTCCTCCCATGAGGCTGCTTGAGGCTTGCTGTTCCATGCTTATTCTGTTGCTTGGTAGGTCCTCTTGATAAGGCGAATCATGGTGCATAATGAGATTGCTTTGAACGCTACTGGCAGGTGCAGACCTATTCCTAAGACCAAGCATGGTGTTTGGCAATGCGGTCTTCCACCTGAGACAACTTCTTCACCTTTTTGGAGATCAGCCTGTTCATTTTTTTTTTTTGGTAACCGAGGACTCCACCACGGACCCCCCGTGCCTAAACGGCTCCTGAGAACCGAGCCCCTATATCTTGGAGGAGATTAGCCCAGCAACCCACCACTAGATCCCCTACTTAATTCGCTAACAATCACGGGTTTCGAACTCTTGACTTCTGCGATGAGAGAGGGACTCTCAAACACCGCAGCTATCCACGGATGGGTTCGGCATGTTCATTGGTTGCCTGTAAAATATATAAAATAGTGGTTTTCTTATTCCACATAAGAAAGTTGGAAGTATATAAACCACTATACAAATATAAATGTTTGTGAGCTAAATCCCACAATACTTGCATGTGGGTGCACGAGTACTTGGCATGCTCATGGATGATAATTAGCACTAATTCTCATTTGTTGTTATTATTTTTGTTTCGTGCAGTTTTTTTTGCTAATCTTTATTAGTCATGTCATAATATTTAATACAACAATCTTTCCAATTGTTTTATATGAGAGTTCCTAAAAAAATATATTAGAATTGTTATTTGGTATTTTTAACCGATATTTTGTTGTATCTCACAAGAATTTGCCAGCAATTATTAGTAATGTTGTGGGGGCAAATAATCTCTTAAAAAGACTGTTATTACCCCCTCAAAATCTGATTACATTTCTTTTCAATCTGAAGCAATTTTTCCCAAAACTGCCTTGCTGCTATAACTGCCTAAAATGCTCCAGTAATTTTGCCACGGCTGAGGGCATGGGCCAAAGCAGATACCCATTAGGATCAGGATGGCTATCTGAAAGGGTCTGCTGATCATAATTTACCCAGTTGAGACTCGCTATCTAAATGATTGCAGCAAATTAGTGGAAGGGTTCCAACATGTGAAGGCGGTGGATGTTGATACCGAGGTTGTCCCCTTAACATTTGGGGGAGGGAGGAGAGGGAGAGCGGTTGTCATTGTCAACAGAGAGAGCAGCAACTGCAAAGAGTAATGGCAACGGCTTCCGATCTCTCTCGGGTCACATCAATGACTATATTTTTGGAGTATAAAAAAATCGAACAATCGAAAAGTTCGGTTTCTCAGTCCGGTTCTCATTAGGTTTTGTTTTTGTTAAAAATCGAAAAAAATTTATCTGGTTTGATTAACCGAATCAAACTGATAAAATCTAAAAAAAAAATTTATCTTATTTTTTAAAAATTAATTTATTTTTTATTTTTAAATTTCTTTCTTTTTCTTTTTTTCATTGACCATAGTGATAGCTAGTGACCAGCCTGTGGTGAGGCGAAGCTCGCCTGGCCCCGATGAGCTTGAGCTTCACCAGATCCGACCACTTGGAGGGGGGGGGGGGCACAACCCTCGCCGGAGGTCGCCAAGTGTCAACGAGGCTCTAGTGACCTCACATCAACATCTGGTGACCTCCGGCGAGGCTTAAGCCTTACCTAGCTTGGTGAATCTAGCGAGACTTGAGCTCATCAACACCAGGCAAGCTCGACCTCGCCGTAAGCCGAGGTTGGTGAGGCTCGATCTTGCCAGAATCTAGAGAGCTCGAGCGTCATCGGCCTTTGGTAAGGCTCGCCTCTAATCGGTTGATAACAGCCACCATGGCCAATGATTGGACAATGAAGAAGAAAAAGAAATAAAAGGAAAAAATAAAATTAATTTTTAAAAAAATAAAAAAAAAATTTATTGAGAGGAATGCATATGGAAAAAAAATAAGATAAAAACAAAACAAAAGTAAAAATTGAATCGAATTTCGGTTCAGTTCCATTTTTCAAAAAAAAATCGAACCGAACTTAATCATCTACACCCCTAGCTATATCAGCATAATTAAAATGTATTATGACTAAACGATTCGAGTGCACAAATTGAAAAGTTCAACCATTCAAGCATAATTAAAATGTATTATGACTAAGGGCGCGCTTGGTAACGATTCATTTCCGGGAGCTGATTCTGACTAGAAATGATTAGTTTTATTATGTTCCCGGGAACTGATTCTGAGTAAAAAAACGCGTTTGGTAACTGTTCAAAATTTTTTATTCTAGAATAGAATTGCGTTTGGTACCGTATTAATTGATTTTGTTACAAATTAATTTATTTTGATTTTTAAATAAATTTTAAATAATTTATTTACTTTTTTCTTTTTTTCCCATTTTTTCCTATTCTTCTTCTTCTTCATTTGGCCGTCGCCGGGCGCGGCGGCGTCGACGAGGCCGGGACGCTCACCGAGCGTCGCCGCCCTCGGCGAGGTCGGCCTTCGTCTGCGGAGCCTCGCTATGGCCGGGCGAGGCTCGCCCGGCCCTCCGCCGAGGCTCGGCCTCACCGGTGGCCGGGCGAGGCTCGACCTCGCCCGATTCTTGGCGAGGCCGAGCCTCGCCCGGCCCTCCGGTGGCTAGGTCGGCCTCGTCGGTGGTGGGCTTGCCTCCGGCGAGCTCGCCGGACCTCGCTCGGCCTCGGCGAGCCTCGCAACCTCGCCGGACCCGGCGATCGTGGCGGACCCGGCCGCCGGCGGTGGTGGCGCGCGTGACGATAATGACGGCAACCGAGATGTTGAAAGAGAAGAACAAGGGTTTTACCATTTTGATTCTCGGACGTAGAATCAATTTTTTTTTTATTCTCAAATCTTGTCCAAAATCGTTCCCGGGAACAAAAAGTTTACCAAACACGATTCTCGTTCCAAATTGATTTTGGGAACAAAAAATCGAAATCTGACTGTTTGGCAGTTGCCAAATAGGCCCTAAACGACTCGGGTGCACAAATTGAAAAGTTCAACCATTCACGCCCACCTAAAATTAGTCGAACGAAGCGACCTCCTTCTGACACATGAACAGTACATAAGGAGAAAGCACTAGCGTACGATTGAACTCAGACGTCACGGGAGTTGTACGATTATCTCTCGTCACGCAATGAATAATAGATCCAAGAGCATATTCACAAAAAAAAAAAAAAAAAAGATCCAAGAGAAATTATGAACAGAAAAAAAAAATATTTTGGGCTCGATACAAGATGGAATTTTCATAGGAGGATCTTGCATATGCAAATCATTGATAGGACTCACATCGAAAATAATGTAATGACTAGGAAGAGGACCCGACTGTTGGAGCAAACGATGAAGAAATATTAGCAAAAATAAATATATATTATATGTATATTTACAGAAGTTAATGAATTATTATTCTAGTCTAAAGTCTTGTGTCATCTTTTGCTGTCTAATTTTAGAATTGTCATAGCATTGTGTACCTGTTATGCTAATATTCTTTTATGGGTTGAGAAAATACCATGTGCATAAAGAATTAAACATATTACGGCCATGGTATTTTATTTGGCGAGATACTGGGGGCAAAAAGGCATTATTTAATGTGACAGTGTACATATATTATTAAGGTAAAATATCATTTTGTCTCATTTTTTTCAAGTGTCAACATTGTCCCCATCTCTTTCTCATAATAACCGAAAATTAGGGACGCTATTGTCATCTTAAGTGTAGAACCTATACTTTTAACAGTCGGTAACCTTCTTTATATACCTACATACAACTGTCTATTGGTAAACCTCTATATATTTTGAAGATGACAAGATATTTTATGTAATTAATATGTGTATTTGAGTGTGCAAACAAAATATCCTCTAAATACACAAATTCATATGTAGATGATGTTAAAAATAGGAATTCTATGCTTGTGAAGAGCTTTCTGGTGAATAAGCGAGTAGGATTGTTAAGATACTAGAATGGACAAAATGGAAAGAGAATAATTTGGATAATATAAATACGCCAGTGATATGCTTGGAATGACTTTTATGTGGCAGGTGACTAAATTGGGATTTTGCAAAATCGCCAAGTCTAAATGTTCCGCCTAATCAAAGAAGTTCATGTTACTAATGAGAGGGACCATATTTCACATACCTGGAATGAAATCGTTTAGATTTTAATTCAATTTTTGAATATAGTATTAATTGTCCTAAAGGGAAAGATGAGAGATTTATGCAATACACTATAATTATTTCATTTTTTTAAATTTGGAAGGTATATTATTCATTTATAACTTGTCAATCAGCTTAATTATAGTAAATTAGGATTATTTTTTATCCATAGTTATACACGCGATCAATGGATGTACTCTAATTTATGTATGTGTTTTTTTTTTTCATTTTATTTATTTATTTATTTTTGTAAAAATTTGAAGTTGAAGTCAAAAGTCACGATCATGTTTAACATGAGTGTGGGCGTCCCTTCAGATTTTTATACGAGCTACTCTTACCACATTTGTAAAAACCACGATCATTTCTATCACAATGTCTTTATAATATAAAATTTACTATTCTGAGGAGAGCTCTTACTTAAAACCTTTGCTTTAATGAGCTAGGGATGTGGAGTCATTTTTAACCATGGCTTTTAATTATCTATCTCGGAAACTATGCACCATAAAAAAGTGCCCTGCCTATCATTCCTCTCCATGCTATTCTTTTGCATCGCAATATACTTATAATAGTGCTTAAATCATATCAATTGTCAAATATCATTGAAGTAATCAAATTAAAGGACATGACATTGCTTTATGTTTTTTTTTTTCCTGTTTTGGTCGCAATATTGCTTTATGTTAGAATGCGGCTTCCTTTGATGAAAAATGATTAATACCCTAAAAATCCCCAAATTGGTACACATGTGATAAATTTATCCCAAACTAATTTTTTGATCATGAAAAATCCTAAACCGGTACATTTATGACAAATTTATCCCAAATTGCCACAAAAAACCCCAAAACCAATATACTTGTGACAAATTTACCAAAAACTAATGTATTTGACTCCCAAAAATCCAAAACTAGTACATTTGTGACAAATATACATTTCATTAAATTGGATTAATACCACAAAAAATCACAAAAATTGTACAACTATGATAAACGGAGAATAAAATTTCAAACTAGTACACTAATAAACTGTCACGTGTCATCCAACTTAGTAATTTGATAATAAAATTTAATAAAAATTAATATAAGGTAAATTTGTTACAAATGTACCAGTTTGAGGTAAATTTGTTAAAGGTATACTAGTTTGAGGTTTTTGGTGGTCAAAAAATTTAATTTGGAGTAAATTTGTCACAAGTGTACCAATTTGAGATTTTTGAGGGTATTAACCCTAATGAAAATAAATTAATTCGGTAGCCCAAACATTTCCAACCTATGATGACTTTGAGAGGAATATGAAGTCACACACAAATTCAATTTTGAAGAGCTGATGAGTAAGTTACATTGTACATGCGATCTATTGTTAAGTAAGAATTCTATTGTAAATTGAACTTAAATCAATTGCACAGTTTCCTTTGTTATAGGAAAATTTAATGGACGAAATAATGAACCCCGTTGAATGCTCAAGAAAATTGCATGAATTGCATGCCAAAATAGATATAAAAATAACTCTACTTTATTGTTTACCAGATCATACCTTAATGGAAAATTTTAATCGGTATCACAACTTAATGCGCTAAACATAACATAGTCATCTTGATTTTCATAGACATTGCAATATTAATCGGTATCTAAATCATGGTTAAGATAATTATATCCACAACGATAAATAACCTTACTATTGTTTTAGCCATCTTACAGAAGATGACAGCTGGAAAAGATTATCCCACAACTGCTCATACTGAATTTGACATTCACATCCAAGTATAAATACATGCATTTCTCTCTATTATCTCTACACTAACCGATATCACAACTTCACTTGTTTGCTATTGTCTTAGATTACTTTCTCTTTGATTATGGCAGTAAGACAGACAAGAGGGCATCAAATAAGTGAGGTGAAACAAATTGAAAATGAGAATCGGAGATCTATTGCATTTTCAAAGCGTAGATCTAGTATCTACAAAAAAGCAAGCGAGCTTGTGACCCTCTATGGGGGCGGAGGTGGGATTTGTAGTATTCTCTCCTTCAGGAAAACCCTTTTCTTTTGCTAATCCATCCATCGATATAGTCGCCAATCGATTCCTCAACCAAAACCCTCCGCCCGATGATAGGTCTCGTGCTTTGGTGGAGTCCTGTCGTCAAGCCCAGTTTAATGAGCTCAACCAGCCGCATGATGAGCTCATTAATCAAATCGAAGCTGAGAAGGCAGAAGGGGAAGTCTTGAAGCGACTGACCGAAGCAAAGGTGACGTCGCATGGTGGAAATCAATGTGAAGTTTGTACAAAGCATGAGGACAACAACATTTGTCGTATATATTTTGTAACATTACCATCATGATTGACATCTCGAAATTTATTACTCAATTTTGTCGCTAGTTTCATAAATTCCTCAACTACTAACTATAGCGATACATTATTCGTAGTTAATGAGTAGAAGCAAGATCATGATAGTTGTTATCTTATCCTATCATGTCTTTTCATCATGGCAGATAAAAATGATCACATTTAAACTTAGTAAGCTTGCTTGTGAATATGCCGATCATACCATTTATAGTGTTTAAATTTTGTATTAAAAGATGTTGCATCATAGAAAAGCGCACTGCTAATCTTTCCTCTTTACTTTGCTCTTTTGTACGGTATTTACTTTTTTTAGTGCTTAAATCAACTGTCAGATATCGATGGAGAAATCCAATAGGACATTATAATAATTTGTTAGAATATGATTTGTTCTCGGACGAAATTAGGTACCTAGTGTAACTTCACTGAAATATTTTCAACCTATGATGATCCAATTATCTTTGACTTTGAGAGCAATACGAAGTTGCACAAATAGTCATTTTCGTATCTAACAATCTATTACTATACTATATCAGGTTAATAGCATGGTCTTAAAGAGTAATTTGTAATATTTTGCCCCGTCTACGAATGGGATTAGCTTTCATGCTCCTGCCATCGACGGGCAATTGTTTTATGCGAAAGCATTGTTTCTCATTTATTGTTGTAAATTTGTACGGACAAATTAAAAAGGACATGCAATTATGTAACGTAAAGTTAGTGGAGTAGTGGTGACAAGTGCAAACACTTGTAGTCAGAATAATTGTCCAAAAAAATCATAAATCTAGTATATGGTGGCAAATTCAGTCATAACGTTTTCAATTTGACTAATCTACATTTTCGAAGATTTGGCAATATGGCCATATTACTCAATTTTGGTGCGACAATCATTGTTGTCACAATCTAGTTAGTGTCGGCCAGCCTATATAGTATGTCCGACTCAAATGAGATTGATTTTAGCAAAATTTTAAACATTTTCAAAGTTTTTATACCTTTCTTTTCTTTTATCTTTTTTTTTTTTTTTTTGCTTCTTAGTTGGTTGATCACCAACTTCCATCTCAATGATTGCCAGGCAATATTGACTATGATGACTATATTGATAAATCATCCAAAGATTTAAGATTAATCGATCAAATTAAAAAAAAAAACCTTTAGTATTGAATTAGCCGTCATATGATAGATTTATAGGACTCTGTGAAATCCCCTTGTAATTGGCTCATTTGTAAAGGGAACGGTTTACATCTAAAATTTCCTTTTAATAATAGAGCTTATGATAAAAAGAACTATAAATTTTACTTAACAAATAATTCATAAATTTGCTTGGCAATGTACAAAAAAAGAAAAAAAGAACTAGATCTCTGGAAAAAATTTCTTATCGACAAGATAAATTTTCCAAAAATAAAATGAAAAATGAAAAATAAAGTATATTGCCCTATAAATAAAAATGGAATACCCACAAGTTATAGGAAAAGTACAAAAAAAGTCATACACCTTTTTATTGGACCAATTTAGTCTAAATAGTTTGCTTTTGTGCTAATTAAATCTATCCGATCAATTTTAATTGGAAACCGCTAATATGGACACTAGCCATCTTACATGGAGTGGACGAAGTTGACATGGAAATTTTTTATTTTTAAAATTTTGCTAAGTTATTTTGTTATTTTGTTTTTTCTTTTATTTCCTTCCTCTTTTTTTTTTTTTTTTTTCCAAGTGTGGCCCGATGAGGACCAATGAACCTTGCCTGGTTTGGGTAAGGCCACAAGCTCTATGCTTGTGGTAGTGTAGGGCTTGCAACATCCTCACTAGCCTCTCACCTAGATCTTGGCGAGGGCCATGACGCCTCCACCCAAACCAAGTGGGGCCAAGGTGTGTAGAACTTTGATGGCCAATAGGTGAGGGTGTCAATCATCACCTAGATTTGGGTGAGGGCACGATGCCCTTGCTTGGCGTGTAGACCTTTGATGGCCAATAGGTGAGGGTGTCAATCATCACTTAGATAATTAGGACTAAATTGGTCAAATTAAAAAAAAAAATATATGATTGAATTGGTACCGATACAATAGATTTAAGACTTTTTTGGTACATTTTGTCACCAAAAAAAAAAAAAATGTTCGCTTGAGATAAATATCCTAAAGAATATTTAGACCACAAATGTTGACTATTCTAATTTTGGGAATAATTCATGGGGAAAATTCCAAATAGGGACCCAAAGTGAGGGTGTTTTCTCAAAAGAGGACCCAGAGTGGCTCTTGTCTAAAATAAAAGCCTGAAATGACTAATTCAGTTTCAAATAATGACCTAGCTTTCTAGTGGCCAAATATTCATCGGCCGGTGAGCACATTTATCTCACATTCTATTTTTTAAGTCATCCTTAGGGGCATTTTCGTCCAAAAGACTTTTATTCTTCTTTCTTCTTTGTTCATCTTCTTTGCTCTTTGGAGTTCATCTTCTTTTTTTCAGAACGTGGACGACTCTTCATCAATTGCACGAAGTTGGCAACAATTGACAACAATGGCTAGAGGACATGGGGACAATGGCAACCCCAAAACCAAGCCCTAGGGCTTGATTTTAGGGTGGTTGAAAACCAGGTGGTGACAAGCCGTCCAACGGTGGTAATGACAATCGGCGATTGATGATAATGGCCTGAGTGGCTATTCTCAGCATTGTGCAGCTCAAATCATGTCCTAGGGCTCAATTCTAGTGGTGATTTCCTTGTGGCGTCTTGGTGAAATTTGATGAGCGTGACTCATTGATAAATATACTACTTGTGTGTGGTGATTGTGGACGATTTTGGCCTTAGGTGCATGAATTGTGAGTTTTTGAATTGGTATATGTTGTTTGGGACTTGTTGGGACTGAGACGAAGATTTGAGGCCACGACATGGAGTCCTGACATTTGCTTCGATTCAAGGTGGCAGTGATCTAAACTGAGGCAAGTCAAGGAATAGATTGGCTTTGTTTTGGTGTGCATAGGGTGCAATTCGGGCCTCTTTCAAGTGATTAAAGCCACCGGGTAGATTCCAATGAATTCGTCACTGATGAAACATCAACCATTGGAAAACTCTTTGCATTGCGAGTTCTGTATATTGCTAGGGCGAGTACGCAGAGAGAGACGACGGTTTTTGGAAGTATGGGGATGCAGCGACGGCAAGGGAGGATGGTGGTCGGCCAGCTAGATTGTGCTTGGTTAAATTTTCTTAAAGTTGTTGGATTAGACTTTGGATTAATAAATGGGGCAATATGGAAGTGGAATAACTTTGTTAATGGAGAGGATTCGGCTACATTTGTTCATTGTTGCCAGTTTCGTTGCCAATACCCTCTATTTGTAAAAATTACCATTAAAGAAAAAGATGAATAGTGGAAGGAAAGAAAAAAGAATACAAAAGAAAAATAAAAGTCTTTTGGACGAAAATGCCCCTAAGGATGACTTAAAAAATGGCATGTGAGATGCATGTGCTCACCGATCGGCAAATATTTGGCTAATCGGAAAGCTAGGTTCTTATTTGAAACCGAATTAGCCACTTCAGGCCCTTATTTGAGATAAGAGCCACTCTGGGTCTTTTTTTTGAGAAAACACCTTCACTTTGTGCCCTTATTTGGAATTTTCCCTAATTTCTAGCTACAAATATATTTTTCTATTTTATTTCCTTGTACGAGTTTTTGAGCAAAGATATGCATTTGATAACGATACAAAAATTACGTTTTTGGAATAAAAATTCGTTTGATAATAGCATGAAATTTCCATTTTTTTTTTCAAGCAAAGACTTGTACGACTCCATAGCCTCTTTCTCTCTGCCTTGGTTGAAGAACCGGTTCATGAACGTAGCGTTCACAACTCCATCATGGAATCACCTCTCTTTAAGCTCATTGAACAACCCATTCGCCTTGTCCAGATTTCCCAGGATGAGAAAACTGGAAATCAATTTGTTATAAACCAAAAGAATCATCTCCATGACCCTTAGTCAACATCTCTTGTAAAAGGCTAACAGCATCACCTATCCTCTTGACAACAATAAGCCCCTTAGTGAGATGCCTATAAGTGACAGATGAGAGAGTAGACGGGGCATGGGACAAGATGAGGCAATAGACATCAAGAGCAATGTCGACATTACCCATATCGCAATGGGTGTTGATCAAATTATTGTAAGAGACGGCGTTGGGGATGATGTTGGCCTGGTCGAAGAACTAGAGAAGGGCAATAGCGTCATTGTACCTCTTGGAAAGGTACATAGAAGCAACGATGGCATTGCAAGTGAAGACGGTGGGGCGGGTGTAGGAGACGACGGAGTGGCAGGCAATGGCAAAGGTGACATTGAGATCCCTAGCATTGATGAGGGACTGAACACGGTTGTAGAGGTTGAGGCGAGGGCAGACGAGGGCCGAGGTGGAGTCGATGAGGCGGGGGTCGTTGGAATCATGGGGAGGAAGGGGATAGTTGTTGCAGCGGAGGGCGTGGAGAAGGTGCTCGATGTGGAGGTGGCGTTTGGTGCCGACGGCGTTCGGTGGTAGCCTCTTCAGCAGCGCTAAAGCTGAAGGAGCAGTGTTGAGCAGTGGGAGATAAAGAAGGGATGAGTGGAGATCGACGGAGGAGGAGGAGGGGGATGGAGGTAGGATGAGCAGTGGTGGAGAGAGCGGATAAGGATGCGATAGAGGGTGAGAAGAGAAAATTAGTTTTTTTTTTTTTCTTCTTCTTCAACAATAAGAAGAGGTTTTATTTCTATTTCTATTTCAAAAATAGAAAAATGAAATTATGTTACCAAACGAATTTCTATTATAAACCTATTTTTGAGAATTAAAAAAAAAAGAAAAATAAAGAAACAAAATGATTATTATGCGTGCCCTTATTGTATGTGTAAATGTAATGTACAGGTTTATTTGTCTCGGAGTCTTGGCACTTGTGTCCTTGATCTTTAAATGACTAATGATGAAGAGAAAAATGAAAATGGCAATAATAATAAGTGGAAGTATTTCCCAACATGCTTGGGAAAATTATCCTTTTTTTTTTTAATTTATTACACTTTTATCAATTTAGTCATAAATCTTTTAATTGTGTCAATTCAATACTAAATATTTGCATATTTTGCCAATTGAGTTCATGCGATCAATGTTGATTGGAAATTGCTGTACATGGCATGACCAGTGGTGCAGATAATTCTTAATAATATGTTAATATTTTTTGAATTTACTTATTTTAATCTTCTTTTCTTTTCTTTTTTCCTTCCTTCTTTCTCTAGCCGGTCGCTTGGTCTTGGCAATGGTCAATGACCGGCCAGAGGCAAGGACTGATGAAGTTGACCTCAAGCAAGCCTTGATTGCCCCTAGTGAGGCCAACCTCCCCTAGCAATAGAGAGCTTGCTAGGGGCAAGTGAGGCTCGCCCTCGCTAGTGGCTGGTGGGGGCGAGCTTCATTAGAGGCTAGTGCAGACGACTTCATTGGCCATCATCTTTAGCCGATCGTTAAGTCCCAACAACTGACTAGGGGAAGAAGGGGAAAAAAAAAAAGAGAAAGAAAAAGAAAAAAAAAAGGTAAATGAAAATGACTAATAAAAAAATTCGAAACATATTTTAAAAATTATTAAAAATTATCTATGTCAACATTTGTCATATCATGTAGGACACTCGACGTTTACATTGATAATTTCTAGCTGAAATTGATTGGATAGACTCAATTAACAAAATATGAAAAAATTGGAATTCAATTGACACAATTAAAATGTTTAATATTGAATTAAGAAAAGTGCAATAAGTTTAGGATTTTTTGGATAATTTTTCCCGACATGCTCTCTACACGTGGTGTGAGAACAAGATGCTGATTTTGCTTACGGCTTGGAAAACCTCTCGAGAAATGTTTTTCAGAGGGTATTATTCTCTGATGAGGCCAGTTAAGGCCTGATATTCCATGTTTATTCTATTGCTTGGTCCGTCCTCTTGACGAAGGCGAAAAATATATTGAAGTCAGAGACTGGTGAAGTGTTGTAAATGGAAACAGGTAGGGGACCATCTGAATTGGGATTGTATGTGGAAAACTGACACTGTTCCTGAGACCAAGCACGTCGTTTGGCGATGTCGTCTTCAATTTAAACAGTTGTCTCGTCACTCAATGAAAAATGGATCCAATAGAAGGTATGGAAAAAATAAAAAAAATATAAAAGAATAGCTTGACCCATCTAGAAAGCATTTTCGACTGAATACAAGATCTAACTTTGATAGGACGATCGTGCATATGCAAAATCATTGGTTATACTGACATAGAAAATAATGTACTAACTAGGAAGAGAACTCGGGAGTTGGAGCGGACAATGAAGAATTATTAACAAAAAGAAATATCTATATACACACACGCACACACACAAAGAAATTAATATATTATTATTCTAGTCTAAAGTCTGGTGTCGTCTTTTGCTTTCTAGTTTTAAATTGTTTTAGAATTGTGTGCGTGTTACGCTAATATTTTCTAATGGGTTGAGAAAATTCCATGTGTGTAGTGAATTACATATTCTATAGCCATGCCACAGTGTACGTACCTTTTATTTTATTAAGGTAAAAATTCATTTTGTCTCATTTTTCTAAAGCGTCAAAATTCATCTCTTCCTCATAATAATGGAATATTAGGGACAATATTGTCATTATAATTGTTGACCTTATACTTTTGATAATCTGCAACCATCTTTCTATAACTCCGTGCAGTTATTTGTTGGGAAAACTCTATATATTTTGAAAATGACCAGACATTATATGGAAATTAAACCACCGCTCGCAGCGGTGCAGCTGGCTTGGGCTCTCTCCCTCTCACAAAGGGGAGGAGTTCGAATCCCAAAAGCATCGTTAAGGATTCTTACTTCCCAAAAGCATCGTTAAGGATTCTTACTTGGAGTACTATGGTGGTAGGTCATGCAGTCGCTCTCCCAGGATTTGCTCATCGGCTGTCGGCTTACGAGATTCCCTGGATTATAAAAAAAAGAAAAGAAAAGAAATTAATGTGTATTTGAGTGTACAAACAAATATTCTCTACATACGCAAATTAATAAGCAGATGCTGTCAACAACATGGCTTCTGTGCTTTTGGAGAGCTTCCTCAGTCTACAAATGAAGAGCGCTATATTTAACAAAAAGTGTTAGAGTTGAAAGAACTTTTGGATTTTGGTAAATAAGCGAGTAGGATTGTCAAGATACTCACATGGATAGAACAGTGAGAACAACTTGGATAATATAAATATTAAATACGTTAGTGATATGCTTGGGATGACCTAAATGCGGCAAGTGACTAATTTGGGATTTTGTAAAAACGTCAAGTCTAAATGATCCAAAAGTTCATGTCACTAATGAGAGGGACAATATTTCACATACCCGGAATAAAATGGTTTGCAAATATTTTGATTCATTTTTTGAATATAGCATCAATTGTCCTAAAGGGAAAGATGAGAGATTTATGCAATTCACAACAATTATTTTGTTTTTGAATTTGGAAAGTTAATTATTTGTTGATTACTTGTCAATCCTCTTAATTATAGTAATTATGATATTTTTTATCCATAGTTTACACGTTATCATTGGGTGTCTTCTAATATATGTATGTCATTTCCATGAAATTGTTTTGTTTATAAAAGTTTGAAGTTGAAGTCAGAAATCACGATCATGTGAATATTGAGTGTGGACATCCCCCTTCAGATTTTTCTATGAGCTACTCTTCCCACACTTTGTGAAATTTGCGATCATGTCTATATAACTTGCTATAGTAAGGATAGCACTTTACTCTTTTTTTTTTTTTTTTTTGGTCGGCACTTAAAAACTTTACTTTACTGAGGTATAGATGTCGACTCTTTTGTAACCATGGCCTTTAATAATTTCGGAAAATGCCTGGCTATCTTTACTCTGCTTATTGCACTTTTGCATCCCAATATACTTATAATAGTGATTAAACTGAATCAATTGTTAAATATCGCATTGCCCACATAATATCATGCATGACATGCGTCTTTTTCAATTATATCTTCAACTTATTAATAATATGCGGAAACACGACTAAAAAATTTGTAGAACACCCCATAAAAGAAATCACACTATTTAAATAATATGCTTATGCTTCTTTATATTAACACCACTAATTACCATCTTCGTACAGTATTCAAACAAATACAATACAAAAGTCTTGGGAATAGGGTCAGGTCAAGTCACCTCAAATCATCATGTCACTCCTACTTCATAAACTTGCTTGTATAAAAGTCAAAGTCATTCACTATTCCATCAATATGTCATCGACACCATCAAAGCACCTCGGAGGTCCAATTAACTCATCGTGGAAGTACCAAGCTACGAATCGATGGGAGGCCAGTGCAAATGACCTCATTGTCTCTCACCTTTGTCCGGTCGTTGAGGCCCAACGACTGGCTAGGGGAAGAAGGGAAAAAAACCAAAAGAAAGAAAGCTATTCTCTATGGTTCACATAAATATGAAATGTTTGAATATTGTACTAGCATTTTTAATCATCATCATTATTATCTAATGCATGGCTTTTTCTACTTTCAAGAAAAAACAATTTTTTTCCTTTCTCAAAATACTCTAAATTATTTAGGAAAAATGCATAAATCAATGTATCTATTGTATCACTTATGTATTTAAATTTTAACTTATGTATAAAAGTTAAGGTCATTCACTATGGATGGAAAACCTTGCCCATCAATATGTTGTCGTCACCATCGAAGCCCCTTGGTGGTCCAATTAACTCATCATGGAAGTACCAAGCTACGAATTGATGGGAGGCCAGTGCGGATGACCTCATTGGCTCTCACCTTTATCCGGTTGTTGAGGCCTAGCGACTGGCTAGGGGAAGAAGGGAAAAAACCCAAAAGAAAGAAGCTATTCTCTATGGTCACATAAATATGAAATGTTTGAATATTATACTAGCATTTTTAATCATCATCATAATTATCTAATGCATGGCTTTTTCTACTTTCAAGAAAAACAATTTTTTCCTTTCTTGAAATACTCTAAATTAACTAGGAAAAATGCATAAATCAATGTATCTATTGTATCTCTTATGTATTTAATTTTAAATCTGAAATATTTTTAATCATACAAATAACCTTATCGGTAAAGTGTGAATAACAAACTATTTTTCTCTTTATATTATGTCAATAATTTCTTTTTATTAGTTAATAATTCAATTGATATAACGATAGCACAACGCTCACCGAAAAAATGTTTGACAATAATGATGATTAATTAAATAAACCATGAAGATGTTCGCCTGACATGAAGTTTTTAAAAGTATTTTTTAACTGTCTATGTGAGTGTGACCTTTGGGTTCATATGTCGTGGAGTATCAAGGCTGGTGTGCTTGTTTTAATCAGGAAATACGTTTTTCAGAAAACGACAATAATAATACTTATATGAGTTAATATCACAAAAAATCTTAAATTGATATATTTGTGATAAATTTATTCCAAATTAATTTTTTGATCACCAAAAACCCTAAACCGGTATACCTGTGATAAATTTACCTTAAATCAATTTTTTGACCAATAAAAAAACTTAAATTGATATATTTGTGACAAATTTATCCTTCGTTAGTTTTTGTTCAAATTAGATCAATACTAAAAAAAAAATACAAAATTGGTACACTTATAATAAACGGGGGGAGCAAAACCCAAATTGGTATGTCGATCAATTGTCACATGTCTCCGCTTGAGCAATTGATGGTTCGACAAACAATAGTAAACTAATAAAGAGTAAATTAATCTCATGTGTACCAGTTTGAAGTTTTTTATGGTAAAAAAATTAATTCCGGATAAATTTTTCACATGCGTATTAATTTGAGATTTTTCGTAATATTAATCCTAATTAATAATAAGAGTAATAATAATTAGAAGTATTTTCCAACATGCTCTATACACGTGGTGTGAGGAGAAGATGCTCTTTTGATATCGGAATGTGGTTTATACTTCCCATCGAAGGGAAAGCATAGGGGTCTTACTCCTTGTGAACGAACAGGGTTTGGGGGTCACCTCAACAAAGGCTTAAGGGGCAACGTCTTCAATATAGTTTGAGCCTGTATTTTATTGGTAGTTTGGGTTTGGACTCATGAATAACTACTGCTACCTATAGATAATCTCTTTCTTTTGTAATTAAACGTTGGAACGGATATGGAAAGTGCTAATTACAGTGGAATCCTCTACTAAATGTAGCCCTAATTTAAGGGTAAATTATGATAAACCTTATGTTTCGATTTCTCTCTCATTTTACTCTTTAGTTTGTTGTGTTTGTACATTGAATCCTAACATTTTTCTTATGGCATAGATTTGAAAACCTCTCAAGGAATGTTTTTCAAAGGGCATTATTATATGTTTATCCTATTATTCCATGTTAATTCTATTGCTAGGTCGGTCCTCTTGATGAAGGTGAAGCACGGTTCAAAATGAGTGTGTTTTGAATGCCGTAGGCAGGTACAAACTTCTTCTCGAGACCAAGCATGCTGTTTGGCAATGTGGTCTTCAACTTGAGAAGACTTCCTTCACCTTATTGCAGATTTGCCTTAGCTGCCGTAACCACTAGAAATGCTCCAAAATTCCTCCTATGGCCGTAGGAGTGGGTCAAAGCAAATACCCAGGATCAGGATGGCTATCTGAAAGAGTCTGTTGGTCACAATTACCTTGTGAAGACCTATTCTAAATGATTGCAGCTAATTAACAGAAGGTTACCAATAAGTGAAGGTGATAGATGTTGATCCTAGGTTGTCCACTTCACATTGAGAGAGAGAGAGAGAGAGAGAGAGAGAGAGAGAGAGA
Organism: Eucalyptus sideroxylon x Eucalyptus melliodora; assembly: GCA_016097485.1. Lineage (NCBI taxonomy): Eukaryota > Viridiplantae > Streptophyta > Magnoliopsida > Myrtales > Myrtaceae > Eucalyptus > Eucalyptus sideroxylon x Eucalyptus melliodora. The sequence goes on along the minus strand of CM027828.1, from coordinate 43,862,247 downwards.
GAGGAGTATGGTTGTCGTGGGACGAGAGCCCCCGGTGGCGTCAAATTTTCCCGAAGCAAAGATAGCAGCGACCGTGAGGACCACTGGCAGTTGCTCCCTATTCCATCACATCAATGGCTATATCAGCATTATTTAAGTGAATTACTTGCAAAGTAATGACCTAATTCCTAAAAAATCCTTTAACTTAAAATTCAATTCCAATTTCATCTTGAATTTTTTCATCTAAAAAAAAACTCAAATTTAATTCCAATCTCAAATCTACCTGAATTTTTTTCATAAAAGAAGAGATATGTGTACAAAAAGTATTAAAATTTATCACAAAAGGGCAATTTTAAGTTTTAAAACTAGTAAAAAATCCAATTGAATTCTAAAACTTGTAATCCAATCAAGTCCTTCCAATAACACCTTCCCACTTCACTAATGAAAAATAATGACGTGGTTTTTTTTTAAATATTTTCTCTCTCCTATGTGATGATGACAAAATAAAAAGTTTAGCCATTCACGTGCACTCGAGAATTAGTCACCCAAATGGCACTCATTCAACACTTCAACAGTACATTAGTGAGAAAGGATTGCTTCATGGGAGCTATACAGTTGTCTCTTGTCACTGGATGAACAGTAGATGCAAGAGAAACTATGAACCTTGAAAAAAAAAAAAAAAAAGAATAGCTTTACATATACTTAGAAATGAGGGACAAGAATGCTAGAAGTGTTAAGAATTTTATTACTCTAGGGTCAAAAGTTTTCGTCGGCTTATTTAAATACCAAATCCAAAAAAAAAGATCATTTAAGTGCCTCTTACAACAAATTTTGACTAAAAATATTACATGAATTTTTTAATTAAATGTTAATATCAAGATGGTCTTGTAATATAAAAAAGAAAGAAAGAAAGTCCATGTGCATGATGAGGTAGCCTTGAATCACAAAATGACACCGCACTAAAGCAATTTAATCTCTCTCTCTCTCTCTCTCTCTCTCTCTCTCTCGCCTCTCCTTCGCCAGGCGCCTCATCAAAATATCACCATCTGCGAGGGCGACGTCTCTGGGAGGGCATACTTCTGCCATTGCCTTGTGTCTCCTCCTATGCGTCTTCTCCTCTCAAACGCTACCATTTCACTTGCAGCTCAGTGGCGTTGATGCTTTCCTGGGGAAAAGGACTGAGATCGAATCTAAAGAGATTATGGATGAAGGTGAAAGAGACTTAGGATGAAGGAGAGCATTATGGCAGCTTTTATGGTTCAATTTGGTGTAAAAGAGACTAGGGATGAAGGTGTGCACTGTTGTTGTTGTAGTTTTAACACACAACAAAATAAAGATTTAAGTTGAGGCATCTTGATAGAGAATGATATGTAAAATAAGGGGAGCAGACGTTATGCTTTTGAGTGATGAGGGTGAATGTCATTGTTATAGTCTTAACACACAACAAAGTAGAGATTCATGTTCAGATGTCTTGATGGAAAATGATACCTAAATTGAGGGGGAAGCAAACATAATATTTAGCTTTCAAGTAAATACATCATAATTAGGCCATAACTCATTAATTTAAACTTTTGAATGAAGGTAAGTCAAATTGGATATGTTTAGGGGTTTGGACTTTGCCTCTCTCTTGGTGATATCTCCGGGTAGATATATTGGACTTCTGCTGCACCTACGCGCTCCCAATAGGTGTAGGTTCTTTTCTCCTCATATATAAGTATAAAAACAGCACATGCATTGTGACTTGCATGTACAGATAAATAATAATAAAATTTAAATTGATAAAAAGTAAAACAACTTGTAAGAATTTTAAAATATTTTTCTAACGTAATATCAATTGTCCCAAAATGATAGATGAGAGATTTATGAAATAGTTGACAAGTATTTTGTATTAAACTTGAAAGGAAACTTATTTATTAATTACTTTTATTATATTTCTTTCATCCATAGTAATGTGTGATCATATGGTATTCTCTAACATATACATGTATTTTTGGAACTATTTCTTATACAAATTTAATGTTGAAGTGACCATCGAAAAAAGTTGCTAAATTAATGGCATAGGTAGAACGATCATGTTTAACTCAAGTGAGGGTGGGCACGTCATTAGATTTTTCTACGAGCAACTCTTCCCACATTTTGTGAAAGTTGCAATCATGTTTATTGTAATGTCTTCATAATAAATTTTGCTAAACCATCTAAGCATAGCTCTCATTGAAAATCTAGTTATTAGAAAGCAAAAGAAAAGGAGAAAACCACAAAGATCGAATGAAAGAAGAAAAAGAGAGGCCGACAATTTATTGACGCTTGGCACAATTATGTGAAGTGATAACCTTTTTAATGAGTTGTGGATGTCGAATCTTATTTCCAACCATGGCTTTTAATTATCTCGGAAAATGGGATCCATAAGCATTTATATGTAAGTTTGAAAAGATGATGCATCAAAGAAAAGTGCACTACCAATTTTTCTCTCCATATTTCTCTTTTGCATTGCTATATACTTATTATAGTACTTAAATCAATTGTCAAATACCATTCAAGAAATTTAATTAAAAGACATTACATTGATTTATGTTAGAACGCGACTTTCTTACAAAAATAAATTTATTTGATAACTGAAACATCTCCAACATATGATAATCCAATTATCTTTGACTTTGAGAGGTATTCGAGGTTGCACAAATATTCATTTTGGCATTTCTTATAGATTGAACTTAAATCAATTGCATAATCTCCTTTGCTCTAAACTTTATGAAAATTAATGGACGAAATAATGAACAACATTGAATGCCCGAGAAAATTACTTGGAAAGAAGGCTAATATAGAAAAAAAAAATCTACATTCTTGTTTTTGGCAACATACCTTTATGCATACATCATATACTCGTCTCGATTTTCATTGACGTAATAGTAATTAGTACGTAAATCATGATCAAGACACTCATATCCACAACGATAAATAACCTTACTATTATGTAATCCATCTTATAGAAGGTGATAACCCAAAAGAGATTGTCCCCCAATTACTCATACTAAATTTGACATTAATATTCATGTATAAATACATGCATTTTCTCTCTATTATCTGCGTGTTAACCAATATCACGACTCTACTCGTTTGCTACTTGTTTTAGATAACTTTCTTTGACTATGGCAGGAAGACAGACAAGGGGGAGTCCAAGAAGTGAGATGAAACAAATTGCAAATGAGAATAGCAGGCTTATTGCATTTTCAAAACGTAAATCTAGTATCAACAAAAAGGCAAGTGGAGGTGTTATTTGTAGCATTCTCTCCTTCCGGAACTCCCTTTTCTTTTGCTCATCCATCCATTGATATAGTCGCCAATCGGTTCCTCAACCAAAACCCGTGGCCCAATAATAGATCTCATGCTTTGGTTGAGTCCTTACGTCAGGTCCAACTTAATGAGCTCAACTAACGGCATGATGAGCTCTACAATCAATTCAAAGCACAGAAAGCATAAAGCAAAGCGTTGAAGCGTCTGACCAAAGGAAAAAGCGATGGGGCATGGTGGGAAGCTCCCATCGATGAGCTCAACTGAGAAGAACTATTCCAAATGAAGGGGCGAATGGAGGATCTCCAGCGGAGCTTGCAGAGGTCGATCGATCAACAGATTCGAGGAGAGGCATCCGGATCCTTTCAGGGACAGAAGTTAGAGAAATAATTTCTTGGAGACAAATTTGCCTTATAGGACTACTTCAAATTTTCCCCCTCCCTCGAGATATAAAAATAAGGATGGACTAGTTTGAGAGATCATGTCAATTTTTTTTATATGTGCTTATTTATGATGATGATTGGTATCTTTCAAGACAAAAGATTATGGATGGCGTTTCATGTCTTAAACCCATTTTCATCACTATTTTCTTTTTTCATATGCTATTGCTTAACATTAATTAGACTAATAAAGCATGTGACAAAATTAACGTATAAGCGAGAGTAACTCAATAAATTTATTGGAACAATCGTATATAGGAACACTTGAAGACAATAATTTGACTTTTGTTGATTAAAGTGATCCCAATGTGAAACCCCTTAGATTGTTTGGCACTTACATGAGGTATATTATCGCATCCCTCATGTGATTTTGTATTTAAAATGACATAAAAACAAAAAGTTGGAATTTTTCTTCTTTTTTTTTGGTTTATAACTAATGTCTTTATTAAAAATACTCTCATTTATAGTTGTCGCCTTCTTCTATATTGAGAGCGTAGGCCTTCTATAAATTCTTGATAGGCCATTGTTGATACCTGAACCTTTGTCAATAAGCTAACTACCTATTTTTCATAAGAAAATAAAAAATATGTATGGGCTATTATTGTAAACTAGATCGGGTTTGTCTCACACAACCCAAGACCATTAGGTTCAGCCCTAAGCATAATTCCTCGAGGCTCGCGAGTCGTCTCGGAGGAGTACGGAAGTGGCGGAACCGCAGTCAATACTCACTTGCTAGCTGTGATTCCAATCATTGGAGATAAGCCAAGCTCCCATCATCGATCTAATTGCCAGTTGTAGCTCAGTTTTGGTCATTGACTAGGGAACGCCAATGCCCCTGTCCTACTCAATTTTGATGGATGGAGAAACTGAGATGTCATCAGCATCTCCGTCAGAATCGGAATTGATTTACTCAAGCGCACCTTCTTGATTCTAAATGTCTTTATCATGCTCATATGAGTCGAATCTAGAAATTGAACACACTTGATGACTCATTTCATTACCCAAACAAATGCATGTAATATGTTCGATGATATGTATCTGGGACATGATTTTGAAAAAGCTTTTGATACTATTCAAATTTGAAGATGTGTTGACATAGATTACATGCTTGTTTTGCTAAATATTAGACGTGATTTCTAGTACATTCTGTAGTTGTCCACCATTATCACCAAGTCTCTGTTTTTCTCTGTTCTATGTTCATTGTTTCATGCTGGCAAGAAAAAACATGTGTACACTTTTGGAATTGTTCAAGCCTATTCCTCCCTCTTGTCCCACATCGCTTAGGGGGGAGTCCAGGGCCAGTTTATAATGACTTGGGCCCCTTAACCTATGTGACGCGTTTTAAAGCCGTGAGGACTTAGTGTCCAAAGCGGACAATATCACACAGTGGGCCCGGGTTGTTACAAATGGTATAAGAGCCGACTCCCGACAGCGTATGGGGTCATAGCGAAGATGCTATTCTGCTAAGGGGGGGAGAGTGTGACGGCCCGAGTGACGGTGCACGGGAAAGAGGGATGGTGGTGTGTCCGTGCCTCGATCCTCGGACATGCGCAAGGAAGGGGTCCTCTCCCTCTTGTCCCACATCGCTTAGGGGGGAGTCCAGGGCCAGTTTATAATGGCTTGGGCCCCTTAACCTGTGTGACGCGTTTTAAAGCCGTGAGGACTCAGTGTCCAAAATGGACAATATTACACAGTGAGCCCGGGTTATTACAAATAGTGTGACGGCCCGAGCGACGGTGCGCGGGGAGAAAGGATGGCGGTGCGTCCACGCCTCGGTCCCTAGACGTGCGCAAGGAAGGAGTCCTCTCCCTCTTGTCCCACATCGCTTAGGAGAGGAGTCCAGGGCCAGTTTATAATGGCTTGGGCCCCTTAACCTGTGCGCAAGGAATGGGTTATCTCCCTCTTGTCCCACATCGCTTAGGGGAGGAGTCCAGGGTCAATTTATAATGGCTTTGGCCCCTTAACATGTGTGACGCATTTTAAAGCCGTGAGAACTTAGTGTCCAAAGCGGACAATATCACATAGTGGGCTCGGGTCGTTACAAATGGTATCAGAGTCGACTCCCGACAGCGTGTGGGGCCACAACAAAGATGCTGTTCTACTAAGGGGAGAGAGTGTGATGGCCCGAGCGGCGGTGCACGGGGAGGAGGGATGGCGGTGCATCTGCGCCTTAGTCCCCAGACGTGCGCAAGGAAGGGGTCCTCTCCCTCTTGTCCCACATCGCTTAGAGGGGGAGTCCAGGGCCAGTTTATAATGGCTTTGGCCCTTTAACCTGTGTGACGCGTTTTAAAGCCGTGAGGACTTAGTGTCCAAAGCGGACAATATCATACAGTGGGCCCAGGTCGTTACAGATTGAGTCATTGACGGCTGGAATACATTGTTCATGGACTAAGGTTTAGAATATGTTAAGGTGTCATTAAAGTTTTTAAGTTCTAGTGTTAACGGGGAAATTGAGTTCTCAATGTGGAAGAAGGAAGACAATGGGATGAAGACAGTGGAAAATAAAAATAAATAAATAATAGAAATAAGGAAAGAAAGAAAGAAAGAATAGGGGGCTTGAGTTTGGATTTTTTCAGATGGGCTGGGATTTAATTAAGTTTCATTGGTTTTGGGCTTCCTTAGTTTCTTTTGAAAGGGCTTTAGATAAGAGCCCAATTGTGTCCTGGGCCCAGACCGCTTCTCCTCAAGCATAAGGTCCAAAATTTGTTGGATACAAAATGATATCATTCCGCAACACGCAGCTCAACATCCACCAAAATCAGTTGGCCAACTATGAGGGAGGTGTTGATCCTATCATTGAGTAAACTGGATACTCAACTTCTCATCCCTTGGATCATGGGTATTATTAATTATTTGCACGCTCCTCCGTAGGCGTATTTAATTCTTTTTAGGATCTGATTCTTAGGATTTTATTGCTTTATATGATTTTGTTTTCCAAACAATATTGCTTGTTTCTTCCCATTCAATAAAATGAAATTCATGAAAATTTCCATGTTTTGAGGGCATGCTAATATACAGCAAACCAGTTTCGTCACGAAATCCTACCATTAAAAGAAAAAAAAAAACGAGTTAAGGAATCAATTCAGAAAACTGGGCTTCTTCGTGTTCCCTAACAAAATTATGTAAAAACAATTTTCAAAATAGCATGCATAATATCTTACATATTTCAAATGAAACTTGCAGTTTGAAAACATTTATGAGTGGATAACACACTCCAATGATCTAACAAATGAATTAAAGCTTAAACCTTATAGATGCACTGGAAAGTAATTTTCTATGCAACTCGAGTCGAAACTTCATCTTTTTTTGCATAACATTCGTGCATTACACATTATATCCATTCATGTTGGTTTTTGCTTACAACATGAGAAAGGTTGAGCCATACTAGCAATAATTCTTGTTTTTCCTAATTTCATCTTTGTAAGGCTATATATAGTTTTTCCTTGAAGATCCAACTTGATAAAGGGATATAAGAACGCATCATTAAAGGAAGACAAAGTTAGCATATTGTCAAAATGTTTTAACTAAATTAGCATAATTGAAAAATTTATGATCGAATTGACAAATGGTCAAAAAGGTTTATAACTAAATTGATCAAATTGAAAAGTTTATAACTAAATCGGTATAAGTGCAATAAGCTTATGACTTTTTTTTTTTTTTGGATAATTATCTCCTTCACCTTTACATGACTAAATCCACTCCTCTTTTACTAGATAAACAAAATCGGCCTTGATGCTTTGGGAAATGAGTGCAAAGCGGTGCCTTTATTTCACAAAGAGGATGCAATGTCAGTTACAAGTGTTAAAGATGAAAATTGGAAGATTAACTTGACCGGTTAGAAAAAAGATTTAAGGTGAATATCTAGTTGATATTGATTCACGAGTTTTGGTGGATATTGTTCCACTAAACAAAAGATTCAAGTAAACTCAAAATTTTCAAATTGGAACTTTTAAAATAATGGATATTATTCTTTAGTGAAAGAAAAGATCTGGGGGGTATTGTTCCCAAATTAAAGAAATTTAATAACTCAAAAAGAAACTTTATATGGAATTTTATAAACTTTAGCTTTGACTCATGCAATCCTACAATTGATTTTGTAATGTTTTAGGTCCCTACATATCTCCATCTACAAGATTCAATAAACAGGATAATTTTTTTGTCAACTAATTAGGACTTTTTTTTTTTATGTAGTTTATCTATTTTTATGCATGATCAATTTCAATATTATTATTATTATTATTATTATTATTATAGACCACCTTCAAGAAATTTCATTTACTGGGAATTGTGAGAGTTGTTTCCCTTTCAAATTAGTGCTTCTTGGGCCTTTTTAAATCCTCTGATCTAATCCTAATTTAAGCCAAGAAAATAGGAAGCTATGGGAAGTAAAACAAAAATTGAAACCGGTGGATCCAATCTCACAACTTCCTTCATCAAAAAGTGTGGCTAACATTTGACTGTTCCTACCGTCACAAAAGTCCCCCGGTTAGGCTAGCGGGCTCATAATAGTTGTCATGTCTGCATTCTCCTTTGACTTAGTTTCCTTTTATGGATTCCCCTCAAATTTAAGATTACTGAAATTTATAAAATAAAAACTAATTTTTTTCATCATCATTGCTCTTATAGCAGATTATCTATTCTTCGCCACTACTATCTCAAAAGCTCATTTTCACTGGTTAATTTTTTCATCATCATTGCTCTTGTAGCAGATTATCTAACTAACATAGCAAGTCTTTGTATTTACTATAAAATGAATTTATATTCTTTTCTTGCTTTTGGCGACACATTTTTACACATAGAATGTAAGATGCAAAAGTAGTATATGGAAATACACTAAAAATATTAACGTGGAAAAGTTATGCTTAATGAGGCATCTTGATATTTTTCTTAAATACCACATGAATGATATTAAGCTTTGTCAATCTAGAATGACTGAAAATTCACTAGCAGTAAATAATAATAATAATAATAATAAATCATATTTTATGCAATTTTTTAATTTAATTCAATTTCTCCATTTCAAGTTTCATGTTAGGAATGTAGCTATTATTTTGTTTCAAAAATCTTTAAAGAAGGTCTTTTCCTTTAGTGTCATCCAATCGTCCCATTATATGTATATATACAAATTATATATATAATTATATCTATAATCACTAACAAGAAAGAGTTTGATGATGATATATACAAAAAATAAAATAAAAGATTATAAACATGTGATTATGTTAAAATGTTGTTTATGTTAAAAATCTTTTCTAAATTCTACTTGGTAGTTAATCCTTTAATTTGCTCAACCACGTAAGAAAGAACTAGGTTTATGGGAAATTTTTTTTTTTGACAAAATTAATTTCTTCAAGAGTAAAATCTAAAAATGAAAAGGAAAATAAGTGCCTTGAATATAAAGGGGATACCTACACTAGTTGTGTTGAAGGTTAGAGTTTTTTTGTCCATGAAAGATAAAGATTATATCCATGGTCGAATAAGTGCACCACGACACAACACACAAGCCAAAAGGCCCAAAAAAAAAAACATTACATAAAATAAATAAGTGTATTTAAATTTTTAAAATTTATCATAAAATATAATTTAGTCTTAAAACTTAAAAAAAAAAAATGCAAGTAAGCCTTAAAAATTGTTATGAAAGTGTAATTGAATCATAAAACTTTCAAAAAATTCTATCAAATCTTAAACTTGTCAAATTAATTCAATTAAGTCTGTCCATTTGATTATACTTTTTGAAGTTTTAGAACTCAATTGTATTTTCTTGACAAGTTTTATGACTTAATTGCATTTTTTTATGACAAATTTTAAGATTTGAATACACGTTTTAAAAAATAGTACTCGCTTAAACTTTCGTAATAAGTTTTAAGACTTTTAGTGCACTTATCTCAAACAAGAACGCAAGTTCCTAGAGGCTCAAAACAACACAAACAAGAACCGAAGCCGTGAGGCCATAGGAGTAGAAAGCTTCAACTCCTTCGTTGGCGCAATTGAACATTCTAGAAGCAGGGGATATAGGTTTCAATTCGTCTAAAGTCTTTACTTTTTTTTTGGCAAAAGACGAGGACTAATAGGGAGATGACTCTGGGCTTTCGAGATCGAAGGCGTCGAGCACTTTTGCCGAAGGAGAGGGCGGAAGACTACTGCGGCAGGGACCAGTTGGTTGCCAGCTAACCTAGTCAGACACCTCCAAACGACATTGGAAAAGGAAAGATGTTTTCTCGAAGGATAATGGGATAGACATCTAAGATAAGAAGCTACTCGAGGATTTTGAGAACAGAGGTCCTTCATTTAGCATAACAATCTTATAAATCTCATCGTATCGGTTCTTACTAGTGATGCATCTAAGAAAGTCATTTTAATTTCTTTCTGACCTTTCTTCTAGTGAAACACCAAAATAATCTTCTAATCAGCCAAACTGAGCACAAAGTTTTATCTAGAACTAGATCCATGTGAATTGGATCCATTATATGTGCTCTATATGTGATTCCCACGTGATTAACTGATATTACTAGGTCTAGACCAGTCTCTTCATATGAAGCCTTACCAGAATTTTTTGATATTTCAGAAACATGTCAATGAATACAACACTTGATACTCATTTTCGGAAGTTTTTGTAGGAATTCCTTTGAAAGTTCTCGACTGTCTGGACCGTTATAATATGAAGATGTTAATTTATCATTCAAGTAATTAACTCTATAGGATCAAGCACAAGACAAATTCAATTCGGCACAATACCAAATACAAATCACTCCATGTTCGGTTTCACTCACTCAAATCTTATATTGCCCCTTATTTGATCTATAAAATTAGTGAGGTGTTTAGGCTCGACTACATCTAAACTAAATTAGGCTCTCTTGTAAATTAGGAGGAGCGTGGTTTGCCTGGCCGACAATGTGGGGGGGAAAAAGAGGTGTATCTGCTACATGGGATGAGGGAAATATGCATTTATATTCTCCTTTCTCAATTTAAATACGGGATTGCTTTCCTTTTTCCCTGGTTGAACAACAGACATTGGGACTTTTTGCCATGTTCACGTCTATATTGATAAATAATCTACATGATATCAGGCTCCAGATCCATTGAAAAGAGGAAAACAAAAGAAAATCAATGAAAATAATAATCAGCAGCTTTTATCTATATTTAATCCACCAGATTTAGCTTTCTTTCCCTCCTCAGTCAAGGCTGCTTTAGCTGAACATATCTTAGTCGGTGCTATGGAAGCCTCAAAGGCAGAGCAATCCACCCAGTCCTTCAACAGCTCCTCTTGACCCCAAATCTCCGGTATCCAAACCTGCCCTGAGACCTCGACCCGGTGTCGCTGCAGCATCTCTCTACCTTTCACTTCTTCTCCTTCTTTTTCTTGTTGCTGTTCCTCTTCCGGTGTGTTGTGATCTCCTTCACTGTTGTTTTTGGACTCGTGTTCTGCTGGGGTGGGTAATGATGGACTTATTGGCCCCAGCTTTTTGTCTGAATTATGCCCACCATTACTATCAATCTCAGAAGAAGGGCGTTGTGTTTCTTTTCTTCCTGTACCATTCGATGCATCAGAGTCAGATGGAGCCGAATCTGGTAGGGCACTGATCATTCCACTGGCTTCTTGATCTTCCTTCATGTGGGAATGAGTTTGAATCTTGTTTGTTGTCTTTTCCCCTGCTCTTAGGGCACTGATCATTCCACTGGCTTCTTGATCTTCCTTCATGTGGGAATGAGTTTGAGTCTTGTTTGTTGCCTTTTCCCCAGCTCTTAGGGCACTGATCATTCCACTGGCTTCTTGATCTTCCTTCATGTGGGAATGAATTTGAGTCTTGTTTGTTGTCTTTTCCCCTGCTCTTGGGCTTGCTCCTTGTTCCATCTCTATAGCTATCCTTTCGGAGAAAGAAGATTGCACGAGAGGCTCATTTGTGTGAGGGAATAAAAGCAGCAAAAATGGCTGGGACGTTGAGTTTCCACGTCAACTCAACAGTACCACTTTTTGTATGGTTTTTGACAATTGTACGTGTCTCTTTCATCATTTAACTCCCCTTCTTGTGTGGCTTTCTTTCAGCTGCTAATGCCCCCGAAGGAGAGAGAGAGAGAGAGATCTTTGGAATATTGTGAGGCGGATATCACATTTTGTTTTAGTCCTTGTGTGAGGTTGATGTTGATTTTGACGAATGTTATTTTGGTGTTTGATTCGAAATTTGGGTAAGGGGCCCTATGTTCTTTGGATTTTTGTTAATTGTAATAATCTTAGAGGGAAAAAAAGGATTGTATTTCTTCTATATTGGTATATAATAACGACAAGGAGACTCGTACTGCAACATCGAAGGAGATATTTTCTTGACGGTGATGGTGATGGACACCTTTAACTACCGCCATTCATTTCGTCTTCACTTGCTTGAAACCCCCGGCAGCTTGTATTTATGGGCGTTGAAAGGTGGAATGAACAGCTGCATGTAAGCGTTATTAGCAGATAGGGTTTAGCTTCCAAGCACTCCTTCCATTTGGAAACCAATTACTTGCATGGGGCCGCGTCCGATTAGTCACTTTCTTTGTTAAGATGATGTCAATTGCTTAGCAAAATGAACCATGGTTAGCTGCCGCAACGAGTTTGCACTATTTTGATAGACAAATGAGTCTAGAGCACCGTCCCTATTCACACATTCACATGCTCATTTGTAGTGTATCTGTTAAAAATCAAGTTGTTTTTTCATTTTGAAAAATTGTCCAAAAAGTCTTAAAACTATTATATGGTAGCCAATTCAATCTTAAACCTTTCAATTGTGTTAATCTAGTCTTACACATTTTGACAATTTACCAATTTCTTCCTAAACTTTTCAATTGTGTAATTTAGTCATGTATATTTTAACGAATTACTACAATGGTCATTCTAGATAATATTTTAAAAAATCACTGATATGATGATCTAGTTAGGGCCAACAATTTTATAAAATTTCCAAACTTCTTATTAATTTTAGTAAGAATTTTTTTTTTTTTAACAAGGCTACTGCCTACTAGCCAAGGGTTGGCAGCTCCACCAACCACTAGACAAGGGTTGATGACCCTTACCAACCCTAGGGTGAGAGATGCAAAGCCATTGTCGCCCACGGATGAATGTTGAGGCCCTCATCGAAATTTCGTAAGGTTGGTGAGGGCACCATGACCCTCGTCCATGCCCTAATTGTGGCCGAAGAGGGCTCAAGAGCCCTTGCATAATGGTTGATGAAGGTCGGCGATCCTCATCCAGTGCTAGAAGCCTTGTTGCCCTATGAAAAAAAGAAAAAAAAAAAGATAAGAAGGAAAATAAAATGAAAAATCATAAAAGAAATTCAAAACATTTTATAAAATAATAAATAGTTAATATCCTAAAAAAAAACTCCAAATTAGTATATATTTGACAAACTTAATCCAAACTAATTTTTTTACCATGAAAAATTCTAAATTGGTACATCTATGACAAATTTACCCTAACTGATTATAAAAAATCACAAACTGATATGCTTGTGACAAACTTATCCCAAATTAATTTATTCAACCACCAAAACCCTAAATTGGTACATTTAATACCACAAAAAATTACAAAAATTGTATAACTGTGACAAATGTAAAGTAAAATCCCAAACTCATATAGTAGTCAACCGTCTGTTGTCATTTAACTTATTGATTCTAAAATTTAACGGAAACTAGTAGAGGGTAAATTTATCATAAGTATACCAATTTGAGGTAAATTTATCAAAAGTGTGCCAGTTTAGAGTTTTTGGTAGTCAAAAAATAAGTTTATGGTAAATTTGTCACAAGTGGACTAATTTGAGATTTTTCAAGGCATTAACCCAATAATAAAATTTGTCCACGTTAGTGTTGGTTATGACATTGTAAGATGACTGGCACTGACTCAACTGCCATGAAAATTAGCTGGAAGAATTACATTAATAATTCATTAAAAGATTTATAACTATCTCCTCCTCCTCCTCGCCGCACGACCCCCTTCCTCTCCTCTTCCTCTTGATCCTTCTCCTCCTCCTCCTCCTCATCACTGATCCATCGCAACAATGGTGGCCCTCGCCGCTCTCTCTAGCCGTCTCTCGTCGTTGCGGTGGTCCGTTCATGGCTTCATCTCGCCAACGGGAGTTTGCTTTCTCTCTGTTCGGCTTTTTCTCTAGCCGTCTCTCGTTGTTGCGGTGGTTTGTTCGTGGCTTCGTCTCGCCGGCGGGAGTTTGCTTTCTCTCTCTTCTTTCTCTCTATTTGACTCTTTCTCTAGCCGTCTCTCATTGTCGCTTGCAGCCTCTACTCCCTCACCTCCACCCTCCATCAGTCTTCCGGACATGCGTCGACATGCGTGTCGAGAAAAGTTGACCGCGTGTCAGAAAATTCGACACGCGTTGACTGCATGTCTGAGCATGTCGACGTGTCCGACACGTGTCGGACACGACACGGAAGCATGGGCAAAAGCACGGGCAACATGTCCGTGCTTCATAGGTCGAACATAGGTCAATTGTCCAGAACATATCAACTCAAGATTTTGAGGTTTAGGACCTCATATCCACTATAATAGAAAGTTTGTCTGAAGATCTTATGAAATTTCAGAAATGACAAACAAGCACAATCAATCCATGGATCATCCATTATTTATTGCAGCACATTTAACCTATCATTTCTAAGCATATGGAAGCACCTAGGATTTGAATCCTAGCCCTGGTCATCTAACACCACCTTATGGTGGTCACGCGGCCACCGGAGGTTCGCTAGATTCACGAAGGCTAGTCGGACCGGTCGTACTGATTGGGCAGGTTCAAACCATTTGACCGGTTCGATGAGTTCTCAAGCCCTATTTTTGTGCAATCTAGTCCTTTTATGGACTAAATTGAAAAAAATCTTTGTCCAATTATGTACTAAAATGGTAAAATTCTATATGGACCAAGAGGTCAGGAGTTTGAACCCCCAAGGTATGCTCCATGATTTAAGTGGGGGGCCTTGATGGCAGGTTGCTAGGTCAGTCTCCCCCAAAGTATAGTCGGTGCTGTGCTCCCGTAAGGTGAGCTAAGCCGGATCCTTGGCATAAAAAAGAAAAGGGCAAATTCTTCTAATTGCTTACTTCAAAACACAAATTGGTTAAAATTGACCTCAATTGACGTAACAAGACATCAATTAGTTCAATTACCCATGTTCAAGATGGCCTATTATATCCAAATTAACAATAAAATGAAGGTGTGACCTTTGTGTCATAAATAAATCGAGGGTCAACGTCGAAATTGAACCTCAATTTATTAAATTAAACCTTATTCTAGAATGAGTCAATTTGAATTGCACTAATAGGAATTCATTAGCTTGGATTTCTTGAGTTCAAGTAAGTTAAATCCATCAAATTGGTAAGTTCTTGAATGAATTTGCCAAAATTTGACCCTAGATTTGAATTTAACTCAAGAAAATGATTGGAATGGAAGTGTTGATATGCAAATCATGAAGAATCGATTTGAACTTCTAATTAGGGCTAAAAATAGCAATTTGCAATCCTACATGTCAAATCTCGAAATTAACTGCACAAGTGAATGGGTAATGGCATCTAGATCAAATGTCATAAAAAGAACTAAGCTAAAATATGAACAGAATAAAAGTAATTTTATTTTTGGTTGATTTCAAATCTAAAACTAAAAAATTAGGAAAATAAGGTTCTTAACCAATTTTTGCAAAAGTTTCAATGCTATAGTCAAATTGAAGCTAAAATTAAGTGATTTTTGGATTGTTATATTTTCCAATTTTTTTCAATCAAAGGTTTCACCAAAAGTTAATCCTTTAGTTAACATTTTTTTTTCTCTAAATAGTTGATTTTATGACCAAATTTTTGAATTTTTTCAAAACTAATGTGGCAAAAGTGATATTAAGGCTAAAAGGAATCGTTTTATGCAAAAAAAATTAATTGTTGACTTGAGGTTGACCTTTGATCAAGGGTTGATCAAAAAATAAACTCAAAAGTCAACTGTTTGAGTTTTTGAGTTTTTGGTGGAAATGAATAAGAAATTACCTACGAATAATTGGCCAAAAGAAATAAATGAAAAGCAACACTTTTTGTTTGAGAAATTGGCCTTATAAGGACTAGAAATCCTAATATCGACTTTCTTACCTTTAACAATGCCTCGACTATAAATTAGGTGTCAACAACACCTTTATTGAGCAACCAAAGATGAGTGCAGTAGGGTGTTGCAGTTTAATTTCCCGCAATGCAACTTGAGTTTCCACATTGTTTTTATCAAAGTTATATAAGAAAAGATATGTCAATTTTCTAATTATGTGTTTCTTTGGCGCTTGTCAAATTTGATTGTTTTGTGGAATGTCTAGCTGCACAGCACGTGGTTATAGACTTTGGAAGAAAGTTGCATCTGTCGATTGCGAGTGATGAAATATATTTATGAAGATTAGAGATTTCCCTATGAGATAATATTGTTAGAGATATTAGGGATATTATTTAATATTTCATTATTTTCTGAGATAGATAATTTCTTCTTTTTTTACGTATATCCTTTGGTATAAATATCCTCCTCTAATAAAGTGTAAAGTGAAGTCAACTAAGTAAAGATATAATCTTTATAAATTCTCTCTCCCTCTCCCTGAAGATGCCTAGAATATTTACAGAAATAGCATCACATTACAGAGTGGAAAGAATTGGACCACAACTCCAAAATAAATTGCTCCACGTTCAAGAGACGAATCTAAATAACATCGAAATGAAGACTTCACGGTATAAAGCTAATAGGAACAGTTGAAACCAGAGTAAACATGCCAAATTCGCATAGTTGAAGCCAGACTAAAGATGCCAAAATCGCCGATAGTTAGTCACCATGCAATGTTAGTATCATGAATATGAAAAGAAAGCATGAAAAGAAAGCATAAGTTCGAGCATAATCAACCCCATTTGCCTAACTTTCCAGAGGATATAAAGGTAGTACACAGAAGCAATACCTTATTTCTTAATACATATCAGCCAGGGGCATAAATGACGGAGTATAAACATGAAGAGAATTCCTACTTGGACAGCCGTTTACAGTCGATTATCTCGCCCGCCTCTTGGTCAAACATAAGATGGGAAGCTCGGAATTTTGTCCATGGCTTCACAATTCTGGTGAAGGCAGAGCACTAGAATTCCTACAAAGACAATTCAGTAAGAAGCTCCATCGCACCTCCATCTGCCCTGCAAGCATGGCTAGCTAGAACCTCCCAAGACTCCAGCTCAACTCTGATCTTTCTCTTCTCCATCCCCTCAACTACAAAGCATGCATCATCTATATTTCCATTCCTCAACAACCCTTCAACCAAACGGCAATAAGTATCGGCCATAGGACAATGCTTACTTGTCAACATTGCATTAAGAACCTTCAAGCCTCCTTGAAAATCCTCAACCTTACAAAATCCATCAAGCATCATGCGATACGTAGCTGCATTGGGCTCACGGCCTTCAATTTGCATCTCAACCAGAAGTTTATACGCCTCAGC
Source organism: Eucalyptus sideroxylon x Eucalyptus melliodora (assembly GCA_016097485.1). Lineage (NCBI taxonomy): Eukaryota > Viridiplantae > Streptophyta > Magnoliopsida > Myrtales > Myrtaceae > Eucalyptus > Eucalyptus sideroxylon x Eucalyptus melliodora. The sequence continues at coordinate 43,845,076 of CM027828.1, read as the reverse complement.
AGGTCTGCCTTCCTTGCACAAGTAATTGACCAATATATTGTAAGACACAACATCTGGCTTACACTTCCTTCTCTTCATCTCTTTGAGCAATTCCTTTGCCTTGTCAGTCTCACCTCTCTTTCCTAGATCACTCATCAAAACACCAAAGTTCACGGGCGCCGGTTTACATCCTCTGTACTCCATATCAAACATAAGTTTCTTAGCTTCCTCATACTTACCTAACAAACACAAACCTTCCATCAGCAAAGCATATGTCGAGGCATTAGGATATTTCCCTTTGTGAGTCATGTCTTCAAGAAGGCCCATCGCTCTTTCAACGTCACCCTTTCTACACAAGAACCCTACCAGACTGTTATACGTTACAACCGTGGGCTGAACCTGTTTCTCTAGCATTTCATCGAACACCTTGCACGCGGTCTCCCATTCTCCTTTTTCGAGCCATCCCTTCATAATTACATTGAAAGAAACCGAATTTGGCCGGAAACCCATTTTGTATGAGCGATGGAGTAACTCAACCGCGTCCAATAACTTGTCGTTCTCCACAAGAACGTTAAGAATCGTATTGAAGGACTGTAACGTGCGGGTACAGTTGAAGTCAGTCATTTTTTGGAATAGCCGAACAGCCTTGTCCACCAAATGGACTTTCCCGTAGTGCTGAATCAAAGCTATAAAGAGGCTCTCCCTGCAGCGAACATCAGTCTCCTCAATGCGACTCAGAATCTCCTCAACAGCCTCGAAACTACGAGACCGAGCGAGCTTGTAAACGAGAGCAGAATACGAAGGGTAGTCGTGCCTGAAGCCCATCCGGCGATACTCATAGAAAAGAGACAGGGCCTCATCTGGGTCCTCGACTTCCTTAACTTTGGTAACGAAAGGGTCGGGTATCCGACGATGTTGGGAGTGTCTCGAAGGCTGCTTGGAGTTCTTGGGGGTCGGGGCCTTAGATTTGGCCCGACCCAGATGACTATAGTGCTGGGCGGGTAGGCAGAAACAGAGAGTGTTCAGAAGAAGATCTTTCGCTCTGACCCGGCTGATCGATTTTGTTCTCGGATGAATCATCAAGCAGATGAAGAGCGGTGCGTCGTCCTCGAACGAGAATGGTCGTGCGAGGAAGAACCCGCAGTAGGAAGCACTACAAGAGCACGCCTACTGCATTCAGGAAATACAGAAGTGAACGAGAAGCAGCGCTTCGATCCCGTTCGACAAAAGTCGGGAGAGCAATAACAGGATCCAACGCAGCCAAAAACCTGAGATTAATTTGCGAGCGTTGATGTAGAGCGTTGATGTGCAGTTCGTGAGGGTCATTAACCCTGAAATTTTGCCACGGTGTAATTTTAATGTAGCCGATTTCCCCTTTTTTGCAATCAGTTTTTCGCTAAACCACCCGCTGCTCTAGCTAATTGTCCACCCTTTTCAAGTGTGATTTCTATGTTATACATGGCCGTGTCTCACCTCTTTCTGTTGATTACAGTTAATCTAGCAAAATAATTGAAAATTCATGCAAAAAGTTATTTCCAAAGTCTAATTTGTCCGTGGTTCTAGCAAATGAAAATGCAAATCCAATCATTTATTGGGTACTGAAGAGAAGATCAAGGAACAATGAAACTTGGAACATGGTTCAACAATTCGGGTATGCTTGTTTTTCAAAAAATAAATGATTTTGACAACATTTTTCTGAAAAATGATCATTCAAGGTGCTTTTAAAAAACTGAATGGATGAAAAATATTTTCATTATCTACAAAAAAATTAAATAGAAATTGTTGCGATAAAAAAATTATTAATTAATTATTTCAAGTGATACAAGCGATTATTTTTAAGAAAATATTTTTAAAATATTTATTTTTCACGAGATAGACGTGACTTTATTTTGTGGTAGATGTAGAATTGAAAAGGTGAAAGGAAATAAGAAGAGAAATTCAGAGCAATGAAAGTAGAGAGAGAATACACGAGGACACAAAAATCCAATCCAAAATCAAACGCCTCAAAGCCTCAAGCAGCGGCTTGTCATAGCTTTCAATTAACCTACTTCAGCAAATTTTGACGGCACAATCAAAACTCTACAGAATAGCCGCAAAATACAGAAGATAGGGAGAAGGCACAAGGCAAAATTTGTGGAATGCATGGCGGACCCGATGGGGCTCCAAGAGCCGATCGATCAAAGCTTTAACTCAATTTCAGATTGTGTCGAGTTGAACTCAAGTAGATAGCACGTGCCAAATAAAAGACATGATGTTACGTAAGTTAATCAGGACACGACTTACTTGATATACTTTTTTGGAAAAATTTAGTGCAAACGTGACTAAGATCAAATGGAAAAGCCAAACACGACCTTTACAAACCGAATAGCTTACTCAGGATGTACTTTAGTGGCTTGTATTCTGGAAACTAATGTTCTTAAGATGATTGTTTACCCATAAAAAGACTTTAATAAACTTCAGTTCTTTTTTAAGGATAAATGCATTTGCAATCCTAAAACTTATCACAAAAATACAATTGAGAAATTTTCAAATTTTTAAAAAAATGTAATCAAATCTTAAAACTTATCATAAAAGTGCAACTAAATCCTAAAATTTTCAAAAAATGCGATTAAATTTTGAAACTTGTCAAGTTGGCACAATCATATCCTAAAAGTTGTAAACATATTTCATTTGTCAAGTTCAACTCAATTGCAACTAAAATTGGCATGTGCAATTAAGAATTGGGAATTGTCTGGAACCGAACAAATTTATCGGAATAGGTGAGTATCGGTCCAATTCATGATTCCAATAATGGAATTGCCCATCTACATTGTACCAGTACATATATATTTTTTATTTTTTATGTATAAATTTTTAGATCAAAACCCCATTTTAAACAAGTTTTTAAATTAAAATGTACTTTGCGAAAGTTTTAGAACTTAATTGCGTATGACAAGTTTTAGGATTTTCAATATACTTATAATTTTTATTTTATTTTATGTGAGATTATAGACAGGAATGTGCAAAAGAATCGAGAATTGCTTATAATCAAATCGATTTACTGAAATAGGTGAGTACCGATTTGATTCCCAATTCCAGAAGTGAAACCAATCATCAAGATTGAACTGGTACATATTAATAATTTAAAATTTTTAAGGTTTAACTTTTCAAATCAAAACCTCAGTTTTTTTTTTTTTCTCTCGCCTTGCTCATCTCATCTTCTTGTCTCACTCTCGATCTTGATCACCTCCACACTTGTCATTCCCACTGTCGCTCTTGCTTTTGGTCACTTCTGCCTTGTAGCTCATTCTCAAATCTCACACTTCTTCCGAAAGTGAGGGCATTTCAACCAATTCCCAAGTGTAGTTTCAAATTTTTCGGAATTGGTCAAATCACCCCTAGTTAGAAGCATTAATTAAGCACCCGTTTTAGCACCACATCCGAACAAAAATAGCAAATGAAATAATGATATTAACAACAAGATCATAGTTCACAAATTAAATATCCTAAAAACATATTATTGCAATGTAATATTAGATGGCAAAATCGGCAAACGAAAGAGAAAAGCGGCTTACCAACTTTTTAACTCGAAAAGTCAACTGCTTCTCTTTCCCAAAACTGAAAGTTTTCCCTCGACCCAGCTCGCAGTATCTCTCTCCCCCTCTCTCCATGGCTTCAGCTTGCGCTACTCATCTCTCGCCGGGAATGGCGTCCCTGCGCTTGCCCCTCCTTCCTCGCGCTCTCTTCAGCAGACCCATCTCGCTCCTCCCGTTTCGCGGCTCGACGAGATGCGGGTCTCATCCGTCCGCATCGATCTCCACCAGCAGCTTCACGTGGGACGACGTCCTTCGGGTCGCTCAACCCCGGTACTCCGACGACTCCTCCGACCTGGCCGGATTCTTCGAGAAGATCAGGCTCTGCAACCGTGCCTCGGTTGGTTTCCAGGGTTCTGTTTCTCCTCCGTTCTTGGGCGGAGCTACCCGTAATTCAAGAGGAATTGAAGCTCCGTTCTTGATTGTTCTTGTTTATACTCTGGCAGGAGATGCGGTCTGATTTCTTGCCGTTCGTCGTCGAAGATCAGATTGTTGGTTATGTCCATCAAGGGTACGATTTTCTCACCTCACTGCGTGATGTGTTAATCCTGAAACATTCAATGAATGCCCCCAGTTTGTTAGTTCGGCTTGGATTAGTCAAAAGAGTCTTGTCTGTTATGGGCAGTAGTCGACGTATGCAGGACGACTCGAAAAAGGATTAATTTGCTGCCCCAATTCAACGGATAGTTGGTTTGATTTTCTATTCTTGAAATGTATATGCAGTTTTGCTGATCATTTGAGGCAATTCGACGACGTGTTTACTTTCGATCGAGACAGTTTAAACGGTAGCCGTTTTGGTGGACTTGTTGGTTTACATCCATTGCTGGGAACACCAGAGGATAGGACTGAAGCAGTGGCGCGTGTAGTGAAATGCTTAGGCCAAGAACTGATTCCAGGTATTAGAAATGAGGTATTGCCTGTGGTCACAATCAAATCCGTAGTGTGCTAACTTCTTATGATCCTGAACAGGTGCGAATGGGGTCGAATATGACCGAAGACACCTTTTTCTGAGGAAGCACTTTGCGTTGCTTATGTGTTATGATAGTCCTGGTGCAACTGATGATTTTCTGTGTGATTTTGGTTTGCTTTTCCTTACTGTGCTTCCATTTGTTTGGACCAGCTCTATCCTGTGAAATCTTCATTTGGAGGTTCGATAATATTCTCTCTTGAACGTGCAGCGGCTCCTTATTTTGGAATCAAGGTCCGTTTTTCTCCTTTCCATAGCAGTATGCCCTTGTGCCATGTTTTTTTTTTTTTTTTTAAAATGAGTATTCTTTAACGAGAGCTCAGAACCAACAGCAGCAGCTTTATTCTATTATGCTGTTTATGGAAATCCTTACCTGTATGAATGAAATTCTTGGTTGATTGCGGATGTGAAGTCTGAAGGTGTTGATCAAGATCCATTTTCAAGATAATATATAGATCAATTGAATTCCCTGTTGTTTCATAATGCTTTTAAACTCAGAAGATTGGTAAACCATCAAGTTAATGTAATTCTTCTTCCTTTTCCCTTGCATAATTGTCTTGCTTTTTGCATAACCTTTTTGAGGTGGATGATGGAGAACAGAATGGCCTCTTAAAGCTTTTGTAAGAACCAAGTGGAAAGTCTTTAATATCCTGTTTACATTCAAGAAGATGATTCCATATATGGCTGCAAATTTTGGAGTTTAAACCATTGGTAATCCAACAGAAGCTCTAACCGAGATACTGTGAAGTCTTCCAATATTTATGGCAATTCAATTCCGTCTTAACCAACCAAACTTATGGACACAAGAGTTCAGCAATAATGTATTTCTACTCTGGCCTTATATAACATTAAAAAGTAAGACAAAAAGATTTTGCCATGGTGAGCATTCAACTGGGAATATTAGATGTGGAAAAAATAAGTGTTGGCTTGTGCAATAGACCCCTATGTGATTTTATGTCATTTAAAATAACTCACTGTTTTAGTCACCCAAAATTATTCTGTAGTAGGCATATGGAGTTCACATGAATGGCTATGTTGAAAAGGACGGTCAGGAATATCTCTGGATTGGGAAGAGAAGTCAAGTCAAACCAACATACCCGGGAATGCTTGATCATCTAGTTGCCGGAGGACTGGTTCGTATTGATAAATCTTTTCCCTGTTCATATGTTTTCCCTCATCCAAGCTGCATGAATATATTAGTATTTCCGTGTCATCACATGTAAGTAGAAAAAATTTCACCAGTACTTCCCTTTCCAGATCATGTTTCTGTAACCATTTCATGTATAGCCTTTTTGTTCTTTTTCTTTCTGTGTCTGATGATGACCCTCCTCAGACCCATGCTAGGGGAGCCTTGTCTACTGGAATATCCTCTTTTATGGGTATAGTGCTTGGACCACACCAGAAAGTTGAAATTGAAATTCCAGACGTTTATATCCCAAAGGCCTGGGAATTTCACGGTGGTTTACTGTCATATTGGATTGGATTATCTCCCTTTCTTCTAGGAAGCTGCACTCCCTTTGGTTGTGTAATAGTCTAGCCTGCTAATATGCTTCTGATTTTCTAGTGAACTTAGATAATTCATGACTCTGAAAAATAGAGATAACTCTGTCTCAGTCATGCTGCTTCTCTTTTTGAGTTGCTGTAAGTTCTGGTATGGCTAGTTTCCACTTACACTGTATTGTGAGAAATAAGAGTGGCTTTCATGCCTAGAAGGGAACAAATGGAGACAACTCTGGATGTATTTTGATTGAAGTACTCTTTTACTGATACATTCATGGAGGAAAATTATTGGCTAAAAACGAGACCTGAATTGTGAGATTCCATTAGTCGTGAATGGCATGATTCTTTGATTCAATATTGACTCGCATGACGCAGGTACAAGATCAACAGTGTTAGAATGCTCATGTAGCCTGAAGGGAAAATAATTGCTTTTAAGTAGGCGATGTTACTAGGTTGTTTGAAGTAGCCATTGGTGTTCTTCTGAGTTTCACCCTCAAATATGTGCATGGGAGATATAGCTTAGTGATTTGAATCCTTAATCTGACTTGATTATCTTGTTAAGATACAATTAGGTGCAGAATATTGGCTTATGATGGAGTTAAGGCTTAGTTATAAAGTATTATGGCTAATTAAATTTCTTTAGTGCAATGCACAGATTTTACTAATCTATAAAGGATATGATGGCAATTGTTACAGAAGGTGGTTTGGATTATAAAAAGCCCTTTTTGCAAGAATTTTCTTAGGAAGTACTCTCAATAGTTTGGAATATCATTTTATGATAGAAAAATATGTGGAAAGATATATTATTCTGGTAGCATCTCAATGTCTGAAGTCTGAACAATGTGGATTTGATGGATGGAAGTATTAACTTAATAAGTCAATTTGCATCATGTCAAGAGAAATTTTAGTTAGGCTTATATAAATTTGGTTGAGATTGAGTCCTTATGAGTGAAACTGAGTCCTGCCAAGTGTTAAAACCTTAGGTGGAAATCTTTTACTCTTCAATATTCTGATGTTCTTCCCTGTAAAAAGTGTTGGTAGAAAAACTAAAGTTTGTTCTGTTGCTTACTATCCCTTTTGCTGGTGCTGAAGCCATAAGTGAGAGATTAATTTGGAATTCTTTAATACTTCAATACTGTGGCGTTCATCTCAGTATTAGCCCGTAGGAGTGTTGGTGGGAAATGAACTACTGCTTTTATCTGTTTCTTGTTGTCTTATCAGATACCGTTGATCGACTATGGATAAAGTGATCCAAAGCACAGACCACTTAGGTGGCTTGGCTTTTTTCTTGTTGTATCCTTATTCATCTTTTTATTAAACTGACTGGATGCAATTCCCTTAACTGTAATCATCAACTAGATTGACTGACTGAATGCATGTGTGCACACGATTGTATGAGTTTATTCGGATTTTGTGTTGACTGCAGCCTCATGATATTGCTTGTGGGGAGAATATTATAAAGGAATGTGAAGAAGAGGCAGGCATCCCAAGAATCATTTCCCGTGGGTAAGTAATTAGGCTCATAGTATTGCTGTTAATGTCGCACAATATCTTTTTTTTTTATTAACTTAAAATTTTCAAAAAGTTTTTAATGGGAATGGAGGTTATTGATAAGGCTCACAGCATTGCTCTTATTGTTGGCAATAATTCCTTTTGTTAGCTTAAACTTGTGGATGAGAATGAAACTAGCTTCTTCTGCATTGAAAATCTCTCTCCGACCACCCCCCCCATGTATTTGGGGTCGTGGGGTCGGTTGGTGAGTGTAACATAATTGTGGACTTCACATCCATGTGCATACTTTCATATGTACCATATGCAGAGGTGTATATATTGGCTTTAATAACTTTCTGAGACATCATTGTAGAGCAATGCCAGTTGGTGCTGTTTCCTACATGGACATAGATGGATATAGCTACAAGAGAGATGTCTTGTTCTGTTATGATCTTAAACTTCCTGAAAGTTTTACACCAAATAATCAAGGTAAGATCTGTAAGTCTTGGGTTCCCTCAAGAGTTCGTAAATTTCCTTTCCATCTCCTAGCCACCAGACAGACATGAATGATGACAGCGACTCATGTTTCTGATGCTGTCGTTTTCCCCACTATCCTATAATAGATGGAGAAGTAGAGAGCTTCAAGTTAATTCCTGTGGCCCAAGTTGCAAATGTCATTAGGAGGACCAAGTTTTTCAAGCCTAATTGTGCTCTAGTCATCACTGATTTTCTGTTTCGTCATGGGTAAGGGCTTCTCTTTTTATTCTCTTCATTACTTTTTTCCAATCATCTGGTTCTTTGGAATTCTGGTCCTTTGCTCAGTGGTTGTGCTTTCCCCAACGCTGAAGTCATCTGTATTTAAGGGGAGACAATACATACCTTCTGGAGAAAGACAAGCACACTGGTCTGTTCTTCCATGTTAGAACATTGAGAAAGCATGAATTGATAGGGGAAGATTACTGACAGGCCCTTTTTTTGGTCACTGTCTAGGTTATAGTCGATGCATTTAGTTTTGCTTTTGAGGATCTTTATGCATAGAAACATGCTGAATCAATATAAGCTCCAATGTCTAATTCCCAGAAGAAACATACTTGCCTTTCTTTGCCTTCTGTGAAGCTAAAGAATGAAATAGTGGTGATGAAATGTTTACTGAAAAAATGAGTAGTGCAATATGCTGATCATATCTTTAGATCAATATGTTCAATAGCCATTTGAGTGATTTGGCTCATGGTACTGTCAGAACTACATTTTCTGAGTCATTCTCAGCAGAAGCTACATGTTTAAGTTTGTGTTTCTTATGTGGTGGAGCTGCGAGCTCCGTTGACAAAACTCACCTCTTAATGTCATTCGTTGTAAGGAACTTTGTCGTGGAACCTCTCAATTTTTTTGCCAGTTCAATTAAGTGTAGTCATATTGCATCGTGAGGTTCTCTATCAGGAAGAGAGGGGACTATAATCTTGAACTAGTCTCTAAAAAGCGGATCGTGTTTATGTTCATAGCGAGTCTGAGAGTGGGCGAGCTGATACTTTTCATGTTTGTTGCAGGTACATCAAACCTGAGTATGTTGGATACTTGGATTTATTGGGAAGTCTGAAGAGTGGAGATTGCTCCTGAGTTTTGGATTATCACGTCATTTTTTTTTAATCTGGAAAGTTTACCAATTCAATCCTCAACTTATATCGTATGTATTCTTATGAAGTTCTATTGTTTCCATTTGTTTCAGTGTAAACCTAAACCTTTATGTAAAATTTAAATATAGTCATTCCAGCTAATTTTTGCCAAAATTTCTGATTTTAGGGGTCCAAGCATCATTAACGGTCCTATATGGCATGGCCTTCGATTTCACATGGACAAATTGAATAGAAATAACGTCATCACAATTATGCTGCTATGCCTGCTAATGCTATGCCTGCTATTTAGTAAAAAAATGATTTTCATAATTTTGTGGATTTTATTTTAAAGTTTATGATGTCTTGTGTAGATCATCCTAAGAACATCAACTTCTCGAGTCCAAGCCGATAAATTATATGTCAGAAGCTACTCAGTTCGTGAAGATCATGTTTTGGTATTCTGTTTGATTCCTTGTCATCTTTCTTTTGAGTTTTTTTATGAGAAGTGTATCAATTAAGTTGTATTCGAGTTGACTCATTTTCCTATCACTTTGAATGTTAGGTTATAGGAGAGTGATGCATTGAAATTGATGCTTGTTAGGCTATGACCTAGGCCTAGAAAAAATGAAATATAATTTACAAAATCATTGGTGAAGTTAATCTTCTATCAACTAGAAATTTCATTTTGTGAATCATAATTTTTATTAATTACATTACACTTCCACAAGGTTTGTTGTTCAACACGGTTTTGCGCTAATAGGCTATACACATGCTTGGTTTAATTGTAAGTGCTCCAAAAATTCTCGCCAATAATTTTTATAGAAACGACCCACTTCACACTAGTATAGATGATTTCATCAAGTGTATTATGTAGTTTAATACACCACCAGTGTTGGCTATGGAATTCATTAAGAGCTTAACTCAACCTCTTTTTCCTTACAGTTTTGCACTATTCTTATCTTAGAAAGGATAACAATTTTTATAATGCATCACTAGATTAATAAATAACTTGTTATTACCCATATGAACCTAATTCATGGGTTTGCTAATAACATAGGTTTGATTACTATCACTATTTATTTTCTTCAACTGACTTGTCCCATTCCCCTTTGATGTATAATCGATGGATATATTCCATTTTTAAGCAATTGTTTTATCACCTATCAATTGGATATGTCTCTTTTTACCATTGAAAGTTCATTCTTTGCAATGGCCATTACCTCTTGCTATGAAGTTTCTCAACTATTCAACCTCATTTTTAAATGAGAGTTTGAGAAGAATCTTCTCTTTCCAAGAACTTGATCAAGATAAATATTTTCTTCTCCTTTCCCTAGTAGACTATAGGAGGATAAGTACTCTACTTTTAGACATATGTTTGGTAGCGCTAGAGTCTACTGCCCATTCATTCTCATTGGCCACAATATTGGCCTGGAAAATGACCATAACAATTATTGCATATGATAATTTGCTTCAATCACATCGACTTTCAGTTTAGCAAGATTGTCATTTCCCCCACAATTTTTGTTTAATTTCCAAGTAATAGCACCTCCATAAAGGTGAACGTATATTCATGAGAGATTTTGTCTAATTTGAATCTGAAACCCAACCACTGTATCATTCTAATATAGCGGAAAATCCACTAAATGAAACGCATTAGTTGTATCATACCGAGGCATCCTAGAGAGTGGGGAATGTATAGCCTTTAACCATGCCTCCGTTTCACATTGTCAGACTACAAATTAATCTCGATGAAAGAGACATCCCTAACAATGAGAATATCAATATAAAAAGTAGAATGGCCCATGAATAGAGCCCATATCATATACATACATTCACCATGTTAGGTAGGAGATATAACATGTATAGACATCTGATCAAACATATAGATATGTAGAGTGTCGGACATCTTAAATGCTAAAACTTGGTGTGGAGTATCAGTTAAGTGCCAAGATTTCCAAAATGTACATTTAAATACCAAAATCAGATAAGAAATGAACACTTGAATGTCAACGGTGAGAAATTCTAGTCAAAATGCTAACGTAGCATTTTTCAGCAACTTTTTTTTTACTGAAGTAGCAATTATTTTAAAAAAAATTATTCACATGATGTCAGCATGGCTAACTTGTCACAAAACAATATCATTTTGCCCCAAAAAATTGATTTTTAATATAAATATTAATTAAATTAAATTAAAAAACTAAATTAAAAAGAAAAAGAAAAATTCAGGGAGGGGGTAGCATTCGGTGATGGCCATAGGGCCTCATCACTTTCGCCACCCCACCATCGCTGAAAAGAGCAGGCCAAGTTGGCTATAGCAGGGCTCCACCCAGTAGTGGCATTTGGCCGTGACATCCTGATCCCTACCGATTTTGATTATTAGGCTGGGTGTGATAGTTAGATTTATTCAATTAGATTAGGTGTTAATTTTGAAACAACAGCGCTTGGCCTCTATAATTCACCAAGGAATTTTTGAATTTACCGAACGTGCGACGAGCTTGATTTCGAATTTAAAAATTCGACGAAGTTGGGACATGACTTGTATCCGAACTCTCTTCAATTTCCGAGACCTTATCTCTTTTCCCGGCCACATCGCCGACCACATCATCACCATTAGGGGTGAGCATGGTCCGGGTTGGTCCGGGCCACCCCTCTAACCCTAGGACCAACCCGTACATGTGTCGGTCCTCAATTTTAGGACCGAGGACCGACCCTATTGAGCACTCGGGACCAAGGACCGGACTGACCCAATGGGTTCGGTCCGGTTCCTGTGGTCAACCCGGACCGATCGACAATTTTTTTCGTCTTATTTTTATACTCCCTAAAAAAGCAAACCTACAAATTCAAATTACACATCCATTGATAATGCGGCATTGTATAACTAAATTATAAATACTAATACATATTTAGCAAATTTAAGACGACACAATAGAAATTTCGTACTTGCTAACCGCTCATCGAGATATGGGACAAGATGGAAAGTTCTTGTAATCATCTATCTTTAATATTCATAACATCATATGCAAAAGCGTTTTCCTACATTTGATCATGTAGAGTCCACTCAACCAAAAAATGAGCTTCACACCACTTGACTAGCAAATCACCGTAGCAACTGCAATACTACACCATTTGACACAAATTGAAAAGCAAAGTGCAGCTGAAATTTATTAGTAAAATACAATTAAACTATAAAAAGTTTAAAATACTTAATATAAATCATGAATATATAACTTCACATATTGTTAATTCACTTGAACTTCTAAACACCTGAAAACAAAACAAACGACACATAATTAATACTCAACAAAAGTTTTAAATTGAAATTACTATTAGTGTTATTGATAGAACATTTCAATATAATATAATATAACAGACATTTTATTTAGGTTTGAATATATAAAAGAATTATACATAATATAATATAATATAATATATAGGGTTGGTCTAGGGTTGGACCAACCTAAAACTCTTAGGACCGAGGATCAACAACTCGCACGTGTTGGTCCCTGGAATTCAGGACCGAGGACCGACCCAGTCCCCTTAGGAACCGAACCAAGACCGGCAGGGTTGGGCCGGTCCAAGGTCGGTCCAAGGTTGACCCTAGACCGCTGCTCACCCCTAATCACCATCGCCCTCCTCCTCCTCCTCTCTTGGCGGTGGCAGGACGCCAAATGGTGGTGGCCATAAAGCCATTTCCTCCAAACTCTCATCATTCCCCCTCCCCCTTCTTCCCCAGGAATTCATCATTTCCCAAGGTCTCATCATTGTTCTCTCCCCTCTCCTCCCCAACTCAACTGGACGTCCCCCTCTCTTCTTCTCATTCCCCTTCATTTCTCTCTCTCCTCCTCCTCGTCCACTCCGCCCACTCCTCCCTCTCCATTTCTTCTTCTTTGGGTTCTCTCAACACTACGCCCTCGCCCTCCTTGGTGCCTCCTCCCGCGAGTGCCATCGCCACCGTCCCTCACTCTGGCAGCATTTCCTTCGTTGGCGAGCCCGTGACACGGGACGAGGAGCTCCGAGAAAGTAGCCGCGACCCCGTTTTTCTTCCGCTCGAGCCGTGTCGCTTGTTTTCCATCGATTGAGGCAAGTAGAGATTCCATCACCCCTTACTACCCGAGAAGCTTCTTGCATGTTGAATCGGCATTCTTGATTTACTTAGTTGCGTCGATATTGTTTGTGTTGTGTTGTTGGTGAAGGCAAGGCGGAGAGGGGCCGCGAGTTGGCCGTGTAGGTCGTCGAGGTTGCGGCAGAGAAGGGCTGCGAATTTGGCTTATTTTGTGGGTCCCTAGGCGGGTTGGAGAGGTTGTGAGCGTAAATTCATGAGTTCGGCAGTTATGGCAGACTTGCATGAGTATAGATGAGGACGGGTTAGATGCGGGATGCCGCAAGCGAGAGGGATAGCACGAAAGAAAGAGAGAGAGCCATGAGCGAGAGGGCGAGTGTGCACGCCAGAGAGAGAGAGAGAGAGAGAGCCCGCAAGCAAGAAGGAAGGTGTGGTCGCAAGTCTTTGCATGGGTCGGCAAAGGACACAACAAGGTGAAGCCGCGATTTCGACTCCTTGAGTTAAGTCTCATGGGTATTTGGAAGGTCACGAGTTTGAGAAATGAGTCCGTGAGTTTGATCATTCTTGATTTGTATTGCTGGTGAGAGAAATAGAGGTCGTAAGTCCTTGTGTGGGTCGACGGGATCGCAGTGGAGGTGAGGCCACAAGCTTGGAGTTTTGGATTAGGTTTCATGGGTAGTTCGGGAATAGGCTGCGAGTTGGTGTGCTGGTCGGATTTCATAGGCGAATTAGAGATGAGGCCATGAGCTTGCCATTGTGATATGGGATTCATGAACAGCTCAGTGAGGCCATGATTGATGGACATTGTGAGTTCAATTGGTAGGGCTGTAGACGAGAGACCATGGGTAGGGCTAAAGAGGTGGTGAGCCCAAAATTGAGAATCTCATGAAACCGGTGAAGCCGCGAAAGTTGCATGTCACATTAGTAAGGCCGGGAGGCATTTCATGAATTATGAAGGCAGTGAGGTGTCTTGTGTATTTTGTTGGTTTGTGCTCTGTACTTGTCTTCTTAGTGTACTCGTGCAATGCTTTGCTTAAGTTGTATTTCCGTGAAGTTGTACGTTTGAGTTAGTCCTAGGGATAGATGTTTGGTTTTCTGGCCTTTGTGGAAGTGTCTTGTGTCTAGCTGAATTATTGAGGGGTTAAGTGTTATGGGTATTATTGAATAAGTTATAGGGGTTGTTGACACTTGATTTTTAACAAACACATCATTAAAGGTGAAAAAATCGACATTAAGGTCTCTGATTGTGACGATGCCCATTTCTCGACCAAAATGTGTCGTTTTCAATTTCTTTCTTTTACTCTCTTATTTTTAAACGACTTCCTATTCATTTCTACCGAAAACTCAAAAAATCAAACGATTGACTTTTGAGTTGACTTTTTAATCAAGGTCAACTCTTTGACCAAAAGTCAACTTGGAGTCAAAAGTTAGTTTTTTTGCACAAATATGCATGTAATTTTTAGATATATGCAGAGATATGATGCATGAACTTGTGGGATATATTTGGGTCACATTTAGAACTTGTTTGAGAGGGCTTTTTAGCATTGGTTGCCCTGTGAAAACACAAATTGTGGCCAATAACTATAAGCCATAAAAAATGAATTGGGGTAAGCGTCCTAGAGGGATTGTCGCATGAATCACAAAGGTCGACCTCAAGGCCAAATTTGATTGATTGTGCATACTGCCTTAGTTCCTTGATTGTCCCTATTTACTTTATGATCGTGATTGTTTTTGTATATTCATAATGATGATTGCTTCTTTCACCTTGTACCTAGTTTTAGCGTTAGATTATACTTAAAATAGGTCCATGGAGGTGGAAGCCCCCCGAGACATGAAGATGATGGATGGTCGATGTCTAATCAGACTTTGTCTTTGTACCATCTGTTCCTTGATATATTTTTTGGGTTGTCTCATATTATATTATATTATATTTTGATTTAATTTTCATTTAGAATTGCATGTTAGATTTACTACTTTTCTTAAATTGCTTTTGGGTGTTCGTTTATCGCACTGTCTTTAAATTTCAATTGATTGTTTTCTTTCTTTTCTATTCTAATAGAAATAGAATGGTATGAAATTGACCATCCACGCATGATTACCTAGTTATTTTATTGGCATCAAAAAGTAGAGAGAGAGAGAGAGAGAGAGAGAGAGAGAGAGAGAGAGAGAGATGCATGGACACCTTAAGAAACATGACAAACTGTTAGATATGCATTAATAAAAATATTAGTGTAACCTAAGTCCCTGAATCCTATAATATGTAGTTATGTAGATATCGAGGGATCACTTTTGACCCTCGATTGAATTTTCTAATTGACCTCCAAAAATAAGGCTAGTGGCGACTTCTTACTCTTGTTTAGATTGTTGTAAACAACTCATAGATAATAAATGAGTTTGTCATGAGGGATATAAGTCTTGACGAGATTAACTATAATTTAGCATATTTGATGTGGAAATTTCCTAAAGGATGAAGTGATACCATTCTTATAGTTGAGAGTATTATTGGAAGGGCTATTATGATAATGATACCCCTAAATTTGATAATTGACATTCGATCTCCTATTTCAAAGTGTATTGTTTGTGTGGATACGAATCATGACAACTGCCATTATCACGCGAGGTACAAGCTTGGGAGAGCTCACGACCATGATCAAGCAAACTCACAGGGTTGATCTCAAAAGATGAAGTGATGACGTCTTTAGGACATGTACTATGAGGGACTTTCTATGGTCTAATGCCCCTAAACCTGACCTTTCCGCCATATACCTTGAGGTCGGGTCGCGACAGGGATCATTAAAGCAGTTTTGTTAGAAGTCGAATGGGCTTTGGAATTGATTTTCAAGCTGTCTTGTGGAGTTCTAATTGAGAGTCAAGTGACTTGGCTAGGTGATGTTGAGTGAGGTCGACCCACATGTCCTATAATGGATCGTGGGTTGGTGTTCATAATCAAGCTTGGAAAAGATAGGCAATGCAAGGAAGGACTGGTCTTTTGTTATCTATCTGTTTGGCTAATGAGAAGATTGCATGTGTTTGTGGTTGCTTGATTAAGAGATGACTAAATATTGTAGGTACATGTATTGATGATGCCTCGAGGAGCCTGTCAAGAATGGCGAGATGGCCAGGGATTGTGTGAACTGGATGCTTAGGACCAGTGTGTCTTGGATGCTTGGGAGTGTGATCGAGATGTTGTGGTCAGTGGACTACTAAACAAGCGTGGGCCAATGAGAATACTGGCATACACTGCGGTAGACTATAGTGTCCATTGGACCTTGCTAGATGAGAAGTTTTCCTCCTTGCATGACCGGTGAGCGCACCGGGCATGTGTTTTGAAGTGGGCACCTAAATTACAAGTGAAAAGATAAATTTTGTGTCTCATATGCTTCGTATGACTGCCTGTGGTCACTAGTTCCTGGTTTTCACATTTTAGAGTCTAGGATTGGAAGGTTGAGTAATGTACATCCTTGGTAGGTCTAGGTCGTTGCTAAGTGCATGTCTTGAATGATCTTATTCGACTTGCTTGATGGTATTTTCATGTAGTATAGTGTCATAGATATTTCCTTACTGGGCTATTGCTCATTCTTATGGTTGCTACTCTTTTACAAATCGATAGACGTGACTACTCCTCCACTTGTGACCCCCATTACCCTCTTCGATGCCTCGGACAAGTTCGAGGGACACTTTATGGACTTCACCGATCCCACCTTCCCATTGGTTAAGCTGGTTCAATACGACGCCACTCTTTGGGTGGATATCAGCTAGCCAGGGGAGAAGGCACCCATTTGCCTTGTCTTGATCTTCCTAGATGTAGGTGGGTGGGGACCATCAATTACCTAGAGAACGGCGACAGTATCAATACCGAGGCGAGCACTGTAAAGTAGGCTAACTAGGGAGGTCGGGCTTAGGAGTATCATTTTTTGAGAGCACGGCTAGCCACTTTTTGAGATTTGGTCGTGTGGTGGGGTGAGAGCTTTTGGCTGGAGTAGATGGTGGGACCATGTAAATAGATCGGGTGGGGAATAGCCCCTTTCTAATAGCTTGATGTATATGCCCACATTGTATATCACCCTTTTATTATTATTATTATTATTATTATTTTTAAAGAAGACAAAAATGAAGAAGTTTAATATGTTTGTTGTCTTCTGCATTGTTGCTTCATCTTTGGTTGTTGATTGTCTTCTCATTTTAGCTTCTACATGTGCCATAAGTGGAAATATAGAGCAATGTTTGATGGAGCAAGGTGGTGCCCTAAGGCATCACAAGCTCTGGTTTCTCTTTTTGGTATCATAGTTATAAGTTTACTTAAGGTGTGCTAGTTGTATATAAGGATAGGATAGACACGCACAAATTAAAATTTTAAACCTGTGTGGTTGCATTGTTTTGTGGAAACAAGTAACGAAAGTTACTCATATAGCATCAATAATAGGTGTTACTTATTAGATAGTTACTAGAAATTGATCACTATATTGATTTGTGATAAATGTGTTGAATTGCTAGAACTCGAGATGAGAAGGATGTGTCGATCTTCTTTAGGAAGATCGACTTCTGAGTGAGTGGTGAGCATCGTAGCCAAAGTCTGGTTGAACAATTTCTAAAATTGAAACCGGTAAAATTTTCTAGAATGAGTGATCTAGAAAAGGTGGAACAATGGATTGACGGTCTGGAGAGGATCTTTAAATTGTTAAAGTGTAACAACACTAAGAAGTCGACATTGGTAGAGTACCAATTGGAGGGAAACACCAAGCATTGGTGGCGAGCATCGAAGGACACGGTTTTCCTAGCCGATGCAATGGTGGTCTAGGCAACTTTTGCTAGGGCATTTCTTGGAAAGTAGTTTTCTGACTGCACAAAAACAAGAAGATGTCAGATTTATGCAGTTAAGTGAGAATAACTTGACTATAGATAAATACGAAGCAAAATTTTCGAAACTTTCCAAGTATGCTCCTACACCAATTAATTTAGAGTAAATTTTTCGTAAATATACCAGTTTGGGGTAAATTTGTCATAAATATACCAGTTTGAGGTTTTTAATGGTATTAAGCTTATGAATTTCCACATGGCTTGCCACGTTAGCAACCACGTCAGCAAAATTAACGGAAAAATCCAACGGAAGCTAACGGAGGGTAGATCTATCACATATGTACCAGTTTGGGGTTTTTGGTGATTAAAAAAATAATTTGGAGTATATTTGTCACAGATGTATCAATTTGGGGTTTTTTAGGGTATTAACCCTTTTTAAAATGACAAAAACAAAAAGTTGGATTTTTTTTTTTTGGTTTTATAACTAATGTCTTTATTGGAAATACTCTCATTTATCATTGTCGCCTTCTTCTATATTAAGAGCGTGGGCCTTTTATAAATTCTTGATAGACCATTGTTGATACTTGAACTTTTGTCAATAAGCTAACTACCTATTTTTCATAAGAAAATAAAATATATATATGGGCTATTATTGTAAACTAGATCGGGTTTGTCTCACACAACCCAAGACAATTAGGTTCAGCCCTAAGCATAATTCCTAGAGGCTCGCTAGTCGTCTCGGAGGAGTACTGAAGTGGCGAAACCGCAATCGATACTCACTTGTTAGCTATGATTCCAATCATTGGAGATAAGCCAAGCTCCCATCATCGATCTAATTGCCAGTTGTAGCTCAGTTTTGGTCATTGACTAGGGAACGTTGATGCCCCTGTCCTACTCTATTTTGATGAAGGGAGAAACTAAGATGTCATCAACATCTTCGTTAGAATCGGAATTGATTTACTCAAGCACACCTTCTTGATTCTAAATGTCTTTATCATGTTCATATGAGTCCAATCTAGAAACTGAACACACTTGATGACTCACAGCTATGTTCAATGAGATGTCATCAACCCGAACAAATGCACGTAATATGTTCAATGATATGTATCTCAGACATGATTTTGAAAAAGCTTTTGATACCGTTCAAATTTAAAGATATGTTGACATAGATTACATGCTTGTTTTGCTAAATATTAGACATGATTTCTAGTACATTCTGTAGTTGTCCACCATTATCACAAAGTCTCTGTTTTTCTCTGTTCTCTGTTCATTGTTTCATGCTGGCAAGAAAAAGCATGTGTACACTTTTGGAATTGTTCAAGCCTATTCCTCCACCATGCTTCATTTTATCCATTGGATTGTTTGCGGTCGATGATTGGCGGCTGGTCGGTGACCTAAGGTATACAGCTGTGGAGTACATTGTTCATGGACTGAGATTTAGAATGTGTTAAGGTGTCATTAAAGTTTTTAAGTTCTGGTGTTAATGTGGAAATTGAGTTCTCAATGTGGAAGAAGGAGGACAATGGGATGAAGGCAATGGGAGTAAAAGAATTGGAAAATAAAAATAAATAAATAATAGAAATAAGGAAAAAGAAAGAAAGAATAGGGGGCTTGGGTTTGGATTTTTTCGGATGGGCTGGGATTTAATTAAGTTTCATTGGTTTTGGGCTTCTTTAGTTTTGTTTGAAAGGGCTTTAGATAAGAGCCCAATTGTGTCCTAGGCCCAGACCGCTTCTCCTCAAGCATAAGGTCCAAAATTTGTTGGATACAAAATGATATCATTCCGCAACACGCTGCTCAACATCCACCAAAATCAGTTGGCCAACTATGAGGGAGGTGTTGATCCTATCATTGAGTAAACTGGACACTCAACTTCTCATCCCTTGGAGCATGGGCATCATTAATTATTTGCACACTCCTCCGTAGGAGTATTTAATGCTTTTTAGAATCTGATTCTTAGGATTTTATTGCTTTATATGATTTTGTTTTCCAAACAATATTGCTTGTTTCTTCCCATTCAATAAAATGAAATTCATGAAAATTTCCATGTCTTGACGACATGTTAATATACAGCAAACCAGTTTCGTCACGAAATCCTACCATTAAAAGAAAAAAAAACGAGTTAAGGAAACAATTTTGAAGACTGGGCTTCTTTGAGTTCCCTATTAAAATTATGTAAAAACAATTTTCAAAATAGCATGCATAATATCTTATATAATTCAAATGAAAGTTGTTGTAGTTTGAAAACATATATGAGTAGATAACACACTCCAATGATCTAACAAATGAATTAAACCTTAGACCTTATAGATGCACTGGAAAGTAATTTTCTATGCAACTTGAGTCGCAACTTCATCTTTTTTTGCATAACATTCGTGCATTACAAATTGGATCCATTCATGTTGGTTTTTGCATACAACATGAGAAAGGTTGAGCCATACTAGCAATAATTCTTGTTTTTCCTAATTTCGTCTTTGTAAGGCTATATAGGAATAGTTTTTCCTTGAAAAATCCAATTTGATAAAGGGATATAAGAACACACCATTAAAGGAAGACAAAGTTAGCAAATTGTCAAAATGTTTTAACTAAATTAGCGCAATTGAAATTTTTTTGATCGAATTGACTAATGGTCAAAAGGTTTATAATTAAATTGATCAAATTGAAAAGTTTATAACTAAATCGGCATAAGTGCAATAAGCTTATGACTTTTTTTTTTTTTTTTTTTTTTTGGTAATTTTCTCCTTCACCTTTACATGGCTAAGTCCACTCCTCTTTTACTAGATAAACAAAATCGGCCTTAATGGTTTGGGAAATGAGTGCAAAGCGGTGCCTTTAATTCACAAAGAGGATGCTTACAAGTGTTAAAATTGGGAGATTAACTTGACCGGTTTAAAAAAATATTTTAGGTGGATATCTAGTTGATATTGATTTAGGAGTTTTGGTGGATATTGTTCCACTAAACAAAAGATTCAAGTAATCTCAAAATTTTCAAACTGAAAATTTTAAAATAATGGATATTATTCTTTAGTGAAAGAAAAGATCTGGGGGTATTGTTCCCAAATTAAAGAAATTTAATAACTTAAAAAGAAACTTTATATGGAATTCCTTCGAAAATCTTTGTTTTATAAACTTTAGCTTTGACTCATGCAATCCCTACAATTGATTTTGTAATGTTTTAGGTCCCTACATATCTCCATCTACGAGATTCGAATCAACAGGATAATTTTTTTGTCAACTAATTAGGACTTTTTTATGTAGTTTATCTATTTTTATGCATGATCAATATCAGTATTCTTTTTTTTTTAGATCACCGGAGAGTACTTATAGCGCAATTTACTTTGAGTGAAAGGAACAATAGGCCATTTTAAGTATTTTCTTTTCTTTAATAATAGATGGTATTACTCATTTTTAATTAGCGATTATATGCTGTGATTATCTATATTGGTGCTTAATTTGTTTTTCATCATGCACATTCAATAAATTTCATTTACTGGGAATTGTGAGAGTTGTTTACCTTTCAAATGAGTGCTTCTTGGGCCTTTTTAAATTCTCCGATCTAATCCTAATTTAAGCCAAGAAAATAGGAAGCTATGGGAAGTAAAACAAAAATTGAAACCGGTGGATTCAATCTCACAACTTCCTTCATGAAAAAGTGTGGCTAACATTTGACTGTTCCTACCGTCACAAAAGTCCCCCGGTTAGGCTAGCGGGCTCATAATAGTTTTCATGTCTGCATTCTCCTTTGACTTAGTTTTCTTTTATGGATTCCCCTCAAATTTAAGATTACTGAAATTTATAAGATAAAAACTAATTTTTCCATCATCATTAGCAGATTATCTAACTAACATAGCAAGTTTTTGTATTTACTATAAAATGAATTTATATTCTTTTCTTGCTTTTGGCGACACATTTTTACACATAGAATGTAAGACGTGAAAGTAGTATATGCAGATACACTAAAAATATTAACGTGGAAAAGTTATGCTTAATGAGGCATCCTGATATTTTTCTTAAATACCACATGAATGATATTTAAGCTTTGTCAATCCAAAATGACTGAAAATTAACTAGAAGTAAAAAGAAAAGAAAAGAAAAGAATATATATATATATATATATATCATATTTAATGCAAATTTTTAATTTAATTAAATTTCTCCATTTCAAGTTTCACGTTAGGAATGTAGCTATTATTTCGTTTGGAAAATCTTTAAAGAAGGTCTTTTCCTTTAGGGTCATCCAATCGTCCCATTATATGTATATATACAATATATATATATATATATATATATATTATATCTATAATCACTAACAAGAAAGAGTTTGATGATGATATATATATATACAAAAAATAAAATAAAAGATTATAAACATGTGATTATGTTAAAATGTTGTTTATGTTAAACCTTTTTTCTAAATTCTACTTGGTAGTTAATCCTTTAATTTGCTCAACCACGTAGGAAAAAACTAGGTTTATGGGAAAGTTCTTTTTTTGACAAAGTTAATTTCTTCAAGAGTAAAATCTAAAAATGAAAAGGAAAATAAGGCTACACATGACAATGTTTCTTGGCTGGGGAAGATTATTATATATATATATATATATATATTTTTTTTTTTTTTCAGAAATAGTTCTTTTCTATTTCTATTCTGGGGAATAATTTCTAGTAAAATAAGGTATTTGGTTACTACACAAAATTTCTATTCCAGAAAAAAAAAGAGAGAAAAGAATAGAAATGCGTTTGGTACGAAATAGTTTCTTTTTTGTATTTATTCGTTTTTTTTTCTTACTCACGGATAGTCGACTGCCGGTCGCCTATCGCCGCTCGCCTCTATTGCTGCACGACAGCTGGTCGTCGACTGTCACCGTTGACCGCCGACTGTCACCGTTGACCGTCGTCGCACAACCCATCGGTTGTCGCCAACTGCCAGAGGCAAACAGCGGCAACGATCGGTGGCCGGCGACAACAATTGGCGGCCGGCGGTTGTGCAATGGCAGTGGTAAGCGGTGACGGGTGGCGGTCGGCGGCGACAAGCGGCGGCAGGTGGTGGCGGGCGATCAGTGGCAAGCTGCGGTGGTGGTTGGCAGCGACGGGCAGCGATGGCAATCGGTGGCGACGGGCGGTGGCGGTAGCAAGCGGCAGCAACGGTGAGCGATGATTGGCAGTGGCTCCGAGCGATTGGAGGTGGCCGCAGCAAGAGAGAGGAACAAAAAAAATTGGCTTATTTCTAAAAATTGTTCCGGGAACAAGAAGCTACATTTTTTTTGTTTCTTGTTTCTTTTCCAAAACTGCTCCTGGAAACAAAAAAAATAGAGAAATTAATCCTAGGAACAAAAGTTTTACCAAACGGATTTCTATTCTTTTTTTTGTTCTGGGGAACAAAAGAACATAAATTGAGAGAAACATAAATGTTACCATGCAGACTCTAAGTGCCTTGAATATAAAGGGAATAGCTACATTAAACCAAAAAAAAAAACATATGATATTCTCAGTAATGGCAACTAGATCTTATATAGAAATAGAAAAGCAAAAAAGGAAAGTACATGCATTTGGAGTCCCCCTTTGGTTTAATACATGAATTTAATTGCAATTGAATGATTGGGGCTTGTTTGAACTCTTTAGTGAAAATGGGATGAATTTAATCATATATGTGATGGAGAGAGCACGTCCCTTCAGTTTAATACATAATAGAGATCTAGATGCGGATATCACTAGATACGGCTTCTTTAGCTTCGTCCAAATTAGTGTTGAACTTTCTTTACCTATTTAGATGTGCAAATGGTAGGTTTTGATTTGTGAAAGATTTTAAACAGACATGTGCTCCAAGAAAAGAATATCCAATTTTTGGATGTGCTTAGCAGTGAAGAGTTCTCCAGTGAGAGGAAAGGGATCAAGGCTTTGCAATAGCAAACTCACGAATGTTTTACATTTTCCTTTTTCTTTCTTTGCTTTTTCACACATTACTTTTAAAAAAGAAATCTTGAGATTCCCAAATCAGTGCGATATTTTTCACTAGTTGTGTTGAAGGTTAGAGTTTTTTTGTCCATGAAAGATAAAGATTATATCCATGGTCGAATAAGTGCACCACGACACAAACACACAAGCCAAAAGGCCCAAAAACAAAACACGAAGAAATAAATGTATTGAAAGTTTTAAAATTTATCATAAATTTATTTAGTCCTAAAAATTTCAAAAAAAAAAAAATGCAAGTAAGTCTTAAAAATTGTTATAAAAGTGTAATTGAATCATAAAAATTTCAAAAAATTCTATCAAATCTTAAAACTTATCAAATTAATTCAATTAAGTTTGTCCATTTGATTATACTTTTTGAAATTTTAGAACTCGATTGTATTTTCTTGACAAGCTTTAGGACTTGATTGCACTTTTATGACAAGTTTTAAGACTTGAATACACTTTTTAAAAAATAGTACTCGCTTGAACTTTCGTGATAAGTTATAAAACTTTAGGGTGCATTTGGTTGGACTTTTGGAGAAAGCCATTGGGAAAATGCAAAGGACTTTATATTGAAGGGACTTTTCAGAATGCAAATTGTGTTTGATAAATTACAATTTAAAAGTCCATTATGAAGTACCTTTGAGCAAAATGGTGTTTGGAAGAATTACATTTACAAAGGAATTTTGTGATAAAAAAAATTATCAAGAGAAAAATAAAAAAAAATTGATCAGCAAGGGCAAGCGGCCGACTTCTAACTCAGGCAACCCTGAAGACGACTAAGGAGGGCTGCTCGGGGTTAAGCAACCCCCAAAGACCACTGGCAAAGGCCACACGGGGTTGGGCATCCTCCGGCGACCCCGGCGACCCCCGAAGACCGTCGGCAAAGGCTGCTTGAGGTCGCATGATGCCGCCGTGGCCTCCGACGACCCCGGATCTGGGGCGGCGAGGTCGCGCGACGCCACCTCAACCTCTGACAACCCCACCGCGACCTCGCCGCCCTAATCGCGTGACCTTGCCGCCCTAGTTGCGCGACCTCGCCGCCCCCGGATTTAAGGTGGCGAGGTCGCGGGAGGTCGCGCGACGCCGCCGCAACCCAGATCCGAGGGCAACGAGGTCGCATGACCCAGATCGGGGGCGGCAAGGTTCTCCTGCGACCCTATTGCCCCAAATCTAGGTCATGGCAACCCAAACCTCACCGCAACCCAGATGGCGCATCGGTCGCGTCCCCCCTCGACATCGGTCATCTGGGCGACGTTCACCGGCGACTGCCTACTTGCGATTGCCTGCCCTTCGCCGGAGAGGTCGCGGAGAAGAATAAGAAGAAGATGAATAGTGAGGGCAAAATCGGAAAAACGAAAAACCAATGAGGATAATTTGGGAAGATTTTTTTTTTTTAGCCCTCAGCGCACCCTTAGTGCACTTATCTCAAACAAGAACGCAAGTTCCAGAGGCTCAAAACAACACAAACAAGAATGGAAGCCGTGAGGCCATAGGAGTAGAAAGCTTTAACTCCTTCGTTGGCGCAATTGAACATTTTAGAAGCAGGTGATATAGGTTTCAATTCGTCTAAAGTCTTTACTTTTTTTTGGCAAAAGATGAGGACTAATAAGGAGATGACTTTGGGCTTTCGAGATCGAAGGTGTCGAGCACTTTTGCCAAAGGAGAGGGCGGAAGACTACTGTGGCAGGGACCAGTTGGTTGCCAGCTAACCTAATTAGACACCTCCAAATGGCATTGGAAAAGGAATGATGTTTTCATGAAGGATAATGGGATAGACATCTAAGATAAGAAGCTACTCGAGGATTTTGAGAACAGAGGTCCTTCATTTAGCATAACAATCTTATAAATCTCATCGTATCGGTTCTTACTAGTGATGCATCTAAGAAAGTCATTTGAATTTATTTCTGACCTATTTGTTGGATGCAAATTGCGCAACCCCAAGATTTCCATAACTAGAACAAGAACATACATAATTGAGTAGAAAGATTAATGCACATGTTTTAGGATTCATTGTTCTTGAAGCGGAAGCGGAAACACAATGTTCCACACGCAAGTCCTTCTCCTCTATTGCCCTCCGTATCATTAGCTCAATGAGGCGACTCCCTCACATGTAGCGTTAGGTAAACGCCCCTTAGGTGAGGATTCAGGTGAGAATTAGGGTTAGAGGAGAGACTTGAGCACTATTTATAGAGTTTCCAGCCAGTCCCTCTCATTATGGGCTAAGCTCAACTCGGCTCACACTAGCCAGCTCATATTAGACTAATTAAGAAACCTTCTATCTCAACTTAGACCAATCCCGTTTTATGGTAACTGTAAAAACAGTAAATTACAATATCAATTAATTTAATCCACATTAGAAAAACTATTACATTCTTCCACTTGGACTATATTAATTGAAATCGTACTGTATATTCGCACAATTGGTCCAGAGATAATTCTTAATAGTCAATCATATGCCATAAAGTCTTAAACACCGAATCATGGCGATAACTGTATGTATACACACAGAGCCTTCCATGATCACGAATGCTCTCAACTTTATTGATATGGATTCAATATGGGAGTGTGTTAAATGAATAACATCTCTTATAAAGAGATCCCATTTGTCAGTCACCATTCTCTTACCTTAGGTGTCACAAAAAACTTGTGCCACTAGAGAATGTTTTATGGTTCCAATGAACTCACATATGTCTTGTCCTTATGGTTAACCTTTCTTTATGTATCACAAGACATATGCACAAGGCTAATAACCAGATGTCCGGATGCCCCTAGCCTTCACTCAAGGTTTATACAATTCCTTGAGACTTTATCAATATGTATTGAACATAATAACAATACATTCAAAAATATTTTATTGAATGCAAAAGTTGATATATATCAAACCGTTACAAAGTGTAACGAACACAGATAAAACCTTTATAAGAGTAAAGCCAAAATAACTTCCACTAAACAACAGCATCTCATGATGCTCCTAGACCCATGCTGATATGTCACTCAAATACACATGGACGTAGGCCTTTAGTAAGTGAATCTGCAATCACATCATCTGTGAAAATATATTATATTAAAACATCACCATTCTGTACCGTTTGCTTTTAGTCAAAAAATTTGACCACCATATATTTATACCCCTTGAGACCTTTGTAGTAAATAAATAATACTACAAATTTGTTATCTCAATCCAATCGTATGGGTCTATCCATAAAGTTAAAACGATTAATTTCTTCATGAGATTCTGGAGCCTAAAAGAATGTTACTAACACTGCTTACATAGTAGAAGATGGCATAGAACTTAATTTACTGCACTTACTGCTAACATAAAGATGTATTCCGTTATTGATTGCATGTCATCAGAATAGCCAGCAAAGTTTATATCTAAATACCCTACTAACTGCAAGAATTGAACATGTCTGTAAATTAACATATAATATATTGTCTTCTTTAAGTACCTTAAAACCTTATTGACAGCAACCTAGTGATCATGTCATAGATTTAACCGATATCTGCTTAGAAGTCTCGTCACAAAGACAACATTTAGTTTAGTATAAATTCGAGCATATATTATACTTTTAAGTACACTGACACAAGGTACACAATTTAATTAGATTTTCTCAATATCTAAATAAGGACAATGTGATAGATTTAGTCAATCACCCTTAACAACATGAGCAATTCCTGGCTTGTAATAATATATATTGAATATTTCCAATATACAATCAGCAAATGTCTTTCGAGAAAATCTAATGTAATATAGCAAAAATAGTCCTTACAGACCTCAATATAAAGGATATAAGATGTCTCAAGGTCACAACTTGTAAGCAAAATATTATGTACATAAAGTATAAGAAAAAATAAATTTCCTCCCACTGACCTTGCAATATATTGAATTACTTTGTTCCCAATTGAACAAGATAACAACACTATGAAACTTTAATAATATTGTCTGGAAACTTGCTTAAGACTATAAATAAGACTTTTCAGTCTACACACAAGTTTACTTGAAACATTTGTTGCAAAATTCTCCAATTGCACAATATAGATTTTATATCTATTTGGCGTAACTTTATATCAAAATAAATTATTAATGTCACGTTCACTCTGAAAGAATATTTAAAGAAATAATTATTTCTTCACTATAAACAATCTATCCCTCTTTCAGAGTGAAAACTTTAGTTACCAATATGGCTTTAAATTTCACAATCTTTCTTTAAAATCCTTTTAGTTTTGTACGCCAATTTGCAACTAATGAACTTATGATCTTTAGACAAGTCAGTAAGTTTCCAAACATGTTTCATAGATTGTATATCGCATTTTATGGCATCTAATCACATACTTAATTGAGGATAAGAAACAAGATTTATTTATGTCGATAAATCAACCATGTAGAAGATATTGTGGTCATACTCTCATGAATAGACTATATAGTCTAATGGAATAACTGATCGTCTTTCCCTAACAAATCTCCTGAGTAAAGCTATAACCACTTCATTCTATACTTGAGAGGTTTGAAAAAATTTCATCATAAACTATATCAAGAATAGTATCTTGAACCTCATCAAGTTTAGTCTATGGTACAAGAGATTCCATAATTTTATGTATCACAATTATCTATTTATACAAAGACAAAGACACAGTGATTTTCCATCGTACTATTATCCTTAATAGTCTGAGAGCAGCTATCCTTGTCAAACTGTAGAAACTTTACAGTATATGATACCATAATTCTTGAATCTTCTTTAAGGTCTTAAAATCAATACCATTTTGAACAATCTAGGTAAGATACAAAATAATTCCGAGTGAATCTAAATTCCAACGCCTCTAATATTGGATTAGATAATCTCACTTCTACATAACACCTCTAAATTTAATATGATTCAAATAATCTATGTCCAGTGTATAATTCAAAAGAAGTTTATGAAATAACTTTGATAAGAGACACCTTTTGTATGTGAAAAAGTTGCTTTCATAATATCAGCCCACGGAAAATCGAATAAATTGGTCTTACTGATCATACTCATCACCATGTTTATTATGGTGCATTTATGCATTTCGGCCAAATCTTTTTGTCAGAATTTTCAGGTATAGTAATTAAATTACCACCCCATAATCTACCAAGTATTTGACAAATGACCCTTTAAGCTATTTCACATTGTCATACTTGCCAAAATACTCACGGCCACTGTTAAACCTGACATCCTTCAAGACTAATTTTTAACCAGTTTATTCTTTATCATGGCCATTTTCCTTAAATAGAAAACTTTTGGAAACAACATTTTAATCATATACGAGATGTATATGTCATTAGAACTTAAACATAATATTTGCAGATATGTCCTAATTTCAATATCAGACAAGACATAATTCCAAGCAACTAAAGCTTCCATCATCTTATAGCAGTGCAGTCCGCATACAAACTTCTTTTCAAGTGTTCTAGAATGGAACGCTTTATGGACAGTAAGCAAAATTCAATTGCTCTTTTCTCAAGTAACAAATCATATGTCCACCATTTAAAATTTGAAGCAGTAAAAACCTCAATAATAATGAAGTTATTAATTACAGAAAATGTGACTGAAAACCAAGCAATATATATAATTAGCATCATGTGAGTACTGTGTAACTTGACGTACAAGTACACATCCAGAAAGTTACACGCATAATCATATAATCACCTTTGGGCAGAATACATGACATGCAGTTGTACACTCCCTACATGATAACGGTTATGAGAATATATTCCAATTCTTCGTGAATTCATCACTTTTGGGCATATGAATCACTAGAATCAGTCACTCCTCCACCACGCTATCATGTATTCCTCCATAAACTAATACACAATCACTTCCTTTGAGAGTATGACTACGCATTAGATCAGGAGACATCCCAATCATCATACGAGACCGAAATTTCTCAAACTCAATCAAGCGTGCCACTTTGGCGGTCACTACTCAATTGAATTATTGAAATTCTCTCATACCAGGGATATAAACTTTACTCCTCAAATACACCATATACATGTGATTTTAACTTTAGTGATAGGGTCAACATATCACTAAAATCACATATCATGCTAATTACATTGCTTTATTCATTAATAAAAATTAATCATATATATAACGAACCTAAAAGACATATTCCAATGAGATCATTGATCACAGTAACACAAGAAACTTCTTATAACAGAGAATAAAACATCTCTTATGCACCCCGATTACATATTACCAAAATAACATAAAAATAATGCTGATCTAAAAAATCTCTCACAAATTAACATCAATAGTAATACTTGGTACACAAAATCAATAAGTTTGATAACTGATCAACTATTGCTCATGAGTTTCATACGGCAAAACATGACTCAAAGGCCATCAACTGATTTATTAGCCAATTTTTAAGTAACAAATTATCATTGTAATCAATCAGTCGCCTATTAATCATGTTGGACACAAATTGCGCAACCCCAAGATCTCCATAACTAGAACAATAACATGCATAATTGAGTAGAAAGATTAACGCATATGTTTTAGGATCCATTATTCTTAAAGCGGAAGCGGAAACACAATGTTTCACGCGTAAGTCCTTCTCCTCTATTGCCCTTCGTATCACTGGTTCAATGAGGCGGCCCCCTCACATGTAGCGTTAGGTAAACGCCTCTTAAGTGAGGATTCATGTGAGAATTAGAGTTAGAGGAGAGACTTGAGCACTATTTATAGAGTTTCCAGCCAGTCCCTCTCATTACGGGCCAGGCTCAACTCGGCCCATACTAGCCATCTCATATTAGACTAATTAGGAAACCTTCTATCTCAACTTAGACTAACCATGTTTTACGGTAACCGTAAAAACAGTAAATTACAATATCAATTAATTTAATTCACATTAGGAAAACTCTTACACTTTCTTCTAGTGAAACACCAAAATAATCTTCTAATCAGCTAAACTGAGCACAAAGTTTTATCTAGAACTAGATCCATGTGAATTGGATCCATTATATGTGCTCTATATGTGATTCTCACGTGATTAATTGATATTACTAGGTCTAGACCAGTCTCTTCACATGAAGCCTTACCAGAATTTTTTGATATTTCAGAAACATGTCAATGAATACAACAGTTGATACTCATTTTCGGGAGTTTTTGTAGGAATCCCTTTGAAAGTTCTCAATTGTCTGTACCGTTATAATATGAAGATGTTAATTTATCACCGTTATAATATGAAGATGTTAATTTATCATTCAAGTAATTAACTCTATAGGATCAAGCACAAGACAAATTCAATTCGGCACAATTCCACATACAAATCACTCCATGTTCGGTTTCACTTACTCAAATCTTATATTGCCCCTTATTTGATCTATAAAATTAGCGAGGTGTTTAGGCTCGACTATATCTAAACTAAATTAGGCTCTTTTGTAAATTAGAAGGAGCGTGGTTTGCCTGGCGGACAATGTGGGGGGAAAAAAGAGGTGTATCTGCTACATGGGATGAGGGAAATATATATTTATATTCTCCTTTCTCAATTTAAATACGGGAGTGCTTTCCTTTTTCCGTGGTTGAACAACAGACATTGGGACTTTTTGTTATGTTCACGTCTATATTGATAAATAATCTACATGATATCAGGCTCCAGATTCATTGAAAAGAGGAAAACAAAAGAAAATCAATGGAAAATATAATCAGCAGCTTTTATCTATGAATAACCCACCAGATTTAGCTTTCTTTCCCTCCTCAGTCAAAGCTGCTTTAGCTGAATATATCTTAGTCGGTGCTATGGAAGCCTCAAAGGCAGAGCAATCCACCCAGTCCTCCAACAGCTCCTCTTGACCCCAAATCTCCGGTATCCAAACCTGCCCTGAGACCTCGACCCGGTGTCGCTGCAGCATCTCTCTACCTTTCACTTCTTCTCCTTCTTTTTCTTGTTGCTGTTCCTCTTCCTGTGTGTCGTGATCTCCTTCACTGTTGTTCTTGGACTCGTGTTCTTCTGGGGTGGGTAATGATGGACTTATTGGCCCCGGCTTTTTGTCTGAATTATGCCCACCATTACTATCAATCTCAGAAGAAGGGCGTTGTGTTTCTTTTCTTCCTTTACCATTTGATGCATCAGAGTCAGATGGAGCCGAATCTGGTAGGGCACTGATCATTCCACTGGCTTCTTGATCTTCCTTCATGTGGGAATGAGTTTGAGTCTTGTTTGTTGTCTTTTCCCCTGCTCTTAGGGCACTGATCATTCCACTGGCTTCTTGACCTTCCTTCATGTGGGAATGAGTTTGAGTCTTGTTTGTTGTCTTTTCCCCTGCTCTTAGGGCACTGATCATTCCCGCGGCTTCTTGACCTTCCTTCATGTGGGAATGAGTTTGAGTCTTGTTTGTTGTCTTTTCCCCTGCTCTTGGGCTTGCTCCTTGTTCCATCTCTATTGCTATCCTTTCGGAGAAAGAAGATTGCATGAGAGGCTCATTTGTGTGCGGGAATAAAAGCAGCAAAAATGGGTGGGACGTTGAGTTTCCACGTCAACTCAACAGTCCCACTTTTTGTATGGTTTTTGACAATTGTACGTGTCTCTTTCATCATTTAACTCCCCTTCTTGTGTGGCTTTCTTTCAGCTGCTAATGCCCCCGAAGGAGAGAGAGAGAGAGAGAGAGAGAGAGAGATCTTTGGAATATTGTGAGGCGGATATCACATTTTGTTTTAGTCCTTGTGTGAGGTTGATGTTGATTTTGACGAATGTTATTTTGGTGTTTGATTCGAAATTTGGGTAAGGGGCCCTATGTTCTTTGGATTTTTGTTATTTGTAATAATCTTAGAGGGAAAATAAAGGATTGTATTTCCTCAATATTGGTATATAATAACGACAAGGAGACTCGTACTGCAACACTGAATGAGATATTTTCTTGATGGTGATGGTGATGGTGATGGACACCTTTAACCACCGCCATTCATTTCGTCTTCACTTGCTTGAAACCCCCAGCAGCTTGTATTTATGGGCGTTGAAAGGTGGAATGAACAACTGCATGTAAGCGTTATTAGCAAATAGGGTTTAGCTTCCAAGCACTCCTTCCATTTGGAAACCAATTACTTGCATGGGGCCGCGTCCGATTAGTCACTTTCTTTGTTAAGATGATGTCAATTGCTTAGCAAAATGAACCATGGTTAGCTGCCGCAACGAGTTTGCACTATTTTGATGGACAAATGAGTCTAGAGCACCGTCCCTATTCACACATACACATGCTCGTTTGTAGTGTATCTGTTAAAAATCAAGCTGTTTTTTTATTTTGGAAAATTATCCAAAAAGTCTTAAAACTATTATACAGTAGCCAATTTAATCTTAAACCTTTCAATTGTGTTAATCTAGTCTTACACATTTTGACAATTTACCAATTTCTTCCTAAACTTTTCAATTGTGTAATTTAGTCATATATATTTTACCAAATTACTACAATGGTCCTTCTAGATAATATTTTCAAAAATCGCTGATATGATGATCTAGTTAGAGCCAACAATTTTAGAAAATTTCCAAATTTCTTATTAAAGTTAATAAGAAATTTTATTCTTTTTCTTTTTCTTTTTTTTTAACAATGCTACTCCCTACTGGCCAAGGGTTGGTAAGCTCCACCAACCACTAGACAAGGGTTGGTGACCCTTACCAACCCAAAGGTGAGGGATGCGAAGCCCTCACCCTTTCTACACAAGAACCCTACCAGACTGTTATACGTTACAACTGTGGGCTGAACCTCTTTCTCTAGCATTTCATCGAACACCTTGCACGCAGTCTCCCATTCTCCTTTTTCGAGCCATCCCTTCATGATTACATTGAAAGAATCCGAATTTGGCCGGAAACCCATTTTGTACGAGCGATGGAGTAACTCAACCGCGTCCAATAACTTGTCGTTCTCGACAAGAACGTTAAGAATCGTATTGAAGGACTGTAACGTGCGGGTACAGTTGAAAGAAGTCATTTTTTGGAATAGCCGAACAGCCTTGTCCACCAAATGGACTTTCCCGTAGTGCCGAATCAAAGCTATAAAGAGGCTCTCCCTGCAACGAACATCAGTCTCCTCAACGCGACTCAGAATCTCCTCAACAGCCTCGAAACTACGAGACCGAGCGAGCTTGTAAATGAGAGCAGAATACGAAGGGTAGTCGTGCCTGAAGCCCATCCGGCGATACTCATAGAAAAGAGACAGGGCCTCATCTGGGTCCTCGACTTCCTTAACTCTGGTAACGAAAGGATCGGGTTTCCGACGATGTTGGGAGTGTCTCGAAGGCTGCTTGGAGTTCTTGGTGGTCGGGGCCTTAGATTTGGCCCGACCCAGATGACTATAGTGCTGGGCGGGTAGGCAGAAACAGAGAGTGTTCGGAAGAAGATCTTTCGCTCTGACCCGGCGGATCGATCCCGTTCTCGGATGAATCATCAAGCAGATGAAGAGCAGCGCGTCGTCCTCGAATGAGAATGGTCGTGCGAGGAACAACCCGCAGTAGGAAGCACTACAAGAGCACGCCTACTGCATTCAGGAAATACAGAAGTGAACGAGAAGCAGCGCTTCGATCCCGTTCGACAAAAGTCGGGAGAGCAATAACAGAGATCCAAAGCAGCCAAAAAACTTAGATTAATTTGCGAGCGTTGATGTGCAGTTCGTGCGGGTCATTAATCCTGAATTTTTTTAAGAATATATTAAGCAAATGACAAAAATACAAGAATTCGGAGCCAAAGCTCACACTCTAGCTGCGGGAGAAGAGGGAGAGTGAGAGGGAGCCAAATCAAAAGATACAAAGGCATAAACAAGCTACACAACCCATGGCACTACAAACTACCACAAACCAGACCGCCAACCCTCAATCAAAAGGCGAAGAACGGAGGGGTGTTAGGAAGAATTTTTGCCATACATAGACGGTGTAATTTTAATGTAGCTGATTTCCCTATTTTGCAATCAGTTTTTTGCTACACCACCCGCTGCTCTAGCTAATTGTCCACCATTTCTAAGTGTGATTTCTATGTTATACATCGCCGTGCCTCACCTCTTTCTGTTGATTACAGTTAATCTAGCAAAATAATTGAAACTTCATGCAAAAAGTTTTTTCCAAAGTCTAATTTGTCCGTGGTTCTAGCAAAATGAAAATGCAAATCCAATCATTTATTAGGTATTGAAGAGAAGATCAAGGAACAATGAAACTTGGAACATAGTTCAACAATTCGGGTATGCTTGTTTTTCAAAAAAGTAAATGATTTTGACAACATTTTTCTGAAAAATGATCATTCACGGTGTTTTTAAAAAACCGAATGAATGAAAAATATTTTCATTATCTACAAAAAAATTAAATAGAAATTGTTGTGATAAAAAAATTATTAACTAATTATTTCAAGTGATACAAGCGATTATTTTTAAGAAAAATAATTATTTTTCATGAGATAAACGTAAATTTATTTTGTGGTAGATGTAGAATTGAAAAGGTCAAAGGAAATAAGGAGAGAAATTCAGAGCAATGAAAGTAGAGAGAGAATACACGAGGACACAAAAATCCAATCCAAAATCAAACGCCTCAAAGCCTCAAGCAACGGCTTGTCATAGCTTTTTTTTTTTTTTTTTTTTGATCTAATACGGTAGTATATTGCTAACGGAAAATAGATGAACCGTTCCACATCATATCCGAGTACATAAGATCAAGTAAAAACGACGGAGGAGAAGACAGCCAATCAGAAGATAGTAAAGAAGCCCCATGGGCTTTTGCGGCCCGATCAGCAACGGAGTTCGCCTCGCGTCTGCAGAACTGGATTTGCAAATTAGGGAAAACGAAGCAAGAGAGTCGCACAGTCGTGGAAGAGAGCTCTGCTCTCCCATGGCGTCAGGTCAGGGTGAAGGAGGGCTTCCACAAGGACAGCGCAGTCCGATTCCAGCACCAATCGATCTTTGGCTTTCCCTTGTTGCAGTAGAAATTGAAGAGTAAGAGAAAAGGCGAGCACCTCGGCCTGTAGAGCTGAGGAAGCGTTAACAGTGCGTGTAAATCCATCGATTAGAAAGCCGGAGGAGTTACGGCAAACGCAGGCCACCGATGCTCCAGTAATGGCAGACAGGTAAGAAGCATCTATATTGATTTTAATTACTCCCTTTTCCGGTGACTGCCATCGTTGTGTTTCTGCTGAGATCTGAGAACTCTGATTTTGCTTCTTTCCATTATAGCGCCGATCGGACTGGACGTTTGCTAAGGCCACCTGCACTACCTACTCCGAGTTTGATCTCTGCTGGCGGAAGACAGAATTATTACGAGCTTTCCAGATCTGCCAAAGGATGGAGGCAGTAGTCTCCAGTACTAGTAAGCCCTCTCTGTTATCTAGTAGATCTAGCAGCCAGTTTTCAATCCTGTGAACACCTCTAAAAGAAATTGAGTTGCGAACCAGAGGATGAGACCAAATAGAACTTGTCCAAGGGCAAGATAAGAATAGATGTTCCATGGTTTCCGGGGCCTAATCATTGCACATACCACATACTGGATTCGATATAATGTGTCTATTGTGGAGATCTGATTTTGTTGCCAGAGCATTGTTGCAAACCAACCACATGAAAGCTCGTATTTTAGGAGTAGTATGCATATTCCATATTCCACTCCACAGTTTACGAGGGACTTGGAAAGATGAAGAAGGTAGGTTCTAGCTGTTCATAAGTTGCTGTGTTATGATAGAATTGTAACAAATTTTAACCGTAAATTGGCCATTGAGCTTTCCCCTCCATATTAGCCGATCATCAAGTAGCTGTGGTCGAATAGGAATAGGCAGAATTTCATCCACTGTTTGATTATCAAAACTCTGGCGAAGGAGCGAAATATTCCAAGCATTTTGGTTGGGTAGTAAAAAACCAGCAACTTTATCTGGTTCACCTCTAGGAGCTGGCCCGCCTATAACGCCCTTAGCTAGCCATCTATCTTCTCGGATTTTTATCCTTTTCCCATCACCTACTGACCATTGAGTCTTGTCTTCTATTGAGTCCCTTCCTACCAATAAACTCTGCCAACCCCAGGAGGGTCTTGTTCCCCTTGAAGCACACCAGAAATCTTGTGAAGGATAGTACAGTCCCTTAAAAAGGCGGCTCCATAAGGAGGAAGGATTCTGGAAAAGCCTCCAAGCTTGCTTGTCATAGCTTTGAAGAACCTACTTCAACAAATTTTGACGGCACAAGTTGGCGCAATCAAAACCCTACAGAATAGCCGCAAAATACTTCTGTTTGGGCTTGAAGGACGAAAGGATAGGGAGAAGGCACAAGGCAAAATTTGTGGAATGCATGGCGTACCTGATGAGGCTCCGAGAGCCGATCGATCAAGCTTTAACTCAATTTCAGATTGTGCCGAGTCGAACTCAAGTAGATAGCACATACTTGCTCGTATCGTGCCAAATAAAAGACATGATGTTACGTAAGTTAATCAGGACACGACTCACTTGATATACTTTTTTGGAAAAATTTAGCGCAAATGTGACTAAGATCAAATGGAAAAGCCAAACACGACCTTTACAAATTGAATAGCTTACTCGGGATATACTTCCGTGGCTTGTATTCGGGAAACTAATGTTTAAGATGATTATTTACCCATAAAAAAAAACAAGAAACTTTATTAAACTTCAGTTTTGTAAGGATAAATGCATTTGCAATCCTAAAACTTATCACGAAAATATTATTGATGAGTTTTTAAACTTTTTAAAAAATGTAATCAAATCTTAAAAT
Organism: Eucalyptus sideroxylon x Eucalyptus melliodora; assembly: GCA_016097485.1. Classification (NCBI taxonomy): domain Eukaryota; kingdom Viridiplantae; phylum Streptophyta; class Magnoliopsida; order Myrtales; family Myrtaceae; genus Eucalyptus; species Eucalyptus sideroxylon x Eucalyptus melliodora. The sequence continues at coordinate 43,807,449 of CM027828.1, read as the reverse complement.
TTTATCATAAAAATGTAATTAAATTTTAAAATTTTCAAAAAATGCGATCAAATTTTGAAACTTGTAGACATATTTCATTTGTCAAGTTCAACTCAATTGCAATCAAACTTGGCATGTGCAATTAAGAATTGGGAATTGTCCGGAATCGAACCAATTTACTAGAATAGATGAGTATCGGTCCAATTCTTAATTCCAATAATGGAATTACCCATCTACATTGTACCGGTACATATATATTTTTAATTTTTATGTATAAATTTTTAGATCAAAACCCCATTTTTTTTTTCTTTGTCTCTCTCCATCTTTCGCCTCGCTCATCTCATCTTCCTCTCTCACTCTTGCTTTCGTAGCCTCCGGCCTTGTTGATCCCTCTTTCACTCTTGATCTTGATCGCCTCCAGCATTGTTGCTCCCACTATCGCTTGCCTCATCACTCCCTTTGTCACTCTTGCTTTGGGTCGCCTCCAACCTGATATAGCTAGTATGAACAAAATAAAGGAGTTAGGGAAGAAAATAAGAACACAAGATTTATAGTGGTTCCGCTTAATCCAAGCCTACGTCCACTCTCCCACGCTAACAGCCTTCTTGGCTGGATTCCACTATGCAATCAACAAGAGATTACAACTTCGAGTGCAAACGCTTAGTAGTAGATCACATTATCTCACTAAGTCACTCTTTTGGTATTTCTCTCACGATTACAAACGTTTAAGCTCTCTAAAGACAAGTGTATAATCGAAGGTCGCTCAGACTTTGGAATTATAAATTCTACGCTCCGTCTCTTTTTTTCTCATCGGTCCTTCACCTTCTTAAATACTCCTCCACTTCCAAACTAGCCGTTGGACAGCATCCCGGAGAATCGTCTTCCAATATACCCATTGGACAGCTCTGTATCTAGAAGATTTGGTAGCCGTTGAGTGACAAAGGTAGAATCCCAAATTGATTCCGATCGCCCATACAAACGAAATCTTGGTTTCCATAAGTAAAGCTTCTTCGTATAGAAAATTCTTGTCTTCAAGATCCAATCGTCAATCAATTAGATTGAATCAATCAAATCAATCTTGATGTGGAATCCAAACCAGATCACTAGCCGTTGTATGATTGGGCTTGAGTTACGATTCATCGAACTGGATGTAAAGTCCGAGTCTCGTAGACTTTACGATATGAGTCTTGAGACTTTACAATATGGGTCTCGTAGACTTTACAATCTCGAGTCTCGTAGACTTTACAATCTGAGTCTTGAGTCCGGTCTTCGACTTTGACACGAAGTCTAGAAATCTTCAGAATATACTCTAGACATATGTTACGTTCAGTCTTCTGGTCATCTTCTGACTTTGATAAAATCCTTTAGATGTTTTATCATTTGCATGGTCTATTACTCAACCATCAAACATGTTAGTAGCCTTTGATTTATTTTGTCATCTTCAAAACATCATAAGGGATTTCCCTAACAATCTCCCCATTTTTTATGATGACAAAACAATCTTTGAATATGCAGATTTGTAAACATACTTTTAAATCAAAGGATATCAGAAGATAGCAAATAGATTGAGCATAAGAATATATAGAAAAATAATCACAGCTCAATATTATGCAATAAATAATATCAACCAATCAGCACATATGCATATTCATTTCTTCTCCCCCTTTTGTCATAATCAAAAAGTGATAATACTAGATTCACGTAGAGAATGATAACAAATATTTTGCATGAATCACAATTTCCAAAAATCAGCTTTTATCGAATATTAAAGATATGCAATATAGCTCACTTCGATTATATCAGCAAATATCCAATAAAAATCACCGATGCATCATGAAATTCACGTACACTTTTTGTCATAATAAAATGATAATATCACTAAGAGATTTGTTAATGACAAAATGTAATAAAATATGCACTAACCGGATTTTGTAGGTCTTAACAATTCTAACACATTTACCTTCCTTCTTTTCATAACAAGATCACGATAAAAAAAAAAAAAAAAAAAAAAAAGATTTTTCCATAATTGATCAAAGCTCCCCCTCAATTTGTTGCCTTTTTGAGATGATCACGATTCTTTCCCTTTTCTTTTGGATTTGATTTCTCCCCTGTCATCATGACAATATTTGCGAATAGAAGCAATTATTGCAATTGTCGCAAGAGATATTTTCTGATTGCACCAAAATCTGCGTAGATTTGTAATCATTCTTGCCTTATTGAATTTCCTGCAATCAACTCATTTCCCTTTTTTTTTTTGGTATCCATCAATTTGGATCCTTCCTTGACGTTAGAGCAAAATAGAAAATCTCCATAATCAAATATTCTTTCTTAATTCATCGTAATAAAGTATTCAAAGAAAGAATTTTATGCACAATGATATTTTGAAAAATAAATTCTCACTTAGTCATAGTACAATAAATTAGAGAGAATAAAATCCTTGAATATCTAAAAGAAAAATATCTTGCAAAATTAGTATAACGTAGAATCGGATTTTTACTTTGCAAAATATGACAATTTGAGAGCATAAAATTAAACCAAATAATCTGAATTATCTCAAATAATCACACGTACTAAATCAAATCTTAACTCACAAATCACAAAAATAAATCATACGATTCTTTCTTCCATAAAGCAAAATATGATCATTATAAAATCTCAATCAACCAAGGATATATCGAATATCAAGCATAATGAAAATTATTACCCAAATCAAATTGAGAATAAAAAAATTCCTTACCAAATCCTCTTTTTTTCTTTCTTCTTTATATCCTGCAAAAATAACTTATATTTTCTTTGGTACCCATTTTTTCTTGGGTCCATGAGAGTTAGCAGAATATGTTGCTTTTATCCAATTTTTCTTAATAGGTCTCCAGACTTGAGAAAGATCTTGTTGCCTAAGTCGAGAATTCTCCTTTTTAAGTTCAAAAATCCTTTTAAGAGAAGATTTAAGATTTGAACAAAGCTCATTTATATATTTTGAAACTTTGAAAGGAATTGCTGAATGACTTACCTTGATTTCCTCATCGTATTCTGAGTCTGGTTCTGAATCAGACTCTGATTCTGAGTCTATGTCTGAGTTAGACTTTGATTCTGAGTCTGTGTCTGAATCAGACTTTGATTTTGAATGTGCCATCAAGCATATATTTTCTTGATCATCATCTTCTTTCATGATTCTTTTCTGGCCATTATGCTTGTATTGACTTCTTCCATCGAATTTCCTTCATTTTCTACTCAACTTTTTAAATTTCTCGACCATAAAGGCAAGTTCTTCATCGTCCATGTCATTTTCTGAGTCTGTTTCATCAAAAACAGCATTAGATATTAAAGCAATGGACTTCTTACCTTCGGGATCTTCGTCATTAAGTTGTTCAACTTCATAGGATTGAAGAGTGCCAATCAATTCATCAACGGAGAGTGGCATAATCCTCTCGAGTCTCCCGGATTGAGGTCTTGACATGATTCCAATCTTTTGAGAGACCTCGCAAGAGTTTGTTAACCTTCATCGGGGCAGAAATTTGCTGACCTTGATATGCTAAACCATTTACAATTTCTGTAAAACGGCTAAACATATCTCCAATTGACTCTCCTTGCTTCATTTTGAAGGATTCATATTGGCCAAGCAAGAAGTTTACTTTTGTCTCTTTTACACGATCGGTCCCTTCATATGTAACATGAAGTTTATCCCAAACTTCTTTTGCTTATTCACATGAAGAAATTCTGTTATATTCAACAAGAGATAAAGCGCAATATAAAGAATAAATTGCTTTCGCATCAAGCGCTTCTCTTTTGGACATCTCCATCCGAGACATAGGAGCGGGGAGTTTGCTTTCTTTGTCTTTGCCATTCTTTTTTGATGTGGACGCAGCAATGTGATTGATTCCTCTTTCCACAACATCCCATTGTAAGAGATCTCTGGATCTTAGGAATGCTTTCATTTTGTTCTTCCATACGTCGTATTCCTTTCCATCAAAATATGGTGGCCTTGTGTTGCTTTGCCCTTCCATAAGTCCTGGTGCTAACATACTAGCCATGGATCTTTTACTCTGAAGTAAAACACTTCAAATAAAGTAAGAACACGAGCTCTGATACCAATTGATATAGCTAGTATGAACAAAATAAAGGAGTTAGGGAAGAAAATAAGAACACAAGATTTATAGTGGTTCGGCTTAATCTAAGCCTACGTCCACTCTCCCACGCTAACAGCCTTCTTGGCTGGATTCCACTATGCAATCAACAAGAGATTACAACTTCGAGTGCAAACGCTTAGTAGTAGATCACACTATCTCACTAAGTCACTCTTTTGGTATTTCTCTCACGATTACAAACGTTTAAGCTCTCCAAAGACAAGTGTATAATCGAAGGTCGCTCAGACTTTGGAATTATAAATTCTACGCTCCGTCTCTTTTTTTTGCTCATCGGTCCTTCACCTCCTTAAATACTCCTCCACTTCCAAACTAGCCGTTGGACAGCATCCCGGAGAATCGTCTTCCAATATACCCATTGGACAGCTCTGTATCTAGAAGATTTGGTAGCCGTTGAGTGACAAAGGTAGAATCCCAAATTGATTCGATCGCCCATACAAACGAAATCTTGGTTTTCATAAGTAAAGCTTCTTCGTATAGAAAATTCTTGTCTTCAAGATCCAATCGTCAATCAATTAGATTGAATCAATCAAATCAATCTTGATGTGGAATCCAAACCAGATCACTAGCCGTTGTATGATTGGGCTTGAGTTACGATTCATCAAATGCGATGTAAAGTCTCGAGTCCGTAGACTTTACGATATGAGTCTTGAGACTTTACAATTTGGGTTTGTAGACTTTACAATCTGAGTCTTGAGTCTGGCAGTCTTCAGACTTTGACACAGAAGTCTGGAAATCTTCGAATATACTCGACATATGTTACGTTCAGTCTTCCGGTCATCTTCGACTTTGATAAAATACTTTAGATGTTTTATCATCTGCATGGTCTATTACTCAACCATCAAACATGTTAGTAGCCTTTGATTTATTTTGTCATCTTCAAAACATCATAAGGGATTTCCCTAACACAACCTCCTCACTTGCATTAAGGTTTTGCACCTCTTCCCAATTGGGGACATTTTGATTGGTTCCCAAATAGGTACATGAAATCATAAGACCATTCCTAATTCCAATTTTTTAGAATTGGTCAAAGCACCCTTGGTTAAGGACGGTAATTAAGCACCCACTTTAGCACTACAACCGAACAAAAATAGCAAATTAAATCATAATACTAGCGACATGAAGATCATAATTCACAAATTAAATATTTTAAAAAGATATTATTGCAATGTAATGTTAGATGGAAAAATCGTAAAAAAAAAAAAAAAAAAAAAAAAAAAAAAAAACCGGGCTTACCAACTTTTTTACTTCGAAAAGTCAACTGCTTTTCTTTCCCAAAACTGAAGTTTTCCCTCGACCCAGCTCGCAGTATCCCTCTCTCCTTCTCTCCATGGCTTCAGCTTGCGCTTCTCATCTCTCGCCGGCAATGGCTTCCCTGCGCTTGCCCCTCCTTCCTCGCGCTCTCTTCAGCAGACCCATCTCGCTCCTCCCGTTTCGCGGCTCGACGAGATGCGGGTCTCGTCCCTCCGCATCGATCTCCACAAGCAGCTTCACGTGGGACGACGTCCTTCGGGTCGCTCAACCCCGGTACTCCAACGACGACGACGAAGACTCCTCCGACCTGGCCGGACTCTTCGAGAAGATCAGGCTCTGCAACCGTGCCTCGGTTGGTTCTCCAGGGTTCTGTTTCTCCTCCGTTCTTGGGCGGAGCTACCCGTGATTCAAGAGGAATTGAAGCTCCGTTCTTGATTGTTCTTGTTTAAACTCTGGCAGGAGATGCAGTCTGATTTCTTGCCGTTCGTCGTCGAAGATCAGATTGTTGGTTATGTCCATCAAGGGTGCAATTTTCTCACCTCACTGCGTGATGTGTTAATCCTGAAACATTCAATGAATGCCCCCAGTTTGTTAGTTCGGCTTGGATTAGTCAAAAGAGTCTTGTCTGTTATGGGCAGTATCGACGTATGCAGGACGACTGAAAAAGGATTAATTTGCTGCCCCAATTCAATGGATAGTTGGTTTGATTTTCTATTCTTGAAATGTATATGCAGTTTTGCTGATCATTTGAGGCAATTCGAAGACGTGTTTACTTTCGATCCAATGGATAGTTGGTTTAAACGGTAGCCGTTTTGGTGGACGTGTTGGTTTACATCCATTGCTGGGAACACCAGAGGATAGGACTGAAGCAGTGGCGCGTGTAGTGAAATGCTTAGGCCAAGAACTGATTCCAGGTATTAGAAATGAGGTATTGCCTGTGGTCACAATCAAATCCGTCGTGTGCTAACTTCTTATGATCCTGAACAGGTGCGAATGGGGTCGAATATGACCGAAGACACCTTTTTCTGAGGAAGCACTTTGCGTTGCTTATATGTTATGATAGTTCTGGTGCAACTGATGATTTTCTGTGTGATTTTGGTTTGCTTTTCCTTACTGTGCTTCCATTTGTTGGGACCAGCTCTATCCGGTGAAATCTTCATTTGGAGGTTCGATAATATTCTCTCTTGAACGTGCAGCGGCTCCTTATTTTGGAATCAAGGTCCGTTTTTCTCCTTTCCATAGCAGTATGCCCTTGTGCCATGTTTTTTTTTTTTTTTTAAATGAGTATTCTTTAACGAGAGCTCAGAACCAACAGCAGCAGCTTTATTCTATTATGTTGTTTATGGAAATCCTTACATTTATGAATGAAATTCTTGGTTGCTGCGTTCATTTCACGGAAAATAATTTCTAGGAAAATGTTTTCCGGATTTTCCGGTGTTCGTTTCACGGAAAATCAACTACTCAAGGAAAATGTTTTCCATCAACAGTAAAATTTACATTCGAAGCTAAGGAAAATGTTTTCCACTTCTTAAAAGTGGAAAACATTTTCCATAACTTCTTCTGTCTTTTTTTTTCTTTTTCTTTTTTTCTTTCCTTTTCATTTTTCTTCCTTAGCTTGGCCGATGGCCGGCCCCAACAGCGGCCGGCGACCGACGACCGGCGACCGACCACGGTTGCGAGCCAGCTTGAGCTCCGCCCCGGACCGGCGAGGCTTTGCCTAGCCCGATCTGTGGAAGCCCAGCTCGCCCGAGCTCGGCAAGCTCGGGCCTCGCCGGCTTGGGGCGGAGCTCTGGCCTCGCCAGATCCGGCGAGCTGAGCAGGGCTCGGGCCTCGCCCGAGCTCGCCAGAGATCTGGCGAGCCTCGAGCTCCGCCGCCAGATCCGGCGAGCTCGGGCGAGGCCCGAGCCCCGCCCAGCTCGCCGGATCTGGCGACCGGATCTTGGTCAGCTCACCATCGTCAGGCGTGCGGCGGCGGAGGAAGGAGGAAGGAGAAGGAAAAGAAAAGGAAAAAATAAAAATAAAAAAGAAAAAGAAAAAGAAAGAAATTAGTTAACGAACGGTGGAAAATGTTTTCCACTCAAAATTTAAGTTTCAGCCGAACACCGGAAAATATAGCCATTTTCCTGGAAAATGACTTATGGGAAAATGTTTTCCGGAGATGGCCCATTTTCCGTGAAACAAACGCAGCCTAATAGATCAATTGAATTCCCTGTTGTTTCATAATGCTTTTAAACTCAGAAGATTGGTAAACCATCAAGTTAATGTAATTCTTCATCCTTTTCCCTTGCGTAATTGTCTTGCTTTTTGCATAACCTTTTTGAGGCGCATGATGGAGAACAGAATGGCCTCTTAAAGCTTTTGTAAGAACCAAGTGGAAAGTCTTTAATATCCTGTTTACATTCAAGAAGATGATTCCATATATGGCTGCAAATTTTGGAGTTTAAACCATTGGTAATCCAACAGAAGCTCTAACCGAGATACTGTGAAGTCTTCCAATATTTACGGCGATTCAATTCCATCTTAACCAACCAAACTTACGGATACAAGAGTTCAGCAATAATGTATTTCCACTCTGGCCTTATATAACATTAAGACAAAAATATTTTTCCATGGTGAGCATTCAAGTGGGAATATTATATGTGGAAAAAAGAAGTGTTGGCTTGTGCAATAGACCCCTATGTGATTTTATGTCATTAAAATAACTCACTGTTTTAGTCACCCAAAATTATTCTGTAGTAGGCATATGGAGTTCTCATGAATGGCTATGTTGAAAAGGACGGTCAGGAATATCTCTGGATTGGGAAGAGAAGTCAAGTCAAACCAACATACCCGGGAATGCTTGATCATCTAGTTGCCGGAGGACTGGTTCGTATTGATAAATCTTTTCCCTGTTCATATGTTTTCCCTCATCCAAGCTGCATGAATATATTAGTATTTCTGCGTCATCACATGTAAGTAGAAAAAATTTCACCAGTACTTCCCTTTCCAGATCATGTTTCTGTAACCATTTCATGTATAGCCTTTTTGTTCTTTTTCTTTCTGTGTGGTTGTGGGGTTGTGTTATGATTTTCCTTTCTGTGTCTGATGACGACCCTCCTCAGACCCACGCTAGGGGAGCCTTGTCTACTGGAATATCCTCTTTTATGGGTATAGTGCTCAGACCACACCAGAAAGTTGAAATTGAAATTCCAGACGTTTATATCCCAAAGGCCTGGGAATTTCATGTTGGTTTACTGTCATATTGGATTGGATTACCTCCCTTTCTTCTAGGAAGCTGCACTCCCTTTGGTTGTGTAATAGTCTAGCCTGCTAATATGCTTCTGATTTTCTAGTGAACTTAGATAATTCATGACTCTGAAAAATAGAGATAACTCTGTCTCAGTCATGCTGCTTCTCTTTTTGAGTTGCTGTAAGTTCTGGTATGGCTAGTTTCCGCTTACACTGTATTGTGAGAAATAAGAGTGGCTTTCATGCCTAGAAATGGAGACAACTCTGGATGTACTTTGATTGAAGTACTCTTTTACTGATACATTCATGGAGGAAAATTATTGGCTAAAAACGAGACCTGAATTGTGAGATTCCATTAGTTGTGAATGGCATGATTCTTTGACTCAATATTGACTCGCATGACGCGGGTACAAGATCAACAGTGTTAGAATGCTCATGTAGCCTGAAGGGAAAATAATTGCTTTAAAGTAGGCGATGTTACTAGATTGTTTGAAGTAGCTATTGGTGTTCTTCTGAGTTTCACCCTCAAATATGTGCATGGGAGATATAGCTTAGTGATTTGAATCCTTAATCTGACTTGATTATCTTGTTAAGATACAATTAGGTGCAGAATATTGGCTTTTGATGGAGCTAAGGCTTAGTTATAAAGTATTATGGCTAATTAAATTTCTTTAGTGCAATGCACAGATTTTACTAATCTATAAAGGATATGATGGCAATTGTTACAGAAGGTGGTTTGGATTATAAAAAGCCCTTTTGTGCAAGAATTTTCTTAGGAAGTACTCTCAATAGTTTGGAATATCATTTTATGATAGAAAAATATGTGGAAAGATATATTATTCTGGTAGCATCTCAATGTCTGAAGTCTGAACAATGTGGATTTGATGGATGGAAGTATTAACTTAATAAGTCAATTTGCATCATGTCAAAGAAATTTTAGTTAGGCTTATATAAATTTGGGTGAGATTGAGTTCTTATGAGTGAAACTGAGTCCTGCCAAGTGTTAAAACCTTAGGTGGAAATCTTTGACTCTTCAATATTCTGATGTTCTTCCCTGTAAAAAGTGTTGGTAGAAAAACTAAAGTTTGTTCTGTTGCTCACTATCCCTTTTGCTGGTGCTGAAGCCATAAGTGAGAGATCAATTTGGAATTCTTTAATACTTCAATACTGTGGCGTTCATCACAGTATTAGCCCGTAGGAGTGTTGGTGGCAAATGAACTGCTGCTTTTATCTGTTTCTTGTTGTCTTATCAGATACTGTTGATCGACTATGGATAAAGTGATCCAAAGCAGAGACCACTTTATAGGTGGCTTGGCTTTTTTCTTGTTGTGTCCTTATTCATCTTTTTATTAAACTGACTGGATGCAATTCCCTTAACTGTAATCATCAACTAGATTGACTGACTGAATGCATGTGTGCACACGATTGTATGAGTTTATTTGAATTTTGTGTTGACTGCAGCCTCATGATATTGCTTGTGGGGAGAATATTATAAAGGAATGTGAAGAAGAGGCAGGCATCCCAAGAATCATTTCCCGTGGGTAAGTAATTAGGCTCATAGTATTGCTGTTAATGTCGCACAATATCTTTCTTTTTTTTATTAACTTAAAATTTTCAAAATTTTTTTAATGGGAATGGAGGTTTTTGATAAGGCTCACAGCATTGCTCTTATTGTTGGCAATAATTCCTTTTGTTAGCTTAAACTTGTGGATGAGAATGAAACTAGCTTCTTGTGCATTGAAAATCTCTCTCTCCGCACACCCCCCCCCCCTCTATGTATTTGGGGTCGGTTGGTGAGTGTAACATAATTGTGGACTTTACATCCATGTGCATACTTTCATATGTACCATATGCAGAGGTGTATATATTGGCTTTAATAACTTTCTGAGACATCATTGTAGAGCAATGCCAGTTGGTGCTGTTTCCTACATGGACATAGATGGATATAGCTACAAGAGAGATGTCTTGTTCTGTTATGATCTTAAACTTCCTGAAAGTTTTACACCAAATAATCAAGGTAAGATCTGTAAGTCTTGGGTTCCCTCAAGAGTTCATAAATTTCCTTTCCATCTCTTAGCCACCAGACAGACATGAATGATGACAGCGACTCATGTTTCTGATGCTGTCGTTTTCCCCACTATCCTATAATAGATGGAGAAGTAGAGAGCTTCAAGTTAATTCCTGTGGCCCAAGTTGCAAATGTCATTAGGAGGACCAAGTTTTTCAACCCTAATTGTGCACTAGTCATCACTGATTTTCTGTTTCGTCATGGGTAAGGGCTTCTCTTTTTATTCTCTTCATTACTTAATTCCAATCATCTGGTTCTTTGGAATTCTGGTCCTTTGCTCAGTGGCTGTGCTTTTCCCAACGCTGAAGTCATCTGTATTTAAGGGGAGACAATACATACCTTCTGGACAAAGACAAGCACACTGGTCTGTTCTTCCATGTTAGAACATTGAGAAAGCATGAATTGATAGGGGAAGATTACTGACAGGCCCTTTTTTTGGTCACTGTCTAGGTTATAGTCACTGCATTTAGTTTTCCTTTTGAGGATCTTTATGCATAGAAACGTGCTGAATCAATATAAGCTCCAATGTCTAACTCCCAGAAGAAACATACTTGCCTTTCTTTGCCTTCTGTGAAGCTAAAGAATGAAATAGTGGTGGCGAAATGTTTACCGAAAAATGAGTAGGGCAATATTCTGATCATATCTTTAGATCAATATGCTCAATAGCTATTTGAGTGATTTGGCTCATGGTACTGTCAGAACAACATTTTCTGAGTCATTCTCACCAGAAGCTACATGATTAAGTTTGTGTTTCTTATGTGGTGGACCTGCGAGCTCCGTTGACAAAACTCACCTCTTAATGTCATTCGTTGTAAGGAACTTTGTCCTGGAACCTCAATTTTTTTGCCAGTTCAATTAAGTGTAGTCATATTGCGTCGTGAGGTTCTCTATCAGGAAGAGAGGGGACTATAATCTTGAACTAGTCTCTAAAAGGTGGATCATGTTTATGTTCATAGCGAGTCTGAGAGTGGGTGAGCTGATACTTTTCATGTTTGTTGCAGGTACATCAAACCTGAGTATGTTGGATACTTAGATTTATTGGGAAGTTTGAAGAGTGGAGATTGCTCCTGAGTTTTTTTTTTTTTTCTGGAAAAATTACCAATTCAATCCTCAACTTATATTGTATGTATTCTTATGAAGTTCTATTGTTTCCATTTATTTTAGTGTAAACCTAAACCTTTATGTAAAACTTAAATATAGTCATTTCAGCTAATTTTTGACAAAATTTCTGATTTTGGAGGTCCAAGCATCATTAACGGTCTTGTATGGCATGGCCTTCGATTTCACATGGACAAATTGAATAGAAATAACGTCATCAAAATTATGCTGCTATTGCCTATGCTAATTAGTAAAAAAATGATGTTCATAATTTTGTGGATTTTATTTTAAAGTTTATGATGTCTTGTGTAGATCATCCTAAGAACATCAACTTCTCGAGTCCAAGCCAATAAATTATATGTCAGAAGCTACTCAGTTCGTGAAGATCATGTTTTGGTATTCTGTTTGATTCCTTGTCATCATTCTGTTGAGTTTTTGATGAGAAGTGTATCAGTTAAGTTGTATCCGAGTTGACTCTTTTTCCAATCACTTTGAATGCTAAGTTATTGGAGAATGATGCATCGGAATTGATACTTGTTAGGCTATGACCTAAGCCTAGAAAGAATGAAATATAATTTACAAAATCATTGATGAAGTTAATCTTCTATCAACCAGAAATTTCATTTTGTGAATAATAAATTTTATTAATCACATTACACTTCCACAAGGTTTGTTGTACAACACGGTTTTTCATTAATAGGCTATACATGTGCTTGATTTATTTGTAAGTGCTCCAAAAATTCTCGCCAATAATTTTTATAGAAACAACCCACTTCACACTAGTATAGATGATTTCATCAAGTGTATTCTGCAGTTTAATACACCACCAGTGTTGGCTATGGAATTTATTAAGAGCTTAACTCAATCTCTTTTTCCTTATAATTTTGCACTATTCTTATCCTTAGAAAGGATAACAATTTTTATAATGCATCACTAGATTAATAAATAACTTGTTCTTACCCATATAATTCATAAATTCATGAGTTTGCCAATCACATTGGTTTTATTACTATCACTATTTATTTTCTTCAACTGACTTGTCCCATTCTCCTTTGATGTATAATTGATGGATATATTCCATTTTTAAGCAATTGTTTTATCATGTATCAATTGGATATGTCTCTTTTTACCATTGAAAGTTCTTTCTTTGCAATTTACCTCTTGCAATTACAATGTTTAGACATAGCTATTTCCAAATGAACATTTGCTATGAAGTTTCTCAACTATTCAATCTCATTTTTAAATGAGAGTTTGAGAAGAATCTTTCTCTTTCCAAGAACTTGATCAAGATAAATATTTTCTTCTCATTCCCCTAGTAGACTATAGGAGGATAAGTACTCTATTTTTAGACATGTTTGGTAGCATTAGAGTCTACCGCCCATTCTTTCTCATTGGCCACAATATTGGCCTGGAAAATGACCATAACAATTATTGCATAAGATCATTTGCTTCAATCGCATCGACTTTCAATTTAGCAAGATTGTCATTTCCCCCACAATTTTTGTTTAATTTCCAAGTTATAGCATCTCCACAAAGGTGAACATATATTCATTAGAGATTTTGTCTAATTTGAATCTGAAACCTTACCACTATATCCTTCTAATACATCGGAAAATCCATTAAATGAAACACCTTAATTGTATCATACCGAGGCATCTTAGAGAGGGGGGAATGTATAGCCTTTAACCATGCCTCCGTTTCACATTGTCAGACTACAAATTAATCTCGATGAATGAGCCATCCCTAATAATGAGAATATCAATATGAAAAGTAGAATGGTCCATGGCTAGAGCCCATATCATATAACATACATTCACCATGTCGAGCAGGAGATATAACATGTATAGACATCTGATCAAACATATAGATATGTAGAGTGCTAGATATCTTAAATACTAAAACTTGATGTGGATTACTAAAGTGTCAAAATTTCCAAAAATGTATACTTAAATGTCAAAATTAAAAAAGAAATGAACACTTAAATGTCAACGGTGAGAAATTCCAGTCAAAATGTTAAAGTAACATTTTTCGACAACATTTTTTTTTTTTTTGAAGTAGCAATTATTTAAAAAAAATTATTCACATGATATTGACATGGCTAACTTGTCACAAAACAATATCATTTGCCCCAAAAAATTGATTTTTGATATAAATATTAATTAAATTAAATTTAAAAAAAAAAAATTGGGAAAAAGGAAATTTCAAGGAGGAGGATAGTATTCAATGATGGCCATAGGGCCTCATCCCCACCATCGCTGAAAAGAGCAGGCCAAGTTGGCTATAGCAGGGCCTCCACCCAGTAGTGGCATTTGGCTGTGACATCCTGATCCCTACCGATTTGATTATTAGGCTAGGTGTGATAGTTAGATTTATTCAATTAGATTAGGTGTTAATTTTGAAACAACAGCGCTTGGCCTCTATAATTCACCGAGGAATTTTTGAATTTAGCGAACGTGCGACGAGCTTGATTTCGAATTCAAAAATTCGACGACTCTGGGACTTGACTTGTATCCGAACTCTCTTCAATTCCCGAGACCTTATCTCTTTTCCCCGCCGCATCTCCGACCACCATCATAACCATCGCCCTCCTCCTCCTCCTCTCTTGGCGGTGGCAGGACGCCAAATGGTGATGGCCATAAAGCCATTTCCTCCAAACTCTCATCATCCCCCCTCCCCCTTCTTCCCCAGGAATTCATCATTTCCCCAAGGCCTCATCATTGTTCTCTTCCCCACTTCAACTCGACGCCCCCCTCTCTTATTCTCATTCCCCTTCATTTCTCTCTCTCCTCCTCGTCCACTCCGCCCACTCCTCCTTCTCCATTTCCTTTTCTTCTTCTTTGGGTTCTCTCAACCCTACGCCCTCGTCCTCCTTGGTGCCTCCTCCCACGAGTGCCATCGCCACCATCCCTCACTCTGACAGCATTTCCTTCGTTGGCGAGCCCGTGACCCCGTTTTTCTTCCGCTCGAGCCGCGTCGCTTGTTTTCCATCGATTGAGGCAAGTAGAGATTCCATCACCCCTTACTACCCGAAAAGCTTCTTGCATGTTGAATCCGCATTCTTGATTTACTTAGTCGTGTCGATATTGTTTGTGTTGTGTTGTTGATGAAGGCAAGGTGGAGAGGGGCCGCGAGTTGGCCGTGTAGGTCGTCGAGGTTGCGGCAGAGAAGGGCTGCGAATTTGGCTTATTTTGTGGGTCCTTAGGCGGGTTGGAGAGGTTGTGAGCGTAAATTCATGAGTTCGGCAGTTATGGCAGACTTGCATGAGTATAGATGAGGACGGGTTAGATGCGGGATGCCGCAAGCGAAAGGGATAGCACGAAAGAAAGAGAGCCATGAGCGAGAGGGCGAGTGTGCACGCCAGAGAGAGAGAGAGAGAGAGAGAGAGAGAGAGCCCGCAAGCCAGAAGGAAGGTGTGGTCGCAAGTCTTTGCATGGGCCGGCAAAGGACAGAACAAGGTGAAGCCGCGAGTTCGACTCCTTGAGTTAAGTCTCATGGGTGTTTGGAAGGTCACGAGTTTGAGAAATTTGTCCGTGAGTTTGATCATTCTTGATTTGTATTGCTGGTGAGAGAAATAGAGGTTGTAAGTCCTTGTGTGGGTCAACGAGATTGCATTGGAGGTGAGGCCACGAGCTTGGAGTTTTGGATTAGGTTTCATGGGTAGTTCGGGAATAGGCTGTGAGTTGGTGTGCTGGTTCGGATTTCATAGGCGAATTAGAGACGAGGCCGTGAGCTTGCCATTGTGATGTGGGATTCATGAACAGCTCAGTGAGGCCGTGATTGATGGACATTGTGAGTTCAATTGGTAGGGCCTTAGATGAGAGACCATGGGCAGGGCTAAAGAGGTGGTGAGCCCAAAATTGAGAATCTCATGAAGCCGGTGAAGCCGCGAAAGTTGCATGTCACATTAGTAAGGCCGGGAGGCATTTCATGAATTATGAAGGCAGTGAGGTGTCTTGTGTATGTTGTTGGTTTGTACTCTGTACTTGTCTTCTTAGTGTACTCGTGTAATGCTTTGCTTAAGTCATATTTCCGTGAAGTCATACGTTTGAGTTAGTCTTAGGGATAGATGTTTGGTTTTCTGGCCTTTGTGGAAGTGTCTTGTGTCTAGCTGAATTATTGGGGGGTTAAGTGTTGTGGGTATTATTGAATAAGTTATAGGGGTTGTTGACATTTGATTTTTAACAGATGCGTCATTAAAGGTGAAAAAATCGAGATTAGGGTCTCTGATCGTGACGATGCCCATTTCTCGACCAAAATGTGTTGTTTTCAATTTCTTTCTTTTACTCTTATTTTTAAACGACTTCCTATTCATTTCTACTGAAAACTCAAAAAAAATCAAATGATTGACTTTTGAATTGACTTTTTGGTCAAAGTCAACTCTTGACCAATAGTCAACTTTGAGTCAAAAGTTAGTTTTTTGCACAAATATGCATGTAATTTTTAGATATATGCATAGATATGATGCATGAACTTGTGGTATATATTTGGGTCACATTTAGAACTTGTTTGAGAGGGCTTTTTAGCATTAGTTGCCATGCGAAAACACAAATGGTGGCTAATAACTATAAGCCAGAAAAATGAATTGGGATAAGCGTGCTAGAGGGATTGTCACATGAATCACAGAGGCTGACCTCAAGGCCAAATTTGATCGATTGTGTATATTGCCTTAGTTCCTTGATTGTCCCTATTTATTTTATGATTGTGATTGTTTTTGTATATTCGTAATGATGATTGCTTCTTTCACCTTGTATGTACCTAGTTTTAGCGTTAGATTAGACTTAAAATAGGTCCATGGAGGTGGAACCCCCCAAGACATAAAGATGATGGATGATTGATGTCTAATTCGACTTTGTCTTTGTACCATTTGTTCCTCGATATATGTTTTAGGTTGTCTCATATTTTATTATATTTTGATTCAATTTTCATTTAGAATTGCATGTTAGATTTACTACTTTTTTTAAATTGCTTTTGGGTGTTTGTTTACCGCACTGTCTTTAAATTTCAATTGATTGTTTTCTTTATTCTCTCTTCTAATAGAAATAGAATGGTATGAAATTGACCATCCACGCATGATTACCTAGGTAATTTTATTGGCATAAAAAAGTAGTGAGAGAGAGAGAGAGAGAGAGATGCATGGACACCTTAAGAAACACGACAAACTGTTAGATAGGCATTAATAATCCTATAATTTGTAGCTATGTAGATATCGAGGGATCACTCTTCACCCTCAATTGAATTTTCTAACTGACCTCCAAAAACGAGGCTAGTGGTGACTCCTAACTCTTTTTAAGATTGTTGTAAACAACTCATAGATAATAAATGAATTTGTCGTGAGGGATATAGGTCTTGACGAGATTCACTGTAATTTAGCATATTTGATATGGAAATTTCCTAAAGGATGAAGTGATACCATTCTTATAGTTGAAAGTATTATTGGGAGGGCTAGAATGATAACGATACCCCTAAATTCGATATTGACATCCGATCTCCTATTTCAAGTTGTATCGTTTGTGTGGATACGAATCATTACAACTTCCATTGTCACGCGAGGTACAAGCTTGGGAGAGCTCATGACCGTGATCAAGCAAACTCACAAGGTTGATCTCGAAAGATGAAGTGATGATGTCTTTTGGGACACGTACTGTGAGGGACTTTCTATGGTCAAGTGCCCTTAAACCTGACCTTTCCGCCATATACCTTGGGTCGGGTCATGACATGGATCATTAAAGCAGTTTAGAAGTCGAATGGGCTTTGTAATTGATTTTCAAGCTATCTTGTGGAGTTCTAATAGAGAGTCAAGTGACTCGGCTAGGTGATGTTGAGTGAGGTTGACCCACATGTCCTGTAATGGATTGTGGGTTGGTGTTCATAATCAAGCTTGGAAAAGATAAGCAACGTAAGGAAGGACTAGTTTTTTGTTATCTATCTATTTGGCTAATGAGAAGATTGCATGTGTTTGTGGTTGCTTGATTAAGAGACAACTAAATATTGTAGGTACATGTATTGATGATGGCCCAAGGAGCTTGTCAAGAATGGCGAGATGCCCAAGGATTGTGTGAACTGGATGCTTGGGATCAGTGTGTCTTGGATGCTTGGGAGTGTGATCGAGATGTTGTGGTCAGTGGACTACTAAACCAACGTGGGCCAATAAGAGTATTGGCATACACTGCGGTAGAATATAATGTCCATTGGACCTTGCTAGATGAGAAGTTTTCCTCCTTGCATGATCGGTGAGTGCACTGGGCATGTGTTTTGAAGTGGGCACTTAAATTACAAGTGAAAAGATAAATTTTGTGTGTCTCATATGCTTCGTATGATTGCCTGTGGTCACTGGTTCTTGGTTTTCACATTTTAGAGTCTAGGATTGGAAGGTTGAGTCATGTACATCCTTAGTAGTTCTAGGTTGTTGTTAAGTGCATGTCTTGAATGATCTTATTCAACTTGCTTGATGGTATTTTCATGTAGTATAGTGTCATAGATATTTCCTTATTGGGCCATTGCTCATTCTTATGGTTGCTACTCTTTTACAAATCGATAGACGTGACTATTGAGAGTGCTAGTATGAACACCTAGAGGAGGGTGAATAGGTGTTTAAACTAAACCTTGGCAAATATATACGGAATAAAATAAACTTCGAGTAAAACAAATGAGTTAAGTAAGAGAATAAGAACACAAGATTTATAGTGGTTTGGCTTAATCCAAGCCTACGTCCACTCTCCCACGCTAACAGCCTTCTTAGCTGGATTTCACTATGCAATCAACAAGAGATTACAACTTCGAGTGCAAACACTTAGTAGATCACACTATCTCACTAAGTCACTCTTTTGGTATTTCTCTCACAATCACAAACGTTTAAGCTCTCAAAAGACAAGTGTATGAACGAAGGTCGCTCGAACTTTGGAATTATATATTCTACACTCTGTCTTTTACTTGCTCATCGGTCCATGATCTCCTTAAATACTCTTCAACTTCCAAATTACCCGTTGGACAGTATTCTAGAGAATCGTCTTCCAATATACTCATTGGACAGCTCGTATCTGGAAGATTTGGTAGCCGTTGAGTGAAAAAGGTAGAATCTCAAATTGATTTCGATTGCCCGTACAAACGAAATATTGGTTTCTATAAATAAAGTTTCTTCGTATAGAAAGTTCTTGTCTTCAAGATCCAATTGTCAATCAAATAGATTGAGTCAATTAAATCAATCTTGATGTGGAATCTAAATCAGATCACTAGTCGTTGTATGATTAGGCTTGAGTTACAATTCATCGAATTTAGATGTAAAGTCGAGATAAATAGACTTTACAATTTGAGTCGAGTATGATAGACTTTACAATCTGAGTCTGAACATATTCTGCTTCAGCATAGAGTTTGTCTTCTGGTTCAACTTCAGCATAGAGTCTGTCTTCTAGTTCTTCTAAGTATAGACTTTGACAATATCCTTTATATGTTCTAACATCTGCATAGTCTATTACTCAACCATCAAACATGTTAGTAGCCTTTGATTTATTTTGTTATTTTCAAAACATCATAAGGGATTTCCCTAACAACTACTCCTCCAACTGTGACCCCCATTACCCTCTTTGATGCCTCGGACAAGTTCGAGGGACACTTTATTGACTACACCGATCCCACCTTCCTATTGGTTAAGTTGGTTAGATATGACGCCACTCTTTGGGTGGATATTGGCTAGCTGGGGCAGAAGGCACCCATCTGCCTTGTCTCGATCTTCCTAGATGTAGGTGGGTGGGGACCATCAATTACCTAGAGAACGGCGACAATGGTGACAGTATCGATGCCGAGGTGAGCACTGTAGAGTAGGCTAACTAGGGAGGTCGGGCTAAGGAGTATCATTTTTTGAGAGCATGACTAGCCACTTTTTTGAGATTTGGTCGTGTAGTGGGGTGATAGGTTTTGGCTGGAGTAGATGGTGGGACCATGTAAATAGATCGGGTAGGGAATAGCCCCTTCTAATAGCTCGATGTATATGCCCACACTGTATATCACCTTTTTTTTTTTAAATTTTTTTTTTATAAAGAAGACAAAAATGAAGAAGTTTAATATGTTTGTTGTCTTCTGCATTGCCACTTCATCCTTGGTTGTTGATTGTCTTCTCATTCTAGCTTCTGCATGTGCAATAAGTGATTGTGATAAGGATAGGATAGACACGCACAATTTAAAATTTTAAACCTGTGTGGTTGCATTGTTTTGTGGAAACAAGTAACGAAAGTTACTCATATAGCGTCAAGAATAGGTGTTACTTATTAGATAGTTACTAGAAATTGATCACTATATTGATTTGTGATAAATGTGTTGAATTGCTAGAACTCGAGATGAGAAGGATGTGTCAATCTTCTTCAGGAAGATCGACTTTTGAGCGAGTGTTGAGCATCGTACCCAAAGTCTAGTTGAACAATTTCTAAAATTGAAACCAATAAAATTTTCTAGAGTAAAATTTTCTAGAATGAGTGATCTGGAAGAGGCAAAACAATGGAGTGAGGGTATAGAGAGGATCTTTAAATTGTTAAAGGTGTAACGACGCTGAGAAGTTGACATTGGTAGAGTACCAACTGGAGGGAAACGCCAAGCATTGGTGGTAAGCATCGAAGGACATGGTGTTTTTAGCTGATGCAATGGTGGTCTAGGCAACTTTTGCTAGGGCATTTCTTGGAAAGTATTTTTCTAACTGCACAAAAACAAGAAGATGTCAGATTTATGCAGTTAAGTAAGAATAACTTGACTGTAGATAAATATGAAGCAAAATTTTCGAAACTTTCCAGGTACGCTCCTACACCAATTAGTGCCTCTTCATATAAGGGACTACAATGAGTTGTATGAGAGAGCCCGACTAGTGGAATAGGAGCTAACTCGAGAGAAAATGGAGGTAGGACGTCAAGTAAGGCCAGGTCATCAAGGTGGACAAGGGAATTTCCATTGTGACAAAAGGAATTCAATATGGAAAATCGTCCCACAACTCTAACAAGAGGCGAAACCCTAGAAATTCTAGAGAACGAGAAATAATCGAGTAATGGAATGAGGATAGAACTCAAGTAGTGTATCTCATAAGTGGGGTAAACCACATGGTAGTAGACCATGTTTGCGATTAGTGAAATGTTTTGGGTGTGGTCAACAAGATTATGTAGTCAGGTACTGCCCATAGGAAAGGAAGCAAGCTCATGAAATGATGCAGTCGATGGGCGGACTGTCATAGCTAGGCATTTTGCCAAGACCATCGGCTCAAGGGAAAGTGTATGCAGTCACACAAGAAGAAGCTAAGGCTTCTAAGACCATCATTACAAGTACACTCTCCCTTTGTGGCCAAAAGGCTTATGCTTTGTTTTATACGGGTAGTACTCATTTATTTGTATCGGGTAGATTTGTGCGGTTAAATAAAATAGAACCCGAACCCCTAGAAATACCCCCTTAATGCATCTACGTCATTAAAGGATGTGGTTGTGTCTACTTGGGATGTAAAGATTGTTAGATTATCATAGGAGGACAAACATAGCTAATAAACTTGGTAGTTTTGGCCGTGTATGACTTCGATATTATTATAGGGACGGATGGATGTCGTATATTGCAAGCCAATGTAGATTGTTATGGGCAGAAAATCTAGTTCAATCCATTAGATCAACCTAGTTTTGAATTAATTGGAAGTAGGACAAATCTATCTGTAGTATTCGTTTCGGCAGTAGAAGCATAAAATCTCCTTGATGAAGGATGTTAAGGAATCTTAAGGATGTTAAGGAATCTTAGTAGCGGTAAACGATTAGTCTAGAAAGGAGGTAACAATTGAAGAGATCTCCATAGGCTGAGGCATTTCCTGAGAATTACCATGATTACCACTAAAGAGAGAAATTGAGTTTGAGATTGAATTGGCTTCGAGTATCGAACCTATATCAAAAGCTCCTTATAGGATGTCTTTGATAGAGTTAAAAGGAGTTAAAGGTACAACTCCAAGAGTTGTTGGATAAGGGATTTATTAGGCCAAATGTGTCACCACGGAGTGCACCGGTGCTATTTGTTAGGAAAAAAGATGGAACACTACGCCTTTACATCAATTATAGATAGTTAAATCAAGTGACCATCAAGAATAGGTACCTATTACCTAGAATAGATGCTCTATTCAACCAACTACAAGTAATGTTAGTATTTTCTAAGATTGACCTAAGGTCAAGGTACCATAAGTTAAAAATGAAGAAAGAAGATATCTCTAAGATGGCCTTTAGGACTCAATATGGTCACTATGAGTTCTTAGTAATGTCATTTGGTTTGACCAATGTACTCGCAACATTTATGGATTTAATGAATAGGGTGTTCAAATCATTTTTGGAGTAGTTTTTTTTTTTTTTTTTTGGTAAGGGTAAGAAGTGTAATAGATTTTGCACACAATTACAAGGGGGGATGCCTAGCACCAACAAAACGATCACTCACGAGAGATGAGTCAAGGAAGAGTGAGGGGGTGCCAAGGGATCCAACGGACAACAAAAGAAACCCTAAACAAGAAAGACTAAGCTAAAACCAAAGCCCTCCATCAAAGAAAGATAGAAGGACTCAAGTCCCAGCTCATTGCGATCTTACTTCTTCGGGGTATCTATCACATGCTTAAAGGTCGACGCCTTATCCTTGATAGCCTTCTGGAGATGCATCTTCATCGCCGGGAGGAATAAAGTCTGGTTTCTGAAAATAATATTGTTGCGCTCCTTCCAAATGATATAGCAAAGGGCTCCAAAGCTAAACCTAGCCAAAGAGTTATAAAAGCTCTTATTCGAGAAGTGCTTCATCGCCCAAACCAGGTTCTCTCGCTAGGATTTGTTACGCCACAAAATATTAAACTTAGCAGCCCAGAAGGATGCGAGATTACCCGGAGTTTGGCACGCGAAGAAGAGGTGGTTCACCGAATCAGGCCTACGGGAGCAAAAGGGACAGAGAGCTGCTGGAATCCTGGCGTAGGAGAGGAGCAGGACCTGTGTTGGCAGTCTATTACGAGTAATAAGCCGAGATAATATCCTAGTATACTCCAAAGGACTAGAGGAGCACGAGCAACATGTTGACACATAATTTTTAGTGGACACATTAATAAAGGTGAAACAAATCGAAATTAGGGTTTCTGATTGTGATAGGGCTCGTTTTTCAAAAACAAAAGTGTCAATTTTTGTTTCTTATCTTTTTAGAATGTCATTTTTAGATAATTTCCTAGTCGTTTCCAATAAAAACCGGAAAAGTCAAATTGTTGACTTTTGGATTGACTTTTGATCAAAAAGTTAACCAAAAGTCAAACTCCGGGGTAAAAAATTGACCTTTTCTCACAAAAAGATTTGCTTTAGTCTCAATTTGACTTTCACATAATTTTTTTTTTTCAAAAATTGATGAAGAACTTTATTTTTCGAATTTTTCTGTTTTAAGTTCAAAATCGACAAAAAATAAAATTACTTTCATTCTAGTCATAATAAGGCTTAGTTCCTTTTATGAAATTTGTTCTAGAGGTAATTGCTCATTCAAATTGTTCAACCAATTTTGAGATCAGGCATGTCGGGCATAAATTGCTGTTTTTACCTTTGATTAAGGGTTCAAATCAATTCTTTATGATTTGTATATTGACACTTCCTTTCAACTCCTTTGCTTAGTGACATTCCAAATCCAAGTTCAATTTTGAGAGATTCACTTAGGTAGATTCTAATTTGGTCGATTTGGCTTTTTCAAAGATTAGAGAACCCAATTAATGTGCTTCAATTGATGTAATTCAACTTGACCCATTCTAGACTAAGTGTAATTGAAGTAATTGAGTTTCAATTTGACCAATTGAAGTTCAATTGAAGATATGGATTTAGCTTGCGGCCTTGCTTTAATAGGAATTCAATGAATTCGAACATTTTGTGCACAATTAGTTGACTTGAGATTGTCCAATTGCATCCCATTTGGTCTGATTCATATAGAAATATTTGTTTTGTCCAAATCGGGCTAAATCAGAAAAATCAAAACAAAATTCAGACAAGAGTTCAATCCGATCAACTCGGTGTTGACTAGCATTGATTGGATTTGACCATTGTTGACCGGTGAATTTTTCTGGCCATCTTTCGGCCGGAAACCTCCCTCAGCTGGCCTACCTCATGGCCATTGCATCTATCCCCTTAATTTTCAAATTTACAATTTTACCCTGATTTACAAAAATTACAAAAATGCCCCCTCAATTAAGCTTTAATCATGCAATTAATCGTAGCCGTTCATCCTTGATCCATCGTGACCATTCAATTTAAACATGTGATGGATTTGGGTGTCATCTTAGGATTGTTTGAGTTTTAAGAGGAAGATGGCATCCTAGCCCTTGGATCGATCCAAAGGGCTAGGATGGCCTCTTTCATGCAATTATGTTTTTAATACATAATTCAAAGTCATTCAAAGTTAATGGTGGAATTTTATCTATAAATCTTTTTAAAATTTCTCAATAGGAAAGTCATTAAGTACTCCAACTTCCAGACAAGCTTCTCATGGTATCAATTGTTATGGACAAGCTTTCCTAAAGTTCTCCGGAGAAGCTCCGATTCGTCTTCAATGGAAAGAAATCATACAACTCCCTATTCAATTTGATTAAAAATATACTCACAAAAATGTACGAGGAATTCAATGATTTCATGCTTTTTGTGCAGCTTCCTCCGGTCATTATATTACCTTTTTTTTTTTTTTAACTCTTCTCATTATAAGTCTAGTCATGAATGTATGTGGTGGAAATTAGATCTAACTCCCACGTATAAATGAAATTAATTATATGGTTGGATTTTGTTCTATATATGAAAGGAACGTGAGCATACTCTGTGTACCCTATCATTTTGTCTTTTTGCCATATTTGGAGGGCAATCAATTTTGGGCTTATCGTAGGAGCCAATAATTGCCCTACAATAATTATTTTCGAAAATAATCCGCCAATGATAGGAATTACAGTAACAATTATGAACATGTTCGTTTGTGCTTCTCCGACCACTATAATAGCCATATTAAGTCCATGGCACAAGTGTAATTTAGCAAGAAATCGGTGTGAAATTTATCGATGGATCAGCTATACAGGAAGTAGCTTGCTGATCCCATATATAGCTCAACAAAATTGTACAAATAATAATTGCTTTATCCTAGAGATTTCGTATATATAAAAGGAAAAGAATCCGAAGGATATCGACTTCCACTTGTAATTATTCAAATAAAAAAATATCATAAGCTCTTTTTTTTTTTTTTTC
Organism: Eucalyptus sideroxylon x Eucalyptus melliodora; assembly: GCA_016097485.1. NCBI lineage: Eukaryota > Viridiplantae > Streptophyta > Magnoliopsida > Myrtales > Myrtaceae > Eucalyptus > Eucalyptus sideroxylon x Eucalyptus melliodora. The sequence continues at coordinate 43,782,454 of CM027828.1, read as the reverse complement.
TATACGATGCCTGTGTCTTTAACGACTTCTATTTTAAAAGAAAGAAATGCACAAGAGAACACAATAAATAAATAAATAAATAAATAACATGTTCACCCATCATATCATAAGCTTTTTTTTTTTATACGAGGATTGTGTCATTGATATAATTATTCTTCACTTGTGCCGTGAAAATGCTTTATGTACAATTCATGATGATAATTCTTTTCTGAAATTTACGATGCCAATAATGCAATAAAACCATCTCAACATACTGCGAGGCACACCTCACATAATGCACATTTGGTATGTAATTTGGTTCCCTGATTGGTGAGAGTGCTCACACGAAATTAGCCTCGTATTGCTGAGCTAAGAACGTCACAAATGGAAATAGAATAGATGGCAAGGCAATAAATTCTTAATCCCTAGCCATTAGTAATTTAAGAGTCCCAAAGGTCAGATTTTTAACCTTTCTTTCACAACCATTTTCCTCATCCAAGAGAAATACGATCGTCCCAATTTCTCCGACGAGGAACAAAGGTGCTGCTGGTGACACCTCTGGTCAATTTCTGACCAAGGTAGATATTCGCTCTATGGACTGCATCACTTTTATTGCAGTTTTCTTCTTCTTTTTTTTTCCAACTTCCTTTGACAACGTGTGAAATAGTTGAAGTATGGCTGAAATGTACATGATAGATCCTGTAAAAGATTCGAAATTTCTCACGATCATCTTGAGCTTGGTCTTTACATGTCATTAAGATATGTCTCTCTCTGTAGATCACTCATTGTATGTTCGTTTGATTGGAGGTTTAAACCTATGTCCATGGGTGCACGGTTTTTTGTGTAGTCTAACTGTTGTCCTTTTTCATGGAATAAATTACTGAGTTCCGTTTGAAGTTCCATTATGCACAATAAAATTTTGATCTTTTGGTGGTTGGCACAGTGTTCTTCGAGTTCGAGGTGATAAAACGGTGACATCACTTTTGCACACAAGTCTTCGGGGCAAGAAATATGTCAGAGGTCTTTCAACTCCCACTAAAGCTTTTATCTTCCTAATTTACTGTTGAATTCTGTTAGCTTGCTTCTATGAATTTTTCGCGCTAATAGTTTTCCTTGTGGATCAAGTTTCATGCTTTTTATCTAGGTTTTTCGCTTTCCACTCAACTATTTTATTTTGGCTATGTTTACTCAATCAGGACATTGATGTAGTGGCTTAACGATATTTAGTTAGTCCAATTATGTGATATACATTTGCTGAAATGGAATATTTTAGTTGTTCTGTGACACTTAAGCACACCGTGACGTTGTCATGTAGCGTGACACAGGCGCATCGTCTCTAGCAATTCTATCGGTAGATTGTAATTAATGACCTCGATTTATCGGGCATTTACCAGAAGTTCAACTTGGTGGGATCATCTCATTGCCTTACTAGACGGGTGGAAAGTGACAATTTGAACCAAGTCAAATGTGAAAAGAACATCATCCATGCTCCCGGACAATCACTTTCCCATATTTTTGGATAGGAAGAAATGGCCACAACCTTTTCCATCTCCAAACTAAATCTTAGATTCCTCTTTAAGGCCTGTGAGAGTTTCTTCAATTTCTTTATCTACATTTATATGTCCAGGAATATAAGATCATGGCTTGAACACATTAATAACAAGTACATACTGATCTTTCTTAGGCTTATTTCGTATCTTAAAGTACAAAAAATGACAATTTCTACCTGTCTCTGATAGTTCACAATCTAGCTGACTTGAACAAACCCTATATGGAAGTGCGATGGTGAGAGCCAAGCTTGCTAGAAACCTGGCTTTTGAAAACTTCTCTTTCCATTCCTATCACAATGAGAATTGGTTGCATTGTCCAATCGGATATTTTGTCAAGATTCAAATTTGCTATACTACATCTCTCTAAATTCATTTCGAAATTGATGGTTGCGGAGCATGTAACCCATAAATATCTCCTTGAAATTGCGCTTATGTCTTATTTTAGTGTTGATTTTTCTGTGTTCTGTTGGATTTCTCTTATGCTATTCTTTAAGGTAAGTCATGCCGAACTAGTGACAGGTATGCATCTGATATTGCATTTAAGCAATTACATTTAGGTACTTGTGTTTTTTGTCTTGAATATTAGCTAGGTAAGATATTTAAAGAGGATTTGATTAGTGGTTTCATCAGGATGCTTATTGTGTTTTGGAGAGGTAAGAAGGTTTCTCCATCTTTTTTATGTCAAATTTTGTTGTGCTAGCAAATAAGCTAGATAAGATACTTAATGAGGGCTTTATTAACGGTTTCATTAGGATGATTAACGTATTTTGGAGAGGTAAGAAGGTTTCTCCCCCTTTTTCACGTCAATTTTTGCCATGATCTGCAGATTTGTTGCACTTTGCCAATTTTAAGTTTCTTGGAAGTGTACTCACTTACATTGTTGGCTTCATTGACGACCTAGAACCTTTGTTAACAAGACAACCTTGACAGTTCAACTGAATTGTGCATCGTGTTCTAGAGAGCTTTAAGAATGGGAAGTTCTTTTGATATCTAACAAACAATAGCCATATCCATACTCACATGGAAGCTCGTTGATGTTGAGTTAACTAAAAAACTGGCAAGTGTTCTTAATTTCACATTTTCTCCTGAATTGTCCTGGCAACTATTTAAAAAGAAAACGAGGGTTTTTCAAGAAACTTTTCATTACGGATTTCTTGAAGAGAAAATGATCTTTCTGTTTTGGAATAGAGTGCTCAAAAGAAAAAAAAAACTTTCTTAGAGAAAACAAAGATCTCACTAAAACAATATCTTTTAGTTATGTCCTTGATCACCACAATGCATGTGTGTGCAAAGCTTGTAAATTGGCATGTCATTAGGTTGTAGCTAGTGGATTTTGTGCTGTCGTGGTCTACATGGATATTAATCATCATGAACTGTACAAATCTTAGTTTACGAAGGCAGTCTACTTTGATTATACTACCATAAACATTATTTTGTTCCATCATAATGCTATAGTTGCCCTTACCCTATCAAGATGGCTTTATATTAGTGTGACAATTTACACTGTTTGCATGACTTAGTGTTTTTCATTCTGCTAGAAAATGTATACATTTGTGCCTTGCACTATTCACTTCTTTTACTTTTAAGATACATCAATTCCAAATGTGTCACTTAGTCTTCCATCACCACTAAATAAATTATTCATTTATTTTCTAGACCTTCGAGCGTGCACGCTTTCCAATGGCAAAGGACAACGGATGCTCCAAATATGTTGGACAGAGCTATTATACCACCAGAAAATATGATCCGAAGCGTGCCTATCCCTGGTTAACGAATGTAACTCGTCTAGGAATATCAAGCAACAAGAAACAAGCAATTGAAGCAGCTATCAACAGGCCGGATGCTTTGCTGAGGAGTGTTTCTCCATTGGGCGAAGCCTCCAATTATCCATCAATTCTAGGGGAAGTTCAAGGCAGATCGGGGCCCTTGCCATACAAGGCTAATGTGTCAGTTGATACCAATACTATTCAAGTGGGCACAGTTGAGCCAAATGTTCATCCTACTCTGGAGAGTGCTTCAAACCTTGGAGGTAATGTCAAAAAACAAAAATCTTGCATAACAAAGGAGTTGGCCATGACTAGTGAGCCTGGCCCTAACAAATCTCCCTTGTCCAACAAGAGTCTATTATTGACTGGAGTAATTGATGGGGCTCCGGTGATGTACGTTTTGAAGAGACGTAAGGTAAGTTCTTTCTCATATCGTCACTTGCCTAGTCTTTTTAATGCTTCACTCTTAATTTTTCTATTTCTTTGTTCTACATTTGACGCATAGAGTTCCACAGGTATTTCTTCGTGGCGTTATAAAAGGGTCGAAGATTCTGTGTAGCTGCAATGAATGCAACAACTTAAAAGTACGCAACTAATTGTACTTTGATTTATTTCTCTAATTTTTTAGTCTTGGGTTGAAGGTGATAGTAAGAGTTGGGAAATTGTACAGTAACTTGTCTTCCTATGTTGAACCTTGCAGTACATTGGTCCTTCCAAGTTTGAGCGACATGCTGGAGGGAAGACCAAGAAACCGCATGCTTTCATGTATCTTGAGAATGGCAAGACCATTAGCCAAGTTTGTCAGGAGTTAAGGGACACTCCCGATGATATGCTTTTTCGTCGACTTCCAGAAATTGCAGGTTCCGCTTTTAGATGGCTAAGCTTCAACAATAGGAAAAGGTCATTCTAATCATGACTCCTCTCCAGCGGCATCACCTCCGATTAAGATGTCGCACTTTAAGTCTTTGCAGTAACTTGCATATCATTGCAAAACAGATTGGTTCGGATGCTTTTTAGCAAGTCATTTCGTTTTACAACTGTCCGCGATATTGGCCAACTTTGCTTCATTTTGTTGAAATAAAAATCTGCTGGTACAAACTCTGTTCTCCTCCCCCTATTCTATTTGCATGTCAATCATTAGTGGGAAAAAGCAAAAGAAATTTTATTCTGACAAAAGTACCACTTCGATGTGAAGCTTTGTTTCCTGCCAGTGTTATATTATTATGTGTGGTTGTTTGTATTGGATGTGTTAGATTCAATTCGATGCCCAGAATAAAATAAGGTATTGCTTGACTAATCCCGCCTACTTCGAAAAGGACGAAGGTGTTCGTCTATGGAAGCTTACCGTAAATAATTTGTTTTGGACATAGTTTCCTAAAGTTCTCTAGAGAAGCTCTATCTCATCTTCTAGGGAAAGAAATCATAGCACTCCAAATTCAATCAAACCCAAAAACTACTCACATAAATGCACAAGAATTAAATGATTCATGCTTTTAGTGCAACTTCCTCCGGTCATTGTTATCATTTTTACCACTTCTCACAATAAACACTAATTATGAATGTATCTCGATACAAATTAAATATAATTCACACAAACATACGACATTAATTATAGGGTAAGATTCTGTTCTATATTGGCGAGTAAGCATACTATGCATGTGACATCTTAGTCCGCCACCCTTCTAATGTGAGATATTAATCATTCACTTTTTAGCACATGCAGAAGACAAATTCAAGTATCAAGAAAATGTCAATCATAAAGGACGAACACCAGAGGGAAACAAGCAACAGCTTTCGTTTCTTGTATTATGTATGAATAGGGTTGATAACAAGGCTACATTTGGGGGGGGTTAAAAGGGTTACACTACTCCTATAGGCTAACCACTCAACCTTCATGCACGCTTTCAAGTTAGCTCGAGCATCATAGCATGCAACAAGGGTGGCAGAAATCACGTCCATGACTAAATATCTGAAAAATGTAAACAATCACAAGAGTGAGCTAAAGCCCATCAATGAATTATAAAAACACTATACCATACGATTTGCCCCTTTTATGTACGAAGAAAAACATCTAAGATATGCAACTCACTTTCCCTTGGAATCGGTCTATTCCCACTATTCTAAAGACCGATGAACTAGAACAACAAAACCCTAGTGTGATCTAGACCTTCAATGTGATCTATTGATCTCGAAGAACAATGCAACAATGCACATGTGCACCTTTCACATGTTTTTCAGTTTTCACTTATTGTTTTCACTCCAAGACACATGGTCAGTGCGCTCACCAAATCATGCAAGGAGGAATAATCTCATCTAGTGGAATTTCAGTGCGCACTCTAGTCCGCCATGGTGTATGCTAGTACACTCTTTGGCTCACACAGGCTTCATGGTCCACTAATCATGGCATCCCTACTTTTGGGCATCTAGGGTTTGTCGTCCCTAGGCATTCAGGGTTCACTGTCTCTAGGCATTTCGAACTTCTCTTTGACTCCATAGGGCATTGTCGGTTCATTGTCCGATAGTATCCATTAAACAATATCTTAGGCATGCAAATTCATGCTCAGTTATCTTGGTTTAAGCATGTGAATAACAACTAAATCACACTTATGTAAGGATATATACCATCATGTGTCCAAGTACTCGTCCTCTGGTCGACGCCAATAAAACCAATCATGTAGTCAATATCCAAATTCACTGTTTAGACTCAATTAAGGAGAGCCTAGTGTTCCTAGTCCTAGCCGAGACAACCAACTTCACCGCAACTTGATTCATCCAAAATACGACACTTCCAAAATCAATCATAATTATAACCAGCAAGCAAGTCTGAGACCTCAATCATCAAATGCCTCATCGGGACCCAAACTTCACTAACCCTAACAAATTCGATCCATACTTAACCTTAGCGGGTGCAAGCCTTACCGTGACTCCAATTAACCCCAAACCACATTAAGTCCTCAACTAAATTCGAGTCACCTGAATGAACACTAAGTTGCCACCACCAATTGTCGACACAAAGGCAAATCCAAAACAGAGCATGCGGGAAATCCAGTTTCTGCCCATCATGATTTTAGCTTAATTTCCACAAGCATAAGATTAACACCAAATACACATAAATGGGTAGTCAAATAAATGTAGCTTCTATCATTAGTAGACCCAATTTAAGATTCCATCATTTTCCTACAGAATTTAACTAAATTCGTACCAAAGAATAGAACCAACCGGAATTGCACAGTTGTGGAATTCAAAGCCAAAACCATAGTAAATAAATATGAAAAATTCTAAAATTTTTGTATGTCATAGAAAAGACCTTAAAAAACATTTTTTATGAAGTGGACTAAGTCTAAAACAGTTTGTACAAAGAGCAACAAATAGCACGGTGTCACGCATAATTTAGCGTTCTGGAACAAAGCAACCACTCCACAAATTATACTCATATCACAGCCCTAAACATGTCAAAACATCTCGAATTTTGGATATATTATAAATCAGAACATCCTCTACAACTTTCATAAAGGAAGCAAGGCCAAAATCTAAAAGGTTATACAAATTTAAAAAGACAATCGGTTCACTGTTCCTACTACACTGGACAGATCAAGCACGATAAAGAGTAGGCCCATCCATATCACTACGAAAATACACGAAACTCCACAAAATTAACAAACCAGCAAACCAGCAACTCTAGTTTATGGAAATCTAAATTAAGGCCCTAAATGGTTTGTAAATCCCAACCACACGAGTTGACAGACCAAGAATACTCCAAGATCAACCATTTTAGACCACATGCAACATATATCTTCAACCATAGATCATAGAAAACTTCTAGAAGTCAAATATAAAACTTCTAGAAGTCAAGTATAAGCACTAAAACCCACATGCAACGTCATCTGGGCCACAAAACAGCATGCATATTAGCCAAAATCCCGACCATTTCATTGCAACAATAATCTTCCAACTCATGGGACACGATTCCAATCATCAACAACATGCAACTAACATTTTAGAATTCATCGATCCACATGACAAACAAACCGATACAACATAGAGAGTTGGAATTTCACTTGTCTCGACAACGATGGATAGACACAACGCGGTTTGGAAAAGAGAGAACAATCGTGACTTGGCCTTCCTCAAAGCTCGTTCACTCCTTGCGGCGTGAACCCCCATAGAACAACATAATAGAGCCACGGTGGAAGAGGTTGAGAGGTGAAGGAGCTTCGGGGTGGGAAAGAGAGAGGTCGAGTGTAAGGGAGGGGGAGAGAGAGAGAGAGAGAGAGAGAGAGAGAGTCACTCCTCACGTTGTGAACCGCCACGAAACAGCAGAACAAAGCCGCGGCGAAAGAGGATGAGAGGTGAAGGAGCTTCAGGATGGGAAAGAGAGAGGTCGAGTACAAGGGAGTGGGAAAGAGACGAGCAAGAGGGAAATGTGTGTATGAGAGAGAGAGAGAGAGAGAGAAATAAGAGGAGAGTGGGATATAAAGAAGAAGAGGAAGTGGGGGTCATGCGGAGAGGATGAGGGAGAGAAGGCAGAGAAGAAGAGAGAAATGATGGCCAATGACGGCCTTGGGGAGAAGAGACAAGATGGTCTTTGGGGAATGAGGCATGCAAAAGCATGCACGGGAAGAAATTTGGGCTATCATGGGGAGAAGGAAGAGAGGTAAGAAGAAATGATGGCAGTCATTTGCCTTGGAAGGGGAAGGCTATGATGGCCTCTTATGGAAAAGAAATGCATGCATGGGCATACATTGGTGAGGAAGAGAGGGGTTGCCACTTGGCAGCGATAAGCGGGGAGGAGAAGAGAGGAGAGATATGGAGACAGAGAAAGAACGAGAGGTGGTCGTGCCTTTGGAAATTCGGCACTGACCATGTCCACTAATCACATACCACAAACACATGCAATCGAGAAATGCATCTATGACTCAAACAAACAAATTAAAATTTCTTAGCTAATATATAGGCCAAGTGCCATTATTCCTAAAATTCCATAATTATCTAGAATCTAATAGGTGTCCATTGCTGCCACCTAAATATCTATACTTAAATTCATTGCTATTTAGGGGGACGAAAATTGGGTCGTCACAATGCATGCCATCTCATTTGGTTTTTTGCCACATTTGAAGGGCAATCAAGTTTGGGCACATAAGGAAATGTAATAATTGCCCATCAATTTTTATTTTTCAAAGTACCTGCCAATAATATGAATTGTAGAAACCATCATGAACATGTCTATTTGTACTTCTTCACCCACTAGATGGCTATAACGGATCTATTATATAGAAAGTAGCTAATTGATCTCATATACTGCTTGAAAAAGTTCAATGAATGTTTTTTTTTTTTTTTTTTAAATGAATTTATTATTGTAACTTGTTTGAGAGATTTTGCATATTGTTGTGGAAAAATGCCAATCAAAGACACACTAATTTAAGAACAAGTAGCAAAGGATGAAAGAAAAACAAAATCACACGAGACCTAAGATTTACATGAAAAACCCAAAACAAGAAAAAACCATGGGAAGAGAGTTTTCATCATCTTTAACAAAAGCACTAGAGTACAATTCAAAATGCTCTAAAACCACTTGATGAGCCACGAGATCTAAATATCCAACAAGAAGATAGGAAATAACAAAACATGAAATAATATAAAAGGCTAGGGTTGGAGATGTGTTATTAAACATATTCCTTTTATAGTCTCCTTTCAACAGTTCTTAATTTAAAAGTCAAAACTCAACAAATTTCCACCTTGACTTCAAATCTTCAAAAGAACATTATGCCAAACACCATAAGACCTCTCTCCCTCACCACCAAAAGTAACCACACGAGGCCACCCTCAATAAGGCAAAATCGATGATGCACATCCTTAAGCTTACGTGAGTGTACTCAGTGTAGGAAATAAGGGATGAAATGCCGCCAACTCCACCTAAACAACTCAAATGGCGAAAATGCCAATCAACTCCAAGCAATGCTTGAACTTGATCAAAGAATCTGGTTTGGTCAACATATTTATTGGATTATCTATCATAAGTACTTTTTTCATCATAACCGTACTCTAAGCAACCTCATCACATACAAAGTGATATCGTATGTCAATATATTTTGTCCTCTCATGATACATCGTGTTCTTGGTCAACTGGATCGCACTTTGGTTATCACAAAAGATAATGGAAGCTCCCTCCTACTTCACATCAAGTTCTATAATCAAACATTTCAACCAAAGAGCTTCCTTTACTACTTCCACTGCTACCATGTATTCTGTTTGGATGGTAGAAAAAACAACTGTGTCCTACAAAGTTGCTTTCCAATTAATTGTGGAACCACTGAGTGTAAAAACATAACTTGTCAAAGATCTCCTTTTGTTGAGATTACTTGCATAGTTAATCAACAAAGTCAACAGTTGAATGTCCTATCTCACAACCTTTATTAAAGACCAAACTCACATCTGAGGTACTTTGGATTTATTGAAGAATCCATTTCATGGCTTGCTAGTCAGCTTTACCAGGATGTGCCATGTACCTACTTACAACACTAATAGCCTGTGAAATATTTGGGTGAATGCAAACCATAGTATATATGAGATTACCTACATCACTAGAATATGAAATTTGAGACATCTCATCTTCCACTTCTTTAGTTTTAGGCGACAAAGAAGTCGAAAAGCCTAAAATGGGATGCCAAAGGAGTACTTAAGGTTTCAGCATTCTTCATACCAAAGTGCTCAAGCACTTTCTCAATATACTTCTTCTGATATAGGTATAAATTTCCAACCTATCTATCTCTATGAATTTCCATATTTAAAATTTTCTTAGCAGCTCCAAGATCTTTTATCTCAAATTTCCTACTAAGTTGCCTCTTCAAATTTTGTATCTCTAATATGTTCTTCTCTATAATAAGCATGTCATCTACATATAACAATAAACAAATAAAAGAGCCATCATGCAATCTCCTATGGTACACACAACTATCATGTGCACTCCGTGAGTAGTCATGACTCAATATAAAATATCAAACCTCTTGTACCATTGCAGTGAAGATTGCTTGAGACCATACTAAGATTGTTTCAACCTGCAAATGTGATCTTCTTTACCCTCAACAACAAATCTTTTGGGTTGAGACATATAGATTGCCTCCTCAAGCTCACAATGTAGAAAAGTGGTCTTGACATCAAGTTGCTCAAGTTTCAAATCATAAAGGGCTACTAACATGAGCAACATACAAACGAAACTATGTTTCACAACTAGAGAGAACACTTTATTGAAGTCGATCCCCTCCTTCTAACTAAAATCCTTCACTACCAAACGTGCCTTAAATCTTTCATCTTTCATCTTCAACCTCTGGAATTCCCTCTTTTCTTTTGAAGACTCACTTGCACCCAACATCTCTTTTGCCTTTAGGTAATTTTGCAATATCTCAAGTTTGGTTCTTATGAAGAGATTTCATCTCTTCATTCATCGCAACGAGCTGCTTCTTAAATTTAGAACAAATAATAGCTTCATGGAATTTAAATGTTCTTCAATACCAAACTTTTCAGCAACTATAAGAGCATATGCTACAAAATTAGTGAAACCATACCTTTGGAGAGGCTTAATTGTTCGTTTAGCCCTCTCTGCAGCCAAACTTTGAGATTGCTCAATTTCTTTTACTCTTTTTTGATAGATTTGAATCTTGTTGCTCATTGTCACTCTCTGGCTGAATATGAATATCTTCAACTATTTTCAGTAGATGCTCTACATGAAACTCCACCTCATTTCGAACATTCTTCTCATGAATACCTATAGACTAAGTAACAACCTTTCTCTTTTCAAACATAGAATTTTTATCAAAACTAACATCTCTACTAATTATAAACTTTGATGACTAAGAGTCAGAATATGATAACCTATATTTTTTGACCCTATCTATATAACCAACAAAAATACACTTCTTGACCCTACGTTCAAGTTTACCCTCTTTTACATGATAATAAGTAGGACATCCAAATATTTTTAAATTAGATAAATCAAAAGGTTTAATTGACCATATCTCATTAGGAGTCTTACATTCAATTGCAATTGAAGGAGAACAATTCACTAAATAACATGATATGTTTACACCTTCAGCCCAAAAATCTTTCCCAAGTCTAGCATTATAAAGCATACACATAGTTCTCTCCAAAAGTATCCAGTTCATGCACTCTACCATCCTATTCTGTTGAGATGTGTGCTTGACTATTCAATGTCAAACAATCCTGGAATCTTCACCGTACTTGTTGAAATCATCTTCGCAAAACTCAAGACCATTGTCCGTTCTGAGATGCTTTATCTTCTTCCTAGTTTGATTTTCTATTAATATATTCCACTTCTTGAACGTATCAAAAATGTCACTTCTACGCTTTAAGAAATAAATCCAGACTTTCCTAGAAAAATCATCAATAAATGTTAGAAAATAAACTACACCACCTTTAGATGTTGCCCATGCTAGTCCCCACAAGTTGGAGTGAATATAGTCAATTGTGCCCTTCGTCGAGTGCGCCCTAGTACTGAAACTAATTCTGCGCTACTTTCTGAAAACACGATATTTGCAAAAGTCAAGTGAGACCATATGATCTCCTCAAAGTAAACCACGTTTACTCAAGATAGTCATTCCTCTTTCGCTCATGTGACCCAAACGCATATACCACAACATTTGTTTTTTTTTTTAGAATCTAAAGACGAAGATACATTTAAATAACCCACAATGGTACTTCCCTATAGAATGTAAAGATTTTTCTTTTTGTTACCTTTCATCATAATCAATGAGCCTTTTGAAACTTTCAAAACTCCACCTCTATCTACATACATACATCCAATGGAGTCTAAAGTGTTCAATGAGGTTTTTCTTCAAATTTGGGATGTGTCTAACGTTTGTCAAAGTTCTTACTATAATACCTACAATCCTATAAACTACATTGTTACCCATTAAAACTGAACTACGATGATTTTCTTATTTGCATGGAACCAATTTCTATGTAGACACATGTGGTATGAACATATTGAATCTAAAATCCATTCATCATTGACATGACAATCTGAAGACAAAATAATTAGAATATCGTTTGCATTAGCAGACTTGTTATTTTTCATCAAACTAGCCGAATTGAAATACTTCATCAGCTTCTTTCCATTAGCTTTGAGCACTGGACACTCACTTTTATAATGTCCAAAGTTGTGACAATAATAACACTCCACTTTACTTTTATCTCTGCATGATCTAGATTTCGAATGCCATTTACTATTATTGCATCTATCACAATGATTTGACTTTCCCTTGACAACTAAGCCATTATCTTTATCACCACTACTACTCGCATTCGATTTTGTACGCATCTCCGTGGAATTCAATGAGACTTTCACATCCTCCAGAGTTATGGATTCCCTTCCATACAACATAGAATTCACAAAATTCTCATACGAGCTTGGTAGTGAACATAACACAATTAGGGTTTGATCTTCATCATTTAACTTCAAATCTAGATTTTTCATATCCATAACGATTTTATTAAATTCATCTAGATGTTCTTGGATAGGAGTACCTTCTTTCATCTTTAGCGTATAAATATGCTGCTTAAAAATAAACTTGTCGTAAGAGATTTCTTCATGTAGAGGCTCTCGAGCTTATTCCACAATCTCGAAGTTGCTTTCAGCTGTGACTTCGCAAAGCAATTTATTAGATAACAACAATTGGATGGTGCTATGTGCCTTTTCTTCCATCTCCTTGATCTCAGCAATAGTCATATCATCGGGATAATTTCCATCCAAGGCTCTAACGAACCTTCCTGATATAACAACACCTTCATCTTGATCCTCTATAGCCCAAAATTGTTTTGGTCATCGAAGGGTGCCACTTTGAATTTGATAGTGACATCTTGAATAAAAAGACCGAAATTCCTTCACTTTGATACCAATTTGTTGCAGAAAAATGCTAATCGAAGATGTACCGATCTAAGAACAAGTAGCAAAGAATGAAAGAAAATCGAAATTACATGAGATGCAAGATCTACTTAGAAAACCCAAAGCGGGAAAAACCATGGAGAGAGAGAGAGAGAGAGAGAGAGAGAGAGAGAGAGAGAGAGAGAGAGAGAGAGAGAGAATTCACTATCTTCAACAAAAGCACTAGAGTACAATCCAAAACGCTCTAAAATGACTTGGTGAACCACAAGATCTAAATGTCCAACAAGAAGATAAGAAATAACAAAACAGGAAATAATATAGAGGTTAGGGTTGGAGATGTGCTATTAAACACATTCCTTTTACAGTCTCCTTTCAAAATTTTTAAAATAAAAAGTGCATGGTCTAAAATACTCTTATCTTTTAATTTGAAAGTGAAAACTTAATAGATATTTAAAAGAAGAGGAATTCGAAGGATATTGTTGGAAGATATGCTGAAGATTCGGGAGATATACCGGGAATTGGTTGATCTGATTTTGATTATAGAATCAATCAAAGATTAGATAGAAATATTAAATTGATTTGTAGAATATTACATTGCCTTTTTCTATATGTACATCTTGTAATATAACTACTAAATCCTATACATTGATTACAAGTGAAAAAATACAGAAAGTCTTCTCTCCAAAACCTCGTCCGTTCCTTGCTTTCCTTCGTTTTGTCACATGGTATCAGAGCTTGGCTCTAAGCTCCATTTCTGCACTTGATTGCCTTCGTACATCCTTGAATCTGCAAGACAGATCAACGCCTTGTTAGGAAGGAATCAATTTTTGTAAGGAGGAAGAAGAAACGAAAAGGAATTTTTACCATGAATGATCTAGAGAATCTACTCCCTGCTGCTGCTGGCGTTCCATCCATAGGCGACGCCACACCGATAGGAGAGACACAAGGCCACAACACCGGCACGATGCTTGCAATTCCCATAACCCAGCAACAAATCCAAACCCAAGGTGTATAATGGCAGTTATTCCTGGTTCAATCGTGTTAGGGAAATCCCTTATGATGTTTTGAAGATGACAAAATAAATTAAAGGTTACTAACATGTTTAATGGTTAAGTAACAGACTATGCAGATGATATAATATATAAGGGATATTGTCCAAAGTCTATTTTGAAGATTTCCAAAATTCTGTGTCAAAGTCTGAAGACTGTCAGACTTTAGTGTTAAAGTCTAATCTACATCAGAAGTTTGCTCACTCTGACAAATTTCAGACTGAACGTGAATAAAGAACCAAAAGACAGACTTTATGCTGAAGCTGAACCAGAAGACAGACTCTATGCTGAAATTGAATTTATTCAGACTGTGTTCAAACCTTAAAACTAAATTTGTTCAGAAGTAGAATATGTTTAGACCCAGAATGTAAAGTCTATTGCACTCAGACTTAGATTGTAAAGTCTATTGTTTTCAGACTTTACATCCAGATTCGATAGAACGTAATACAAGCCCAATCATATAACGGCTCGTGATTTGGTTTGGATTCTATATCAAGATTGATTTGATTGACTCAATCTAATTGATTGACAATTGGATCTTGAAGATAAGAACTTTTTATACAGAGAAGCTCTACTTATGGAAACCAAGATTCTGTTTGTATGGGCGATCGGAATCAATTTGGGATTCTACCTTTGTCACTCAACAGCTACCAAATCTTCTAAATATAGATCTGTCCAATGGGTAGATTGAAAGACGATCCTCAATATACTATCTATTGGCTAGTTTGGAAGTGGAGGAGTATTTAAGGAGATGAAGGACCGATGAGCAAGTAAGAGACGGAGTGTAGAATTTATAATTCTAAAGTCTGAGTGACTTTTGATCATACACTTGTCTCTTGTGAGTTTAAACGTTTGTGATCGTGAGAGAAATACCAAAAGAGTAACTTAGTGAGATAATGTGATCTACTACTAAGTGTTTGCACTCAAAGTTGTAATCTCTTGTTGATTACATAGTGGAATCCAGTCAAGAAGGCTGTTAGCGTGGGAGAGTAGACGTAGGCTTGATCTAAGCTAAATCACTATAAGCCTTGTGTTCTTATTCTATTCCTTGAATCTCTTTATTTTGTCCGTAATTCTATTTAACTGCTAAAGTCTGATCTCGCTCAAAATCTACTACTCTTCGGACTCAGTTTCAAAAGTCTGTTGTTATTCAAACTTAGGTTAAAAGTAAAGGTTTTCATTGTATTTTGCATAATCTATTTCTACACTTATTCACCCCCTTTAGGTGTTCATACTAGCACTTTCAAGTCGAATATGGGGCAGCCCATTCCAGGCCATCCTTACCAATGGGTACCCTATCCATGGTACATCGAGCTAGGCCCAAATTCATCATTGCCAAGGGTAATGAGTTACCAGAGTAACGTTTAGCCCGACAGGAGCCTACCTACCAGCCTCAAGCGAGGCAAGCCCATCCGTCGAGACAGAACAAGTCGGCGGGTTTAGAGAATCGGGTTCGGGAACAAATCCCTACCCGAGACTCTTCAATGCGGGTCATGAAACCGGGTTCAATGGATCGGGTACAGGGATGAATCCCTACCCGGACCTTTCACCCGGGTTTATACCATTTTCGATCGCGGCCATCATCGACCGACTAGAGCCAATCATCCCTCTGCATGTGTCAATCGCTGACGGTCTAGAGTTGCGACTGATCAGTCTGCAACTAATTAGGCCGGAAAACTACAACAAATGGTCACAAAACTTCCGGTGGGCCCTCGTGACAAAAGATAAATATGGTTTCCTCGACGAAACTGTATCGATTCCGTCGGACGAAGGACTGGCCAGACACTGGAGAAAGTGCAATCACCTGATCCACACATGGATCGGCAATTGTGTTTCTCCAGATGTCGCAGCTGGCCTTCCATCGATGGAGGATTCGAAAGTCATGTGGGACAACATCAAGGAAATGTACGGGAAGTTAGACCGAGCGAAAATCTTTTGTCTCATGTAGGAACTCACAGATCTCAAGCAAGGGAATATGTCTGTCACAACATGTTACAACAAACTCTCATCGCTCTGGAATGAGCTCAAGGCCGCGGAAGAAAAACTCGAGGGACCTCCAGAAACTCTCAGAAAATACAGATCTATGAAGGAGAGGGAGAAATCCACTCGATTTCTTTTGATTTTGAATGAAACACACCTAACATTTTGTTCGCAAATCCTGGCGATGGATCCGGTGCCGCCCCTCGGCCAGATTTTCTAGCTGGCCGTCCAAGAAGAGAGCTAGTGGTTCAAGACTTCGAGCAAACACGAGGAGGTGATAGCGTTGCTCTCGCTCTTCACGAGGAATGCCGCGGGAGAGAATCGGGCGTAAAAACCCTAGCCCGAGAGAGAGAAAATCACGAGGGGCTAGGGTTTGCCTCTAGCGAAAGAACCCTTAAAAGGGACGGCAGCAATGGTCCAGATTTCCTCCAGCAATATGATGGTCTGCAAGGGCTCGATCTGTCTGTTACATCGGACGGTGGAAATAATTCCACAATAAAAGCATCCGACGGCCAGATTTTTTCCGCATCACCAAGGAATTTCGGCCAAAATTCAAGGGGAGAGATAAATTATATTGTGAACATTGCAAACGTTCGCATCATACCATAGATAATTGTTGGAAATTACATGGAAAGCCGGAGAAAAAGGAAAAAAGAAAGAATATTCTGCAGCTTACTAGGTCATTGGACCTATAGGACCAAGTAGTGACCGACCAATTACCTATGGGCAATATCAACAATTGATGTAGGCACTGCAAAAGGCAGACATTGGAAATAAATGAGGAAGTTTCTTAGGTATATCCCATTGCTTGATCAATTCTATTTCAAAAAAGGCATAAATAGTTGACTTAGGAGCAAGTGATCATATCATTTGTGATATAAGTTTTTTTTTTTTTTCGAAAATGCATAAGAAATTGGATACACCTATATCTGTGCAACTTCCAAATTGAAACATTACTCATGTCACATTGACAAACACTGTTCAACTAAGCTCTCAAATTATCCTACAAAATGTCCTTTATGTCCCACAATTTTAGTTCAATCTCATTTTCGTGTCCAAAGTCCACAAGGAAAATTCCTGTCAAATACTCTTCGATTCTAACACATGTTTTTTTCAGGCCCTTTCGACTGTGAAATTGATGGGCTTGGGTAGTCTTTCTGAAAGTTTATATTTCTGGACCAGTTTTCCAAGTCATTTTGATTTGAATTCAATTCCCTTGAATATATTGTCATTGTGTAATGTCATTGCCAATGATAAAGATTTTCTTATATATTCGAGAATGGGTCATAGTGCATTCTTTCCATACTCTAAATGTCATATATGCCCTCTCACAAAACAGTCTCGCACACCTTTCCCTTCCAATAAAAAACATTCCAATGATATTCTTTCTTTAATTCATGTGGATGTATGGGAACCATATCACATAGCACATCGTGATGGTTCACGATATTTTCTCACAATTGTGGATGATCACTCTCGGGTCACATGGATATTCCTAATCTAGTCCAAAGCTCAAGTTCCCTCTCATTTGAAAACATTCATCACTTTAACTAAAAATCAATTTGGGAAATCGATTCAGCGAATCCAGACTGATAATGGGAAAGAGTTTTTTAATCATGATTGAAGCTCACTTTTCTTGTCTCATGGCATTTTACATGAAAGCTCATGTATTTATACTCCACAACAAAATAGAGTGGTGGAACGTAAACATTGTCACCTATTAGAAGTCGCGCGAGCTTTGAAGTTTCAGGGATCTATTCTAGCGATTTATTGGGGAGATTGTGTCCTTACTGCAGCCTACCTCATCAACCGCATGCCTACTTGAATACTAGCTAGTAAATCACCTTTCAAATTACTTTGTGGAAAAAACCCAGCATTAGATCATCTACGGGTTTTCGATTGTCTATGTTATACTGCAACTATAGGACCTTGAGACAAAATGAGTTCTCGTGCCAGGAGATGCATATTCATGGGTTATCCTAACCTACAGAAGGGTTATTATGTTCTTGATTCATCAACATGAGATTTTTTCATGAGCATGGATGTCATTTTTCATGAAATTGTTTTTCCATTTCGTGAGTTTACAGAGGATTTGGATATCTCAACCAATTCTCATCATTCCTTAAATGAGGAAAATATGTCTCTTGAATATTTCCGCACAGCATCCCCAGGACAAGTTATTCCATCCTCTTCATTTGATCAACTGCCTCCGACAGAAACATTGGAAAGTGTACCTGCTGCTCCACTAAATATTGAGAATGATTCTAGTGACCAAACATAAAACAATATTGCGGAGATATCTCCTCCTCAACCACCAACGGATCATCCACGTCATTCGGGGTGAGCTACATGACCATCAACGTGGACCAAAGACTATGTCTGTGCCTCACTTAACAGACTAGGTATTAACTATCCAATATCTTCTTATGTCTCCTTTGATAAGCTTTCGTCGGAACATAGATGTTGCATTAGTCGCATATCCAATGAAAAGGAACCATCTAGTTATGATGAGGCATCCAAAGACCCACGGTGGCAACAAGCTATGGCAGTAAAATTATAGGCATTGACTGATAATCACACATGGGAAATAGTTCATCTACCCTCGAACAAGAAATCCATAGGATGCAAATGGGTTTATAAAGTAAAGTATAGAGCTGATGGATCTATTGAGCGATACAAAGCTCAGTTGGTGGCGAAAGGATATACCCAACGACAAGGTTTCGACTATCATGAAATGTTTTCTCCAGTTGCTAAAGATGTCACCGTTCGCTTGTTCTTATCAGTTGCAGCAATCCATGATTGGTTATAACACCAAATGGACGTCCACAACGCTTTTCTTCATGGCGATCTGGATGAAGAAATTTACATGGATATTCCTCAGGGCTTATGGAGACAGGGGGAATAAAGTATGTCGTCTCCGCAAATCCCTTTATGGGATGAAACAAGCTTCCGGATAGTGGTATGCTAAGTTTGCTAATGCTCTCACCAATGCAGACTTCAAACAATCCAAGTACGATTATGCCTTGTTTACATGGACTAAAGGTGTGTCATCTATTTATTTAATGATTTATGTAGATGACATTCTTATCATGGGAAATGATGAAGCTGCAATAAAGAGCCTTAAGAAATATTTGCATACAACATTTCATATAAAATATCTGGGAGCACCAAAATATTTTCTTGAGATTGAGATTGCTCAATCTCACTAAGGAATTTCCCTTAGTCAGAGGAAATTTGTATTGGAGATTATATCAGAAGCCGGTTTATTAGGATGCAAGCCAGCAGTTATTCCAATCGAGCAGAATACCAGATTGACTACAGCAGATCATATTGGGGGAACATCTCAGGATGATGATCCTATACTACAGGATCCGACGAGTTATCATAAGCTCATTGGAAAACTTATATGCATGACTATGACCAGACTTGATATATCATATGCAGTGCAAAACTTCAGTCAGTTTATGCACAAACCGAAGGAATCCCACATGAATGCTGCTCTAAAAGTTGTGAAGTATTCAAAGAGGTGTCCAAGACTTGGGATATTTCTATCTAGAAGATGCAACATGGAAATGACGGCGTATTGCGATGCAGATTATGCAACTTACCCTATGAGTCAAAGATCCATAACTGGGTTTTGCATTAAACTAGGAGATTCTCTTCTTTCATGGAAAACCAAGAAGCAAGCAACGGTTTCTTTATCTTCAGCTGAAGCAGAATATCGGGCAATGGCAAAAACCACATGTGAGATTGTGTGGATACGAGGTTTACTTGGTGACCTCGGAGTACAGCTGAAAGGTCCAACGAAGTTATTTTGTGACAACGAATCGGCTCTCAAGCTTGCGGCAAATCCTGTAATGCATGAGAGGACCAAGCACATAGAAGTGGACTGTCATTTCACTCGGGAGAAAATTCAAGAAGGGATAATTGAGACAAGAGGGATTGGAATTGCTAAACAACCTGTAGATGTTTTCACCAAAGCCCTATGTCAAAGACAACATGCGTATCTATTGAGCAAGCTAGGCGTCTTGGACATTTACAAGCCACCAGCTTGAGGGGGAGTGTTGGAAGATATGCTGAAGATTCAGGAGATATATCAGGAAATTGGTTGATCTGATTTTGATTATAGAATCAATCAAAGATAAGATAGAAATATTAAATTGATTTGTAGAATATCACATTGCCTTTTCTATATGTACATCTTGTAATATAACTACTAAATCCTGTACATTGATTCCTTTGAAAAAAATACAAAAAGTCTTCTCTCCAAAACCTCGTCCGTTCCTTGCTTTCCTTCGTTTTCTCACAAATATTAACCCCACCTATCAAATAATTGAATCACGAGACAGGTTTATCAATATAAATAATCTGTAATGAGTTCTATTTAAAAACAATGATATGCACATGAAAACAAAATAAAAAGAAACGTGTTGACCCATCAAATTAGAGGCTCTGTCTTTTACGATGCTAAATGTCTTTGATAAAATTATTCTTCACGTGTGTTATGAAGATGTTGTCAAATTATAACCGTGATGGTTACGAAACATATGCTACCAGTAATCCAATAAAACCAGCCCAACATAGCGCAAGGCATAGCTCACATAGTGCATATTTGGTTTGCAATTTGGCTCCAAGAATGGGGAGGTTGGGCCCCCATAATTAGTCGCTTATTACCAAGCTAGAAAGGCAAGTGGAAATTGCGTAGATGGTAATGCAATAACTTTCCTTCACATACATTCTCCTCATCCAAGAGAAATAAAATCATCATAATCTGTTCGACAAGGAATAAATAATCTTGCCCACGACAACTCTGGTCAATTTCTAATCGTGGTACTTATTCACTCTATTGACTATATCCCTTTTATTGCAATAGATTTTTATTTTTTTCCCATATTCCTTTGAAAAATATGAATGAAGTAGGGCTTAAATGTGCATGACCAAACTTTTAAAAGCTTTGAAATTCATTATGATCTTCTTGACATTGTTCGTTGTACGTCACCACAACATGTCTCTCTGTACATATCACTCATTGAATGTTCACAATGAATAGAGTTTTAAATCTGTGTACATGGGCGCACAGCTTTTTGTGTGGTAGGCTAGCTGTTGTTCCTTTTCATGGGGCAAAAGAACTCATCAAGTGCCGAAACTTATTAAAGGGACATTTAAGTGTCACTTTTTTTTTTTTTTTTTAATGAAAAAATGGGACACTTGAGTACCACATTCGGCGAA
Organism: Eucalyptus sideroxylon x Eucalyptus melliodora; assembly: GCA_016097485.1. Lineage (NCBI taxonomy): Eukaryota > Viridiplantae > Streptophyta > Magnoliopsida > Myrtales > Myrtaceae > Eucalyptus > Eucalyptus sideroxylon x Eucalyptus melliodora. Next base: position 43,761,003 of record CM027828.1, on the reverse strand, counting down.
CCTTGCCGGAAATCCTACGTGGTATTTTTTTTTATTAATTTTTTCGCTTACGTGGCTCGCCGGAAGGCTGACTCAACAAACTGCACACAAAAAAGACGTTATTTTGGTATAATTCAAATTTTAATATAATAATTAATTAAATTAATTAAATTAAAAATTTCAAAATAATTAATTAATTATTTTTAAAAAAAAGGTGGGGGAGGAGGAGGAGGGAGGCAGTTGGCGGCTGAAGGCTTAGCCCTTGCCGCGCCGCCTCCCCTTCATTGTCGAGAAGGTGGGGGAGTGTTGACCAGGGCCGCCGAGCCCTAACTGGCAGCGAGGGCCTGCGTGCCCTTGCCTAGATCTAGGGCAAGGCTTGTGGCCCTCCCCTAGATCTAGCGAGGGTTGCTAGCCCTCGCCGGGCCGACCTAGGGGCTGCAGCGGGCGACGGCCCTTGTTGGGTCGTATTGCTAGCCCCTAACAATTTGGAAGGGGAGTTTCATTCTTGTCATTGAATTTTATATTTGACTCAATGGGAATAGAAGCAATCTTGTTATCAATGAGCCTATTTCAAGAAATCAAATTAGTGGCATATTTTGCTTACGAGAGATAATATCCAAAAGCACCAAACACAACCTCCAAACCTAGAAAATAGCTCAGTTGCCCAAGATCTTTCATTTTGAACTATTTACTAAGATACTGGTAGAGTTTGGTAATACAAGTCTGATTATCGCTAGTAATAACCATATCATTTATATGTAAGAGCATCATAATGTATCATCAATGCGGGCACCAAACAAACAAAGTGTGGTCATAAGGATTGGATTTAAATCCAAGAGATTCTATGATTGAACTAAACTTGAAGTACCATGCACCAAGAGCTTGCTTCAACCCATACAATGCCTGGCGTAATCAACGTACTTTATTAGATGAATAAGTGTAGCTAGGAGGAGATGTCATAAAAACTTCCTTTGTGAGATCACCATTAAGGACACTTGGACTCCTGGAGTGCCCAAAGTTTGCACAAAGAAACACTTAAGTGCCAAAAGTTACAAATGTGACACTTAAGTGCTAAAATCGAAGCAAAATGGATTACTTAAGTGCCATCGATGAGAAAATCCGACCAAAACATTGACGTGGCAATTTTTTGGCAAGCTGCATGCAAAACGACGTCGTTTTGTATGCTGATGTGGCTAAACAGTGTCAAAACAACTTTATTTTGGTATAATTCGAATTTTAATATAATAATTAATTATATTTTTAAAAATTAATTATTTAATTAGTTAATTTAAACATTAAAAAAAAAAAAAAAGGAGAGGGGAAGGACGAGGAGAGAGGCAGCCGGTGGTTGAGGGCTGAGCCCTTGCTGTTGCCACTGAGGAGGTGGGGGGTTGGTTGGGGCCGCCGAGCCCTCCCCTCCCTCACCTTCCGGTGACGGCAGGGAGGCGGCGGCGGCGAGGGCTTAGCCCTAAGCCTCCGGCTGCCTTCCTCTTCCTCCTCCTCCATTTTTTTAAAAATAAAAAAAAAAAAAATTATTATTATTTTGTTTTAAATTAAATTAAATTAATTTTATATTATTTTAAAATTCAAATTATGCCAAAATGACGTCATTTTGGCCGATTTAAGGGCTCTATTTTTGCCAACTACAGAAATAGCGTTGTTTTGGGTGAATTAGAGTTGAGTTAGCTCTTCGGTGAGCCACGTAGATGAGCAATATTAATATTTAATTGCCACGTATGATTTCCGGCCAGCTTCGCCGAAGGTGGCACTCAAGTGTCCCACTTTTCTATGAAAGTGGCACTTAAGTGTCGCTTTCATAACTTTTGGTACTTACGTGTTCTTTTGTGCCAACTTTTGATACTTAAGGCCCTATTTGTTAATGTTTTTTTTTTTTTTTTTTCTGTTTATGAACAAAATTTCTGTTTTTTTGTTCCATGGAACAAAAAAAGAACAGAAACATGTTTGCTTGCATTTTTATTCCAAATCTATTTTTTTGTTCCCAAGAACACATTTGGAACATAAACGAGAAATAAGAAAAACATGTTTTTTGTTTCTGGAACAATTTTTAAGAACAAATTTTCTCTCTCCTCTCTTTTTCTTCTCTTTTTTTTCTTCTTTTCTTTTTCCTTTTTCTTTGGCTGGTAGCAGGCTCGGCCATGGCCGGCGACCTCACCAGAGTGTCGCTGGCCCCCGGCGAGGCCGAGTGTTGCCGGCTCCTAGTGAGGCTCGCCAGCCTGGCGGTGGCCCGACGAGGCCAAGCCTCGCACTTGGCCTCGCCGGTGGTTGGGCGAGCCAAGATTCAGCGAGCTTGAGCTCACCCAGCCAAAGCGAGGTCGAGCCTCGCTGGCGTGGGGCAAGGCTAGGCGAGCTCGAGCTCACTGAATCTGGGCGAGCCTGAGCTCGCCCAGCCAAGGCAAGGCCAAGCCTTGCCCAACCACGATGAGGCTCAGCCTTGCCCAACCACGGTGAGGATCAGCCTCGCCGGGGTCGGGCAAGGCCAAGAAGAAAAAAAAGAAAAAAGAAAAAAGAAAAAAAGAAAGAAAAAAATTAAAAAAATTAAAAAATTAAAAGAAACAAAAAAATAACACAAATTTACCAAACGTGTTTCTGTTCATTTTTTATTCTCGGAACAAGTTTACCAAACGCCTTCTTTTGTTAAAAAATTGTTCCCCGGAGTAAAAATAGTTTTTTCTATTTCTGTTCCCTGGAACAATTTTTGAACATAAACGTTATTAAACGTGCCCTAAGTGTCCATTTTTGCCAACTTTTGGTACTTGAAGCAATCTTTTGCCCACCATTAAGAAATGCTTTTTTTAACATTAATTTGAAATAGAGGTTAATGCTTAACATCAAGAAGAAGAAGAAGAAGAAGAAGAAGAAGAAGAAGAAGAAGAAGACTGCAAATAGAAGTAATACGAGCAACATGGGCAAAGGTCCCATCATAATCAATGCCATACTCTTGAGTAAAGCCTATTACTACTAGCCAAGCTTTGTAGCAATCCATAGTACCATCTCCCTTGGTTTTAATCTTATATACCCATTTATTACCGACAACAAACTTACTAGGAGGCAAATAAACCAAATTGCATGAGTGAGATTTTTCCAAGGCTTGCAACTCATCTGCCATTACTTGCTACCAAAGAGGATTAGTGCTAGCTTCTTTATAGGTGCAAGGTTCGTGAAGAGAAGCAATGGTGAAGTAACAATGATAATTATGAAGATGAGCTGGAGGTTGACTTACTTTGGTGGAATGATGGACATAATTATATGGATGACTGAAGGTATAGGATCCTCAGTCGGGGCAAACATGTCAAAAGTTGCCAAAGTGGGATTGCTAGACGAAACTGCATGAAAATGAGAAGAAGACAGTTGTGGAGAGGAAGATTCACTAGTGAATGGTAGTACAGAGAAAAGATTGATAAAGAAATGGACATGAGTAGAAGATTCAAAGGAGTGAAGGGATCATAATTTCTTATGTTCCTAAAATGAAATATCACGAGACATATAAGGACAATTAGATCTATGTCCCTTATGTTCAATGTCATAACCAAGGAAGCAAGATAAACGAGCAGAGGGTTCTAACTTTGTGCATTCATGTGGAAGAAGGTGCATAAAACAAGCCCTACCAAAAACTCTAAGACGATTGTAAAAGGGAACCTTGCCATATAAGTGCTCATAAGGAGAAATGTTATCTATGACAAAGGACGTGATATAATTGATAGTATAAATAGTAGTAAGACAAACTTGCCCCAAAACTATTATGGACAAACGGCAGAGATTAAAAGAATTCATGCAACATCTAAGATATGCCTATGTATATGGTCCGCATGACCATTTTGTTGGTAAGTGCCTGGACATGAACAATGAATAATAATACCTTGTTGGGAGAGAAGTCTATGAAATTCTATGTCTTGGTATTCCGTGGCATTACCAATACAAAAACCTTGATGTCTTTAGAAAATTGTGCTTTTTTATCGTGGCTACGAAATCACGGTAAATATGAGTAAACTCAAATCGATTTTTCATAAGATAAAGCCATGTATAATGAAAATAAATGTTGTAGACCCTACCCTTCGAGGGAGGAAAAGCCCTCTAATGAGTAGATATAGGGGTATTTGTTCGTAAAAAAGATCAAACAGGAGTCCTAAAAAAATATGGCTTCAAAAGAAACGTCTAATCAATGGGCCACACTTAATCCATTACTTACAAACATGATTCTTCCACCCATACCTCGCACGATAGGGGTTCATGTTAAGGTTTTTAGGCAACCTAAAATTGTTATATAGGAGTTGTTACTAGCCTCTTTGTTGGGGGTAGCTAGATGCCCAATCAAGGATCAAGAGACCTTCCTTGGTTTCTACCAATCCAGAGATTTGTGGATTCAAGGACTTGGGCGCCCTTTCGAGTGTTGAGGAGCAATGGAGTTTAGAGGTGATGACAAGAGCGAATTGACAATCCCAAATGGTTTGGGTTCTCCCAAATTCTTATTTCATGTGACATTATGATTTTTAATTTTTTTAGTACGATTCAACCTATGTGAAGGAGCAACCGCTAGCCTGTTAAGGCCAGCTAGGAGTCAAGTGAGATACAGGAAAATATCTCACTTCATATATAACCAGAAATTCTAAAATAAGGGATTTGATTACTTAACTTGGTTGATTTGTTACGTATGAGATTCATGCGATCTTTTAACCATTTTGTTACCTTATGCCACTAAACAATGCCATGCATTAGTGCTGCGCAACCAAAGGTAAGTAAATAGTCACAATTGATACGATGAAAGTAAAGTATAAAGAAGTAAACCCAATGAACTATCAAGCAATGAATACATATGACCTTGTTATTAAGTCTCAGCACAACAACTCCCATGAGTAGAGTTCAAATTGAATTCAATTTTTCATCTAAAAGATTAATCTACAAAAACTTAACTAATTGAAACTAAGCTAAATCTACCGCAAAAACTGAACAATCCAATTAGGGTCTTTGTTAGACCCCCCCCCCCCCAAAAAAAATCAAGGTATTTGTTTCTAACTATTTTCCAATTTTTTTTTTATATTTCCTATTTTCATCATGCACCCGGTTTAAGTCATTTTTTACTGTTCATGGGTCTAGGTCTAGGACACAATTGGGCTTTTATCTCAAGCCCTTTCAAAACCAATGAAACTTAATTAAACCCATACCCATGTATGGCTAAATCAAGCCCAGACTTCTTAAAAAAACACCAACTCGCGACTCATTCTCGTATTTACTAAAGAACTTTGTTAGCATAATAGTTTTTTAACTACTATGAGAATAACAGTTTGTTGTGGGTCATAAATTTATAAAAGAGTGAATCCCATAATAATTTAAACTTATTTTTGTTATTTCGATTTTTGAGGTGCTGAATTGACCGTTATTTTTACAGTAGATTAAAGACTGACATTTAATCATTTCTCTTTACAAAATCCAAACTCAAGCCCCCCTTCCCCTTTTTGTAATTCTATAATTTATTTTTTATTTTCTAATTCTTTAACTTGCATTGTCTTCATCCCATCGTCTTCATTGTTCTCTTTACAAAAACTTCAATGACACCTTAACATATTCCACGCCTCAGTCCACGGAAATCGTATTCGGCGGTCGAAGACCACAAACCATTCAATGGATAAAATGATGCACAGTGGAGAAATAGGCTTGAACGATTCCGAATGTCTACACATTCAGCTACCACTTCCTCGGTTTTCTCACGATGTGAAACAAGGAGCACAGAAGAGAGAAAAACAGAGACTCAGCGATAATGGTGGACGACTACAGTTGTACTAGAAATAATGTCTAATATTTAACTAGACAATCATGTAAACTATGTGAAAACATCTTCAGATTTGACCAATATCAAAAGCTTTTCACAACCCTATCTGAGACACATATCATCGAACATATTGCATGCATTTTTCGTGTAATGAATTGAGTCATCAAATGTGCTCGGCTTCTAGATTGACTCATTTGAACATGTTGAGTAAAACCAATTCCGATTGTAACGGAGATGTGATCATATATTTCCTCCTCCGTCAAAATAGCGCATGATAGAGGCTATAGCGTTCCCTAGTCAATGAGTAGAAACGGAGCCACAATCGGCGACTAGAGCGATGATGGGAGTTTGGCTTATCTCCAGTGATTGGAATCGTGGGCTAACAAGAGAATCTTGAATGCGATTTCGCCACTTCGATACTCCTCCAAGACGAGGAGCAAGCCTCAAGGAGTTATGCTTAATAGGAGGGCTGAACCTAATTGGTCTTGGGTTGTGTGAGATGAGCCCCATGGGTTTGAGTTACATCCAAAGCCCATATATATTTTATTTTCTTTTGAAAAATATGTAGTCATTTCAAAATTCTAAAATAAATTCACATTAGAGACACGATAATATACCTCATGTAAGTGCAAACAATCTAAGGGGTTTCACGTTAATATCACTTTTAGTTGACAAGTCAAATTAGTGTCCTCAACTGTTCTGAGATACGATTGTTCCAATAAATTTATCGGATTGCTCTCGCTTAATAGTTAAGCAATGGCATATGAAAAAGGATTTAAGACATGAAACACCATCCATAATCTCTTGTCTATGAAAGATACCAATCAACATCATAAATAAGCGCACATAAAAAGAAAAATTAACATCATCTTTTTTTTTTTTTAATATATCTTGGGGGAGGGGAGAAGTTGAAGCAGTGCTAAATGCAAATTTGTTGCCAAGGGATTATTTCTCCAACTCCTGCCCTTGAGAGGATCCGGATGCCTGTCCTTGAGTCTTTTGATTGATCGACCTCTTCAAGCTCCGCCGAAGCTCCTCCATTCGCCCCTTCATTTGGTAGAGTTCTTCCCGATTGAGCTCTTCGATGGGAGCTTCCCACCATGCCGCATCGCTTTTTCCTTTGGTCAGTCGCTTCAACGCTTTGCCCTGTGCCTTCTCAGCTTTGATTTGATTATAGAGCTCATCATGCTGTTGGTTGAGCTCCTTACATTTGGCCTGCCGATAGGACTCGACCAAAGCTTGAGAACTATTGTTGGGCGAAGGGTTTCGGTTGAGGAACCGATTGGCGACTGCATCAATGGATGGATGGGCAAAAGAGAAGGGATTTCCAGAAGGAGAGAATGCTACAAAACCCACCTCCGCCCCGCAAAGGGTCACGAGCTCGCTTGCCTTTTTGTTGATGCTGGATTTACGTTTTGAAAATGTAATAAGCCTGCTACTCTCATTTTCAATTTGTTTCATCCCAGGTCTTGGATTCTCTCCCGCTTGTCTTCCTGCCATAGTCAAAAAAATTAATCTAAGACAAGTAGCAAACGAGTAAGCCGTGATATTGGCTAACACAAAGAAAATAGAATAAAGCTGTGATTTTGGTTAGCGCAGAGATAACAAAGAGAAAATGCACGTATTTATACTTGGATATGAATGTCAAATTAAGCATGAGCAGTTGAGAGACAACCTCTTTTGGGCTGTCACCTTCTATAAGATGGATTAAATAATAGTAAAGTTATTTATCGTTGTGGATATGAATATCGTGATCATGATTTACATACTAATCACTATTACAACGTCTATGAAAGTCGAGATAAGTATGTTATCTACGCATTATGGTATGTCGCTGAAAGCAAGAAAGTAGATTTTTTTCTATTTTCGCCTACTTTCCAAAAAAATTTCAAGCATTCAACGTCATCCATGATTTCATCCATCAATTTCAATAAAGTTTGAAAATATGAGATTATGCAATCTATTTAGGTCCAATCTATAAGAAATTCCAAAATTAATATTTATGTAACTTCATATCCCGCTCAATGTCAAAGATAATTGGATCATAATAGGTTGGACATGTTTCAGTTACCAAATAAATTTATTTTCGTGAGGAAAATTGGTAGTTTATTTGATCTTTGCAGAATTACATACAAATGCTCACGGATCTCATTTTCCGAGATAGTTAATAGCCATGGTTGATAATGACTTGGCATCCATTCCTCATCGAAAAAGTTACCCCTTCATATAATCGTACCAAGTGTCAATATTGGGCTCTCTTTTTCTTCTTTCATTCATTCTTTTTTGTTTTATCTTTTCATTTTGCTTTCCAATAAAATTAGATTTCCTATGAAACCGCTGCTTAGATTGTATAGAAAATTATCATAAAGACATTACAATGAACATGATCGTGATTTTCATAAAATATGGGAAGAGTAGATTATTGAAAACTCTGAAGACATGCCCATACTCACATAAGTTAAACATAATCGTTCTACTCTTAATCAGGCAACTCTTATCAATGGTCACTTCAACCTTAAAATTATATGAGAAATAGTTCCAAATATATATGTATATACTAGAAGACACCATATGATCACACATAACTATGGATCAAAGAAATAAAATATAAATAATTAATAAATAATCTACCTTTCAAGTTTAAATACAAACAATCGTCAACTATCTCACAAATCTCTCATCTTGCATTTTAGAACATATCACATCCAAAAAATATATTAAAATCTTCACAAATCATATTTATCTCTTTACAAATTGAATTATTTTTATTACTTATAAGTACATGCAAGTTGCATCGCATGTGCTATTATTTTTACTTATAATTGAGGAAAAGAGGACTTACACTAATTGGGGCGCGTAGCAGAAACCCAACATTTTCATCTAGAGAAATTGCTAATAGAAAGCCCAAGTCTGACCTTATTGACATATTCAACTGAACTCGTTTTCACTCAAAATGTTAAGTCAATAAATTATGGGTAAATAATGATATATCAGCTACTCCATACACTCATTTTCTAGTATGGGATTTTTCCTAACACAACTCATACTCGTCATATGTGAACTTAGCATTAGGTTTGCTCTCCCTTAATTCAAATATCATTATGTATCAAGATATCTTGACTTGAATATTTACTTTGTTACTTGTGAGGACCGCAACAACAACGAAGCGCACCTTCATGTTGACACCTGAAATTTTTGTTGACAAATCAATATTAACAAGAGCAAAAGAAAAAGTGAAGCAAAGAATGCAACGGATCAAGCCCAAGGGCCCACCGAATCTTTTAGAATTTCGCCCATTGGTTTTGGTCATAGCCCATTTGATCTCCAATTAGTTCATGGAACTTATGACCCATAGAACTTAAAAGAGATGAAGAGCCACAAAAAAAAAATGTATATTAAAAAAAAAAACCCTAAAGATATATCTTAATTTTCTTTAGTTAGAATAACCTTTAGTTTAAGGATTTTAATGAGTACATTTGATATGAATTCCATTTTAGTAAAATGGTCCTTTAGAAAGGAAATTGGATTTGATTTGATTATAGCTCATGGGGATCATGTCCTAGGGATTATAACTTGACTATGTATGATAATTATTGGGTTTTCTTTCTCATACTTTACTTTAAGCCTTTTGTCAATACTTTGGTATATAATTCTTGCAATTCCAATGTATTGTTTGTTCATTTCCTTTTCTAGAATGGTTAGGTCTAGTTAAGGATTATAATGAACCTTCAAGAAAATTTGCCTGGACATTTAGCAACATTGAAGACCTTTTAGGATCATAATTGGTGAAAGTTGTGTGATCACTTAGATGAACAATCACTCTCAAGTTAGGTATCAAAAAGGCATTAATAGAAATGTTAGCGTAAATAAGTCCCAAACTTAGAAATGCCAATGGCATAGGAATCAAGACAACACCCTGCATCTTGATTGGTTTCTTGCTGACCTCAAACAGTTAATGGTGACTACTATAGTTCGTTAGGCTAAATCATAACTTCAAATGAAATCCAATACCATGCAAGATATGACACTAGGAGAGACTGTGCTTATAATTGATGGACTGATTTAGATCACCATTTGATGATGTGTTTGAGTCATCTTTTGGGACGCAAATAAGAATAGCTAGATTGCGAACTCATTAAAATTGAAGCAGTAATATAATGCAAATTTGAACTTGTTAGAATAAGCACATATAAAATAAATTAAAACTATCGCTCAAAATAATCCTTCCTTATTTTCATATCACGGGATGAAAATTGCAGCAAAACTATAATGCAAATTTGTCGCCAAGGGATTATTTCTCTAACTTCTTCTGTCCTTGAAAGCATGTGGATGCCTCTCCTTGCGTTTGTTGATTGATCGACCTCCACAAGTTTTGTCGAAGGTCCTCCATTCGCACCTTCATTTGGTAGAGCTTTTCCCGGTTGAGCTCTTCAGTGGGAGCTTCCCACAACGCCACATCGCCTTTTCCTTTGGTCAGTCGCTTCAACACTTTGCCTCGTGCCTTCTCAGCTTCGATTTGATTAATGAGCTCATCATGTTGTTGGTTGAGCTAATTACACCCAGCTTGACGATAGGACTCAAAAGTATGAGACCTATCATTAGGCTGAGGGTTTTGGTAGAGGAATCGATTGGCGATGGTATCGATAGATGCATGAACATAAGAAAAGGTTTTTCCGCCATGAAAGAGTACTACAAATCCCACCTCCACTCCACAGCGGGTCACAAGCTTGCTTGCTTATTTGTAAACACTATATTTACACTTTGAAAATGCTGTAAGTCTCCGGTTCTCATTCTCAATTGGTTTCATCTCATTCTTGGATGGTTTCTTCTTTGTCTTCCCGCCATAATCAAAGAGAAAGTGCTCTGAGACAATAGCAAACAAGTAAAGCTGTTATCAGTCAATGCAGAGATAATAAAGAGAAATGCACGTATTTATACTTGGATATAAATGTTAATTTTAGTATGAGCAGTTGTTGGATAATCTCTTCCAACTGTCACTTTCTGTAAGATGGATAAAACAAAAGTGGGTTATTTATGATTGTGGATATAAGTATCTGAATCATGATTTATATTGCAATGTCCACAAATCAAGATGACTATGTTATGTACCCATTAAGGTGTGGGGTGGAAAACAAGAAAGTAGATTTTTTTTTTTAATCTATTTCAGCATGCTTTTCTTGCAATTTTCTTGAGCATTCAATGTCGTTCATTTTTCCGTCCAATAAATTTTTCATTAATTTAAAAACAAAAGAAATTATGCAATTGATTTAAGTTCATTCTACAACAGAATTCTTACTTAGTAATAGATTGCAAGTACAATTCAACTTACTCAACGAATCTCTGAAAATTAATATCTGTGTGACTTCATATTCCTCTCAAAGTCAAAGATAGTTGGGCCATCATAGGTTGGAGATGTATTGCCAACGACCCACTAAGACTAACATATCTACAACTACATGCCTGAGCGGTAGTCAAACGGAGGCGTTTGGAGGCGTATATGATACCTAGGCTCTGAGAGGGGGAGATGTAAGAAAAATTACCAACTTGACCCTTAGCCCAAGTGTTATATTCGACGAAATGCTTCGGGGAGTTGAAAATAAGCGTAGATCCGGAGATTCCTGAATAGGTCAACCTTTCGAACTGCTATTGAATCCACCATTGAACCAGTTGTTGTTGCTTAGTTGGTTTTTGATGAATCGGATAATGTTTCTGAGTTGGTTGTGCTCCTTCCACGTTTTTCTGATGACTTGTGTTTAGCAAATATTTGAATTTAAAGCTCTCAAGCCGCTTGTGTCCAATTTATAAATCTTTTGTTGGATATGTTCTATCCTCAATGGGTTCCAACCCCATGCATACGAGGAAGTACATGTAAAAAATATATGTTAACTAGTTATTTTCCTCGAATCACTAGAATTAGCCTTAACGGCCACCCTTCCAACTTGGAAGAGGGAAGTGGAGGGTTTGAATCTCCACATTCTCTGGAGAGTTGAGATGGGCATGATTTAGTTTTAATTTTAAGCATGGGTTTCGACTCTCAAACCTTGCAATAAGATAAGAAAAAGTTTGAAAGCAAAATTAGAGTAGGAGTAAAATAGGATTGACAAAAAAAAGAAAAAAAAAAACTAGTTATTTTTCTTATGTAAATTCCACAAATTTGTACGTTTCTTCGTGCCTTTGAAATCGCTTTGCTGAGCTTGTCTACTCATAATTGCTCAGTGGGTGCTTAAAATTCTGGTAAGTCCCAAACACCTCCCAATGGGGAGTTTCGTCCTAGCTTGTTGCTATCAATTTCAAAAAATGTTGAGATGGAGCGTCTTATGAAGTTTCATAAGCTCGAATGAATTCCATGTATCAGTTTCACTTTAAAAAATCTGTTCATCTGAACCGCAGTATGTAAGAGTAATGTATCAGTATTAATTCCACATTCTAAAGTACAGACAAAATGATAACCAAAATAGCACGGAAAAATCTCTCAAAAAACAAGAAAGGTTTCCTTCCGGCAACTCCTATGGTCTACTAATGACGACCAAAGTAGATTAAATTTGCCCAAGTTGAATAGCAAAAGGCATTTCATTTACTAATGACGAATCATATACAAATCCAACCGTTGCTGTACAAAAAACTAATGTCCATACAAACGACAGAGACCAAAAACTGGGATTGCGGTGCAGACGACAGTAGGTCCCGTTTCTTGCTTCAGATCACATCCCAGCTGCATCGGGGCATAGATGAAATTGTCTTCCCTGCGAAATTCGAACTCCAATGTCAATAGATCGATCGATTCTCTCTTCTACTTAGCATGACTCCATTGAATGAGGAAGCTGCTGTTGGCTCTTCGGAAAATCCAACCAGTTCCAAACGGTCAGCATCCCTGCGGCGTCTCCTGTGAAAAAAAGGCCTCCGGGAGCTGCTTGAAGAGTCCTAATTTCTCGTCTTGAGAATAGCTTGCCCCTTTCAGTGAACCTGGAGTACGATGCATGAAGTCAGCCAAGCAGAAGAAGAGAACAGTCTTCACCGAGAGACAAGGATGTCAAACAAATTAGAGAAATTATTTTGGACTTACGATGGGAGCTCATACAAGCGAACAGTGTTGTCGATGCATGCACAAAGGAGGACTGGCTTGCCCCCGCCATCACTCATCCCTGAAAGTGCAAGAATACCCTGTGCCGGACAAAATGATATTTGCAACATCAAGATATGATATTACATCACTTCCATCAGACAAGAAGCACGGTAACAAACTGACAAAGCATCCACAGGTGAAAGATGAAATTCATGTCTTCTCCACATAGAGCAAAAGCACATGGAAGATACTTGACATTATGCCTATATTACAAAGATTCATTCTACATTATTCATATAGTTATGTTTAGCTGAGGAGATACAACAGAAGAGCAATAAGATGCATCTTTGCAATCTAAGATAGTAAAACAAGTCCATGCACTTTGCACGTATGAAGTCAATAAAAGGAAACACAAAATTCACCTTCATTGTCTACATGTTTTCCTATAGTAACATCATCAACCACAACATACCATAATCCACACAAGTCTCAAAATAAATGAAAAAAAAAAATTACCGAGCAACATACATGGTCCTCATGATGTGTATACACAACTTCCAAGCTGCCTCCTTCAGTGGCACCCCAGACCTTAACTGTCTGATCCAATGAACATGATATCAAGTACTGGTCCCAGCAAAGAAGTGACATCACCACATCAGTGTGTCCAACAAGTTCCTGAACACACTCCAGAGTATGCAAGTCCCACACCTGCAGGCGAGAAAAAACAAAGATGTGAGGGGTCAGGACAATACTACAGTATAGTGGGGCAGAAAAACGCAGAGAGGTCGCAGCAAACCAATAAAAGTGATGCAAAAGAAAACATAAACTTGGAGGGCCAAGTCATGCCTTTCCACGACACACAACTAATCAGGGGGAGAGACATCTATAATAAACCAGCTTACCCGTATGGTCCTGTCAGTGGAACCTGAATACAAGCGGTCATGCCCAACAGTTAATGACACCACGCCCCGAGTGTGACCCCTGAGTGGTGCGGCCATCTGAAAAGGATCAGCCTCACTACCTCCTTTCCACACCAAGATAGTGCCATCCTAGAAGCAAAATTTGTTCAGTATAATTATCAAAAGACCAATATAATTTAGCACAAGTGTCAACAGAATGAGGCAGTCAGTGATCATAGGAATGTTGACTTAGGTGGGCCACACTGGAAGAAGAAGAAGAAGAAGGAATTTCAGGTCTAAACCAAAAATCCACCCTCACACTCAGCATCAACTGTTATATCACTTAGAACAAGATTCTAAAGAAACAGACTAGACAAAATTCCAGCAGATAAGTCACCTAAATTGACATTAAATTCTCTCTAATAATAAACTACCTCAGCTCCGGCAAAAAGCATGTTATTACCAACTTCCATAGTGTGGACCTGTCCAACTAGTCCACTGATATTGTAACTAGCACCATTCTGGATATTCCATGCCTACAAGAGATACAAGAGAAAGCAATGAATTAAAGCTGAGCAGCTCACTAATTCAAATATTGCCAAAGAAGATAATAACAAAGGCCAAAGGAGACCCAGTCAACTGCTCACCTTAACTGTATTAGGCATGCCGACAAACACCCAAGGACCTTCACAAGTGAAACACCCAACTTCTCCCCTGAGGTTGATCACTTGAACACATTGACCAGTGTGACAGTCCCAGATTCGTACCGTTCCATCTTTGCTTCCAGAGTAGAGCTTGGTAGATCCAGAAGGAAGTGCTATTCCAGAAACACCCTGTCATAAAACACATCAGGTGAGTACAAACCTACTTTTATGCCAGACAGGCAAAAAAAATTCAACATCTTGATTAGCACAGGATGGAAACATATTGGAGTTTAACAAAACATTCGATGCAACCAAGTTTTCTCTATCCACAGTCTCGGAAACAAAAGAGAGAACACAAAAGGCAAAAGCTGTAAATAGTACCTTTTTATGCCCCTCAAGCTTAGCCAGCATGGCAAAATCAACACCTTGAAACCATGAATGCAAGAAAGGACATGCATCGCCTTTCACACAATTGCCCGATATCCAGTAGCGGCAGACTTTTTCTTGGGGTGTTTGAGGGTTTTTTTCTATTGATGAATTGCCTCTCTTTCTAGAAGATGAATTCGCTGAATTCACCGCACTAGATTCAGGGCCCTTCCCAGGGCAATCCTCAGGCATCGACAGCTTTGCAGCTCGATGGTAAACATTGCGTGGAAGAGATGCCTCGTGCGAAAACCTGCAGGGGTTCCGCTTGCACCTCCCTTCTGACCAGAAAGTGCAAACTCCGGGGCGTGTTGGTGCTGTTTGAAGCCGATTATAGTGAGCAGCTGATTTCTGTGTCCAACCTACGGTACTCCTTGCTGTCTTAATATCCATGCTATTTATACAGAAACACAGACAATCAATCCCTGAACCGAATAACCTATCCAAAGTGGACTCAAAGCACCAGAACTCGTTCTTGCAAGAATATCCATCGCAGAAAAACCAAGGTCCGCTGTAGCCAGCAATCCCAGGCATGTCACATCCTCCATCACCAATTATACGGACAGAATAAGGAACAATTGACCTATAAGAGAATGCATAACCATCTCCATCCATGATTCCCATCTCTTTCAGTTCCAACCAGATCAAAATCACCCAGAAGCAGGATAAACTGAAAAACCTAGAACAACGAATGACTTATGGTACAACAACTTCACATTGTCCAAGCCCTTCACATGAAAACTTCCAGTCATGAAACCCAATTTCCAAACTCGCCATCCCAGTAACAGCCCCTCAAAATCAAGACAACAAACCCCCGATCCTTTCAGGCGGAAGAAAACCCGATTCCTTCAGGATCAAGAAACCCAACAATCCCCGCGAACGAATACCGAACGGAAGCCCGACGGCCCTCGTCGTCACCGGCGGAAACCCACCTTCCAGAAAACCCTCCGACGGCAA
Organism: Eucalyptus sideroxylon x Eucalyptus melliodora; assembly: GCA_016097485.1. Lineage (NCBI taxonomy): Eukaryota > Viridiplantae > Streptophyta > Magnoliopsida > Myrtales > Myrtaceae > Eucalyptus > Eucalyptus sideroxylon x Eucalyptus melliodora. Next base: position 43,745,253 of record CM027828.1, on the reverse strand, counting down.
GCGGGAGATCGCCATCATCGAAAGAAGATGATGAAACCCACCTAAGCGGAAACTTCCTCGCTACACTTCGCTAGAAACCACAGGGCGAGAGGTGTCGAAAGAAGCAAGCAAGCAAGCAAACCTGAGGAGACGCAAAGCGACGAACCCACGATCGCCCTCGAGTCGAAGAACGGAGATCGGCGGTCCGATGATCGGAAAGGCTTTGCACGGCGAGAGAGACGGCGGAGACGAGCGTTCTTGGATGGAAATAGCCGTTGGCCTTGGGCCTTGTTTTATAGGTAAAGGCACAGCGGGTACACCTCACGCGGCGCGGAGGTTACGCGAGGTAACTTGCTAGCCAAGTCGCCTTGCAGATTTCCTTGATTTTGTATTTGGAAAAGAGGGAAAGATTCTAAAGAAAAAGGGAAAAAAAGAAGAAGATATAAAGTATATAATTCTCCAAGGCACAGCGGGTACACCTCACGCGGCCTGGAGGTTACCGAGGTAACTTGCTAGCCAAGTCGCCTTACAGATTTCCTTGATTTTGTACTTGGAAAAGAGGGAAAGATTCTAAAGAAAAAGGGAAAAAAAGAAGAAGAAGATATAAAGTATATAATTCTCCAAGGCACAACGGGTACACCTCACGCAGCGTGGATGTCACCAAGGTTACTTGCTAGCCAAGTCACCTTACAGATTTCCTTGATTTTGTACTTGGAAAAGAGGGAAAGATTCTAAAGAAAAAGGGAAAAAAGAAGAAGAAGATATAAAGTATATAATTCTCCAAGGCACAACGGGTACACCTCACGCAGCGTGGAGGTTACCGAGGTAACTTGCTAGCCAAGTCGCCTTACAAATTTCCTTGATTTTGTACTGGAAAAAAGAGGAGGGGAAGATTTTAAAGAAAAATGAAAAAAAAAAAAAGATATAAAGTATATAATGCTCCAAGGCTTGGTCTCTTTAGGACAAACCGACAAATATTAAAAATGTTCAAATTCCAATTTTGAGGCATTGGAGGCCTACTAGATAGTGTTTATATCATGAGAAATTCCAAACTTGTATATCTGTAACAAATTCATCGAAAATTAATTTTTTTACACAAAAACTCCAAATCAATGCACTTGTGACAAATTTACGGCAAATTAATTTTTTTTACCACAAAAAACCTTAAATTGATATATTTGTAACAAATTTAATCTCATTTTATTTTCTATTAAGTTAGATTAATATCACAAAGAATTACAAACTAGTATAAATAGGTGGTAAAACTACATACCGATACATCCATTAACTACCACATCATCCAACTCAACAATTTGCTATCAAAATTTAAGGAGAATTAATAGAAATTACATTTATCCCAAGTGTATCAATTTAGGGTTTTTGATAGTCAAAAAGTTAATTTAAAATAAATTTGTCACAATTATATTAGTTTGAGATTTTATGTAGTATTAACCCTACTAAATATGTTTTAGGAAAAATTTTGGAGGGCAAAGAAAATATTAGTGTAGAAAAACCAGGTGGCAAAAAGAGAGGGTGAGGGAAGTTATTTTTGTTGTCGTTATTCAAGAAGTGTAGAATTTACTTTTACTTGTAAATTTCTCGAAAATATTGTCACAAAGGAAATATAAATGTAAAAAAAAAAAAGGTGGAAAATGAGCAGGCGAGGGAAATTATTTTCATTATTGTTTTTTTTAAAAAAAGGTGAATTACTTTAATCTGTATATTTCTTGTGAATATCATGTTAATATAGAACAATGTTTCTATTATGCTTGTAATAGTATTACGTGACTTTGGACAAACTCTCAATAGAAGCCCCTAATTAATAATAATAATAATAATAATAATAATAATAATAATAATAATAATAATAATAATAATAATAATAATAATAATAATAATAATAAAAACAAAGCTTATGCTTAAAATTCAGAAAGAACGAAAAGTATCGATCTCATTAAGAAGGGAAATATTCAAATACAAACAACCTCTCCATAAGAGATCAAAATCAGTACAACCACGTATGAGTTAATTATTCACAACATTTTTGTGCATAATTAAGACTTGAATCTAGATTTTCTTGAAAATGGTCAAAAACCAAAAGTAGCCAGTGAATTTGGCAGAGATAAGCAAATCGAAGTATTAACAAAATTTCAAATAATAAAGGATGAGATTATTTCCACTCCTTACATAATTAAATTTGTAATTTAAAGTGATGGCTTTTTTCCTTTTATTTTTATTGAGGTCTACTCGTCATAGTTTAGCTTTTCACACGTTTTGTTTATTACTTTATTAAGAATTATCGTAATGCATTTTTTGTATTCCCATAACATTTTACATGCTTCATGTAAAACTATCTCATCAATAATAAAGAAAAAAGACAAAATTCTTTGCTATGGTAAAAGACTTTAAAGTTTCTTCTTCAACATTGCTCTTATAACTTACGATCTTTTTTGTCCATTTCATCTCAAAAGCTCACTTTCTTGATTGAATTTTTAATTTTTTTAATTTCATTAAACTAAAATATTTGTCAAGTCTCTTACTATATTAAAGAATTTGTTTTTTCCTTTAATATTGGCGACACACTTTTACACGGAGCATGTAAGCCACCATTCATAGTCCCATTTGTCGGCTGAATATTTGATAAGTGAAATAAGTTCATTATATGGCAATGAAAGGTGCACCTTAAGACAAACCTAAGGGGCACAACCAAAAGTTACATCAACCAAGAGCTTGATTGGATCTACAGTTGCTTTTTAGGTCTCGTGGGTTTTATGAAATGTCTGCCAACTTAACCATTGAAAAGAGGATCATTAGATGTGACATCCCGATTTTCCGATTCTATTTTCAATAAATTGAGACGGGCATTTCGTTGGCACGCATATAGTTCCTTTCCTTGAGTCGGCCACTCATGTGAAAACTAGTCTATCGGGTGAAGCTGTTAAGAATTTCTAACGCATAGGACCCGAGAATTTGACCAGGAAGCGACCTTTCGACCGAGCTAATCTGCAAGGGTCATTACGGCACAAATAAAAATCGATTGAAGGCCGGAGATAGGTCGACTCGACAGAGGCATGTGATCGAGTGTGGGTGATTCCACCAGATTACACAATTCTTGTCGGTCGGCACTGGATCGGCTTTTCTATCAATTTGGTACCCTGTGTCCGTATTTGAAATCTTGAGATTACCCCGGCAACCGAAAGTCGCCAATGTTTCAAAGATGTACATGGTGGCTTGAGATGATCAACCACAGGTCAAATGCATGAAAATTTCTAAAGGCTGCCCGGTAGGTTGGGCCGCGCTAGTATCGTGCCAAAGTGAAATTAACCGTGAAATTGAGATCGAATTCAGAAATTGGAAGTCTAGGTGTGTCACAAATCATTTTAGAAATATTAACTCATCTTTGGAAGATTTTTCATGCAATCAGAGTTCTTTGGCAAATTAAATCCGAGAATGGCTAATTTGGCTCGAGAAATTAGTAGGCCCATCTTTGGTCACGCCTTTGGGACTTAAGTTGATTTTCTAGACAAGTGAAGATGTGAATTGAAGTGTGGTAACATTGAACTAATTTTATGGACTTCAATTCGATTCAATTGGAAGAGAATCGAGTGAAATTAAAGAAGTTGTTGTACAAAGAATTGGATCCCGGCGGAAATTGCAAGTGAACCCATTGGAATAGGTTGTGGGAGATAGTGGAGTATGACATCATGGATGATGTCATGGTGGGCCATTTTGTGGGATTAAAGAAAAGGAAAATGAAAAGAAAAGAGCCCCCCTTCTCTCTCCTCCCTCTCTTCTTCCTCCTCCCGTGCGATTCCTCCATGGGCGTTTTCTTCATCTTCTTCTTCGGACGCCAGCCACAAGGAAGATCGACCAGCAAGCTGCCGGACCTCACGCCTCCGCCGTCCGTCGCTCGCTCACCGTCGCTCGCCCCGCGAGCACCTCTCCTCCCTCTCTCTCTTGCTGTCTTCTTCTCCCCTAGTTGTTGCTTGAACCCGCGGGCGATTCGAGATCGCTTAGCGACGGCCGAGTCCACGCCACCGGCCGGAGCTCCTCGCCGCCGTTCGTCCGCTCGCCGCACGCGCGCTCCGCCGGTCGGCTCGCCAGCTTGCCGCTCCACCCGCTTTGCCCGGCTCATCGTCCCGAGCTGCTGTTCAGCTCGCGCAAGAGCTGCCGGAGCTCGTCCCCGCCACCGTGAGTCCCGCCGGAGCCACCGCCTACGCCGCCCGAGCTACCGCCGCCCCTCTCCGCCGTTCCTCGCGCCCGAACCGCCGCCGAGCAGCCTCCGTCGGCCTCAACCGGAAGTTGCAGAAAATTTTGGCCGGCTTCCCGACCCCGGAAGCTAGGCCCGCCTTGGAGTGAATCGATCCTCGCGTCGTCCTCGTCGTTTTGGTCCGCTCGGCTCGCTAATCCGGTGAGTTTAACTCACTAAATCTTGATTAGACGGTTAATTATGCCCTAAGTATGCTTAGTCTAAGTTAAGTAAGGTTAGGTTGGTAGATTAGTTTATTTAAATATGGATTAGATTAAGTTGTTTAATTAAAGTTAAACATGTTTAGTTTAAGGGTTAAGTAGGTTTATTTTTAAAATAAACCTTGATGTGACATAAAAGAATTTACTTTTGATTTATTTAAACATTTCGAAATTATTTAATAATTTAATAATATATCATTATTCGAAATTATTAAAATATGATTATTTAATTATTTTCGGAATAAATTTAATTATTTATTAAATTCGAAAATTTTGTCGGGACCCTAAATTCTCAGAATTTTGTGCCGGTCGCTGCTGTGTATTCGGATTTTGAAATTGATGGTCGGATATTATAAATTGAATATGGATTGTGAAAAATATGAATATTATTATTTAATTAATTTTCGGAATAAATTTAATTAATTAATAAATTCTGAAAATTATTTTGGAACCTTATTTGCTCAGAATTTCGTGCCGATCGCTGCTGTGTATTTAGAATTTGAATTTGATGATTGATTATGGCAAATTGAGTGTGATTGTGATGAATGGGGATTCTTTTTATAAAGTCCCAAGTGTCGAAATTTATGGAAGAGTTGGTCGTGAATACCACCTATTAGAGGTCGTGCCTGATGAGGCCGTGAATTACCACCTGATTACAGGTCGTGCCGAGTGGGGCCGTGATGCCACTGATTCTAGTTTTGCCGAGTGGGGCCGTGATTAAGAGTAATGATTGATTTGCTGAATTGACATGTAATCGGCCAAGTCGATTGATCGCTGAGACGATCCAAGTGGTTGAATTGTTCTGATGGTGTGATTGTGCCATGGTTGTTTGGTTATCATAATTGTACGTGGTTGAATTATATAAACTGTGCTAACCTGCAGATGAAGACTATTGCGAGGTAAGTCTTCTGTGTGATGTGGCTAGGCCACTTGGGGCGTATTTTCTTTCTAATAGGGGTTTAGGGGTTGAACTTGCAGACATTATCCCGGTTGTGGGATTAAAATTTCCATCCCCGAAAAGATAGCTTTGGTTGGCCTTGAGGAGTTGCAGAGGTGAAGTCATAAGATTGGAGACGTTCCGTTAAATGGATTTTGGCCGTAGATTGGAATTATGAAAGTGATATGTTGTGGTTTTGCTCCCTGCTTTTCTATCCCGATTTTATTGTCGGGGATTTATAATACAAATAAATGAATGGGGTCGGCGACAAGATGTCGTTTGATCGACTGATGTGTGCGCGCTCGGGGTCCGGGCGTGACATTAGACTTGTTAAATGGATAGATTGGATCGGATTTGAATCGAATCAAAGATGGTTCGACTGAAATTGACCCTCTTTCATATAGATGCATGAATGAAATGAGAAAAAAAAAATAGGACGAAAGTTTGCTTCTCATGAATTGGTGATGAAGAGAATAAAAAGATCTCTCTGGTCAAATATATTTGATGTCCATGAGTATCCTACTTGGAAATTCAAGGTCTAATTTGATTTCAAAGATGCTAATCTCGGATGTGCAAGAAGGAACTAATAGAATGATAAGTAGTATATGAATTTTTCAAACGTTTGATCGATAAAATCTTGGAAGTCCGAAATCTAACTCGAATGGTAATATACTGTATATTCCTTTTGAAGAGGTGTCTTTCGAGTGAAAAGACATGTCCATCTATTCAAAAGATGTCTTTTTCAGAGGTGTGCAATCGGACCGGGTATACCCGGGAACTGGACCGATCCACTCAGAAAACAGGGTCAGGAACCGGTTCACAAAATTTAAAACCGGTTTAAACCGGTCTGGGAACTGGGTCCGATTGATTACCTACCCAGGAACTGGTTCCCAAACTGATGTTGGAACCTGTTTTGTAAGTATAGGTCAAAAACCCTATTTTTTTCTTTTATTTCTATTTTTACTCTCGCAATCACACGACGTTTTTCCTCTTGGCTCTCTCAAACATGCATGGCACTCCTCCTTCGTCATTCCTCTTCCTCACTTGCTTCCTTTCCTCATTGGCTCCCTCTCGTATCATCCGACGAATGAATGGTGTTTGTTGCCGCCAAATTTTTGTGTATCATGTGGATTGGCTCACCTAATTTCTCTTTTGTAGGAGGAATTATGCTTGCTTAAATGAGTAACTTCATGTAGTAGTTGTGAGAATAAGATTAATATTATACCCATGTTTGTTGCTAATTCTTTGCCTTATGATTTTATTGTGGATCCTTAATTTTTTGTTTAGTTAAAAAGTTCAAGTATTCATTGATTACAAATACTTAATGTTTCAATACAAATTAGGATGATTACGTTATTTTTTAGCATATTAATATAAAATTCAAAGTTGTATAGGATATTGAGAAATTATAAAACAAGTTCCAATGGAAACAAGATTGACCTTGGAATTGGACCATAAAAATAGAATGGATCGAGTATGGGGTCCAATATAAACATGGTTGAGTACAGGATTCAAAAAATAGGAACCGATTATAACAGGATCGGGTATAGGGTCCAGGTCTAAACCCTACCTACCTTGAACCCGATCACTTCTAGTCTTTTTGAACGAAACATAATCAATTATAAGGGAATGGATGAGTGTTCCACGGCTAATTAATTACAACATCATAATCAATCATTCTTGATTTTTCTTCATTAATTCTCTCAACTTGAACCTTTCATGAAATTCAAGGCAAGTTCTAAACGAAATCTCGAGTGCATTGCTTTTCCTGTGATTTGGTGGCTTTGTCATATCCTAGAATCGTAAGCAACTTAGTAGAGGCAAACGTCACCTTGCATGGTGAGAGATAGTCGATGTCAGTGTCGGCAATGATGATGTTAGTGACGACACATCAATGTCACCGGCAAAGAGCGTTAAAAGAACATCTCCTTTATCACTCTGTTATTCTATTTTTGATTTTAAGAAAAAGATATCATAAGTAACATAATTTTCATAACGCTTACTTAAAATTAAAAATTTTAGTACTTAAAATAATCGGTTGAAAATTATAATACTCAAGTGAACCATTTTTTTTAGTTATGAATAGTTAAAAATGTTACCATCTTAATTCTATATGAGTGTCTTTGGGCTCTGAACTAAAGGGTATAGTGATTTTCTATTAAAAGTCTGTGCCTAAAGAGAATGGGAGAGGTTCACTCACTGTGGGAATGCATACTTGTAGGAAACTGATTTCGTCCTCCCTGGTTCTAAGTCTAGGTCCATTCAATGGTATCAAATGATTATGGTATGCAAGCAACAACTGTATGAAAGTTATGATATTTGTGGTGTTTTTTCCTTTTTTTTTTTAGTTCATTTTCCATTATTTGGTGACTTTGCCATCCTATTGTTATTGAACTGAAATTTAGATTTTTTAAACACTTCCTCAATTTTTTTATCTTTCAATACTAGAAGTCATCATGCTGGAAGTCACATATGCATAATTAAGTGTGTTAATGACCAAAGAACTCCATCGAAGTCAAGAAAAAAGAAATATTCGAGAGCCTCATCGCCAAAATTGCATAAGTTAACATTGATTCCATTTGATTAATCGCATTGCAACAACTTGAAAAGTGAATATCACACTCCAGGTTTTCATGAGCTTTGCTTCTGCGGTACCGCTCCATCTGCTTCTTTGTCATAACAAGCATAGATTCTTCAGCTGCAGTTGATCACATTATATTGGAACAACTCATGAATGATTCCATATAAAGTCTAGAATCGAATGAAGTTCATCAACTTCGTAAGTCGTTTTCAAACAAAGGTGCATTTTGTAGGAGCGTGATAATTATAGGAGCCTTCCTTTTTAGCGCAATACACTAGAAAGAACTAACTAGTAATCAAAGAATAATTTGTCATCATCATGGTAAGTTTGTGAGAATACTGTACATGTTCGATGGAATGTAAGTATTTGCTGTGTTTGAGGGAAGATGAAGCGTTCACTACCTAGGCTCCAATGGCAAAGGAAGGCTCACCACCAAAGAATTAGATAAAAGCCTGCAGGAATCATTCAGCTAACAGGAATTACCATACATTGTCAACTTAATATCTACATGCATATAATTGAGAATGCACCTCATGAACTAGGGAATATTAAAATAGAAAATCATCTAAATTAGTAAACCTACTCAAACTTAGAAACATCCCTCTAGCCTTAACCCGGCCTAATCAACCTTTATGCTTCAACTTCTTCTAAAAACTCCATCCTGCACATTTTCTCCTTACCAGACCCATTGGATCATGTTATGGCTGAAGTCTCCCATTACTTCATAAATATTAAATGGGTTTGGGTCATTGATGAGGTTTGAGGTGGATTTGTGAGTTGATTATCTTCCTTGAAATTTGATACTCTGGCATCATTAAACAATTTATGTTTGTAGATAATTGTCAATCTTACAAGAAAATTATCAAGCACACTTAAGAAGTATCATCAAAAAACATGTTAGGATACTTTTGAAGAAAATAGTCATGTGACATATCCCTCAAGGAAATTGTCCAAAAAGTCATAAACTTATTGTATAACATTTAATTTAGTCATAAATCTTTTAATTGTACCAATTTAATCCCAAATATTTTGACAACTTGCTAATTTAATCATAAATATTTCAATTGTGCCAATTTAATCTTAAACATTTAGATGATTTGCCAATTTAGTCCTAAACCATTTAATGCTTTGCCAATTTAGCTTTTTCAGCTTATTTTGCTCAAAAATCAATGATGTAGCAATTTAGTTAGCATCAATTTTCTTACATAGTATGGCCGATGTTAACAAACTTGAAATTTTTGTGATGTTATGATTTTTTTTCCTTTTTCCTTTTCCTTTATTTCTTGTTTTTCCTTTTGTAGGCCTCAAGTGAGGGTGGCCCACACTAGTGTAATTAAGGGCCCTTGCCAAGGGCCTAGGAAGAGTGACCATCTCCAACCTTGGCAAGGTTGACCCTCAATTGCCTAAGGCCGATGAAGGGAGAAAAAGGAAAAAAGAAAAGGAAAAGAAAGGGAAAAAAGAAAAAAAATTACAAACAATTGTCCACATCGGCATTGATTGTCCTAGAAGTCGGCGTTGACTAGACCATCAAGTTAGTGATTTTTTTGTAAAAATTAGCTATAAGGTTTAAATAGGCAAATTGTTAAAAAGTTTTAGACTAAATTTGCAAATCAATAAAATGTTTAATATTCAATTGACACAATTGAAAGGTTTAAGACAAAATTGATAAGTTGTCAAAATATTTAGGATTAAATTGACATAATTAAAAAATTTAAGACCGAATTGACTACCGTATAATAAGTCTTCCTTCTTTGCAAATTTATATTGATTTTTACTTTTCCGTAACTTAAATGGAAGTCTGCGATTGCCTCTAGTCTTCCTTGTCCTATACTTTCTTTTCTAGAATCAACGAAAGACCGCTCACAACTTTCGTTGATTTATCAATCCATATATATCTGAAAGCTACCTTGTCGTCAATTCAAATGGTAGTCTTAGGTAGTTGCAATATGAATCGGGCTGCCTAATTCAACCTCCCCAACACAGTCCAAACGTTTTTCATGGTGGATGGGGGCGCAAATCGTAGATCGCCTGAGCTTTTGATGGATAGATCTCAGTACCCCTACTGATGACGATAAATCCGCTCAAATTTTCTAGAGGTCATCCTTAATATGCAATTTGTGGGGTTGAGGAGAGATTTAAAACTCTCACAAAAGGTCAAATAGCTTCCTTAAGTGATCTTTCCCTAACATAGGATTCATAATCAACGTAGACCTCAATCTTTTCAAAGAACATATCATGGCAAAGCGTGACCATGGCCCGTTAATTAGTTGCCCTTGTGTTCTTGAGGCCAAATAGCATCACCTTAAAACAAAAGCCCCCCCTTAGAGTGATAAATGTCGTCTTACTCTTGTCTTCACTCATTGACTCTGATCTAATTGTATTCGGAGAATCTGTACATGAAGGAAAACTGTCCGAAACCAGCTGTATCGTCCACCAAAACATCTACCCTAAACTAAAATACAAGAATAATTAAAATCTCGTTTTCTAATTTTTTTCTCCTTATGACATATGTTCAGCAAATTTTTAAATTTAAAACTTTCAAGTCCCTCGTGCCCAATTTATAAATCTTTGTTTGGACATGTTCTATTCTCAACAGGTTACAACCCCAAATAATGCATCCGCAAAAGTAATGTAAAAAGTGCATTATCAATATATGTTAGCTAGTTATTTTCCTTGTGTAAATTCTAAAAAGTTTCAGATTTTTGGATTCCTTTAAAATCGCTTTACAGAGCTTATCTACTCACATAATTGCTCAGTGGGGGCAGTATCAGGAGACTATCAAAGTTGAATACCAAAAGGCATTTCATTTACTAATGAAGAATCATGTACAAGTTCAACCATTGATGTGCAAAAAACTAATGTCTATACAAAAACGACGGAGACCAAAAATTGGGATTGCGGTGCAGACGGTAGCAGGTCCCGTTTCTTGCTTCAAATCACATCCCACTTGCGTCAGGGCATGGATGACATCGTCTTCCTTGCAAAATTTGAACTCCAATGTCAATATTCTCTCTTCTACTTAGCATGACTTCATCAAATGAGGAAGCTGCTCTTGTTGGCTCTTTGGAAGATCCAACCAGTTCCAAACAGTCAGCATCCCCGTGGCGTCTCCCGTGAAGAAAAGGCCTCCAGGAGCTGTTTGAAGAGTCCTAATTTCTCGTCTTGAGAATATCTTGCCCCTTTCAGTGAACCTGGAGTACGATACATGAAGTCAGCCAAGCACAAGAAGAGAACAGTCTTCACTGAGAGACAAAGATGTCAAACCAATTAGAGAAATTCTTTTGGACTTACGATGGGAGCTCATACAAGCGAACAGTGTTGTCAATGCAAGCGCAAAGAAGGACTGGCTTACCACCTGCATCACTCATCCCTGACAGTGCAAGAATACCCTGTGCCAGACAAAATGATATTTGCAACATCAAGATATGATATTACATCAATTCCATGAGACTAGGAGTACGGTAAGAAACTGACAAAGCATCAACAGGTGAAAGATGAAAATTCATGTCTTCGCCACATAGAGCAAAAACATGGAAGATACTTGACATTATGCCTATATTACAAAGATTCATTCTACATTATTCAAATAATTATTTTTATTGGAGGAAATACAATTAAAGAGCAATAAGACGCATCTTTGTGATCTAAGATAGTAAAACAAGTCCATGCACTTCACACATATGAAGTCAACAACAGATTAACACAAATTCACCCTTATTGTCTAAACTTTTTCCTTCTAGTACCATCATCAACCACAACATACCATAATCCACACAAGTGCCAACATAAATAAATAAATAAATGAAAATTAGAGAGCAACATACATGGTCCTCATAATGTGTATACACAACTTCCAAGCTGCCTCCTTCAGTGGCACCCCAGACCTTAACTGTCTGATCCAATGAACATGATATCAAGTACTGGTCCCAGCAAAGAAGTGACATCACCACATCAGTGTGTCCAACAAGTTCCTGAACACACTCCAGAGTATGCAAGTCCCACACCTGCAGGCGGGAAAAAAACAAAGATGTGAGGGGTCAGGACAATACTACAGTATAGTGGGGCAGAAAAACACAGAGAGGTCGCAGCAAACCAATAAAAGTGATGCAAAAGAAAACATAAACTAGGAGGGCCAAGTCATGCCTTTCCAGGACACACAACTAATCAGGGGGAGAGACATCTATAATAAACCAGCTTACCCTTATGGTCCTGTCAGTGGAACCTGAATACAACCGGTCATGCCCAACAGTTAATGACACCACGCCCCGAGTGTGACCCCTGAGAGGTGCGGCCATCTGAAAAGGATCAGCCTCATTACCTCCTTTCCACACCAAGATAGTGCCATCCTAGAAGCAAAATTTGTTCAGTATAATTATCAAAAGACCAATATAATTTAGCACAAGTGTCAACAGAATGAGGCAGTCAGTGATCATAGGAATGTTGACTTAGGTGGGCCACACTTGAAGAAGAAGAAGAAGAGAATTTCAGGTCTAAACCAAAAATCCACCCTCACACTCAGCGTCAATTGTTATATCACTTAGAACTAGATTCTAAAGAAACGGACTAGACTAAGTCACCTGAATTGACATTAAATTCTCTCTAATAAAAAATTACCTGGGTTCCGGCAAAAAGCATGTTATTACCAACTTCCAGAGCATGGACCTGTCCAATTGGTCCACTGATATCATAACTAGCACCACTCTGGATATGCCATGCCTACAAGAGGTACAAGAGAAACCAATGAATTAAAGCTCAGCAGCCCACAAATTCAAGAATTGCCAAAGAAAATTATAACTAAGGACAAAGGAGACCCAGTCAACCGCTCACCTTAACCGTATTAGGCATGCCAACAAACACCCAAGGACCTTCACAAGTAAAACTCCCAACTTCTCCCCCAAGGTTGATCACTTGAACACATTGACCAGTGTGACAGTCCCAGACTCGTACTGTTCCATCTTTGCTTCCAGAGTAGAGCTTGGTAGATCCAGAAGGAAGTGCTATTCCAGAAACACCCTGTCATAAAAAGCATCAGGTGAGTACAAACCTACTTTTATGCCAGACAGGCAATGAAAATTTAACATCTTAATTAGCACAGAAAAGAGACAAATTGGAGTTTAACAAAACATTCGATGCAACTAAGTTTTCTCCATCTATAATCTTAGATATAAGAGAGAACACAAAAGGCAAAAACTGTAAATAGTACCTTTTTATGCCCCTCAAGCTTAGCCAACATGGCAAAGTCAACACCTTGAAACCATGAATGCAAGAAAGGACATGCATCGCCTTTCACACAATTGCCCGATATCCAGTAGTGGCAAACTTTTTCTTGGGGCTTTTGAGGGTTTTTTTCTATTAATGAATCGCCTCTCTTTCTAGAAGTTGAATTCGCTGAATTCAGCAGACTAGATTCAGGGCCCTTCCCAGGGCAATCCTCAGGCATTGACATCTTTGCAGGTCGATGGTAAACATTGCGTGGAAGAGATGCTGTTGACACCTCAATTTCAATTAGGTTAATTTTCTTTTATTAAGTTTTTATTCTATCATTTCGGATAATAAATAAACAAATAACAAATAAAAACAACAAAACAAAGAAAAACAAATAGAGAAAAGCAAAAAGCAAAAAGCACCAGCTCCCTTGTTTTTTTCCCACGTGGGTCCGCGCAACTTGGCCCCACCCCCTTTCTTTCCTTCCTTCTTCTTCCTCCTGCCTTCTTCTTCCTCGCTCCTTCTTTCTCCGCCTCGTAGTTCACGCGCGATGGCCGGCGACGCGCGAAGGATGGCCTACGGCCGAGGGAGTAGGCCGACGTCGGCCGGAGGAGATAAGATTGCAGGCGCCATTAATGTTGAGCGAGCACCGCTGGAAGAGCTCGATGGGACACCGGTTCAGCCGAGCGGAACCGGATGCCGGTAACCGAAGCCCTTCGCCGACCGGATTTCCTTCACCTATAAATAGGTGGCCGCAAGCATCGTCGGAGGGCGTGGCGAGCTAGGAAATCCTTCACTGAGAGACATCGGGAGGGGTTGAAGGGCGAGCGCAAGAGAGAGCTCGAGTCGCGAGCTTGGCCCACCTTCCACCGAGAGACTTCGGGGAAGGTAGGCGGCGAGCGACCTCGAGAAGGTCAGATCCGGCCGGTGGAGGCTCGGATCTGGCCTGAGTGAGAAGAAGTCAAAGCCGAGGAAGGTCCGGCCGAGATCTGCGACGCCTCAGATCTGGAGTTTTCGTGCCGGCCAGACGCCGCCGCCGACGCCGTTGCTTGGAAAGGTTCTTTGTCGCATCCCCCGAAGCCGTCGTTAATCGAAAGGTAAAAGGGCCGTCGCCGTATTCCGCCGTCGCCTTCGCCGTTCATCGCATGCGTCGTATCTTTGCCGTCGTCGTTGTCTTTGCGATCACCGTCACCACCGCGCCGTCGCCGCCGTCGCCGCCGCAATACCCCGGTTTCCCCCTCGGCGCCGCGGATTCGCGAACCCTAGGGTTTGCGATTTTCCGTCGCGAGTCGGAGCCGGGTTGGCAAGTCGGGTAGGGTTTTCGCGGTTTTGGGCGGCGGAAGACCGGGTCGCGATTCGGATCCGGGTCGGGTAGGGTTCGCGGGAGCCGGGTCGCGGAGCGGGTCGTGGACCCGGTCGTCGGGCCGGGCTGGATCCCTCCCAAAACGACGGGCCACGATGCCGTTTCAATAAATAAAGAAAAAATAAAAAAGATGCCGAAAAATCCGAGTCGGGCCCGCAACGCGGGCCCGTCCGCGTGCGGGTCGCCGACCCGGGTCGGACCCAACCCGCGGATCCGACCCGGGTCGGCTTTATTTTATTATTTTAATATAAAATGATAAATATCTTATTTTCAAAAAAAAAAAAAAAAAATCCAAAAAATCCAAAAAATCCCTTTTATGTCCAAAAATGAGAAAAAGACTCAAAAAATGTTTTTCCTCCAAAAAATGTATGGAAAAATCTCTCAAAAATCCAAAAAGCCTTAGGGTTTAAACAAGATTAGGTACCGAAAGGGCATTAGTGATTAACTAGTGTAATCAAGTCCCCGATCCTAATTTCTCTGGTTGCGCAGGAGCGAGTATTTATCCCGATACTTCGCTTAGGGTTTCTAATCGACCCACCCCAAACGGATTAGTAGCGACTCCGTTTTAAAATTAATTTACAGATTAAGAACTCAAACTATTAAAGTCGTGAATTGGTGGACTTGGGAGAGTCCGGGCTTAATAAATTCAGCCGAGCCATTAGCCTCCTTAGGCGCTCGTACCCGATTGCGGGCGCCGAGAAAAAAAGAGGTCGCGACAGCTTGGCGACTCCACTGGGGACTTTGAGGACTTAGGCCTTTATGTCTTGTTTAATATCTTTACCGACTTAGGTTTTTTTATATATGCGGTCGATGGCTTAGATTTTTAATCTTGCTTAAAGCAAATTATCTTGTGATTATAAACTGTTATGCATGCTTTACTTGTTTTAAACACTACACATGGCACACACAACCCGGCCGCCGGACTCCGGGCCGCCCTAGGATTTCTAGGATGGTGTTAAGAAAGATACGACCTCGAACGCGAGACTGCGATGTAGAGGTTGCCTTTCTTTTCCCCGAATTTCTTAGCCGAGATTAGGAGGGTATGCGCTAACGCGAGACTGCGACGGGCGGATATCCTTTTAATCTCACCAATCCTTCTGAGTTAGAAATCGAGCCACACATCTCATGTGCATGTCTTTGTGCTTGTCATTTTATTTAAAAGCAAAGTGATTTCTTTACTTTTACTTAGTCTTTTCTGGCTCATGGCAAAATAGGGTCAGGTTGTGTATTTCCCTTCCTTATATGCGATGGGAAGATTTGATATCCAGTTCATTCCTACCCCAAAGAAAGAGCTTCTCGATGGTGGAAGCAAGTTAGATCAACTCGGCCAAGAGTGCGTCAAATCAAGAATCGGTCATCTCCTCCCATTGCTCCAAATCAATATCCACTCGGGGTCATGCAAGCACTACCACATTTCGGTGTCCCAAACATCCACCTTCATGTTCGGCAAATTTGAACTGACTCCGACTTTAGAAGAGTACAGTCTCGCCATAGGAATGCCCCTGGGAAGCGAGCTTGTCAAGCCAATCGGCATTGACCCTGTGGTTAGTCTATCACGGTTTCTAAAAAATCATTCGGTAAGAGAAATTGTTCAAGCCAACAATAATGCTTTTCCGCTATCATCTTTAACGAATGCTTTGAAAAATGCAGTCAATGACCCAAAAAGCCAAGATCTTCCTCTTAGCATTCTTTGGTTTTATTATCTTTCCCCATCGAAAGAATGCTATAGATCCTTCAATCACATGGGTGATAAATCAAGTCATTTTTGGAGCAGGATATGTGAATATGGTTTTAGCCGAAACGTTTTTATCCCTTAATCGTTTCAAGGACCAAAAAGAAAAAATCATGAGGGCCGCTCCAGAAATTTTACAAATGTGGTTCTTTTCCCATATCAAAGGATTTGGGCACCTCATGCAAATATTTGAAATCAACGAGTTTAAACACCCATTGCAAAAGTTTCAAATCTTGGAAAAATATTCTCCCAATGAAGATTATTCTCGATGGATTAACTTGCTAAAAAACCCGGTCCCTGAGACATTCCTATGGCGAGCTAAATGGTTCATTGCGGGAGAGGCGCGCTTTGCGCTTGATTATTACAACCCCATCCCGTTCTTTGGGCCTCTCCCGGAGCTACCTCATATTATCCATATAGGGTGGCTCGTCAAGACAGGGTCCTTCAAGAAGTCCCGCCACCACTCAAATCGGATTGTTCCGAATCTTTTTCACCCGTACGGACTACAACTACTTGGAGGAGATCCGCATAATTCAAAACGCATGGAGTAGATGTCACACCTGAAAAGATCATCGTGCCCGAGAAGGTTAAAGGAACAAGAAAAATTCATCATGCATCAACATTCTACATCCTCAACCATATAATTCCCAAGGAGTTGCAACCAAGTAATCCCGATGTAGTTGATAAACTTACCCCGCAAGGGCGAATCGAATCTCTTGAAAAGAGCTTGGAGACCAGCAAGAGACACGTATCAAAGTTAGTACGAAGAAGCAAGCGGCTTCACAAGACTGGAGCTTCCCATCGCATATAAAATGGGCAGCGGGACTTTTGATGTGAATATTCCTAATGTTAATATCTAGGGTCGTTTTGACTTGTGTACAAAGCCCTTTTGGCATTGTATAAATCTCTTGTTAATAAATAAAAATGACGTGACCCTTGCCATGGGCCAGTGTTCCATACGTTTCCTGGCTTACATTCTCTCCATTTTCTTTATACAGGTAATCACGATCATAGTCGTATTCGCCAAATCCAAAAGATAGAATGGCCGAAGAAAATGTACCAAGCCGTGTCGAGATTATGGAAAATGAAATGAAACAAGTCTTCAATGTGCTTCAAAGAACTCTCAAAGCGTATAGATTCCATCCAAGGCAAATTAGCTCCCGCCCGGCCTCAATCGAAGTATTGTTACCGCAATCGTCTACTCGAGGTGATCAAGGAAGAGATACGATGATAACATGCCCGAATTAGAAGATGATACGCACCAAATCGTAGTCGAGAAAGCAAAGCCCAACAGTTTGTCTAAGACTGAACATGACAAACGCCTTGAGAAGCTTGAAGAGAGGCTAAAGCAATTGTAAGGCCTTCAAGATCCTACTCCAACAGACCTCTCCATCTACTCTAAGGTCAAAATGCCGGAAAAATTCAAAATGCCCGAGTTCGAGAAGTACGATGGCACGACACCCGCCCAAGAGCTCACTTGCATGTACTTGGTTCGAATGACCCAAAGACGTTAATAATGAACCTTTAATGATCCAGCTTGTTCCAGTCCAAGCCCGATAGGTCCCGCCCGAGATGGTACATAAAAAAGAACATAAACCTCATCGAGACATGGAGTGAAGCAAGTGAAGCATTCCTCAAACAAGACAAAATTCATAATGGACATTACCCTTCTCGCGAGGATCTTGATCGCACGGAAAAGAAAAAGCAAGAATCCTTCAAAGAATATGCCATTAGATGGAGGAATCTCGCCGCCCGCATCGCCCCCGAGCCAACCGACTTTGAATTGAGAAAAATGTTCATCAAAACCCTCCTTTCGAATACCGCAATCGGATGGTGACTACGATCGCTGAATCATTCAATCAACTCATTCCAAAGGGGAGAGCAGATTGAGACAAGTTTAAGGGATGGCTGGTTCACTAAGCCCGCCCCGTCGCGAAGACTCAACATGAAAAAAGATAAAGAATCCTTGATCGATGTTAATGCCACGTACACCGCAAACACCGGTCATCTCCCGATCGTTCGGACAAACGCAAAGCCAAAACGGACTAATAGCCGTCCACCCCAGCCGCTACAACAACCGAAGACAATTCACTCCGCTTCCCGGATCTCCTCCCGTGTTTTGGCAATCCTCCGAAACAAGAGCCTCCTTTCAACTGAGCCAAGACGACCCAATGCTGAAAACTTCTCCAGCTATGACCCGTCCAAAAAATGTGACTATCACATGGGAGAAGTAGGCCATTCAACTGATGAGTGTTTCGTCCTTAAGCATCGAATCCAGAACCTGCTGGATACTAAGGCCTTCTCATTCCAAACCGCGAAGCCGAATGTCCAAAGCAATCCACTCCCTGATCATGCTGACAAAGTAAACATGATATTCAGTTCGAGGCCGGTCAAATCGAAATGTCAATGCACATATGGTCGACATCTATCGAGGGCTAGTAGAAACCGGGTATTATCCGGGCAATGAAATACCGCCTTTCGCAATAATGGAGGAAAGGGTATTAAGAATGATAGAGGCCGGAATAATTGTGCACGCCGGCCACGCCAACATAGTTTCTACCATATCCCAAGTCCTCATCAATTGGGAGGAAGAATTTGCGGCACTAAATGCGGAAAAGGAGAAGAATGATTCCACCTTACCCGAGAGCGTCTTTGAAAGGAAAGGAGCCATTGTTCAAGCATCAACAAAGAAAACAAATATAGTCATTGAGATTCCCCAACCTTACAAATACAAATACAACAATGCGGTACCATGGTCTTATGACCTTGATGTTGGTTTGGTCACAAGATCTGGGCGAACCTATGCTCAAGCAAATACTCAGTCTGCTAAGCCCGTCACTGACGAAGAAGCCAAGGAGTTTTTGGCCGTAGTTAAGGCCAGCGAATATAATGTGGTGGAACAGTTACGAAAATCACCGGCGCAGATCTCTCTACTGGAATTGCTTCAGACATCTGTCAAACACCAGAAATCCCTCATGAAAGTATTAAGTGAAGTACATGTCCCTGAAACTATTGAGCATGACAAACTTGAGGAATTTGTCAGTACCATCCTTCTAAAGGATCAAATGGCATTTTCTGATGAAGAGATTCCCGAGGAGGGTAGAGGACACACCAAGGGCCTTTACATATCATCCAAGTGCAACGCATCTCACGTCGCTCGAGTGCCGATTGACAACGGATCTCGCTCTTAACATATGTCCATTAGCGACACTCGTCGCCTTAAAATAGAGAGATCATGGATCCAGTACCCAAGACTTCGTTCGAGCATTTGATGGAACAAAGAAGGAAACAAAGGGGAGAGATCGAGCTCGACATTCAAATTGGCCCAACCGTATTCAAAATTTTGTTCCGTGGTGATGGATATCCCCATTGCATTCAATTTCCTCTTAGGGCGCCCATGGATACACGTCGCAGGAGCAGTACCTTCAAGCCTCCACCAAAGTGTGAAGTTCGTGGTTGGAGGAAAACTGATCACGGTCCGAGGAGAAGAAGATCACCGCATCTACCACGAGACGGCCATTCCTTATGTTGAACCTAGTGACAAGAGCGAAGCTAGCTATCAATCGTTCGAGCTCGTGTCTACTATACACGAAACTCGAGGGACTTTGCCCCTCGTCCCCGAGATATCAAGTGCTGCAATCATGGTAGGAAAAATCATGGTAGGACACGGTTTCCTTCCAGACAAGGGCTTGGTAGGAGAGGCCGGGCATTCGTCGGCCTATTGAAGCTCGGAGAAGACCCTATACTGTCGGTTTGGGATATTCCCCAGATAGAAAAGCAAAGAAAAAAGTCGGCCTTGTATATCCCCGTCTCGAGGAAACTTTCCCAGGCCCAGCCAAGATGATGCATGAGGAAGAGGAAGTGAATACTCCAAAATGGTTCAACCCCGAAAGTGTGAAATTGCCCATAACCCAGGAAGACACAACTTGGCCCTCACTTATAAAAAAGGAGGGGCCAGATGACATGACCACCATGCTCGAGGATATTTTCATAGGTGCCATTGAGGAAGAGAAATTAGAAGAGACATGCGATAACTTCTCGTTCATCCAGCTTCGACACCAAGTCGAAGAATTACGCGAGACTGTACACCATTTGACAGAAAACTTTGCTCAAGCTACCAGTGCATTCCGTTCTCATCACAATGAGGAGCTGGTGATAAATGAAGAGGACCCTACTGACACAACCTGGCGAGGGGCACGGCTACCCTTATCCCTAAGAAGCACACGACCATATTCGCCTCTTCCTAAATCAATGGCCATTATTTTCCCCATCCTCCTAGAGCAAGGGATAATCGGCAGAGAATTGAACCATCCTACCCCCGAGTACTTCGTTGATTATGATCCATCCAAGCAATGCGATTACCATTCAGGGGAATTAGGACACTCGCTAGATGATTGCACCATCCTGAGAGACAAGGTCCAAGATCTTTTGATCTTTGGGGTATTCACGTTCCGCTCTCCATGGCTGTGTTTTGGCAATGATCACCTCCTCGTGGTACCCAAAGACCCGTACCATGTTCCCAGAGCATGCTAAGGAGGCACATAAAGGAGAAGCAATCATAGACACTTTGGGCCAACCAAGTGGTAAATTTGACTACTATGTCAATTATTCAATTCCCCAAAGTTTCTATGATCATCACCACAACATCGTCCCTGATGGATGGGGAGACGTGGATGATCTGAAATCCACAAAGCCGGAGCACAAGGAGACGTGGATCGGCAACCGGTATGAAGACTTCTTCGTGGGCGCTATCAACGAGGGACCGTCAAGGGAAATGGGTGCAGCCCGCTCGAGTAGAATCCTTTTTAACTCCTTCCGCATGCTCCCCTACGTGGGAGCCTGTACATATTTCTTAAAGTCTAGCTTGCTTTGTTTTCAACAACAGTTCCACTCAAGGAACTATTTTTTGAAACCACCCTGTAAATCCGTTTACTAATAAATAAAGTTGAAAACATTTTGAGGGCATAAGGAGACACATCAAACCGGCCCGTTGATGATAGCCAGCCAAATGAAAGAAGAAATCGAGGCCCTGGTCTCCTCATGTTTCCTTGTCTTTAATCTTTAAAAGCAATTTATCACATTTTTCAAAAAGAAGCATGCATACTACTAACCTTATTTGTTCCCTTAGCCTATCTACTCTATGACACAGGAATAATATAGCGGCAGGCGAGGGTATGGGAACGGTCCAAACCAGCACCGCAAGTAGCCATGATAGCAATTCTGATGACTTAGATGATGATTTTGATGATTCCGACGAAATTCAATGGAATTGGAAGCGCCACGAAGAAGCAAGGCCCCCTACTACCGAAAACACCATCATTGTCAATTTAGGCAACACAGAAGATCCAAGGGAGATAAAGATTGGCGCGAACCTTCCCGAAGAAGAAGCTGCAAGCTTAATTGCCCTCCTAAAGAGATATCAAGATGTATTCGCATGGTCTTATGCCGATATGCCAGGCCTTGATCCAATGATCGTGGAGCACAACTTGCCAACCAACCCTGATGTGGCCCCTAAGAAGCGGCTAAGAAGAGCTAAGCCTGAATTGTCAAAAAAGATTGAAGAAGAAGTAATGAAGCTCCCGGCGTAGGGCTTCCTCGAAGTCTCGCAATATCCTAGTTGGGTGGCAAACATTGTACCAAAAAAGAAAGATGGTCGAATCCGGATTTGTGTCGACTACCGCGATTTGAACAAAGCAAGCCCAAAGGATGATTTCCCACTACCTCACATAGACGTTCTTGTGGATAGTACCGCTGGATTCAAACTTTTCTCTTTCATGGATGGGTTCTCGGATACAACCAAATAAAAATGAAGGAGGAAGATAAGGAAAAGACGGCATTCATTACTCCATGGGGGACTTTTCACTATAAGGTCATGCCTTTTGGCTGAAAAACGCCGGAGCAACTTACCAACGTGCCATGGTCACCCTTTTCCATGACATGATGCATAAAGAAATTGAAGTATATGTCGATGACATGATCGCCAAAACCAGACATGGAGAAGACCATGTGAAGACCCTAGAAAAATTATTCGATCGACTTCGCCGGTTCAAGTTGCGCTTGAACCCAAGCAAAATGTGTGTTCGGGCGACTTCGGCAAATTACTTGGATTCATTGTGAGCTGTAAAGGGATAGAAGTGGACCCGTCAAAAACTAAAGCGATATTTGAAATACCTCCTCCTCGATCGTGAAAGAAGTCCGGAGCCTCCCGGGAAGATTAAATTACATTGCGCGATTCATTTCCCAGCTTTTCGAAACTGCAAAACCTTTCTTTAAGCTTCTCAAGAAAGATGCACAAATCAAATGGGATGATGACTCGCCGACCGGCATTTGAAAATTTAAAGCGGTACCCGATGAAACCCCGGTTTTAGTACCCCGACTCCAGGACACCCTTTGACCCTCTACCTTACCATCAACAGTGAATCCCTAGGTGCAATGTTGGCACAGAAAAGACCCCATGATGGGAAGGAACGAGCCATTTACTATTTGAGTAAAAAGTTCACAATATCAGAACAAAATTACTCCAAATCAGAAAAGACCTGTGCTGCGTTAGTATGGGTGTTGCACAGACTCGTGATATACCTTGCACTACCAAACATTCCTTGTAACTCGAGAGTGACCCAATCAAGTATTTGCTTGGTTGCCCGGCCTTGGTGGGAAAATTGGCCAAATGGCAAATCCTAATTTCAGAATTCGATATCCAGGTGATGTCACAAAAATCGCTTAAAGGTCGTGGTGATTGCCGACATGTTAGCAGATTGCCCTAAAGAAGTACGTGATGATCATTCCCGATGACCGAATTTCAACAGTAGAAGAAGACACATGGACTATGTTCTTTGATGGAGCTGTAAATTTGTCGTTCGTGCACTTTGGGGCGGTCTTGATATCCCCAAATGGGCAGCATTATCCCGTGGCTGCAAAATTGATGTTTCCGTGCACCAATAATATAGCTGAATATGAAGCATGCATCCTCGGCCTACAAGCGGCTATTGGAATGGAAGTGTCAAAACTAAAAGTGTTTGGTGACTCCGCCTTAATCATCCTCCAGACCGTGGGCGAGTGGAAGACAAGAGATGCCAAACTAGTGCCTTATCACGACTACTTGGAGGAATTGGTAGGAGAATTCCGAGACATCTCGTTTGAATATCTACCTAGAATTCATAACCAGTTTGCTGATGCACTAGCAACACTATCATCTATGTTACAAGTAACGAAGGGGTTAGAAGTAGAGCCTTTGAAGATTGAAGTCCTGACAAGACAAGCCCACTGCATGACTATAACTGAAGAACCCGATGGAAAACCCTGGTATTACGACATCATGAAATACATCCAAAAGGAATTCCCTAAGGAAAGCACTCCCGATCGAAAATACCTTATGAAAATGGCTTCAAGGTTTTTCGTCGGCGGTGAAAATTTGTACAAAAGATCATATAACTCGAGTCCTCGCTAAGGTGTGTGGATGCAAACGAAGCCACACAAATAATGCAAGAAATACATGGGGAGTATGTGGTCCTCACATGAATGGACATATGTTGGCCAAGAAAATAATGAGATTGGGTTATTACTTGGTTCCCCTTAGAGAGCGATTGTGCTCACCATGTGCGAAGCTGTCATCGTTGTCGATCCACGGGGACAAGATAAATGTCCCTCCAACTGAATTGCATCAGTTATCTGAGCCGTGGCCATTTTCAATGTGGGGCATTGATGTGATTGGCCCAATCAATCCAAAGGCATCAAATGGGCACCGGTTCATTTTGGTCGCAATCGACTACTTCTCAAAATGGATTGAGGCTGCATCCTATGCAAACGTAACTGCACGAAACGTTATGAAATTCATCGACGTGACATAATCGCCCGTTATGGCGTACCGGAAGCTATTGTCACTGACAATGGGTCAAACCTAAACAACAAGTTGATTGATCAATTGTTTTCTGAGTTCAAAATTCAACATCTGAACTCGTCCCCTTATCGTCCACAAATGAATGGAGCTGTGGAAGCTGCCAACAAGAACATCAAGAGAATCCTATCCAAGACAGCTGAAAACTACCGCGACTGGCATGAGAGGCTACCCTTCGCATTAACAAACGTATCGAACTTCAATTCGAACTTCCACCGGGCAACGCCTTTTTCCTTGGTTTACGGCATGGAGGCAGTTTTGCCTGTAGAAGTAGAAATCCCTTCCTTGCGAATTTTATCCCAAGCAGGATTGTCCAAGGAAGAATGGACACAACAAAGGGTTGAGCAACTAAATATGATTGACGAAAAACGACTGAAAGCACTCTGTCATGGTCGTGTTACCAAGAAAGGGTAGCTCGATCGTTCAATCAAAAGGTGCGACCCAAGCACTTTGAGGTAAACGAGCTAGTCTTGAGAAAGATACTGCCAATCTTTCCAGAGCCCGGAGGCAAGTTTGCCCCAAATTACAAGGGTCCCTATGTAATAAAGAAGATACTTCCCGGAGGAGCCTTGATTCTGACCGAGATGGATGGGCGGGAATTCACTAAACCAGTTAATTCCGATGCTGTGAAAAAGTACTACCCTTGAAAGATGTCCATTGTCTGGCATTGCCAAGCATTTCTCTATCATAATGAAAATGCTTGTGCACCTTTATATATGAGTGATGTGTTTACACTATCATCAAAATCGTGTGTTTGGGTTGACTCAATGAAGAAAAATGAATGGTAATCATCAGCATTTAAGGAAGTGTTGAAAATCAAGTAGCAAACTCAATGGCATAACTTGAGCAAATCGACATTACCCAAGCGAGACGCGTAAGAGTAATCCATGTCAATTTCGCCCGGCTCGGTGTAAGGGACGCATCATTCAAGAATCTATCTCGGTCAAAATGAATCTTCTGTCCCAACAATAACCTTAGAATTTGGAGGCCTCACTTCTTGCTCTAGACACATGCTCTTGTAAGAAGTAATTACCATTGGAGAATTGGAGGCTTTGATTGTCCATCTCGCATTCCATAGAAGCTTGAAGTATATGACTTTGCTGAATGCTTTGCTAATGGTCATATAGTCAAAGACAAAGGAGAAATTCCACGAAGAAAGGTGCTGAAGATGAATCAACGACCAGCAATCATGCATACATGGTCATAAATGAGGGAGGCCAATTGAAGGAAACATTGAACTATGCTAAGATAAAGAAGCCATCATCGACATTCAAATATCTTTAAGAGCCAGCACAAATAAACTCTGGGGGAAAGGTAATTTGGCATCATTTCTAACACTCACTCTCTGAACTCATATTAACAGGAGGCATTGGAATTCAAGAGCCAGATCAAGTGGTTAAACAAGGCAAACCAAGTGATCCAAGCAAGGAAAAAGAAACAAAGACGCCCGATTAGATTCTCGACCCCGGCTGATCATTCATGTGTCATATCCCTAATCAATAGGGACAAACATCGACACCCCTTTGTGAATAACCCTTTTGATGTCCAAAGCTTAACAATACTATTCTCGTTGACCTTTAAAGCTACCAAGAAGGTCTTTTTGAGCCAAAACCATTCACTTGTTTTGAAGAATCCAAACTCCATCATATTTAAAATACTACATGCCTTTTACAAATGGATTTTTTGCATGATGATTTTGTCTGTCTAAATCACAGATTCCATTGATAATTATTAGAATAGACAGCTAAGTGAAGAATACAAGATTAATTGAGCATGCTGGATGAGGCACGTCAGGATGATGAAAGGCAAGCCATATCCTATACACAGTCCCCCATCTATACACTTGTGAGATGAGTGCAGAAGATTCCATGGCTGCAGGGTAAAGAGTTCTCTCGCGAATGGTACGATAACCAAAATAGTGAGAGGCATTTCATCGCTCACCCCATTGAGCCCCATGCACTGACGAAATTTCTGTCAAGAACCACCCCACACTGGGGCAGATCGGAGGCGAAGCAAAAGATCACAAAGTGAGAAGAGAGATAGAAATTTTCTTGCTCGCACTTGCATCAATCTTTGGGTGTCTTTATTGCATATGAACACTCGCATTAATTTAAGTGCCCTAGAGTCATGAAGAGCAATTCTTTCTTTACGCACTTGTATCTATTATATAACTCAATTGAGTCTCAGAATTCACCTTCACGTGGAGGCAAAGCATAAGCTACTGCCATTTGAGTAGATAATCAGAAGTGCCGGCAAAAGATGAAGACTCAATAGTTTAACAAAGGCGTTTGCTTGAACTTGTCAAGATCAGCTCTCAAGCAACAAGAATGAAAAAACATGGGCATAAAAAAGCAGTGTACCTGGTAAAAGCAAGGTCAATGCCCATAAATGAAGAATTGGAATAAAAAAAACAGGAGCATGAAAAAGCAGTGTGCCTGGTAAAAAGCAAGGCCAATGCCCTCCAGTTAAAAATACAGCCAAGAAAAAGTTGTTGTTGTGGTTCAATTAATAGAGCCTCCATCTGACAGTGAGAAGAAAGACCGGTGACAAATGCCAAGGCAATCACCAGCTCTCGCCCTTTTACACATGAGTCAAGCCAACATTGCATCCCATTGTAAAAGTCTCTTCAGACTAGGGGCACTTCAATTAACGTAGGATTTCATATGTGCATAAGCATCGCTCGAAGAAGTACGAGCAAGATTACTCTATCTCTTTTCGCAGGGTTCTTGACTTGTAAACCCGGAGATGATCGTGCAACATTTTCGTCCATCGGCTTCAACCTTGATGGTCCCCTCTGATGAGCCACTGACCAAGACTTCATCACAGTTTCAACGAAGACCTCTCACATTGGTAAAGTCGTACCATTTGCGAGAATACTCAGACCCCTGCTGACATGATGACAGTGAGATAGTGTGGTCCTTATGAATCCTGCATCAATGGTCAGGATAGCCTTTTCCATGAGAGTGAGCGAAAAGTCCTTTCAGACTGAAAGTCCCTCATTTGGCATGCTCAAGACATCTACATTCTAAATGAAGGTTGTCTTTCAAAATCTTCCCCAGTGGAACTCAGATGATGCAAAACTGACAAAATTGTCATGCATGAATCTCATTTAAACTCATAAAAATTTACAGCATATACAATCATGTGTGCATACTATGCAAATAGCAGACATACTTTTAGAGATCAGAGATATTGCCAGGTAAGCATATCTCTATCCCCATTTGTCTTAAAGTACCTATCACTCGTCTGTGTATTCTCTTCTTGACA
Source organism: Eucalyptus sideroxylon x Eucalyptus melliodora (assembly GCA_016097485.1). NCBI lineage: Eukaryota > Viridiplantae > Streptophyta > Magnoliopsida > Myrtales > Myrtaceae > Eucalyptus > Eucalyptus sideroxylon x Eucalyptus melliodora. Next base: position 43,717,825 of record CM027828.1, on the reverse strand, counting down.
CTCGACCTGTCCGAGTTGTCCCCAGTATTGATACTTGTGATTGACCAAGTATCTCTTGGAATACCTACTTGCTATCTAGGTATCCCCATATCATCAAGTACTCACCCTTGTCTAGGTACTTCCTTTTCATGACACTCAACTTGCCCAAGTTGTCCCCAAATAATAGCAAATGCTCAAGCATTCCATTGCTTTGTGTGCTCGCACCTATCCAGTGTTCCACCCCTTTTAAGTGCCTGCGGCCATCCAGGTAAGCCTCGTGCTACATTCAAGTTTATGCTACCAGGAGGTGAGAGACCTTCACGAATATTCGGGGCACGTCCTCGATATTCCCAATTACCAGGAGGTGAGAGACCTTCACGAATATCTCAGGTACGTCCTCGATATTCCAATTACCAGGAGGTGAGAGACCTTCACGAATATCTCAGGTACGTCCTCGATATTCCAATTGCCAAGAGGCGAGAGACCTTCATGAATATGCGAAGTACGTCATCGATATTCGCAATTATCAAAAGGAGAGGGACCTTCATGAATATCCTAGGTACTCCTTCGATACCTGCGAACGCCGTATCCTCCAAGAGTTTGTACTTGCGATCATCCAAGTACCCCTTCGATGACTGCAAAGGCCCAAATATCCTTCAGGTTAGTACTTGTGAATATCCAGGTACTCTTTCAATGCTTGTGAATGTCCAGGCACCCCCAACAAATCGATGCCCTGAGAAAGGTCGGCGCATCCTCCCGAGAAAGGTCGGGTTCCTACCAGTGTCTTTGACAGAAGTCAGACACCCCAACAAATATGATGCCCTGAGAAAGGTCGGCGCATCTCCCGAGAAAGGTCGGGTACCAACTGGTGTCCTCGATACAGATCAGGCACCCACAAGTGATGCCCTGAGAAAGGTCGGCGCATCTCCCGTCAAGGCGACCGAAGAAAGGTTCGGGTCCTAGACAAATCAACTTATTGCTCTAACAGGCGACCGAAGAAAGGTTCGGGTCCCGGAAAAGCAATTCTCCGTCAAGGCGACCGAAGAAAGGTTCGGGTCCTAGAGGAGCAATCTCTCGTCAAGGCGACCGAAGAATGGTTCGGTCCTAGACAAACTATTGATTGTTTTAACAAAGCGACCAAGAAAAGTTCGGGTCCTGGAAAAGCAATTCCTCGTCAAGGCGACCGAAGAAAGGTTCGGGTCCTAGACAAACCAGTTGATTGTTTTAACAGGCGACCGAAGAATGGTTCGAGCCCTGGAAAAGTAATCTCCTCATATCACCAGGTAAGATGACCCCTTGATACTTGCCAAAACTTGGGGTTCATACCCTATCTCACTCATTCCCGGTAAGTAACTCCAGGTATCTTCTTATCTGTCTTAGTATATTGCTCTTTATCCGCATAGAATAATAGGTCCCAAATAAAATATAATCTACTACGCATGCATAGGTAAAATTGAGGCATCGATCTGTCTTTGAATGCAACCTCTCAAGCTCACCTTCAAAGAGGGGCAAATGTGACACCTCAATTTCAATTAGGTTAATTTTCTTTTATTAAGTTTTTATTCTATCATTTCGGATAATAAATAAACAAATAACAAATAAAAACAACAAAACAAAGAAAAACAAATAGAGAAAAGCAAAAAGCAAAAAGCACCAGCTCCCTTGTTTTTTTCCCAAGTGGGTCCGCGCGACTTGGCCCCACCCCCTTTCTTTCCTTCCTTCTTCTTCCTCCTGCCTTCTTCTTCCTCGCTCCTTCTTTCTCCGCCTCTGTAGTTCACGCGCGATGGCCGGCGACGCGCGCGAAGGATGGCCTACGGCCGAGGGGAGTAGGCCGACGTCGGCCGGAGGAGATAAGATTGCGGCGCCATTAATGTTGAGCGAGCACCGCCGGAAGAGCTCGATGGGACACCGGTTCAGCCCGAGCGGAACCGGATGCCGGTAACCGAAGCCCTTCGCCGACCGGATTTCCTTCACCTATAAATAGGTGGCCGCAAGCATCGTCGGAGGGCGTGGCGAGCTAGGAAATCCTTCACCGAGAGACATCGGGAGGGGTTGAAGGGCGAGCGCAAGAGAGAGCTCGAGTCGCGAGCTTGGCCCACCTTCCACCGAGAGACTTCGGGAAGGTAGGCGGCGAGCGACCTCGAGAAGGTCGATCCGGCCGGTGGAGGCTCGGATCCGGCCTCGAGTGAGAAGAAGTCAAAGCCGAGGAAGGTCCGGCCGAGATCTGCGACGCCTCGGATCTGGAGTTTTCGTGCCGCCGCCGCCGCCGCCGCCGTTGCTTCGGAAGGTTGCTTTGTCGCATCCCCCCCGGCCGTCGTTAATCGAAAGGTAAAGGGCCGTCGCCGTATTCCGCCGTCGCCTTCGCCGTTCATCGCATGCGTCGTATCTTTGCCGTCGTCGTTGTCTTTGCGATCACCGTCACCACCGCGCCGTCGCGCCGTCGCCGCCGCAAATACCCCGGTTTCCCCCTCGGCGCCGCGGATTCGCGAACCCTAGGGTTTGCGATTTTCTGGGTCGCCGAGTCGGAGCCGGGTTGGCAAGTCGGGTAGGGTTTTCGCGGTTTTTGGGCGGCGGAAGACCGGGTCGCGATCGGATCCGGGTCGGGTAGGGTTCGCGGGAGCCGGGTCGCGGAGCGGGTCGTGGACCCGGCCGTCGGGCCGGGCCGGATCCCTCCCAAAACGACGGGCCACGATGCCGTTTCAATAAATAAAGAAAAAATAAAAAAGATGCCGAAAAATCCGAGTCGGGCCCGCGTTGCGGGCCCGTCCGCGTGCGGGTCGCCGACCCGGGTCGGACCCAACCCGCGGATCCGACCCGGGTCGGCTTTATTTTATTATTTTAATATAAAATGATAAATATCTTATTTTCAAAAAAAAAAAAAAAAAAATCAAAAAGTGTTTTATTTTCAAAAAAAATATTAAAAAATGTTTTAAAAAATCGAAAAATATTAAAAAATGTCGAAAAATGTTTTATTTTCTAAAAAATCGAGAAAAATAAAAAAAAATAATTTATTTTCCAAAAATATTAACAAAATATTAAAAAATATTTTATTTTCTGAAAAATCAAAAAATCAAAAATATTCCATATTTTCCAAAAAAATGCCAAAAATCCAAAAAAATCCAAAATTTCATGAAAAAGCCAAAAAATTCAGGAAAAGCCAAAAAGACTTGTATTTTTCCAAAAAAAAAAAAAAAAAAAAAAAAATCCAAAAAATCCAAAAAATCCCTTTTATGTCCAAAAATGAGAAAAAGACTCAAAAAATGTTTTTCCTCCAAAAAATGTATGGAAAAATCTCTCAAAAATCCAAAAAGCCCTAGGGTTTAAACAAGATTAGGTACCGAAAGGGCATTAGTGATTAACTAGTGTAATCAAGTCCCCGATCCTAATTTCTCTGGTTGTGCAGGAGCGAGTATTTATCCCGATACTTCGCTTAGGGTTTCTAATCGACCCACCCCAAACCGATTAGTGGCGACTCCGTTTTAAAATTAATTTACAGGTTAAAAACTCAAACTATTAAGTCGTGAATTGGCGGACTTGGGAGAGTCCGGGCTTAATAAATTCAGCCGAGCCATTAGCCTCCTTAGGCGCTCGTACCCGATTGCGGGCGCCGAGAAAAAAGAGGTCGCGACAGATGCATCATGCAAAAACCTGCAGGGATTCCGCTTGCACCTCCCTTCTAACCAGAAAGTGCAAACTCTGGGACTTGTTGGTGCTGTTCGAAGCTGATTATAATGAGCAGCTGATTTTTGTGTCCAACCCACAGTACTCTTTGCTGTCTTAATATCCATGCTACTATACAGAAATACAGACAATCAATCCCTGAACTGAATAACCTATCCAAAGTCAACTCAAAGCATCAGAAACTCGTTCTTGCAAGATGATCCGTTGCAGAAATCCCAAGAATTTCAGTTTCTCTTATCACCAACAATACGGACAGAATAAAGAACAATCGACCTATAAAAGAATGCATAACCATCTCCATCCATAATTCCCATCTCTTTCAGTTCCAACCAGATCAAAATCACCCAGAAGCAGGATAAACTGAAAAACCTAGAACACGAATGACTCAATGGTACAACAACGTCACATTGTCCAAGCCCTTCACATGAAAACTTCCGGTCATGAAACCCAACTTCCAAACTCGCCATCCCAGTAACAGCCCCTCAAAATCAAGATAACAAATCCCCGATCCTTTCAGGCGGAAGAAAATCCGATTCCTTCGGGATCAAGAAACCCAACAATCCCCGCGAACGAGTACCGAACGCGGGCCCGACGGCCCTCGTCGTCACCGGCGGAAACCCACTTTCCAAAAACCCTCCGACGGCAAGCGGGAGATCGCCATCGTCGAAAGAAGACGATGAAACCCACCTAAGCGGAAACTTCCTCGCTACACTTCGCTAGAAACCGCACGGGGAGAGGCCTCGAAAGAAGCAAGCAAGCAAACCTGAGGAGACGCAAAGCGACGAACCCACAATCGCCCTCGAGTCGAAGAACGGAGATCGGCGATCCGATGATCGGAAAGGCTCTGCCGAGTCGCGACGGCGCGGCGAGAGAGCGGCGGAGAGAGAGACGGAAAAACGGCGGAGACAACCTTTCTTGAGTGGAAATAGCCGTTGGCCTGGCCTTCTTACGTAGGAAGGCAAAGCGCGTACGCATCACGCGGCGTGGAAAAGATTTTCTTGATTTTTTACACTGGATAAGAGGAGAAAATAAATAAATAAAAAGGGAAAGATCTTTAAATATGATGTAAAGGATAAATTGCCCCTAAGACATCTATTTAGGAAATGTTCAAATTTCAATTTCGAGGTGTTAGAGATTTACTGAATATGTTTTTGGAAAATTTTTAGAGGGCGAAGAAAATATAAATGCAAAAGAGCAGGCGAGGGAAGTTATTTTTGTTATCATTATTTAAAAAGTGTGGGATTTGATTTTACTTGTAAATTTCTTGAAAATATTGTGGTGAAGGAGATATAAATGTAAAAAATGAGGTGGAAAAAGAGGAGGCAAGGGAAGTCATTTTCAGTATCGTTATTTTAAAAATTGTGAATTATTTTTATTTGTATATTTCTCATGAATATCATGCTGATATGGAACGACGTTTTTATCATGCTTGGAATAGTCTTGCGTGACTTTGGATAAATGCTCAATAAAAGCACGTAGATAATGAAAAAAAAAAAAAAAAAAAAAAAAAAAACAAAGCTTTAGCTTAAAAATTGAGAAAGAACGAAAAGTATCGATCTCATCATGATGGGAAATATTCAAAGACGAACAACCTCTTGAAATATTCAAAGACAAACAATCATGCATGAGTTGCTTCATGACTTTTTTGTGCTTAATTAAGTCATGAATCGGGATTTTCTTTAAAATGGTTAAAAATCAAAAGTAGCCGATGAATTTGGCAGAGATAAGCAAATAGAAGAATCAACAAAATTGCAATTAATAAAGGATATGGCTATTTCCATTCTCTATATAATTGAATACATCCCATTAACACTAAGAAGATTAAATTGCTCTTAATAATTCAAGAGCCGCACTATTTCTACCATTTAAATAACTAAATCTACCCTTTTTTTTAACTAAATAACTAAAGCTCGCATGAATCACTCAGTCGACTCAGAACCTATATGCATACATTTGAGAATGCATCTCACAAACTAGGGAACATTAAATTACCAAATCATTCAAATTAGGAAACCCACTCAGACATATAAACAACCCGCCAGCTTTGACAGCCAAATCAACCTTTATTCTTCAACTTCTTCTGAAAATTCCTTTGTGGACGTTCTCCTTATTGGACCCATTGGATCATCTATGGCCAAAATCTCCCGTTGCTTTCATAAATATCAAATGGGTTTGGTTGATTGATAAGGTTTGAGGTGGATTTGTGAGTGTACTCCCTTCAATGAAATTTGATACTCCGGCATCACTAAACAATCTATATTAGGAGAAAATTTTTGGTTGATAATGGTCAATCTTACAAGAAAAGTTATCAAGCAGGCTTAAGAAATATCATTGAAAATTCAATAGGATACTTTTGAAAAGAAATAGTCATGTGACATTTCCCAAGGGAAAATTGTCCAAAAGTCCTAACGTTATTATGTGATAGCCAATTTAGTCATGAACTTTTTAATGATATCAATTTAGTGCTAAACCTTTCAATGGTACTAATTTAATCTTAAACTTTTTGGCGATTTACCAATTTAATCATTCCAACCAATTATGGCAGAAAACTATTGACATGGCAGTCTAGTCATTTTACATGACACAGCTAGCATAGGACGGCTAGTGTTGACACAAATAATTTTTACAAGTTTGTAAATTGTTTTTGTTTTCTTTTCTTTTTTAATGTGAATATTTCACATTAAAAAGCGCATCTTTTGTTCTTGTACTGGAATAATAAGGCCTAAGATAGGCATACAAAATCATCCGATGATCCACCGATCATCTCATCATTCTATATAAATAGAGCTTTGAAGCATGTCGGCTTCATTTTTGGCAAAAAAAAAAAAAAAAAAAAAAACCTCTCCAAAAGAAGAGAGACATGTCCATCATATTGAGAATCTTTTGCTTGGACAATTCGTGACCATCACTCGAACTTTGATTCGTGATTTACCACATGGATTATTGGCACAATAAGCCTATAGAAAGAAGAATTTGAGGGGGGTAAGTATACTAGAAGTGTCAAAAGTTGTGTACGACGCTCATTTTGGTGCCAAAAGTTTATTTTGGATCACTTAATTGTCAACAAAATTGAAAAGTGATAATTTCAATACTAACACCGATCTAATTGGCCGGAAATCCGAATGTGACACTTTTTTATTAATTTTTTAAGCTGATGTGACTCGTTGGAGAGTACAATCAGCATCTAAACAACAAAACGATGCCATTTGGCATCTTTTCCCCAAGTAAGAACCCTAAATTCCCAAATGGAGAGAGAGAGAGAGAGAGAGAGAGAGAGAGAGAGAGAGAGAGAGAGAGAGAGAGCATGGGCTTCCTCCTTGTCTTCTTCCCCAAAGAATAACACTAGTAATGACACCAACAATGGCACCAACAGCGACACCAGCAGTGGCACCTTTTAACCCCTTTCTTCCTCCTCCTCCTCCTCCGCCCTCGCCTCCTATTCTTCCCGCCACTTCTTGCTTGAGTAACAACCTCAGCTTCTCCTCGCTCACCTGGTCGAGCAACTACAATGGTGGCCAAGCGACAGCAGACGAACAATGGTGACCGAGTGTTGGTAGTGGGCATTGGGCGATAATCATACAAAGAACCCTAATTTCAGTCCCCATATGAGCTATACGGCGTCATTTTTGTGAGGCGATCCACGTATGATGGCAAAATGACGTTGTTTCTTAAGGAGGATGGAAAATGACGTCATTTAAAAGCTACCACAACTTTTTTTAATATAAAAGTCACGTAATTAATTTGGTCGAAATCTCTCGCCGATGGTACTAGAGTGATTGTTTTTTTCTCTAATTTGGTACTTAAGTAATCTGGTGGAAACTTTTAGCACCATAGTGAGCGTCATATATAACTTTTTACACTTCTAGTGTACTTTATCTCGAATTTGAGTCTTCAAATAGCTAGGATGAGTGTTTATAATAGCTAGTCATACATTAAAAGAGGGTCATGGCTCTATCATCACGGTCTACCCCCTTTCTCCTGAGAAAATTATCAAAAAAGTTTTAAATTTATTGTAGATATGCCAATTCAATCATAAACCTTTTAATTTGGACAATTTAGTTATAAATCTTTTTATGATTTGTTAATATTGTCCTTTTTCCAATTTTTGTTGGCAATCACTAAACTAGACACTAACCGTTGTATGTAACATGGTCAACACTAATGTAGACAACTTTTTGAATCATTAAAGTTTTTTTTTTTTTTTTCTTTTTATTTCTTTATTTAACCATCAGTAGATATGGATGCATTTCTCTTCTCTACTTCTCAGTGAGATATCCCAGAATATCAACATTCTACCATGATTATGGTCTATCGCTACTTGAGTGGCTAACAATTCGGAACGGATAGCCTTATCAACACCATGTTGTGGCGACTAGTTGTTGCCAATGGCATTGTCAAGCTCTGGTTGATTCTTAGTTATTGTGATTGCATTTCCTCAAATCAAGTCATAATAGTCTTCTTAAGCATACCAAAAAGATATTTCACTAAAAATTAGTGAAATATGTTTCACCAAAGATTGGTCTTTGGTTTTTATTAAATTGGGTTCGATGGCAATTCGGACAAGAATTGAATTACGTAACAAGGATAAAAAAAACAATTAAATTTAAAAGGAAAGGAAATGCAACTACAGAAACTAAGAAAATACATAACTTTGTGTTGATGATCATGGATCATTGATGTAACTTCTTATGAGCAGTTAATATTCTTCATGCCTTTATAAACAATTACAACTACAATCCTTAAACATTAGGCTCTATCATTGTATGCCTACCCAAGCGGTTACAACTCTTTGAATGCCCTTGGACATTTTTTTTTTAATTGGTCCTACTTTATTGGTACTTTTAATTCTCACTCTCAGATTTTTACAATGCCTTATTACAAAGCATGAGAGTCGAAACCCCACACTTAAAGTGTCATGCCTCATTGCAGAGCATAGGAGTTGAAACCCACACTTAAAACTAAATCATCTCCATTCCAACTCCCATGATAATATGGGAATTCAAACCCTTCACCTCCCCCTTCTCATGTGGGAAGAGTAACCATTGAAGCAAACCCCAGCGGTTGCCCATCAATCGGTTTCTTCATCTTCAATCACCATCTTTATTTTGTCTTCATTCCACTTCTAACACTTAAGTGATAATCATTGATCTATCACCATTTTATGTTAACAATTGTATATCATGGTCATTAATAATCATCATAGTCATCGATAAGTGTTTCCTCTGTCAATAATCGAGTAATAATCCAACGATAGTTAACATTAGCTCTATATTCATTCAATATGATTCAAGTTGGCGTCATGTTCAAAAGAATTTCATTATTTTTGTGTCAAAAATCTATATTGTTTAATTTCACGATCCTACACTTTTCACCATGAGTTTTCCAGAAAACGAATATCTTCCACTTTATGTGTTGCGCTAGAAGGTGCAAACTGTAGGTATTTTCACTGCAAAGCATACAAGTTTGAAGAGCATGACCACTCAGATAATAGGAAGTTATCAATGATATACGTTAGAGTTAATACCACAAAAAACCTTAAATCTAATACACTTATGACAAATTTACCCAAAATTAATATTTTAACCACAAAAATCTCAAATGGATACACCCAAGATATATTTACCCAAATCTAATATTTTGACCATTAAAAACCCTAAACTAGTATATTTGTAACAAATTTAACCCAAATTAATTTTTTGATAAATAAAAATCCCAAACTAGTATTTTTGTGACAAATTTATCATAAACTAATTTTTTTACCATAAAAAACCTCAACCTGGTATACTTGTAACAAATTTACCGTTCGTTAGTTTCTATCAAATTTTATTGTTAAATTTATTGATGTGGATGCCACATGATGACATATTATGGTAACATGGCAAGTCCATGCGAAAATCTATAAGGTTAATATCACAAAAAATATCAAATTTTGCATAGATGGTTTGGGTTTTTTTCGTGATGTAAGGCCAATACACAGGAAAAAAATATATCATATTTAATAAAGCTCTTACCTTCCTATTTTGAAATATCATATTTCGGTTTTGTAATGAGTTAAATTTATTTTCCTAAAATGGAAAAATTATATTTTTATTTTTAGTTTTTTTGCTAATTCCATACATTTTTAGTAGGTAATATTCCTCTCAATCTCTTGCTCTTCGACCATACCTTTGAGTTGTGAATTACAATTCACATGCAAATTTAATTAAATATAAATGTAGGCGATGATATGTTTTATAATCTATCAATTGGAAGGCTAGTCGGAGGAAATTCACTAGAGATTGGAAATAAACATTAGGTAGAATCTTGCCCTTTTCACAATATAACAAATGTTTCTCTTACTAGACTATTAGTTCTCTCGATCAAAACAATAGAGTTTTCTTATGAAATTATATTTCCCTCCATCTCTAATTTGTTTAAATTTTATCTATTCATGCCTTTGAAATTTTGATGAATTATAGGTTATGAACATCATTCGTATGCAAATCTAACATATATTAAAATTTGGGTGATATCAATATTTGTAATCAACTAAACCCAGATATGGAAAACATTGCCTAATAATACAATTGTACTTCCCCTCATGAAAATTATTAGGAGTTCACTTTTTAAAGTTACATTTGGTTCAATGCGGAATTAAATGTCTCACGAATTGGGATTCCAATTCCTACATATTTCATATTTGGAGAGAGATCAATATATGGAATTAGATCTTTCTTGAAGTAGGATTCCTCCAAAAAGTGCGGAGCTGGATTACCTAATAATATCTAGTGTTGAAATTTCAATGCCACATTTTTTAATAGTACAAAACCATCAAAAGCCTAACACTATCACTAGGATAATTACTAAAAAAAAAAAAATCTTAAACCTATTGCAATTGTATTAATTTAGTTTTAGACTTTTTTTTATCAATTCAATTCTAAACATTTTGCATTTGTGTTAATTCAGTTCATCCGGCTAATTTTAGCTAACCAATGCTAACATAGATGCTGGCAAGCTGACTCTGTTTTAATTATTATTATTTTTTCAAAATTTTAATTTGTAATTATTTTTTTTCTTTTTTTTTTCTTTTTTTTGTTTCCCTCATTCTTCCTTCTTTCTTTAGCTAGTCACTGGCAGCAAGGGCCGGTCATCCTCATTGGCCACTAATGAGGCTCGACCTCACCATGGCTAGATAAGGACAAGCCTTGCTATATCTAGTGGGGCTTGGCCCTTGATTGTCGACAGTGACTGGCTAGAGGAAGAATGAGGAAGGAGAAAAAAAAAAAGAAAAAAAAAGAAAAAAAATGCTAAAATGTCATTAAAAATTATCAACATTAGCTTCCCAAGATGGCCAACATTCATATTAACGCTAGCCAAATTGAGGCAACAAAGATTTAGGAAAAAAAAAAAAAAGCACGTTTCCAAGAAATTTCCTTGCAATCACATGAAAATTCTGCCTGAACTCAAGTCCGTGATTCATTAAAAAGGTGGCGGCTCCTTGAAATTATCAAGAAATCCACGTGAAGAAGTCAGACTACGTATTTATCAGGTCCTAAAGTGAGCTACGGGACCCAAGCCTTATCCAACCAGCTTTTATCGTAGAAGGGTCAACCTCCCGGTTCCCTCGTTCGTCAATTTTTACCGCTTAATGAAGTTTTGAAATACCAAGATGACTTGACCACCTTTCCCTTGTTGTGCATGAGTTCGCCTTCGCCTTTTCAGGCAATGTTCCCTAAACCAATCATGCATAGAATGAAAGAGGGGAAAATTTGTCAACCCATTGCATATTTATTATTTTAGTCTTAAATTTTTCAATTTTATTAATTGAAATCTAAACTTTTAATATTTTGTCAATTGAGTACATTCAGCCAATTTTAACTATAAATTGCTATTTATACATGTCATTTTACGGGATACAACCAACATTGACATATATAATTTTTAGTATTATCTTTCAAATTTTTATGTAGTTTTTTATCTTCTTTTTTCTTGTCTTCAAAGGGCAAGGACAGCAAATCTTTGATCATGGGAAAAGGTCTTTTTTGGGGAGGCCATTGCTTTTTTACCTAGATCTTTTTTTGCTCGAGCTTGATTTTCTTTTCGGCCATGAGTTTAACTTGTCAGATCTCAAGCTCAAGTTGTCATGGTCATAGGGCAAGGGCAATGAAGCCCTTGTTGACCTCAAGTGGGAAAAGGTTGCGTAGAATGACATGTATAAAAAAAAAAAAAAAAAAAAAAAAAAAAAGAAGGAAGAAGAGAAGAAAAAAGGAAAAATAAAATAATGATAAAAAATTAGAAAAAATAATATAAAATGCTATTAAAAATTGTCATTGTTCACATTAGCCATGCCATGTAAACACCCAAAGTCCACAGCAATGATTTACGACCAAAATCAACCTAATGGACTCAACTAACAAAATGTGAAATGATTTAGAACTCAATTGACAAAATTGCAAGATTTAGGATTTTTTAGAAAATTTTTCATGAAAAAAAGATGAGTCATAGGGAAAATTCCAAATAAAGGTATGAAGTGCTCTCATTTTTTCAAATAAGGGTTTGAAATCCCCTTGTTTTCTCAAATAGCGACCTCAAGTGGAACTTATTACAAATAAGGACTTAAAGTGACCATATCAGTCTCAAATATTGGCCTAACCTTGCTAGCCGAAAGGTATTTTCATAATTTATTTTTAAATTATTTCCTTTTTTATTTTTTATTTTTTATTTATTTTTCCCTCTTCCCTTTGCCGGGTGAGGACTTAAAGTGACCATATCAATCTTAAAGATTGGCCTAACATTGCTAGCTAAAGGGTATTTTCATCATTTATTTTTAAATTATTTCCTTTTTTATTTTATTTTATTTTTTTTTTCCCTCTTCCCTTTGCCAGGATTGCACCCTCACCCGACACCGAGATTAGGCAAAGGCAAGGGTGAGGAATTAGCCCAAGCTTGACCTCACCTAATCGGAATAAAAATAAAAAATAAAAAATAAAAGGAAAGGAAAATAAAAATCTTAATAAAATATACTTATAATTTGTTTGAATAAAATATCCCTTCTTCGATGACTGGAATAGTCACTGCTGACCAAAAGTCCTTATTTGAGACAATTTGGCCACTTTAAGCTCTTATTTAAAATAATGTCCACTTCAAACTATTATTTAAAAAAATGAGAACACTTTATCCTCTATTTGAAATTTTCCCACGAGTCATATGACAAAACAACATTCTGTAAATAAATATAATATAATTAAGAAATTGCAAAGGGCTGCTTAAATGGTAAGTTTATCCGCCCTCGCCGTTCAAGGCTGATGCAATGGGAATCAATCCAGTACTTGACATCTTCGAGACACTGCTTTGAATTGAAAGAATGTTACTATTATCCGCGTTTCAATACTTGCAATCCTAAAAACTGCCAAACAAGGCTAGGAAATACGTGCACAATTTTGTGAAACCAATATTAATATATCTAATAATTTAAGTTGTTAGATTAATGTAAAGTTGATTTTGAAAATTGTGATACGTACATTAACATTTGACATTAAAACAAACCTAATGAGAAGAGATAAATCATAAATGTTTGAGGTTAATGACAGGTCTAGAGACATTCGACTATAGGATCTCTTAATCTTATATCATGGAGAAGCTTATGAGATCATTATCAACTTATTTAAAAGTTAAAGTTGGTAGATAAAAATTTGCGATTAATTTACTATTTAAAGTATCTTAACAGAAACCTAGAGGTTTGCTAGGTGGTTTTAGGTTCATGATTGAGGTGCTTAAATTGTAAATTCTCCATTCAAAGTAACCCAAGATCACAACCACCGGTCTTGGGTAAACCCTACTTAAAACACAAGGACGAAGCCGCCCGTGTGCATTGCATTTTCCTTCATGCTTCGTAAGAGGAAACTTCCTCTAACCAGTCTATTGGTAGATTACAAATGTGGATATCACCTAAAATTATTATTAATAAAGTTTGCATCCAAATGCTGGTTATGTTTGTAATCTACCGATCAAAGACGTGATTGGAAGAAATTTTTCGTGATGGATGAAGACATATGAATCGTAGTAGCTGGTCAAGCTAAAACTCTTGATTTTTCATGCCATAAAAGAACTATAATATTTGAAATGTTAAATAAGACTATTGTCACGGAAGACTCGCGAGTGTGACCACCTATAAAGAGACTCATGGTGCAAGATGCCCTTACATGGATAAGATCGAGATAAATGTATGTAAAAGTGAGAATTTTGCCGACTCGGTCATGTGAATCTTACTTGAGGTTCATGAAAGCCACGCAACCGTATGAGAAACGTCCCTATCTGATCATGAGACTAGCCTGCGCAATGCATTAAAGGTTATGAACACATTTAAAGTCCCGGTGGTTGGTCTGATTTTTGAGGCGTTTATGATCATTTTCATCTTTTTGGTTATATGATGAGAATCCAAATACAATGATGACTAATGCACTAAGTACCTCCGGCAAGGCTGCATTTGCGGTGAGCTGGTCCGGATAGAATAAACTTTTATCCCAAAACCCACATTAAAATGTAGCATTTAAAGAGAGGATATGTTCCGACAGGATTTCCCCTATCAAGAGAGGGGGAAAGAACAAGAATGCGGCCAACGAAGTGTTGTCCCTATCCACAGGTAATGTGGGGTTAGGAATAACGAATTTCTTATGGTAAAAACAGAGCGGTTTTGCAAGTTTATTATTATGGGTAGTTCCTTTGCAGGAGCAAACTCATGACAATATTCAATACTTCAATTCTTGATGTAGATGCTACATAGTTGATTGTCATCCTTCTAAGACTACGAATGTAATAAGAGCATCCACCGACAATACAATCACCCTCCTCCTCTTTCATCATGAATGATCTTCTTCTTCCAAAATGACCTAGGTTAATAGGGAAAATCCAATTCATTGTGTCTTTCAACAAGAGTTGAAGTAGCTAATTTCGAAGTAACAGACTGAAAAGTAACAACCTGAGTGAGAGAGTCAAATTCAAAAAGAGAATTCCATACTTGTTTCTCTCATCCAAAATTGTGCACGAGACTTTAATCCTTTTCATCACTATTGTGTTGTGGCTCTCTTTCTATCTCCCTCCCTCCCTCTGTCCCTCCCTCCGAGAACGCAATCAAGAGTGCAAACCTCAATGCCATTGTTATCCTTCATCAATCAACATGAAATGTAGCATGACAAGGCCTGAAGAACCAACATTGTCTTTGCTCGCCGCCCCCCCCCCCCCCTCCCTCCCCTGGCCCTCCTCTTTCCTTCTTATTTATAATTGAGGTACCTGATGGTGGTTGTCAAATGTATGGATTGAGACTTGAAATTTGACAACACATGAGAATTTCTCTCTAGTGAGTGAATTTCCTTTTCATTCTTTATCCAATTTGTTGGTGGTGAGCCTCAAGTTCTTTATCCTAGATTAGTGAATTATTCCTTTATACCTTAATGGTGAACTTCATCCGTTCTATCCTTACTTTCTTCCAACCACATCCAATAGCACATTTTCCATTTAGAACACTTCCAGAAAACACTTTTCCATACATATATTCCTAAAAACAAATTTCTTAATTTCTCAATTTCTATCACGCATCAAGTTGGTATCTTGGCTCTTGTTTGTACAAGTTTGAGAGATTTCCTCATTTTCCATTAATTCGATTTAAAGAGGCTTTTGGAGCAAGAACACGACGAAAAGTGTGACCATGCTATAGAGGATCTCCAGCAAAAAATTGAGAGGGTCCTCACTCTCCTGGAGAATCAAATACGACAAGAACAATTGCACAGAGCTTACCATGCCAATCCAGTGACTCAAACGAACTCTTGCGACAAATCCAACGACACTGGAGGTGACTCGAGTGATTTAAATTGTCGAGAGAAGAAGAAGAGGAAGGCACCATGAAAATGACCACGACCTTAAAGTGGAGGTGTCTTAATTTGAAGATAGCCTTAATTCGGACGACTTTGTTGATTGGCTGAATATTATCGAATGAGTATTTGACTTCTACTCATACTCAGATAAAAAGAGATGCAAGATTGTTGTTCTTAAGAGTTAAAAGTATGCTTCACTTTGGCGGGAAAACCTAAAAAATCATAGAATTAGGGATAGAAAAGGCAGAGTCGAGTCTTGAAAATAACTCAAGAGGTATATGGAAAAGAGGTTCTTACCCAACAACTACATGCAATACTTGTTTCGAAAGATGAGTCCTCTCAAGTAACATGGGATGAGTATTGAAGAATATGTTAGGTAGATTGAACAACCCTTATAAGGTCTGATGTTCTACAATTGCAAGAGTAGAGCATGACTCATTTTATCGGAGGATTAAACATGGAGATCGTCAACTTAGACTTAGTTCAACTTCAATCATAGTGGTCCTTTGAAGATGTTTGCAAATTCGTCATCCAAGTGGAGAAACAACTAAAGCATGGCAAGGGTTTTTCGACTCTTCAACTAGAGAGACATCCTTCTTTAAGGTTGCATCTTCAGGCAGGGTCGAGAACACTTTAAAACGAGTAAAAAGAAAAGGATAAGTCTGCTGAATTCATAACAAAGAAAACAGAAACTAGAGGTAGAAAATGATTCCAGTGTCACGTTTATGGACATTTGCAAGCTGATTGTCCCAGCTAAAGGGTTATGACCCTTCAAGAAATTGAGAAGATTGATTTGGAACTTCAGAAGGCCAAGCAAGATCCTGACCAGATTGAGTCCAAATATGACGAGAAAGCTGAGGTTTTGGAACAAGCGAATGATGATGAGTTACCAGTTATCTAGAGGGCTCTACACACACTAGTTGCTCTAGAAACAGATGAGTAAAGGGAGAACATCTTTCAAACCCATTGCTCTATTAATGGAAAATTGTGTTAGTGGATTATCGATGGAGAGAGTTGCACCAATGTGGCATCCACGACTTTGATGGAAAAGCTTTAGCTACCCACTTCTAAGTATCTGGAACTATACAAGCTTTAAAAGTTTAGCAAGGGGAGCGATCTTCTGGTAACTAAACAAGCTCGTGTCATTTTCAATTGGTAAAAGTTACTAAGATAATATTCTACATGATGCTATTCCTATGGATGTATTCTATTTATTGTTAGGGAGGCCTTGCTAATTTGATAGGAAAACTGTGCATCCATAAAAACACTTACTCATTCCACAATGATCAGAAATACATCACCCTTACAACTTTAAGCCTAGTCATGATCTACAAAAATCAACCCAGAGTGGGAAACGAAAAAAATTTCTTGAGTGAAATATGAGTTGAGAGGGCCATACACAAGCACAAGACCGATTGCCTTGCTTTTGATTGAGAACAAAAAGAGTGAGATCGAGCGACTTCCACACTTTAAAATGCATGCATTGAAGAAAGAATGTGAAGTATTTCGAAGGATTTACCACTTTGATAACTTTCAAGGAGAAAAATTGAGCATCAAATTGATGGGTTGGGTTGACACTACAGTCGCCAGCAGAAGCTAAGAGTAGCATTGACTATGAATGCAACATTGGAAATGATACCTTATGTCACGTCGTGAGAATGTGTAAGTCCCTCGTCTAATCACCTAAGCTTCTTCCCCCTTCTACCATCTCAATGCTACTCGGCCAGTCTGCATGGCTTCATACTTCAGTTTTTTGCCCCCATCTTTGTGAATTTTAACGATATCACGCATTATTGTGTTTCCATGAAATAATGGTTGGGAAATATAATTAATTTAATTCATTTGTAAACTAAGATCATTATTCTGCTCTTAGATGAACACATATTAGTGTTTTTCTGATCAAAATGTCTCTTTCAACTTTTAGAAACTCTTCTTGACATTGAGCTGTTTCTGAAAGCATCAACGAAGGTTTTTTAGTGCCTTGATATAGTTGTTCTCGAATGTATGAAATCACTTTTGTAAGTCTGATAGAAGATATAATTGCCATTTGAAAACTTGATAACTTTCACCATTAGCTCTAGACATTTGCTTTTAACCAGCCACAAAACCCATTTTCTTTATTGTAGGTCCAAAAAAGAAAAAGGGTTGTTAAAGAGCCAAATACTGTGGCATCGGCGAAGAAGAGGAATTTTTCACTGTTCAATGAAAATTTGATATTCCGACATCACTAACAAATTTATGCGAGTAGAAATTCTGCCATGTCTTCATTATGGTAAGTACCTCTGAAAATCTCGTAAGGATGCCTTTTAAAATTACGGAGTGACACAAAACACTATACGCGCAACATTTCCCTATGGTCAATTCTTCACACCTATGTTGAACATGTCTGAAAATCAGACCTTGATGATTTATCAAGCCAAACATATAACGACCAAGCTGATCTAGGAAAGCCCTCCGGAGTAGCAGCTCACGAGAATTAGGCTTAGGTTTAGTATGAGAATATCCATGAAGATCTATTAGATAAAAAGGAAGAAGAAAGAAAAGTAGAAAAGTTTACTTTTACGGGAGGCGTCAGCCCAATTTAAGTTTCTAACCAAAAATAAATGAAATGGTCCAGAACTTTACTCGATGGATCATTTTTGCCCTATTTAATCCCATCATAAAATAAAGCGGTCTCTCCAATATCTTTGCTGGTAAAGTAGCATTAAAAGCATTAGCTAATGATGGTCTAATCCAATATTTATTCTCACTATTTGGTCTATCTTACTTTTGACTTTCATCTCTCTTTTACGTTTACTCTACCTCTCTGCAGACACATATTTACTCTAACTCTCATCTCTCTAGAATTTTTACTCTATTGCTTGTAGAGCGTGAAAATCAAATCCCACACCTAAAAACTAAATATCACCTCTTCATCCAATTTCCTTACCACTGGCTGAGTACCAAGTGGCCAAGATTCATTCTTGATAAGGTCAAACTACATATCAAGGTCCAATCTCAAAACCCATAATGCCAAATAGGCATCCCATTTAAGGAGCTTTCCCCAAATTATGAATCCAACAGAACTGCTCATTTTAAGGATAAGTCTTTATATCTCGGCTACGGCGGTTGAAGCGGCCTTCAATGCCTGGTGAGTTCGCAGGTCATCTTTTTCAACATTTTATCTCCTTGAAATTCAAACTATGACCCAGTCATTATCCACTTCTCTCTCTCTCTCTCTCTCTCTATCTCTCTTTCTGAAGTACAAGTATTAATTGGGCCAGCTTCTTTCCAGATGCCAAACGGAAAGAATCCCTGTCAGTGATTTCTTTCCCCTTCTGGTCGATCCCCAAAAGCTGTTGTTTGCTTCTTATCCTGAGCATTTTCTCTGAAATTTTAGCAGAAAATGGCAGATCAGATGAGTGAGAGCAATGGAAACCATGGAGTTGTCTTGGAAATGAAAGACAATTCCAACACCAAGGAAGAAATTGAAAGCACTTTCTTCTCTTTTCCCTTCATTCAAAAGGTTACTCGTGTTCTCATCTCCTTCTACTCTTTTTCCCCCTAATCCCTTCCTTCTTGTTTTCCTTTTGTCCTTTTGTTTTCGTCCTTTTCGTATTCACTTGGATGTTCATCATTCTTTTGTTTGATCACGAATTACTCAAAACGTTGCAGTTGATCGCAGAGGTCTTCGGGACATACTTCTTGATATTCGCAGGTTGCGGGTCCGTGGCGGTGAACTTGGACTACGACAAGGTGGTGACGCTCCCGGGGATATCGATAGTATGGGGGTTAGCGGTGATGGTGCTGGCGTACTCCGTCGGACACATCTCCGGCGCCCATTTCAACCCGGCCGTCACCATTGCTTTCGCCACCTGCAAGAGGTTTCCGTGGAAACAGGTGCAACCATATCTCTTCCAAAGTCATAACGCCTAATCTACTTTTGTCTTATCTTCCTGTTTAAGATATGTTATAATTCGTGTCAAATGATGAACGCCAATATTGCTTGTTTGACCTGGCAGTCATCAAAGGCCTGTCTAGAAAGCTTTGCTTAGATCACATGATTCTAAAAAGCCACCGCCGTTGAATGGTTTGCAAAAGTGTCACGGGAAATTTTCCATATGCCAAAACATATTGAATCAATCGCATTTCAGAAGAACTATTCGAATTATTAATTTTTACTTTTGAATGAGCTTGACGGATCCAATCTTTTCCGATCCAAGATTTATCACGATCTCTTATTCATTAATTAATTTGCAATCTCATGTTCTCTATCTAAGTCTTGACTCATTAAAGCATTAATTTAGGCAGTTAACGGAGGATTCTTTTATTAATTTTTCTCTAAGCTAAAACTTCCTCTCGGTTGCATTTTCTTCTTGGCGTGCAGGTGCCTCCATATATATTGGCACAAGTTGTGGGATCAACGCTGGCGAATGGGACACTGCGGTTGCTATTCACTGGCAAGCTGAACCATTTCCTGGGGACTCAACCGGCTGGTTCGGATGTGCAAGCATTCGTGTTTGAGTTCATCATCACTTTTTACCTCATGTTCGTCATCTCTGGCGTTGCCACCGATAATAGAGCAGTGAGTTCTAATTTCTTTCTTTTAATTACTTGCTGATAATTGGGAAAATTTCGATGGAAATTCCTTCACAGAAAAAAAAAATAGTGATCAATCTCTTCAGGAGAAGGCGGGATAAGAAAATCCCATAAAACCGGATGAATTCACAAAGAAATCACATGAAATCCTTGTAGACATGGAAACTAATTAATGTATTTTGTGCATAACACCTAGAGGCCGGAGGGCAGCGGGCCCGCCACCCAACCAACCTTAGGTTCTTTTCCGCTTCTTCTTGAACGACTTCTCCGACGACCCTTTTTGTGTCAATAGGGCCCATTCCAAACTTCTCGACAAGAGCCCTCTCTCTTGACAGGAAAATGGTTGACCCACTTCTGAGTTCTAACAAAGGCTGGTCGTTCGTGTTCCAATGTCATATTTAGATTTCCTAGTTGCCTCAATTCGTGCCATAGAAAAACGCTATATTTCCATCAATTATGCCATGAAATTTGTTACGTAGAATTCATGTCGCCGTCGAGGCTGAACGTGTTAGCGTTTGTCAGAAATCGTCAGCAAAGGGATATGGAGAATCGTGCATATTGAATGCCAGATAGATTATTCATTAGCTTATCACATGCTGCTTGATAAGACTTCTCACCAAACGTTTGGCCCACGATTCTTGCAAAACCGATTTAAATATTCGTTCCAGTCAAATTAGATGATGTTCCGCGTCTTAGTTTTTAAATTACAAAAGGATTTTAAAATATGAACTTCAATTATGTCCAAAACTGATTTATTATGTCCCTTTCAGTAATTATTTAATTTAATTCATGTTTGTTTTTGGTGCAGATAGGGGAGCTCGCTGGCCTTGCTGTTGGTGCAACCGTCTTGCTCAACGTGATGTTTGCAGGGTATTGACCATTTCAATTCCTTATATCTTCATCTTACCCTCATCTCAGGCTGAAAAAGAGATGTTGACCATGATTATTGACTAACATCTTTTGAATAGAAAAATTGTTCATGATTGATTACGTCGTTTAAATAAAGAGCATCATGGGTGAGTTTTATCTTATAAAATATTGCTGGCTCAATTATTATATAAATTTCATGATTTACACCATCAATGGAAAGATCATTATCAACCTCTTCTTAAATTACTCTCCATGTATGTACTTTGACTATTGATACAAAGAGGAAGACATATAAATTATCGATATCATTTTCCTTGTATCATGGGCCGAACTTCTATCACCCCGATAAATCAGGTTGAGCAATGAATTTTCATTTTGCTAAGAAACAAAATAATAATCCGGGCATAAATTAAAGGCGCGTATGATAAAATTTTTACTTTTTTATTTCTTTATTTTTCTATTCCCCGGAATAAGTTTGGAACAGAAATCTATTTGGTAATGCAATTTGATTTTTCTATTTTTGAAACAAATTTCTAATCTATAAATAGATTTGAAGAAAAAATTAAAAGCTAAATTTTTTAATTTTTGAGTAGAAATCAATTTATGTTCCAAAAATTTTGTCATGTGCACCCTAAGTATTTTGATAATCTGTGTTATTTATTATTATTATTTATTATTTATTTTTTTGGTGGTGGTTAGGCCAGTAACGGGAGCATCTATGAATCCGGCAAGGAGCTTGGGTCCGGCGATAGTGTTTCACCACTATGACAAGCTGTGGATCTACATCGTGGCACCAACAACCGGGGCGATTTCCGGGGCATGGATCTACAACCTGATCCGGTTCACCGACAGGCCCATCCGAGAGATCACCAAGTCCGGTTCTTTCCTCCGAAGCACCGCCCGAAATTGCTCTTCTTGAGTCAAACCCTGCCCCATCCTCCCTTCCCTCCTCTTTCTTGACTTTTGCTAATAATGCGTGCATTCATAGTGAAAAGGCTTTTCTTTAGTTCAATTGATGGCTTATTCCCTTCTCTCTGGAGTTGAAATGTTCACGCGTTGTATTTGTAGTTAGGAAATTACTTTTGTAATGATCCAAACGCTGATTCCAACCTACTGAGGTCTACAACCTCGGCCGGTTCGCTGACAGGCTCCTCCAATAAATCACCTGGTCTGGTTCTTTCCTACCAAGTTTCGCCGGATGTCCCTATCCTTGATCTCTCTCTATCTCTCTTTCCCTCTCATATCGAAGTTTTTCTTCTCTTTGTTTCATTTTTCCCTCTTGATTTGTCATCTGTACTTATATGTATGCAATTCTTTTTCCCTTCTTTCGTTTGCTTCGGTTTCTTATAAGAGGGATTTCCTCCTTTTATTTGTGGAATTGAAACGTGAAGAGCTGTCGTGAATGTTGATAAAATGTCTTGTTTCCGTAAGAAATTGTTTCCTTTCTTACTGCTGTAGGAGAGATTTCCCTCGCATGTCGTAGGTGACTCGTGGAAAACTTGAAACTAGCATGAGCAAAGGATGAAAGAGAACCTTTAAAGAAGCATCCCCAATTAGGATTTTCATTTCGAATTGAACCTTTAAAAAAGAACCTACAAAAACCATAATTGATTTAGCATTTTCATTTCAAATTGTATCGGATATCAATTAGGATTCTGATCTTACTTACAAATATGCTTCTTCTTCTTTTCCTACTTTATCGCTCCTTATGTCCGGAAGTTACGCACCACAAAATCCGCCTATCCAAAACGCTAGCACAATCCACCGCCTATAGCTTAGCAAAATCCACCACCACCGCCACAATCAAAAGGTTATCCACCATGATGAAATTAACCACTGCGTTGTTGCTGGCTGCTCCTCCACCCCAAGAAAAATGTTTTAAGTATTGTTGTCTCATGGAAAATTTTAGGATTTTTTTGCAGTAGTATCGGCTACGTTCATATTTATGTATCAATAAGAAATCAGAAGGTTACTTGGAGGAAATTAACCAGAGATGGGAGAAGTAGGCAAGCAAAGCATTTACTCTCTTTTTTAGTATAATTACACAAAAATTCTTAATTCTATCCTACAGATGCTAATTCAGTTCTAAATCTTTCAATTTACTCCTAAATATTTTGACAATTTACTAATATAGTCTTTCCCGTTAATTTTTCCCAAAAATCATGACTGGACACTGGTTGTTATGTGGTATGATCAGCACTAACATGGACACTATTTGTAATTTTAAATTAATTTTTCTTTTTTTTTCTAAATTATTTATATTTTCCATTTTCTTTTCTTTTCTTCTTTACTATGGACCTATGAGGGTGTTGTGGCCCTCTTCTATGGCTGGCGACCTTCGGTGGCCACCATCGTGGCCTCAAACTAGTAGAGGGAAAAATAGAAAATAGAAAATAGAAAGAAAAAAAGAGAAAAAGAGAAAAAAATCTAAAAATTAAAAATTTGCAAAAATTCTCTATGTCAACAATTTTCATTCAAAATTAATTGGAACGACCATATTGACAAATTATTTACAGGTTTAGGATTAAATTAACCAAATTAAAAAGTTTAGAACTAAATTGATATCCGTACAATAGGTTTAAGAAATTTTCGGTAATTTTCCCTGAATTAACTTATGATAGTCAAGCCAAGTAACACGAGTTTATGGTGGAGCAAAACATTTAAACCGGTGTGGGTAGTAATAAAAATATGTTGGTTTGAAAAAAATGGAATGATTAATTTGAGGAGAGGCAATTTTAATGAAGATCTAATAAAAAAAAATAATCCCACATAAATTTCCCTTGTACAGTTAATGTTGAATTGGTTTTCCAAAATCATTGCACAATTGATTTCCTGATATACACGCGGTCTGAAAGCATGGTGAAAGAGAGCTTCGTTCCAACTTTCCGATTCCACACTTGTTCAATTCCTGTGACTAAACAACATTCTATAAGTTTATCATGATATAAACCCGAAATTGTGAAGGGTTGCTCAAATGATAAGCTTGTCCATCCCGGTCGCTCAAGGCTAAACAGATGGGAATTAATCCTGTGCTCAAACTTTCGGACACTGCATTATTATCAAAAGATGGATATTCTTATCTGCCTTCAATTCTTGCATACTTAAAGAAACTCCCAAATAAGATCAAGAGGTACGTGCACAATTTTGTAACGCGGTCATTGATTTATATAGTATTTTAAATTATTATACAAACGTGAGATTAACTTCAAATGTTGTAAAATTTCTTACACATCCATTAGTATTTGACATTAAAAAAAAAAAAAAATAGGAAGGTAACATAGATTATGAATGTTGGAAATAAATAACATGTCTAGAGACATTGGAATATATCATCTTTTAGAATCTTGTGAAATCATTATCAATTATTTTAAAAAGAAAACACGATAAGGTAAATGTGTGCTTAGTTTTTTTTTTTTTTTTTTTTTTTTTTGGTAAAAAAATTTGTGGTTAGTTGACTATAAAATATTTTAATCGGAACCACTAGAGGTTCAGTAGGTGGTTTTAGGTTCATCATTCTAGTGCTACAAATTTGTTCTTTAATTAAGTTTGTGCATGAGCGATAACAATATTTATAACCTACCAATTAAAAAACCAATTGGAAGAAATTTTATTGAGTTGAGAATGGATGAATAAAGCCAAGCTAACCACCCACTGCAGTGGCATTGTTGGCTTGAGCTTTGTGCCTCCCACGAAAGGTGCCAAGTTCGAATCCCAGCGGCGTTACTTGGTGACTTAACCACCGGCGTGAGTGTGGTGGCCAGCTTGCGTCAGCCCCAGGTTCTTCCTGACGGCTGTTGGCTTTTGGGGTTTTCTGGGTCATCAAAAAAATAAATAAATAAAGCCAAGCTAAAAGTCAAGATTCTTAATGCCATAAAAAAAAAAACTCCAATAGAAGGTTTTGATATTTGAAATGTTAAATTTATAACCTACCAATTAAAAAATCGGGTGAAAGAAATTTTCTTGAGTTGAGGATGGATAAATAAGCCAAGCTAAAACCACCGGCCGCGGTGGCTCTGCTGGCAAGTCTTTCCCATCATGGGGGGACCCATTGACCCCTTCTCGGAGGGTGAGGGTTCGACTCGCCACGAAGACGCTTGGCGTCTTACCCGTTCCACGGGGGTGGTGGGTCCTCCCGTGTGGCCCCAGGGTTTACTCCAACCGCCCGCGGCGTAAGGATCTTCCCTAGGTCATCAAAAATAAAAAATAAAGCCAAATTAAAAGTTAAGATTCTTAATATCATAAAAGAACTCAAATAAAAAGTTTTGATATTTGAAATGTTAAATTTATAACCAACCAATTAAAAAACCGGTTTGAAGAAATTTTATTGAGTTGATGATGGATAAATAAAGCCAAGCTAAAAGTCAAGATTCTTAATGCCATAAAAAAAAAAAAAAACTCCAATAGAATGTTTGATATTTGAAATGTTAAATATATAACCTACCAATTAAAAAACCGGTTAGAAGAAATTTTATTGAGTTGAGGATGGATGAATAAAGCTAAGCTAAAAGTCAACATTCTTAATGCCATAAAAGAACTCCAATAGAAGGTTTTGATATTTGAAATGTTAAATTTATAACCAACTAATTAAAAAACCGGTTCGAAGAAATTTTATTGAGTTGAGGATGGATAAATAAAGCCAAGCTAAAAGTCAAGATTCTTAATGCCATAAAAAAACTCCAATAGAAGGTTTTGATATTTGAAATGTTAAATTTATAACCTACCAATTAAAAAATCGGTTAGAAGAAATTTTATTGAGTTGAGGATGGATGAATAAAGCCAAGCTAAAAGTCAAAATTCTTAATGCCATAAAAGAACTCCAATAGAATGTTTTGATATTTGAAATGTTAAATTTATAACATATCAATTAAAAAACCGGCTAGAAGAAATTTTATTGAGTTGATAATGGATGAATAAAGCCAAGTTAAAAGTCAAGATTCTTAATGCCATAAAAAAAAAACTCCAATAGAAGGTTTTGATATTTGAAATATTAAATTTATAAACTACCAATTAAAAAACCAGTTGGAAGAAATTTTATTGAGTTGAGGATTAATGAATAAAGCCAAGCTAAAAGTCAAGATTCTTAATACCATAAAAGAACTCCAATAGAATGTTTTGATATTTGAAATGTACCCGTTGGAAGAAATTTTATTAAGTTGAGGATGGATGAATAAAGCCAAGCTAAAAGTCCTTTACCAAAAAAAGAAAAAAATAAAGCCAAGCTAAAAGTCCTTTACCAAAAAAAGAAAAAAATAAAGCCAAGCTAAAAGTCAAGATTCCTCATGCCATAAAAGAACTTCAATAGAAGGTTTTGATATTTGAAATGTTAAATTTATAACCTACCAATTAAAAAACCGGTTGAAAGAAATTTTATTGAGTTGAGGATGGATGAATAAAGCCAAGCTAAAAGTCAAGATTCTTAATGCCATAAAAGAACTCCAATGGAATGTTTTGATATTTGAAATGTTAAATTTATAACCTATCAATTAAAAAACCGGTTGGAAGAAATTTTATTGAGTTGAGAATGGATGAATAAAGCCAAGCTAAAAGTCAAGATTCTTAATGCCATAAAAAAAAAAATCCAATAGAAGGTTTTGATATTTGAAATGTTAAATTTATAACCTACCAATTAAAAAATTGGTTAGAAGAAATTTTATTGAGTTGAGAATGGATGAATAAAGCCAAGCTAAAAATCAATATTCTTAATGCCATAAAAGAACTCCAATAGAATGTTTTGATATTTGAAATGTTAAATTTATAACATATCAATTAAAAAACCGGTTGGAAGAAATTTTATTGAGTTGAGAATGGATGAATAAAGCCAAGTTAAAAGTCAAGATTCTTAATGCCATAAAAAAACTCCAATAGAAGGTTTTGATATTTGAAATATTAAATTTATAACCTACCAATTAAAAAACCAGTTGGAAGAAATTTTATTGAGTTGAGGATGGATGAATAAAGCCAAGCTAAAAGTCAAGATTCTTAATACCATAAAAGAACTCCAATAGAATGTTTTGATATTTGAAATGTACCAGTTGGAAGAAATTTTATTGAGTTGAGGATGGATGAATAAAGCCAAGCTAAAAGTCCTTTACCAAAAAAAGAAAAAAATAAAGCCAAGCTAAAAGTCAAGATTCCTCATGCCATAAAAGAAATTCAATAGAAGGTTTTGATATTTGAAATGTTAAATTTATAACCTACCAATTAAAAAACCGGTTGAAAGAAATTTTATTGAGTTGAGGATGGATGAATAAAGCCAAGCTAAAAGTCAAGATTCTTAATGCCATAAAAGAACCCCAATGGAATGTTTTGATATTTGAAATGTTAAATTTATAACCTATCAGTTAAAAAACCGGTTGGAAGAAATTTTATTGAGTTGAGAATGGATGAATAAAGCTAAGCTAAAAGTCAACATTCTTAATGCCATAAAAAAAAACAACTCCAATAGAAGGTTTTGATATTTGAAATGTTAAATTTATAACCTACCAATTAAAAAACCGGTTGGAAGAAATTTTATTGAGTTGAGGATAGATGAAGAAAGCCAAGCTCAAAGTCAAGATTCTTAATGTCATAAAAGAACTTCAATAGAATGTTTTGATTTTTGAAATGTACCAGTTGGAAGAAATTTTATTGAGTTGAGGATGGATGAATAAAGCCAAGCTAAAAGTCAAGATTCCTCATGCCATAAAAGAAATTCAATAGAAGGTTTTGATATTTGAAATGTTAAATTTATAACCTACCAATTAAAAAAACTAGTTGAAATAAATTTTATTGAGTTGAGGATGGATAAATAAAGTCAAGCTAAAAGTCAAGATTCTTAATGCTATAAAAGAACTCCAATAGAATATTTTGATATTTGAAATGTTAAATAAGAACTATTGTCACAGAAGACTTGCAAATAAGAGGACCTATAAAAAGACTAGTGGTGCAAGATGCTCTTATATGGATAAGATCAACACAAACGAATGTAAAAGTGAGACTTCTTGGGGTGAACTAAGTCACGTGAATCTTACTTGGTTTATGAAAGCCAGACATCACATGAGAAATGTCTATATTTGCTCAAAAAACAATTTTGAAAAAGTTATAAACTTATTATACTTTGGTTAATTAAGTCATAAATCTTTTATTTTTTACAAATTGAAATCCTAAATATTTTTCGAATTTTGCCAATTAAATCTATCCAATCAATTTTTAGTCAAAAATCGCTGACGTAATTAGTGTTTAGCAAGAGTCGCTGGCCAACTCTTGCGGTCACTAGGCAAGGGCGACAACCAGCGAGGGTCGGCTAGCGACCCTCGCCAGACTTTTTAGAAAAAAAATGGAAAAGAAAGAAAGAAAAATTAAAAATATTTAAAAATCAAATTATTTTTAATATATATAGAAAAAAATTGTCTACATTAGCGCTAGCCATTTTACATGACACCACCATTATTTGCGTCAGCGATTTCAATTCAAATTACCCAAATGAACTCAATTGACAAAATGTAAAAATGTTTATAATTAAATTGGCACAATTAAGAATTTTAGGATTGTATTGGTCAAATGCAAAAAATTTAGGACTTTTTTGTCCAATTTAATCATAAGACTATTCTATGCAATGCATTGAACATAATTAGGTGACTTTGTTGTGTGATCTTATTCTATTCGGCAAATTAATCCAAGCATTCATACTCTCGTCCTTTTATTTGCAGGCCTTTCTCAGCATGGATAGAACTTGAAAGTTAGAAAGGACAAGATCCTCAACATGATTCGGCAGTTGTTTGGGCTTTGAAAAGCCCATGTCAGCAAGGGCCGATGCCGACACATGACGTGATCACATCCATATATTCTGACATCAATTTTCGAACTAATTGTAAAGATCGATGTCGTGCCCGCCTCGTGCTGATTATCGATGGGCTGTCGCCTCAAGTGGCCAACACACCTTTAGAAAAAAAGAAGAGAAATCAAAAGAGGAAAGAAAAAGGTGAACTGAACGTTCTTGATAGCGAAAAAAGAAAGAGGAGTGTTCACACGAAAAGAAAAAGGAAAGAGAGAGAGAGACGGTTCAAAGGAGAATAGGTGGTTTAGATTCGACGGCGAAACTCTGCCGGCATTGGCTGAAATTTTAATATGTTGTTCAAGAGATTAAAATCAACTAGTTTATAACCCTTCTCTAAATTGTTTTCCATAATTAGAATTTCTTACTCTTTTGTTATTGTATCTTTGCGATGACAATATATTGCTGTATTATTGGTGTGTCGAGCCTTTAGCTATGTGACTAGAGATCGGTCCTTTAGTATTTTCCCACATTGGGATATTGTTGGAACATTATGGCCGATTGCTACTGGGATTGATTAGATATTAGCTGGTTGAGTTTTGGGGAATGTATTGATCCTGAATAGGCTAAAACTATAAATCATTGTCGTATTTTCTTAACAATAATTTGTATCTTATTGCGTAATCGATGTCTTATGGAAAGTATGTCAATTTCTAAGTATTTGCATTCATCTCAGTAACTTCAACTTTGCGCATCCAAAATGGTCAACCCGATTCGAGTCAACCTTGCTGACTTGACTCTATTTTGGAATTTGTTTTTTATTTTTATTTTTTTGCTTTATCTTTTTTCTCGGTGGTTGAGAATGCGATTTTTAAGGTTTGACTATGAGCATTCATACCTTGAGCACTCCGGGCGTTGACCGTGCAGTCAGTCAGTACCCCTTGAAAAAAAGAATGGATGAATGAAAACAAAGAAATATGTTTTTGGCGAAATTTCTATGACGAATTCTTTTTTTTTTATCAGAATTTCTCCAGCAAATTCAGCCGATGATTCTACCATTGGATTGAAACTGAAATGAAGGAGTACGATTTAATGGACTTGATTCGATGGCTGTAAAGTCACGGAATGTTCTTGTTTGAACATTATTGATTTGCCTCATTAATTGCACATAGAGAAAAAGGGAAGATTGCCTAAAAAGTCTAAATCTATTGTACTTTTTTCAATTTAGTATTGTTTTGCTAATTAGGTTCATCCAATCAATTTTTTTGGCCTAAAATTGATAACACCGACATCGAGTGTTTTGCATGGAATGACTAACATTGACATGGACTAATAATATTTTAATATTTTAATATTTTTGGAATTTTTGTTAATTTTTCTTTTTTCTTTTTATTTCTTTTTCCCTCCACCAGCCACGACCAGGCCTTGTCGATGGCCGACAGAGGTTGCTAGCCTTAAGTGAGGGCCACCCTCCCTTGCCAACCTTTGGAGAGGGACACCTAGGCCTAGCTTGGAGAGGGCCATCCTCGTTGAATCGAGCTTTCTTGGGTAGCAACCGTTCACTAAATTAGGTGCCAGCGAGGGTTGCCCTATGTTTCAAAACTAACGATTTAAACTTCTAGAGTTTCAAAATAATATATAAGATCATATGTTTTTTTTGTCATCCACAATACTGTCGTAACAAGCCAAATAGAAAAAACTAGCTCGAGGAGCCATGTAAGCACTATCTATGCACATCTCCGATCTTGATCCGCAATAATTCGATAATTCTGGTCCTTAAATGCTAAATTCTCCCAAAATTTAAGCACAATTCAATTCCCCATTGAGAAAACGATGCTTTGCTCATAATGAAAATGTGATTAGGTCAAATTATATTCAAAGCCAGGAGTGTCACTATCGAAACTTTGCAATCTGGCAAAGGCACATGTATTGGGCTATGCACTACGTTCGCTTTTGGTTCACCCTTCTCTCCAATGTGTCCACCATGAGAGTTTGACTCCATTGTAATTTCATCAAGACCTATAAGAATCGATCGGATCATGCAAGAAAAATGCGCAATGCATCCCTTTGCGAGCAACGTAAACTTTGTGCATTCTAGAATATGAGCAGATGAAACAACTTGTGTTTTTTGGGATTGAGGGGCGTCTAGTGATCAAAGGGGAGAAATTACTTGTCAAGATAGAATGAGTTCAACTATCCATCACTATGCTTCTTAAGATTTGACCGTGGCATGCCTCGACAATTGTGGTTTGGATGCTTTAGAAAACTTCCTTGTATTGTGTCTTCTATCCGTTGAAATTTTGATTTTGTTGTTGTTGTTTTTTTTTTTTTTTCACTTTGGAAGTTTCTTACGTTAATGACTTGCTTTTGAAGAGGAAAAATGATACGAATAGTTCCTGAATTTTAACACAATATGGAATATCGTCTTTGGACTTTGAATTTACTCCACGTGGTCCCTAAACTATTTACAAATATTCAATATAGCTTTTTTCAGTTTGCTTAAATGACAAACATATCTGACTTCTACTACATTGACCCAACATTGTCCCGATTCTAGCATCAATCTTGTTTGAATTCCACCCAATTGACTCGACATTAAGTGTGTTTCTAATAGTCACACTGTTCTAGAAACATTTTTAGACTATTGGCCGAGGTGGACATACAAGGGGGACTCAAAACGATTTGACAGATGTGAGCTGGCAAATTTGAGTATTCCTTCTCGAGATAATTTTTAGGGATTAAGCTCTAAGAAACTAAATCTCTCTTTAGCCCAGGTAGAATTAGAAGATTTAAGATATGTTGGCTATCGCTACACTTGGGCTTCTTCTTTTGGTGCCAACCACAAGTTAAGGAAGATTAATATACTTCTTGTTAATCCTAAGTGGAGCCAAGACTTCTCTTTCTCGAAAGCCTCCTTCCTTGCCCCGGGCATCTCCAATCATACTCCTATGGTCGTTAGAGTTTTGGCCCCTTCTCATCAGAGAAAATCTTTTAAGATCTTCAACTTCTTGATGAAGCATCCAACCTTTAGTGCAATTGTTAATCAGGTATGGGAGAACCTGGGTGAGGGAGTCCCCATGTACAAACTAGTTTGCAAACTAAAGATCCTCAAGGGCCACCTCAAGCAACTCAACAAGGAATCTTTCTCTAATATTTCTGCCAAAACAACAGAGGCTAGGAATGCTTTGCAGGTCACCCAAGATGCCTTATAGCAAGACCCGACAAGTCTTGTGCTTGCTGAGCTTAAGAAAAACCAGCTATGGATATTCTCAAATCATAGGATTTAGGAGGAATCCTTCTTTAGACATAAGTCCAGGATTAGATGGCTCAAAGAAGAAGACCGGAACACCAAATTCTTCCACCATTCAGTCAACAAAAGGGTTTTAAGGAATAGAATCCTTTCGATCCTTGATGCCAAGGGTAATCCAATCACTGATCCAGGCTTGGTGCGGCAGCGTTTCGTCAACCACTTCCAGGACCTTCTTGCGCCGTGGGAGTTGCCAAGGTGGCCTGCTGTCTAGGAGATTCAGGCGGTGATCCAACATGCCCTCAATGACGAACAGGTCAGATCTCTATCTCATCATGTATTTGATTTAGAGATACAGGATACCATCTTCTCTCTAGCTCGCGATAAGGCTCTCGGGTTGGATAGCTTTAATGCCGAATTCTTCAAGCTTAATTGGGAGACGGTTGGACCATCGGTGCTTTCTGTGGTCAAGGACTTCTTTGTCACTAGGAGGTTACTACGTGAGATTAATAACACCATTTTAGTCTTAGTTCCAAAAGTTCCCAATGCTTCTACGGTCTCTGATTATAGACCTATTGCTTGTTGTAATACAATTTATAAATGCATTACCAAGCTCTTGGCTAATCATCTAGCTGTTGTGCTTCAAGCTTTACTCAGTCCACCCCAAAATGCCCTTGTTAAGGCTCAACGGATCAGGGATAACATCCTCCTCACCCAAGAGCTATTTAGTGGCTTCCACCATGATACATACTCACCTAATTGTGCTGTCAAAGTGGATTTTCAGAAAGCTTATGATACTCTTGACTAGGACTTCTTAGAGCTTACCCTCCGTGCCTTCAGGTTTTCTGATCACTTGATCAAGCTCATCATGGTTTGTGTTCGCACACCTAAGTTTTCCATCTTTGTAAATGGGGAGCTACATGGTTTCTTTCCGAGTGGTCGCGGACTTTGCCAAGGAGACCCTTTGTCGCCTTACCTATTCACTTTGGCTATGGAGATTTTTTCCGAGATCCATTTCCTTCAATCCAGGCAACTAGGTTTCAAATTTTTCTGGAGATGTAAAACAACGTGTTTATCACACTTATTCTTTGCAGATGATGTTTTCCTCTTCTGTGAAGCAAACTTGGCCTCGGTTTCCCTCCTCAAGGAAGGCCTTGGAACCTTTTCTAATTGGAATGGGCTGAGACCCAATATAAACAAAAGTGAAGTTTTCCTTGCTGGAGGGACGGAGTTTATTTGGTCCCAAATACTCCATACTTTTGGTTTCCAAGAAGGGA
Organism: Eucalyptus sideroxylon x Eucalyptus melliodora; assembly: GCA_016097485.1. Classification (NCBI taxonomy): domain Eukaryota; kingdom Viridiplantae; phylum Streptophyta; class Magnoliopsida; order Myrtales; family Myrtaceae; genus Eucalyptus; species Eucalyptus sideroxylon x Eucalyptus melliodora. The sequence continues at coordinate 43,684,591 of CM027828.1, read as the reverse complement.
AGCTATCGGTTTGTTATTTGGGGGTTCCCATTATCACCACTAGACTTGGTAAAGCTGATTGTATTTCTCTTGTCAACCGCATAACTACGAGGGTGCAATCATGGGCTCAGCGCTTTCTATCCTTTGATGGCCTTATAAAATCTATCCTCCACGCAATACAGGCTTTTTGGGCTACTATTTTTATGACACCTAGAGTTGCGTTGGATCGCATCGAGCAAATTCTAAGATAATTTCTTTGGAAAGGCTCGAGCCTAGGAAGAGGAGGTGCGAAAGTCTACTAGAATGATGTATGCCTTCCGAAAGAAGAAGGGGGACTTGGCATACGCAAGCTGCATGATTGCAACATGACATCCATGCTCATGCACATTTGGATCCTCTTTACCGACAAGGGATCCTTGTGGTGTAAGTGGATTCATTCTAATTTCTTGAAGAGGAAAAATTTATGGGTTGCTAACAAGCCGTCTGTTTGTTCTTGGGCCTAGAAGAAGATACTCCATCTTAGGAGAGAGTTTCGCCAGTCCTCTCAATGGAATATTGGGGATGGATGCTCCGTGTCTCTTTGGTTTGATCACTGGCATCCTAGAGGCCCCCTTAATCTGTTGTTCTCGTACACTTACATTTATCAGTTAGGTCTATCCAAGATGGCTTTGGTTGTGGACCTGTTCTCTGCTAAGGGCCAGGAGGTTAAGGCCATTTTGGAGTTGTGGGAGTTTCCCCTTCCCGTCTTTTCTTAGCATTTGGATCGTTTCCATTGGATCGAGAGTTTCTCAAGCACCTTCTCAATAGCCTCTGCGTGGGAAACCATTCGGCCAAAGGGAACCTTGGCTCCTTGGACCTCGTTTATTTGGAGCAACTCGCTCACACTGCGGTATCAATTCAACCTATAGCTTATTGTTAAGAACCAACTTCCTACCCAAGTTCTTTTACATTCCTATGGGAGGATTGATGATGTCTCGTGTGCTTTTTGTAATTTTAGGTCGGATTCTACCGATCACTTATATTTTGGATGTCGCACTACCGCCGCCCTTGTGTCCTTTTGGGCTGCTAGGTGCAACCTTCCTTAGCGGAACAGTACTTGGCAGGACAATCTCCAGTGGGCCTTGAAGTTTCTCTTTGGCAATGAGTTCTATCGTTGCATTGCTCGCTTCTCCTTTGGAGCCCTTTGCCATGTGATCTGGAAAACGCGAAATAGCATCCTTTTTCGGGAACAAGTTTTGTCTATTCCGGCCTTCAAGAACCACCTCGTTAAAGTCATCAAGGACAAAGCCTTGACTTTCACTAACATTGCGAACACTTCAAGAAAATAGGAGGATTCAATGCAGTTGGGGATTTGACTCGGCCATTTTCTCTCCTGTGGTATCCGATATTGCCCTGTAAGTTTGGGTTGTTGGTGTTGCGGATGCCTTCACCGGTTCTTGGTTTCTTGTATAGCGGTATGTTGGCTGCTTGTTTGGCTAGTTGGCTACTTGTTGCTACTGCTCAGCTAGTTGGTCTGGATGAAGCTAGGGGCTGCATCTGATTTTGTCGCAGCTAGTTGGTTTCGTTGAAGCTAGGGATTACATTAGGTTCTTCGCAAGTTGTTGTGGCTTGCTGAGAGGTTCACTACTACCTGCTATCTTTTGAAGCCGCTAGTTCGTTGTTTGTTGCTGCTTAGCTATTGCGGATACACCAAGTTTAGGAGAACTCCTTTTCCTTAGTTGGTGGCCATTGTTTTGGCTGATTTGTTGCTGTTGTTTTGGTTGTTTAGTTACTACTCTTTCGCTGTTTGTGGTTCCCTTTCTCGACACCCTTCCACTCGTTTTGACTTGTTTTGTCGTCATGAGTGCAAGTTTTTTGGTGCCGAGTCTTTACTATATAGCTGTATAGCTTTTGGATAAAGTCAATATATCTCTTACCTTTACCAAAAAAAAAAAAAAAAACTAAATCTCTCTTCATCTCGACACAGACGGCTGCATTTCGCTAGGTCAAGAAAAAGGTGAACTTAGGATGATGCAAGAAAAAAATACCTCAGCGCACACAACAAAACAAAAACAAGTACAAATGACAAATAGAACTTCATTACCCCCAACTCTCTTCATCGACTTCACTAATGCTTTAGAATATTTGCAATATGAATGGGACATATCGACACTCTCGAAAATTGGACCAAACCGGTCAGTCCAGGTGGCTCCTAGTTTGGGCAATACGTTTTGCATACCCTAGTCTTAACAAAGAGCGTAGGGAATCTATCCACCTACAAAGAGAAGAAAATTCATGATTTAAGGAACAATCTTTGAATATAGTGCAGTGTCATAATCTCCTATCTTATTAGGATCAACTATAAGACTTTTGACTTAAAGAAAAGAAAATGGTGCTGGTGGCTCTTCTTGTCCACATTGCCAATTGACCAAATCGTGTCCACACACCCTTAGAAAATCTAATCTAAAAGTTTAAACCGATAGGTAGAGCATTTGCGACATCTAATCAAGCAACATGGAATAATATTTAATACAAGCATCTTGATATTTCAACTCCTTTGGGTTGAGGTTTTAACATCCAAAGTTCCATATTGGATATGAAAAGCTTATGATGTTATTCAAAAATGACAGCCTAGTCAAAATTCCATCTCTTTAGCTATATCTTTTCAAGACTTGATATGTGAAATGATTCAAATAATTACATATGATAACAGAGCAACTTTCTTCTAGTAAAGACGTGTGATTTGGTGATGGCAGACTCTGAATGGATGTGACGAGGACAAGAAAGGAGGGGGAAACAACGCTCTCAAATTCACATTAGTTGCACCATCACTCCCTCTATCTCTCATGTTGACCGAGTGAACACTCTTTTATTTTTCAACTATGTTATCTAAGTTCAATAAAATTATCATGCCTTGGATTGCAAATCCAACCTTATACCCTGGTTTATCCTAGCTTATTCGATTTAAGGCATATCCCCAAGCACTATATAGGCGAACTTATGTCCCACTGCCTTAAGGGCATCTTTGATGTGGAGGAGCAAACCAAATCAAATGGTCTACATCTATATTCGTCTTCATTTGTTCAAACCAAACCCCATTCTATCACATGACATAATTAAATAGAATTTGCTTTGATCGGGATTGCTACATTTTACGTCTTATATTAATGCAAATTTGACTTTTGGCTCTTACCTAGGGACTCCGTATGATAGTCATAAAGTAGATCTTTGCATCAAGTACATGTGTACTCATTATTTGCTTGCGCGTGCCACACAAGGGTCAACCCAAGCTACGCACATCGCAGCCTTATAAAAAATCTCAAATTAGTATATCTGTAATAAATTTAATTTAAATTAATATTTTAACCATAAAAAATCTCAAATTTAAATACTTGTGACAAATTTGTAATATGTTAGTTTCCATTAAATTTTTACCATCAAATTACTAAATTAGATAACATGTGACAATTGACGGGTTTATTAATTTGGTGTTTTACCATCTCTTTATCACATGTGTACTAGTTTGTGGTTTTTTTTATAATATTAATCTAATTTAATGGAAATTAACAGAGGTTAAGTTTGTTTCAAATGTATCAGTTTGGTGTTTTTTATAGTCAAAAAATTAATGTAGGGTAAATTTATCTGAGGTATACCAGTTTGGGGTTTTTCATTATATGAACCCAAATAATTAAGTCATAAACCAAATGATAATCTAGTCTTAAACATTCCAATTTCTTCATCGTAGATCTAAACCTCTACACAAATATTCCAAGATGGTTCTCCTGGCCAATCGTCGTAGGAAATTAATGAAGTAGCATCTAGTTATCGCTAGCGGTTTTACATGGCATACTAATACAAGCAACTCTACTCGAAAGAACATCCTATATGGATCGCCACCTTAGCTATTTCCAATTGAAATTGGCCAAAAAGGATTTTATTGGAACTTCACACAAAAATTTAGGACCACATATGCAAAATTGAAAGTTTATAATTGAATTGGTATTCTGTATAATAAGTTCATAATCCAATTGGAATTTTCATACTTTATGTTAGGAGGAATTTAGTATGAGATTTCGCTTGCTTACCCTATTACTCTCGGTGTCTATCAATATCTAAAAGCAGTACAAGTATGTTTGGCTGAATCTAATTTGGTTGTCCATATCGAAATCCATAAGTATGGCTGAATGTCTACATCCTTGCAATTTATCCTATTCTTTATTTCAATGACAATTCACTGACTCCAATGAACTTCACGGGAAAAATAAAAGAAAATTCAGCTTAGGACAATAATTTAGCTTGCATTTAATGCTTGGAATGGCACTTTCTCTCTCTTCCATTGCATTTCTCTCCCTTTCTTTCCCCGAGGCCGCCCCCCCCCCCCCCGTCCTATCTCTCCCTCACGCCATCTCTCTTTCCCTCTTTCTCTCCCTCTGGGTTGCCGCCCCACCACCGCCGTCCCCACGCCATCACTGTCGCCTTTTGTCTCACTACCCGTCATCTCACACCATGCCTTTACCTTCGCCGTGAGCTTAAGCCATCTGTCTTCCAATTCCATTTGTGTCCTGATGTTGTAAATGAACTTCCTAACCCTTAGCTAGGGTGTTGTATTACATTGGTAGAGTGGGTCATGTTCTTGATCACCTGTGAGATTATGTATATTTTGTTGTTTAAACTATTATTGCTTGGTTATGTGAGATTTCTATGTTTTGCTTGTGTGAAAATTTTGTATGTTTTGCTCATATGTTTTAAATCACACTTCAAGCCATGAATGGGTCTCATTGGTTTGGATTGGCTTCGAGGCGTGCTAAGACAAACCTCACTTGGCAAGTCAGTATTGAGGCGTACTGATCCAAGACCTTGCTTGGTGTAGCTCGATGCCTTGACCACTCGATTCGGGACATGAACGTTGTGTCATGCCTAGCATAATGTATGGTTTCAAAAAGGTAAAGCATATTATACACTTAGCATGATTAACACCCTCAGGCCTTGTTTATATCGGCTAATGAATTAAAAATAAGAAGCTGGATTGTGTTGTTTGTTTGTATCATCACGTGAGGGAATAATTCTAGCCGTCACCCTTAGATTATGGGCATTGCCTAATTAAGTTCGAACGCCTAACAAACTCGTTGTTGGAGGATCATTGTCACCCTTAGATTAGGAGATGTTGCCCGATTAAGTTTGAATGCTTGACGGACTCGTTGTCGGAGGATCACCGTCACCCTTGGATTATGGGACATTTCCCGATTAAGTTCGAATGCCCGACAAATTCATTGTCGGAGGATCGCCGTTATCTTTGGATTAAAGGACGTTGCCGATTATGTTCAAAAGAACCAATGAATTTCGGTTGATTAATAAATAAGTCCCGTATACTTGACCTTATATTATTTACATGCATATGTTATTTGCTATTGTCTCGACCTTAAAAGTCATGCACATATTTTATATGTTATTATTTGTCTCACGCATGTTTGATATGGCATTTTTTGAGATGTGTGGAACACATGCGAGACACGTGCATAATTAATTGTCATTTTTAGTGATATGGAACGCATGTGCATACTATAATTGTTGTTATTTGTGACGTGAGAGGTACATGGATGTTTTGAAACTTGTTATTTGAGTCTCGAAAGCCATGGTAATATTTTAGAAGCTAATATTTGACACATGAGAATATTATTGCCTATTAATTGCACTATATGTGGCATGTGTGAATTTTGTTAAAATTATTAGGACTTGAGGAATTTGTGTATGTTGTTAAAGTTATTAATTGGCATATTTAGATATCTCATAGATTCATGATAGGACGGATGTCTAGGTAGAGGAAAAGTTTCCTTCATGTTCATAGTTAAGACAAAACAAAGATTTTGTTATTGATTTGCCATCGATATATTGATGCGGTAATGTTCACCTGCTTATTCGACAACGAGGCATCCTCCTATCCAAGGACTAGTAAGTTTGCTTATTGAGTTGACTCACTCCATTGTTTTTTTCAAGATTGTAGGCATGGAGGTCTTACATTAGTTCTCGCGTTGCAATCTTGCTGGAGGAGCTAAGATTTACCATGATCTTTTTGAGCGTAGGACATGTGATGGTTGTAAATTCATTCCCCCAAAATAGAAGGGCTTAAAAAAATAAGTGATGTTATATAAATAGTTGTGCATTTACAAGTGGTCATTTTCCTAGCCTATTGTTGTAGTATGGGTATTTATTGTGCAACTGCTTCCGTATGCTCTTAATAGAAAGATAAAAAGAATCGGGATGATGACACGACTAGGATGTCACAAAAATAACCCTCACCACTCATGACCCTTGAGATGGAGTTGGAGTCGTTACAATTAGGGTTAGCTTTAGTATGAGAATATCCATAAAGATCTATTAGATAAAAAAGAAGAAAAAAGAAAAGAAGAAAAATTCACTTTCACGAGAGACATAAGCCCAATTTAAGTTTACAAACAAAAATAAATGAAATGGTCCAAAACTTTCCTCAATGGATCTTTTTTGCCCTATTTGGTCCCATCATAGAACAAAGCAGTCTCTCCAATATCTTTGTTAGTAAAAGAGCATTAAAAGCATTAACTAATTATGGCACAATCCAATATTTATTCTCAATCTTTGGTTTGTCATACTCTAACTATCATCTATCTCTTAGACTCTTACTCTAATGCTTTGTAGACATACCTCCACTTTTACTCTCATCTCTCTCAAATCTTTACTTTATCATTCTAGAGCATGAAATTAAACCACACGCTTGAAAACTAAGGCCCTATTTGGCAATGCTCCTAGGAACAACTGATTATATTATTTTGTTTCCCAAAACAAAAAATGACATAAATTCGTTTGATAAATTTTTTTTCTTCAAAGCAAAAATCCATTTTTTTTCCTCAAAGCAAAAATCCATTTTTTGTTCATGAGAATAGTAGAATCAACAAGTAGAAAAAACTAGTTTCTTGTTCCCAAAAACAATTTTAGAATTAAAACCAACCTTTTCTTTTCTTTTTTCTCTTTTTTCCCCCTTCTTTTCTCATTCTCTCTTCTTCTTCCTCCACCGGCCATTGCTGCCACCGCAGACAATCATCGATGACCTCCTGGGTGAGATCTAGTGAGCAACCACAAAGAAGGAGAATAAAGAAGAGAAAAGGAAAAAGGAAAAAGAAAAATAAGAAAAATATAATAAAAGTATTTAAAAATTAAAAGAAAATTTTTTTAAAAATCCTACCAAACGCATTTCTATTCCGCGAAGAGAATTTTTGGACAGTTACCAAGCATCTTCAAAAACTCAGAAATTTTTTCCAAGAACATAATTTAAAAAAAAAACAATTTATGATCAAAAATTATTTTCGAAAACAAAATGATTACTAAAACACGTCATAAATATCTCTTCTCCATCCAATTTCATTGCCACTGGCCACATACCTAGTGGGCAAGATGTTAATGATAAGGTCAGAACCCATAATGCCAAAGAGGCATCCCATTATGTGCCAAAAAAAAAAAAGAGAGAGAAAAAAGAAAAGAAAAGAAGAGGCATCCTATTAAGGAACTTTCCTTAAATTATAAATCCAATAGGCATGCTCATCTTAAGGATGCGTCTTTTGGAAGCTTAGGTCCTTGTCCCTCTCTATATCTCAGCAACGGTTGTTGAAGTTGCCTTCAATGCTTGGTCGGTTCACAGGTCATCTTTTTTCATTGGAAGTGTCTTTTATTTCCAAGACAAATCCATGTTTTCCATTGCTTCCACTTATCTAATCCGCCATTTTCTACTAATATTTCAGAGAAAATGCCTAGGATAAGAAGCAAACAAATTTTCAAGCTTGACAAGAAGGGAAAAGAAATCACCATGGGTTTGCTCCGTTTTACATTTGGAAATAAGCAGGCCCCATTTATACTTATATTTGAGAGAGAGAGAAGTGGATAATGACTGGGTAATAGTTTGAATTTCAAGGAGATAACACCAAGGAAGAAATTAAAAACACTTTCTTCTCTTTTCCTTCATTCAAAAGTTTACTTGTGTGATTAAGTTTGGATGCCAGACGGACTCGTTTTTCAGAGAATCACTGTCACCCTTGGATTAGAGGATGTTACCCGATTAAGTTCGGATGCCCGACAAACTCGTTGTTAGAGGATCGCCGTCGCCTTTGTATTAGGGGACGTTACCCAAATAGATTCAGATGCCCGACGGATTCATTGTCAGAGGATCGCCATCATCCTTGGATTAAGAGATGTTGCTCGATTAAGTTTGGAAGAACCAATGAATTTCAATTGATTAATAAATGAATAATGTATGCTTGATCTTATATCATTCATGTGCATGTATTATTTGCCCTTGTCTTGACCTTGAAAGTCACGCACATATTTTAGATGCTATTATTTGTCTCATCCATGTATTATTTGCCTTTGTCTCGACCTTGAAAGTCACGCACATATCTTATATGCTATTATTTGTCTCGTGCATGTTTGATATGGCATTATTTGAGACGTGTGAGAGACATGGGAGACACGTGCATTACATAATTGTCATTTTTAGTGATATGAAAGGCACGTGCATGTTATAATTGTTCTTATTTATGACGTGAGAGGCACATGGATGTTTTAAAAGTCATTATTCGAGTCTCAAAGGCCATGGTAGTATTTTAGAAGCTAGTATTTGACAATGAGAATATTATTGGCTTTAATTGCACTATACGTGGCATGTGTGAATTTTTATGCAATTATTAGGACTCGAGGAACTAATGTACGTTGTTAAAGTTATTAATTTTTATGAGTATGAGATATCTCGTAAATTCCTGATAGGATGGATGTTTATGTAGAGGAAGAGTTTCCTTCATGTTCATAGTTAAGGCAACGCAAAGGTTTTGTTATTGATTTGCTATCAACATATTGGTGCAGTTATGTTCACGTGCTTGTTCGACAGCAAGGCATCCTCCTATCTAAGGACTAGTAAGTTTACTTATTGAGTCCATGACTCACTCTGTTGTTTTTGTCAGAATTGTAGGCATGGATATATTACACTAATTCTAGAGTTGCAGTCTCACTAGAAGAGGTAAGATTTATCCTGGCCATTTTGAGCATAGGACATGTGGTGGTTATAATCCATTGGCCCGCGATAAAAAGGGCTTGTGAATATAATTGATGTAATATAAGTAGTTGTGTGTTTGCAAGTGGTTGTTTTCTTAGCCGATTGTTGTTGCATGGGTATTTATTATGTAACCGCTTCTGTATGCTCTTAATGGAAGGATAAAAAGAATCAAGATGACAACGCGCCTGAGACGTCGCGAAAATAACTCTCGCTACTTGTGACCCTGAAGATGGAGTTGCAATCATTACAAATAGGGTTAGCTTTAGTATAAGAATATCCATAAAGATCTATTAGATTAAAAAAAAAAAAAAAAAAGAAGAAGAAAATTTTACTTTTAGGAAAGAAATAAGCCCAATTTAAGTTTACAACAAAAAATAAATGAAATGGTCCAAAACTTTATCTATTTTCCCCTATTTAGTCCCATCACACATAAAAACAGTCCCTCCAATATCTTTGCTAGTAAAAAAGCATTAAAAGCATCAGATAATTATGGCCCAATATTTATTCTTATTATTTGGTCTATCATACTCTAACTATCGTCTCTCTCTTAGACTTTTAATCTAACACTTTGCAGACACCTCTACTTTTACTCTCATCTCTCTTAAATCTTTACTCTATCTCTTGTAGAACATGAAATCGAACCCCGCGCCTGAAAAACTAAATATCCCCTCTCCATCCAATTTCCTTGCCACTGGCCGCAAACCTAGTGGGCAAGATGTCAATAATAAGGTCATACAACATATCAAGATCCAAGCTCATAACCCATAATGCCAAATACGCATCCCATTTGAGGAACTTTCCCTAGATTATAAATCCAACAAGCCTGCTCATTTTAAGGGTGTGTCTTATTGAAGCTTAGGTGCTTGTCCCTCTCTATATCTCCGCACCGGTGGTTGAAGCGGCCATCAATGCCTGGTCGATTCACATCTCCTTGAAATTTCCAAACTATTACCCAGTCATTATCCACCGTCATCTTTTTCAACTTTTATCTCCTTGAAATTTCCAAACTATTACCCAGTCATTATCCACCTCTCTCTCTCTCTCGCTCTCTCTCTCTCTCTCTCTCTCAAGTACAGCATAAATGGGGCCTGCTTATTTCCAAATGCAAAACGAAGCGAAGCCATATCGGTGATTTTTTTTCCCTTCTTGTCAATCTTGAAAAGCTGTTGTTTGCTTCTTATCCTGGGCATTTTCTCTGAAATATCAGCAGAAAATGGCAGATCAGACGAGTGGGAGCAATGGGAACCATGGAGTTGTCTTGGAAATGAAAGACACTTCCAACGCCAAGGAAGAAATTAGAAGCACTTTCTTCTCTTTTCCCTTCATTCAAAAGGTTACTTGGGTTCTCATCTCCATCTACTCTTTTTTTCCCCCAATCCCTTCCTTCTTATTTTCCTTTTGCCCTTTTCGTATTCACCTGGATGTTCATCAATCTTTTGTTTGATCGCTTATTTCTCAAAACGTTGCAGTTGATCGCAGAGGTCTTTGGGACTTACTTCTTGATATTCGCGGGTTGTGGGTCTGTGGCGGTGGACTTGGACTACGACAAGGTGGTGACGCTCCCGGGGATATCGATGGTGTGGGGCTTAGCAGTAATGGTGCTGGTGTACTCAGTCGGACACATCTCCGGCGCCCATTTCAACCCAGCCGTCACCATTGCTTTCGCCACCTGCAAGAGGTTTCCGTGGAAACAGGTGCAACCATATCTCTTCCAAAGTCATAACGCCTGCTTCCTATTTAATATATGTTTTAATCCGTGTCAAATGCTGAACGCCAGTGACCTGGCTGTCATTAAAGGCCTGTCTAGAAAGCTTTGTTTAGATCACATGATTCTAACAAGCCACCGCTTTTAGAGGCCATTAGTTACTGGTTAGGTGTATCTTTTAGCTAGCCATCGAATGGTTTTTTTTTTTTTGCCATTGAATGGTTTGCAAGAGCATAACGGAAATTTACATATACCGGGACATATTGAATCAATCGCATTCTAGAAGAATGTTCAAATTATTAGTGTCCACTTTTGAATGAACTCGACTGATCCAATCTTTTCCGATCCAAGATTTATCATGATCTGTTATTCATTAATTCATTTTCAATCTCATGTTCTCTATCTAAGTCTTGACTCACGAAAGCATTAATTTAGGCAATTAATGGAGGGCCCTTTTATTAATTTTTCGCTAAGCTAAAACTTCCTCTCTGTTGCATCTTCTTCTTGGCGTGCAGGTGCCTCCATATATATTGGCACAAGTTTTGGGATCAACGTTGGCGAACGGGACACTGCGGATGCTATTCACCGGCAAGCTGAACCATTTCCTTGGGACTCAACCGGCCGGTTCGGATGGGCAAGCATTTGTCTTTGAGTTCATCATCACTTTTTACCTCATGTTCATCATTTCCGGCGTTGCCACCGATAATAGAGCAGTAAGTTCCAACTTCTTTCTTTTAATTACTTGCTGATAATTGAGGAAATTTTAATGGAAATTCGTCTACAAAAATAATAATTAATGATCAATCTCTTCAAGAGGAGGCGGGATAAGAAAATCTCAAAAATCGCACGAGATCACAAAGAAATCTCGTGAAATTCTTATAGACATGAAAAATAATTAACGTGTTTTGTGCATATTACCTAGAGGCCGGAGGGCAGCGGCCCCGCCACCCAACCAACTTAAGGTTCTTTCCTGCTTCTTCTTGAACGACTTCTCCGACAACCCTTTTTGTGTCGATACGGCTCGATCCTAAATTCTTGACAAGAGAGCTCTCTCTCTTGACAAGAAAACGGTGGACCCACTTCTAAGTTCTGACGAAGGCTGGTCGTTCGTGTTCTAATATCATATCATTTCCTAGTTGCATCGAATCATGTTATAGAAAAACGCTATATTTCCATTAATTGCACCATAAAATTTCTCATGTTGAATTCATGTCGCCATTAAGGTTGGAACGTGTTAGTTTGTGTTAGTAATCGTCACCAAAGGATAGGGAGAATCGTACAATATTTAATGCTAGATATATTTATTATTAGTTTATCACGGGAAAAGTATTAAAAAAAAGTTTTAAACCTTTTGCATTTATACTAATTTAGTCCTAAACTTTTTTTGGTGCCAATTAGGTTCTAAACCTTTTAATGTTGTACCAATTTAGTCATTTCCGACTAATTTTGGCTGGGTTTTGCTGACTAGATGCCGGTTGGTTGACATGGCCTGGCCAGGCGGACATAAATAATTTTTAATAATATTTTAATATTTTATTTTTTATTTTTTTTATATGTTTATATTTATTTTTAATTTTTATTTTTCATTCTCCTCCTTTTTCCTCCAACCGATCGCTAAGGTCCAGCAACTAGCTAGAGGAAGAAGAGGAGAAGAAATAAAGAAATAAAATAAAATAAAATAATTCTAAAATATAAAATATTATTAAAAGTTGTCCACGTCATAGGCCGATCAAACCACGTCAATCGGCCAACATCCAATCAACAAAATCCAGCCAAAATTGGCCAAAAATGACTAAATTGGTACAACATAAAAATGTTTAGGACTTAATTGACACCAAAAAAAGGTTTATAACTAAATTGACACAAATACAAAAGGTTTAGGACTTTTTTAACACTTTTCCTAGTTAATCACATGCTAGTTGATAGGACTTCTCGCCAAACATTTGGCCTACAATTCTTCCAAAACCGATTTAAATATCTGTTCCAGTCAAATTAGATGATATTCCGCATCTTGGTTTTTAAATTGCAAAAGGATTTTAATATACAAACTTCAATTATCATATTTTATATGTACCTTTCGGTGATTAGTAAATTTAATTCGGTGCAGATAGGGGAGCTCGCCGGCCTCGCTGTTGGTGCAACCGTTTTGCTCAACGTGATGTTTGCAGGGTATTGACCATTTCAATTCTTTATATCTTCATCTTCATCTCAGGCTGAAAAATAAATGTTGACCATGATTATTGACTAACATCCTTTGCATAGAAAAATTGTACATGATTGATTACGTCGTTTAAATAAAGAGCATCATGGGTGAGTTTTATCTTATAAGATATTGCTGGCTCAAGTATTATATAAATTTCATGATCTACACCATTAACGGAAAGATCATTATCAACCTCAAATTACACTCTTCTTTGACTATCGATACAAAGAGAAGGTCATATAAATTATCGATATCATTTTCCTCGCATCTCGGACCGAACTTCTATCACCCCGAGAAATCAGGTTGAGCAACGAATTTTCATTTTGCTGAGAAACAAAATATTAATCCGGGCAGAAATTAAGTATTTCGTGATGATAATCTGTGTTATTATTATTTTATTTTTTTTGGTGGTGGTTAGGCCAGTAACGGGAGCATCTATGAATCCGGCAAGGAGCTTGGGTCCGGCGATAGTGTTTCACCATTACGATAAGCTGTGGATCTACATCGTGGCACCAACTGTCGGGGCGATTGCCGGGGCGTGGATCTACAACCTGATCCGATTCACCGACAAGCCCATCCGAGAGATCACCAAGTCCGGCTCTTTCCTCCGGAGCTCCGCCCGAAATTGTTCTTCTTGAGTCAAACTCATTCCAACCCGCGGTCAAACTTGCTCTTCTTTTTTGTGTTCTCTTTCGATTTTTGCTCATGATGGGTGCATTCGTAGTGAGAAGGGTTAGTTTTCTTTACTTTAATCGATGGATTATTCCCTTCTCTCTGCAGTTGAAATGTTGACAGTTGTAATTGTATTTTGGAAATTACGTTTCTAATCATCCAAACGCTAATTCCAACCTACTGAATTCTACAACCTCAGCCGGTTTGCCGACAGGGCCCTTGGAGAAATCGCCCGGTCCGGTTCTTTCCTCCCGAGTTCCGCCGGAAGTCCCTATCCTTGATCTCTCTGTCTTTCCCTCTCATATGGAAGTTGTTCTTCTCTTTGTTTCATTTTTTCCTCTTGATTTGGTCATGTGTACTTAAGTATACAGTTTTTTGGCCGGATGTGTACCGTCACGCTTTCCCTTCTTTCGGCTGTTTTGGTTTCTTGTAAGAGGGGTTTCCTACTTTTATTTGTGGAATTGAAACGTGAAGATCTGTCGTGAATGTTGATAAAATTGCTTGTTTCCGTAAGAAATTGTTTCCTTTCTTGCTGCTGTAGGAGTGATTTCCCTCGCATGTCGTAGGTGACTCGTGGAAAACTTGAACTAGCATGAGCAAAGGATGAAAGAGAACCTTTAAAGAAGCATTCCCAATTAGGATTTAGAACCTACAAAAACCATAATCGATTTAGCATTTTCGTTTCAAATTGTATTGGACATCAGTTAGGATTCTAATCTTACTTACACACCACAAAATCCGTCTATCCAAAATGCTAGCACAATCCACCACCTATAGCTTAGCCGGCCGCCGCTGCCACCCACGATTGACATGTCAAGTGGATCCACCACACTGCTGCCCCGAGGCGAGAAATATTTTTAACATTGGCATCTCATGGGGTAAATTTTGAGGATTTTTTGTGGTACTATAGTATCGGCAATGTTCACATTTATGTATCAATTAGAAATCAAAAAGGCTACTTGGAGGAAATTAACCAGTGATGGGAGAGAGCATTGCCCTTTTCGTAGGCGAACAATGCGTTTGCTCTCTTTTTTAGTATAATTACAAAAAAAGTTCTTAATTCCATCGTACGAATGCTAATTCAATTCTAACCTTTTAATTTATTCATAAATATTTTGACAATTTACTAATACAGTCTTCCCTGTTAATTTTGGCCAAAAATCGTGGCATGGATGTTAGCTATTCTGTGATACAACCAGCACTGACCTAGACACTTTTTTGCAATTTTTAAATAATTTTGCTTAATTTTTTATAAATAATTTATATTTTCCATTTTTCTTTTCTTTTCTTTTCTTCTTTACTATGGACCTGCGAGGGCGTTATGGCCCTCGCCTATGGCCGGCAACCTTCATGGCCACCATCGAGGCCTTGAACTAGTAGAGGGAAAAAAATAGAAAAAAAATCTAAAAATTAAAAATTTGCAAAAATTCTCTACGTCCACAATTTCTAAACAAAATTAATTGGAATGACTATATTGACCAATTGTTTACAAGTTTCAGATTTAATTAACCAAATTAAAAAGTTTAGGATGAATTGATATCCTACATAAATTTCCTTTGTACAGTTGATGTTGAATTGGTTTTCCAAAATCATGGCACGATTGATTTCCTGATATGCATACACGAGACGTGCGGTATGAAAGCATGGTCAAAGAGAGCTTCATTCCAACTTCTCGAGGGATTAGTACACTAATGGTGCCATAAGTTATGTAGGGCGCTCACTTTAGTGCCAAAAGTTTCCACCGGATCACTCAAGTGCCAAATCGGAGAAAAAAAACGATTACTTTGGTGCCACCAGCGAGAAATTCCGGCCAAAATGATTACGTGGCTTTATATTTAAAAAAAAAATCAATAAACCCTTTAAACGACGTCGTTTTCTATCCTACTTAAGAAAACAACATCGTTTTGCCATCCTATGTGGATGGCTTAGGAAAAACGACGTCGTATAGCTCATTTAAGATTGAAATTAGGGTTTTTTTTTTTTTGTTCATCCTTGCCGACCTAGCTTGCTTGGCCACCATCACTTGGCCACCGTGCTCGGCCACCGTCACTCGGCCACCATGCTCAGCCACCGTCACTTGGCCAAGAGGTGATGGGAAAATAGGAGGCGAGGGTGGAGGAGGAGGAGGAGGAAGAGGGGTTGAAGGTGCAAAGAGAGAGAGAAGACAAGGAATGCAAGGGAAACAAGGAGGGCGTAGATGGAGATGGTGGATTGGGCTCTGTTCAGAGAGTGGATTGGGCTCTGTTCAG
Source organism: Eucalyptus sideroxylon x Eucalyptus melliodora (assembly GCA_016097485.1). NCBI lineage: Eukaryota > Viridiplantae > Streptophyta > Magnoliopsida > Myrtales > Myrtaceae > Eucalyptus > Eucalyptus sideroxylon x Eucalyptus melliodora. The sequence continues at coordinate 43,668,731 of CM027828.1, read as the reverse complement.
AGAGTGGCTGGTGCTGATGTTGTTCTTCGGGGAAGAAGACGCTACCACCATGGCTTCTCTCTCTCTCTGCTAGTGTTGTTTTTCGGGGAAGAAGACGACACCGCCTTAGCTTCTCTCTCTCTCTCTCTCTCTCTCTCTCTCTCTCTCTCTCTCTCTCTCTTTTGTTGGTTTTGTTCTTCAGGGAAGAAGAAGATGCCGCCATAACTTCTCTCTCTCTCTCCTAGTTTGTTCTTCGGGGAAGAAGACAACGCCGCCATGGCCTCTCTCTCTCTCTCTCTCTCTCTCTCTCTCTCTCTCTCTCTCTCTCTCTCTCTCTCTCTCTCTCGATTTCAGGATTTAGGGTTTTGACTTGGGGTTTAAGATGCTAGACGACATCGTTTGGTGGTTTACACGCTGACTAAACTCTTCAGCAAGCCACATCAATATAAGAAATTAATTATAAAAAAAAAAGGCCACGTCGGATTTCCGGCCGATCAAATCGGCGTTGGCACCAAAGTGAGCGTTTTTCAAATTTTTTGGCACTTAAGTGATCCGACGGAAACTTTTGGCACCAAAGTGAACACCATACACAACTTATGGCACCATTAGTGTACTTATCCCAACTTTTCGATGCCACGCCTTTTCAGTTCCTGTGACATAACAACGTTCCATAAGGTTATCATTGTCTAAGCCTGAAATTGTAAAGGGTTGCTCAAATGATAAGCTCATCCATCCCAGTCGCTTAAGGCTAACCAGATGGGAATTAATCCGGTGCTCAAAACTTCTAGACATTGCATTATTATCAAAAGAATGATATTATTATATGCCTTCAATTCTTGCATACTTATCAATACTACCAAATAAGATCAAGAGGTACGTGCACAATTTTGTAACGCCATCATTGATTTATATAGTATTTTAAATTATTAAATGAACGTGATATTAACTTCAAATGTTGCATCATTTCTTACACATCCATTAGCATTTGACATTAAAAAAAAATAGCAAAGTAACATAGATTATGAATGTTGGAGATAAATAACATGTCTAGAGACGTTGGAATATATCATCTTTTAGAATCTTGAGAAATCATTATCAATTATTTTAAAAAGAAAAAAGTGCTTAGGCTTTTTTTTTTTTTTTGGATAAAAAAATTTGTGGTTAGTTGACTATAAAATATTTTAATAGGAACCACTAGAGGTTCGGTAGGTGGTTTTAGGTTCATCATTCTGGTGCTACAAATTTGTTCTTTAATTAAGTTTGCACATGAGTGATAACAATATTTATAACCTACCAATTAAAAAAACCGGTTGAAAGAAATTTTATTGAGTTGAGGATGGATGAATAAAATCAAGCTAAAAGTCAAGATTCTTAATGCCATAAAAGAACTCCAATAGAAGGTTTTGATAATTGAAATGTTAAATTTATAACCTACCAATTAAAAAACCGGTTGAAAGAAATTTTATTGAGTTGAGGATGGATGAATAAAGCCAAGCTAAAAGTCAAGATTCTTAATGTCATAAAAGAACTCCAACATAAAGTTTTGATATTTGAAATGTTAAATTTATAACCTATCAATTAAAAAACCGGTTGAAAGAAATTTTATTGAGTTGAGGATGGATGAATAAAGCCAAACTCAAAGTCAAGATTCTTAATGCCATAAAAGAACTCCAATAGAATGTTTTGATATTTGAAATGTTAAATTTATAACCTACCAATTAAAAAACCGGTTGAAAGAAATTTTATTGAGTTGATGATAGATGAATAAAGCCAAGCTAAAAGTTAAGATTCTTAATGCCATAAAGGAACTCCAATAGAATGTTTTTATATTTGAAATGTTAAATTTATAACCTACCAATTAAAAAACTGGTTGAAAGAAATTTTATTGAGTTGAGGATAGATTAATAAAGTCAAGCTAAAAGTCAAGATTCTTAATGCCATAAACAACTCCAATAGAAGGTTTTGATATTTGAAATGTTAAATTTATAACCTACCAATTAAAAAATAGAGTTGAAAGAAATTTTATTGAGTTGAGGATGGATGAATAAAGCCAAGCTAAAAGTCAAAATTCTTAATGTCATAAAAGAACTCAAACATAAGATTTTGATATTTGAAATGTTAAATTTATAACCTACCAATTAAAAACCGGTTGAAAGAAATTTTATTGAGTTGATGATAGATGAATAAAGCCAAACTAAAAGACAAGATTCTTAATGCCATAAAAGAACTCCAATAGAATGTTTTGATATTTGAAATGTTAAATTTATAACCTACCAATTAAAAAATAAAGAAAATTGAGTTGATGATAGATGAATAAAGCCAAGCTAAAAGTTAAGATTCTTAATGCCATAAAAGAACTCCAATAGAATTTTGATATTTGAAATGTTAAATTTATAACCTACCAATTAAAAAACCGGTTGAAAGAAATTTTATTGAGTTGAGAATGGATGAATAAAGCCAAACTAAAAGTCAAGATTCTTAATGCCATAAATGAACTCCAATAGAAGGTTTTGATATTTGAAATGTTAATTATATAACATACCAATTAAAAAACCGGTTGAAAGAAATTTTATTGAGTTGAGGATGGATAAATAAAACCAAGCTAAAAGTCAAGATTCTTAATGCCATAAAAGAACTCCAATAGAAGGTTTTGATATTTGAAATGTTAAATTTATAACCTAACAATTAAAAAAACCATTTGAAAGAAATTTTATTGAGTTGAGGATGGATAAATAAAGCCAAGCTAAAAGTTAAGATTCTTAATGCCATAAAAGAACTTCAATAGAATGTTTTGATATTTGAAATGTTAAATTTATAACCTACCAATTAAAAAACCGGTTGAAAGAAATTTTATTGAGTTGAGGATGGATTAATAAAGCCAAGCTAAAAGTCAAGATTCTTAAAGCCATAAACAACTCCAATAGAAGGTTTTGATATTTGAAATGTTAAATTTATAATCTACCAATTAAAAAACAGATTGAACGAAATTTTATTGAGTTGAAGATGGATTAATAAAGCCAAGCTAAAAGTCAAGATTCTTAATGCCATAAAAAAAAACTCCAATAGAAAGTTTTGATATTTGAAATGTTAAATTTATAACCTACCAATTAAAAAACTGGGTGAAAGAAATTTTATTAAGTTGAGAATTGTTGAATAAAGCCAAGCTAAAAGTCAAGATTCTTAATGCCATAAAAAACTCCAATAGAATGTTTTGATATTTGAAATGTTAAATTTATAACCTACCAATTAAAAAACCGGCTGAAAGAAATTTTATTGAGTTGATGATAGATGAATAAAGCCAAGCTAAAAGTTAAGATTCTTAATGCCACAAAAGAACTCCAATAGAATGCTTTGATATTTGAAATGTTAAATTTATAACCTACCAATTAAAAAACCGGTTGAAAGAAATTTTATTGAGTTGAGGATGGATTAATAAAGCCAAGCTAAAAGTCAAGATTCTTAATGCCATAAACAACTCCAATAGAATGTTTTGATATTTGAAATGTTAAATTTATAACCTACCAATTAAAAAACCGGTTGAAAGAAATTTTATTGAGTTGAGGATGGATTAATAAAGCCAAGCTAAAAGTCAAAATTTTTAATGCCATAAACAACTCCAATAGAAAGTTTTGATATTTGAAATGTTAAATTTATAACCTACCAATTAAAAAACCGGTTGAAAGAAATTTTATTGAGTTGAGGATGGATTAATAAAGCCACGCTAAAAGTCAAGATTTTTAATGCCATAAACAACTCCAATAGAAGGTTTTGATATTTGAAATGTTAAATTTATAACCTACCAATTAAAAAACAGAGTGAAAGAAATTTTATTGAGTTGAGGATGGATGAATAAAGCCAAGCTAAACCACCACGCTGAGTGGCATTGCTGGCTTCGAGCTTTCTCCCTTTTACGAATGGGAGAAGTTCGAATCCCCAGCACGTTGCAGGTGAACTTACCCGCTTCACAGGGATGGTGGGTTCCTCCGTGGGCCCCAGGGTTTGCCGCCAGCTGTCGGCTTACGGGTTTCTCTGGGTTATCAAAAAATAATAATAATAAAAATAAAAAAAATAAATAAAGCCAAGCTAAAAGTCAAGATTCTTAAAGCTATAAAAGAACTCTAATATAAGGTTTTGATATTTCAAATGTTAAATTTATAACCTACCAATTAAAAAACCGGTTGAAAGAAATTTTATTGAGTTGAGAATGGATGAATAAAGCCAAACTAAAAGTCAAGATTCTTAATGCCATAAATGAACTCCAATAGAAGGTTTTGATATTTGAAATGTTAATTATATAACCTACCAATTAAAAAACCGGTTGAAAGAAATTTTATTGAGTTGAGTATGGATAAATAAAACCAAGCTAAAAGTCAAGATTCTTAATGCCATAAAAGAACTCCAATAGAAGGTTTTGATATTTGAAATGCTAAATTTATAACCTAACAATTAAAAAAACCATTTGAAAGAAATTTTATTGAGTTGAGGATGGATAAATAAAGCCAAGCTAAAAGTCAAGATTCTTAATGCCATAAAAGAACTCCAATAGAATGTTTTGATATTTGAAATGTTAAATTTATAACCTACCAATTAAAAAACCGGTTGAAAGAAATTTTATTGAGTTGAGGATGGATTAATAAAGCCAAGCTAAAAGTCAAGATTCTTAAAGCCATAAACAACTCCAATAGAAGGTTTTGATATTTGAAATGTTAAATTTATAACCTACCAATTAAAAAACAGATTGAAAGAAATTTTATTGAGTTGAGGATGGATTAATAAAGTCAAGCTAAAAGTCAAGATTTTTAATGCCATAAAAAAACTCCAATAGAAAGTTTTGATATTTGAAATGTTAAATTTATAACCTACCAATTAAAAAACCGGTTGAAAGAAATTTTATTGAGTTGAGAATTGTTGAATAAAGCCAAGCTAAAAGTCAAGATTCTTAATGCCATAAAAGAACTCCAATATAAGGTTTTGATATTTGAAATGTTAAATTTATAACCTACCAATTAAAAAACCGGTTGAAAGAAATTTTATTGAGTTGGGGATGGATCAATAAAGCCAAGCTGAAAATCAAGATTCTTAATGCCATAAAAGAACTCCAATAGAAGGTTGTAATATTTGAAATGTTAAATGAGAAATATTGTCGCGGAAGACTTGCGACTAAGACGACCTATAAAAAGACTAGTGGTGCAAGATGCTCTTATATGTATAAGATCAACACAAACAATGTAAAAGTGAGACTTCTTGGGGTGAACTAAGTCACGTGAATATTACTTGGTTCATGAAAGCAAGGCATCACATGAGAAATGTCTATATTTGCTAAAAAAAAATTTGAAAAAGTTATAAACTTATTATACTTTGGTTAATTCAATCCTAAATCTTTTAGTTTTTACCAATTGAAATCCTAAATATTTTCTAATTTTGCCAATTGAATCCATCCAATCAATTTTAGTCAAAAATCGCTGACGTAATTGGTGGCTAGCGAGAGTCGCTAGCCAACTCTCACCGTCACTAGGCAAGGGCCACAACCGTGAGCGTCAGCCAGTGACCCTCGCCAGACTATTTAGAAAAAGACGGAAAAGAAAGAAAAAAAATTAAAAATTAAAAATATTTAAAAATCAAATTATTTTTAATATATATAGAAAAAAATTATCTACATCAGCGCTAGCCATTTTACATGACACCACCATTATTTGCGTCAGCAATTGCAATTCAAATTACCCAAATGAACTCAATTGGCAAAATGTAAAAATGTTTATAATTAAATTGGCACAATTAAGAATTTTAGGATTGTATTGGTCAAATGCAAAAAATTTAGGACTTTTTGTCCAATTTAATCATAAGACTATTCTATGCAATGCATTGAACGTAATTAGGTTGCTTTTTTTTTTTTTTTTGTCGGCATAAGTATTAATTACTAAACCATTGCTGAAACACAACTGAGTTCAGAATCGGTACATAATAAAAACCATAGTAGGCGAGGGGATTTTGCAGCCAATCATTAGGGAGAAGGTTTTCCCAATGGGCTTTCGCGGCCCAATCCGCCGGCTTTTTCGCTTCCCTGGGCACATAGGACACTGAGACTTCCGCAACGATAAGTTCAAATAGGATTTCTCCTATTTGATGGGGGAAAAAATGAACGCAGCCAACAAAGTGTTGTCCGTATGCATGAGTAGAGTCAGGTTAGGAACAATGAATCTCTTATGGTAAACTAATCTACTTTGCAAATCTGTTATTACAAGTAGTTATTACAAAGGATTGGACGGACAACACTATAAATAACTTCAATCCTTGATGCAAATATTATATAGTTGATTCTCATCATTTAGAGACTCCAATGATCACCCCCTCCTCCTTTTCATCATAAATGATATGATTGCTCTGAAATAATTTATGTTAATAGGGTAATTCCAATTCATTGGGTCTTTTGGCAAAATTTGAAGCAACTACTTTTGTAGTAACAAATTCAAAAAAGAATGAGTAGAGTTGGAGAGTCAAAATCGAAAAGAAAATCCCTTGCTTCTTTCTCTCATCCAAAACTATGAATGAAATTGTCACCACAATTGTGCTGTGCGACAAATTGAAAAAGAACAAGTGGAGTGGGAGAGTCAATCGATGAGAGAATCCCTTGCTTCTTTCTCTCATCCAAAACTGCGAATAAGACTTTCACCATGGCTGTGCCCTTGCTTCTTTCTCTCATCCAAAACTGTGAATAAGACTTTCACCACGGCTGTGCCGTGCACCTCACTCGCTCCCTCCCTTTCAAAATGCAATTTAGTGGACAAATTGCAAGGCTCTCTCTGTGCACCTCACTCCCTCCCTCCCTTTCAAAATGCAATTTAGTGGACAAACTGCAAGGCTCTCTCTCTCTCTCTCTCTCTCTCTCTCTCTCTCTCTCTCTCTCTCTCTCTCTCTCTCTACGACTACGACCACCTCATGGTGGTGGTCTTGTCCGCTAGCAATCACTACAAGGTGGTCATGCAACCACCTTGTGGCAAGTCTTCATGTGACGGCGGCAAATGTTACTATATGAACCAAAACCACGTTGTCTATATATATAATAATTCCAATTCCATCAATGTCTTTATCTTCAACTATCCATCACTATGCTTCTTAAGATTTGACCGTGGCATGCCTCGACAATTGTGGTTCGGATGCTTTAGAAAACTTCCTTGTATGTGTCTTCTGTCCGTTGAAATTTTGATTTTGTTGTTTCTTTTTTCACTTTGGAAGTTTCTTACGTTAATGACTCGCTTTTGAAGAGGAAAAATGATACGAATAGTTTCTGAATTTTAACACGATATGCAATATCATCTCTGGACTTTGAATTTACTCCATGTGGTCCCTAAACTATTTACAAATGTTCAATATAGCTTTTTCAGTTTGCTTAAACGACAAACATATCTTACTTTTACTACACCGACTCAACATTGTCTTGATTCTAACATCAGTCTTGTTTGAATTCCACCCAATCAACTCGACATTAAGTGTGTTTCTAATAGTCACAGTGTTCTAGAAACATTTTTAGACTAATCAACAACGAATTGGTCGAGGTGGAAATACAAGAGGGACTCAAATTGGAACTGAGGACCTAACAGACTGGTCCTAAGACTGGGAATCGGATTGAACCATTGATCCGGTCTGGTTCCGATCCGGTCAATGGAAACGATCGTTTATATTATCCCACTACTTCTTTTCCATTCCTTTTATTTCCCTCTATTTAGACCAAACAGAGATAGTGTTTACTTTGCATTTTACTATTTTTTTTGGACGAAATATTAAATAAAAAAGTATTTGCAATCAGTCCAATCCAGTCTAGTTCTCCACCAAACTGCTTGGACATCGGTTCCACTTTTAGGAACCGTGAACTAGATCGACACTCTCGAAAATTGGACCAAACCGGTCGGTCCAGGTGGCTCCTAGTTTGGGCGATACGTTTTGCATACCCTAATCTTAACAAAGAGCATAGGGAATCCATCCACCTACAAAGAGAAGAAAGTTCATGATTTAAGGAACAGTCTTTGAATATAGTGCAGTGTCATAATCTCCTATCTTATTAGGATCAACTGTAAGACTTTTGACTTAAAGAAAAGAAAATGGTGCCGGTGGCTCTTCTTGTCCACATTGCCAATTGACCAAATCGTGTCCACACACCCTTAGAAAATCTTATCTAAAAGTTTAAACCAATAGGTAAAGCATTTGTGACATCTAGTCAAGCGACGTGGAATAATATTACAAGCATCTTGATATTTCAATTCCTTTGGGTTGAGGTTTTAACATCCAAAGTTCCATATTGGATATGAAAGGCTTATGATGTTATTCAAAAATGACAGCCTAGTCAAAATTCCATCTCTTTAACTATTTCTTTTCAAGACTTGATGTGTGAAATGATTCGGATAATCACATATGATAACAGAGCAATTTTCTTATAGTAAAGATGTGTGATTTGGTGATGGCAGACTCTAAATGGATGTGACGAGGACAAGAAAGGAGGGGGAAACAGCGCTCTCAAATTCACATTAGTTGCACCATCACTCTCTCTATCTCTCATGGTGACTGAGTGAACGCTCTTTTATTTTTCAACTATGTTATCTAAGTTCGATAAAATCATCATACCTTGGATTGCAAATTCAACCTTATTATACCCTAGTTTATCTGAGCTTATTCGATTTAAGGCATATCGCCAAGCACTATATAGGTGAACTTATGTCCCACTACCTTAAGGGTATCTTTGATGTGGAGGAGCAAATCAAATCAAATGGTCTACATCTATATTCATCTTCATTTGTTCAAACCAAACCACATTCTATCACATGACATAATTAAAATAGAATTTTCTTTGATCTTGATTGCTACATTTTACGTCTTATATTAATGCAAATTTGACTTTTGGCTCTTACCTAGGGACTCCGTATGATGGTCATAAAGTAGATCTTTGCGTCATGTACATGCGTACTCATTATTTGTTTGTGCGTGCCACGCAAGGGTCAACCCAAGCTGCACACTTCGCAATCGAGATAATGAGAGCTGATATTATGAAAAATCTCAAATTAGTATATCTATAATAAATTTAATTTAAATTAATATTTTAACCATAAAAGATCTCAAATTTAAATTTTTGTGACAAATTTGTAATATGTTAGTTTCTGTTAAATTTTTACCATCAAATTACTAAATTAGATAACATGTGACAATTGACGGGCGTATCAATTTGGTGTTTTACCTTATCTTTATCATATGTGTACTAGTTTGTGGTTTTTTGTAATATTAATCCAATTTAATGGAAATTAACAGAGGTTAAGTTTGTTACAAATGTATCAGTTTGATGTTTTTTATAGTCAAAAAATTAATGTAGGGTAAATTTATCTTAGGTATATCAGTTTGGGGTTTTTCATTGTATGAACCCAAATAATTACCAAATTAGTCATAAACCAAATGATAATCTAGTCTTAAACTTTCCAATTTCTTCATCGTAGATCTAAACCTCTACGCGAATATTCCAAGATGGTTCTCCTAGCCAATCATCGTAGGAAATTAATGAAGTAGCATCCAATTATCATTGGCGGTTTTACGTGGCATATTAATGCAAGCAACTCTACTCGAAAGAACATCCTATATGGATTGCCGCCTTAAAGGATTTTATTAGAACTTCACACAAAAATTTAGGACCACATATGCAAAATTGAAAGATTATAATTGAATTGGTATTCTGTATAATAAGTTTATAATCCAATTGGAATTTTCATACTTTATGTTAGGAGGAAGTTAGTATGAGATTTCGCTTGCTTACCATATTACTCTTGGTGTCTATCAATATCTAAAAGCAGTACAAGTATGTTTGGCTTAATCTAATTTAGTTGTCCATATCGAAATCCATAAGTATGGCTAAATGTCTACATCCTTGCAATTTATCATATTCTTTATTTCAATGACAATTCACTGACTCCAATGAACTTCACAGAAAAAATAAAAGAAAATTCAGCTTAGGACAATAATTTAGCTTGCACTTAATGCTTGGAACGGCACTTTCTCTCTCTTCCATTGCATTCTTCTCCAATTTCCTCTTCTTTTTCTCTCATTTTCTCTCCCTTTCTTTCCCCTAGGCCGACCCCCCCTCATTCCTATCTCTCCCTCACGCCATCTCTCTCTCCCTCTGGGTTGCCACCCCCACCACCACCGTCCCCACGCCATCATTGTCGCCTTTCGTCTCACTACCCGTCGTCTCACACCACGCCTTTACCTTCGCCATGAGCTTAAGCAATTTGTCTTCCGATTCCATTTGTGTCCTGATGTTGTAAATGAACTTCCTAACCCTTAGCTAGGGTGTTGTATTACATTGGTAGAGTGGGTCGTGTTCTTGATCACTTGTGAGATTGTGTATATTTTGTTGTTTAAACTATTATTGCTTGGTTATGTGAGATTTCTATGTTTCGCTTGTGTGAAAATTTTGTACGGTTTGCTCATATGTTTTAAAGCATGGTTCGAGCCATGAACGGTTCTCATTGGTTTGGATTGGCTTCAAGGCATGCTAAGACAAACCTCACTTGGCAAGTCAGTATTGAGGCGTACCGATCCAAGACCTTGCTTGGTGTAGCTCGATGCCTTGACTAGTCGATTCGGCCCATGAACGTTGTGTCGTGCCTGGCATAATGTACGGTTTCAAAAAGGTAAAGCATATTACACACTTAGCATGATTCACACCCTCAGGCCTTGCTTATATCGGCTAATGAATTAAAGATAAGAAGCTGGATTGTTTTGTTTGTTTGTATCATCACATGAGGGAATAATTCTAGCCGTCACCCTTAGATTATGGGCATTGCCTAATTAAGTTTGAATGCCTAACAAACTCATTGTTGGAGGATCGTTGTCACCCTTAGATTAGGAGACGTTGCCTGATTATGTTTGAATGCCTAACAAACTCATTGTTGGAGGATCGTTGTCACCCTTAGATTAGGAGACGTTGCCTGATTATGTTTGAATGCCTAACGGACTCATTGTCGGAGGATCACCATCACCCTTGGATTATGGGACATTTCCCGATTAAGTTCGAATGCCCGATAGATTCATTGTCGGAGGATCGCCGTTATCTTTGGATTAAAGGACGTTGCCGATTATGTTCAAAAGAACCAATGAATGTCGGTTGATTAATAAATAAGTCCCGTATACTTGGCCTTATATTATTTACATGCATATGTTATTTGCTATTGTCTCAACCTTAAAAGTCATGCACATATTTTATATGTTATTATTTGTCTCACACATGTTTGATATGGCATGTTTTGAGATGTGTGGAACACATGCGAGACACGTGCATAATTAATTGTCATTTTTAGTGAGATGGAACGGATGTGCATACTATAATTGTTGTTATTTGTGATATGAGAGGTACATGGATGTTTTGAAACTTGTTATTTGAGTCTTGAAAGCCATGGTAAATTTTAGAAGCTAATATTTGACACATGAGAATATTATTGCCTATTAATTGCACTATATGTGGCATGTGTGAATTTTGTTGCAATTATTAGGACTCGAGGAATTTGTGTATGTTGTTAAAGTTATTAATTGGCATATTTAGATATCTCATAGATTCATGATAGGACGGATGTCTAGGTAGAGGAAAAGTTTCCTTCATGTTCAAAGTTAAGACAAAAAAAAAAAAAAAAAGATTTTGTTATTGATTTGCCATCAATATATTGATGCAGTAATGTTCACCAGCTTATTCGACAACGAGGCATCCTCCTATCCAAGGACTAGTAAGTTTGCTTATTGAGTCCATGACTCACTCCATTGTTTTTTTCAAAATTGTAGGCATGGAGGTCTTACATTAGTTCTGGCGTTGCAATCTTGCTAGAGGAGCTAAAATTTACCATGATCTTTTTTAGCGTAGGACATGTGATGGTTGTAAATTCATTCCCCCAAAATAGAAGGGCTTAAAAAAATAACTGATGTTATATAAATAGTTGTGCATTTACAAGTGGTCATTTTCCTAGCCTATTGTTGTAGTATGGGTATTTATTGTGCAACTGCTTCCCTATGCTCTTAATAGAAAGATAAAAAGAATCGGGATGACGACATGCCTAGGATGTCATGAAAATAACCCTCACCGCTCGTGACCCTTGAGATGGAGTTGGAGTTGTTACAATTAGGGTTAGCTTTAGTATGAGAATATCCATAAAGATCTATTAGATAAAAAAGAAGAAAAAAGAAAAGAAGAAAAGTTTACTTTCACGAGAGACTTAAGCCCAATTTAAGTTTACAAACAAAAATAAATGAAATGGTCCAAAACTTTCCTCAATGGATCTTTTTTGCCCTATTTGGTCCCATCATAGAACAAAGCAGTCTCTCCAATATCTTTGTTAGTAAAAGAGAATTAAAAGCATCGGCTAATTATGGCACGATCCAATATTTATTCTCATTCTTTGGTCTGTCATACTCTAACTATCATCTATCTCTTAGACTCTTACTCTAACGCTTTGCAGACACACCTCCACTTTTACTCTCATCTCTCTCAAATTTTTGTTTAATTTCATTCTTGAGCATGAAATTAAACCGCATGCTTGAAAACTAAGGCCCTATTTGGCAACACTCCCGGGAACAATTGATTATATTCTTTTGTTTCCCAAAACAAAACATGACATAAATTCGTTTGATAATTTTTTTTCCTCGAAGCAAAATTCCTTTTTTTGTTCCTGAGAATAGTAGAATTAACAAGTAGAAAAAACTAGTTTCTTGTTCCCAAAAACAATTTTAGAATTAAAACCAACCTTTTCTTTTCTTTTTTCTCTTTTTTCCCTGTTCTTTTCTCATTCTCTCTTCTTCTTCCTCCACCGGCCATTGTTGCCACCGCAGACAATCATCGATGACCTCCTAGGTGAAATCCAGTGAGCAACCACAAAGAAGGAGGATGAAGAAGAGAAAAGGAAAAAGAAAAATAAGAAAAATATAATAAAATTATTAAAAAATTAAAAGAAACAAAAAAAAAATTAAAAATCCTACCAAACGCATTTCTATTTCGCAAATAGAATTTTTGGACAGTTACCAAGCATCTTCAAAAACTCAGAAATTGTTTCCAAGAACATAATTAAAAAAAATTATGAACAAAAATTATTTTCGAAAACAAAATCATTACTAAAACACGTCATAAATATCCCCACTCCATCTAATTTCATTGCCACTGGCCACATACCTAGTGGGCAAGATGTTAATGATAAGGTCAGAACCCACAATGCCAAAGAGGCATCCCATTATGTGCCAAAAAAAAAAAAAAGAGAAAAAAAAAGAAAAGAAAAGAAGAGCCATCCCATGAAGGAACTTTCCTTAAATTATAAATCCAATAGGCGTCCTCACCTTAAGGATACTTCTTTTTGAAGCTTAGGTCCTTGTCCCTCTCTATATCTCAGCAACGGTTGTTGAAGTTGCCTTCAATGCTTGGTTGGTCGGTTCACAGGTCATCCTTTTTCATTGGAAGTGTCTTTTATTTCCAAGACAAATCCATGTTTTCCATTGCTTCCACTCATCTAATCCACCATTTTATACTAATATTTCAGAGAAAATGCCCAAGATAAGAAGCAAACAAATTTTCAAGCTTGACAAGAAGGGAAAAGAAATCACCATGGGTTCACTCCGTTTTACATTTGGAAATAAGCAGGCCCCATTTATACTTATATTTGAGAGAGAGAGAGAGAGAGAGAGAGAGAGAGAGTGGATAATGACTGGGTAATAGTTTGAATTTCAAGGAGATAGCACCAAGGAAGAAATTAAAAACACTTTCTTCTCTTTTCCTTCATTCAAAAGTTTACTTGTGTGATTAAGTTTGGATGCCAGACGGACTCGTTTTTGGAGAATCACTGTCACCCTTGGATTAGAGGATGTTACCCGATTAAGTTCGGATGCCTGACAAACTCGTTGTCAGAGGATCGCCGTCGCCTTTGTATTAAGGGACATTACCCAAATAGATTCAGATGCCCCACGGATTCATTGTCAAAGGATCACCATCATCCTTGGATTAAGAGACGTTGCCCGATTAAGTTTGGAAGAACCAATGAATTTCGATTGACTAATAAATGAATAACGTAATCTTGACCTTATATCATTCATGTGCATGTATTATTTGCCCTTGTCTCGACCTTGAAAGTCACGCACATATTTTATATGCTATTATTTGTCTCGTGCATGTTTGATATGGCATTATTTGAGATGTATGAGAGACATGCGAGACACATGCATTACTTAACTGTCATTTTTAGTGATATGGAAGGCACGTGCACATTATAATTGTTGTTATTTATGACGTGAGAGGCACATGGATGTTTTAAAAGTCGCTATTCAAGTCTCAAATGCCATGGTAGTATTTTAGAAGCTAGTATTTGACAATGAGAATATTATTGGCTTTAATTGCACTATATGTGGCATGTGTGAATTTTTAAGCAATTATTAGGACTCGAGGAACTAATGTACGTTGTTGTCGCTACCTAAATTTCAAGTGCATCACCTAAAATTAGGTTAATGGACTACTAAATTTTTAAATTTAGCTCGGGCTCTCCCAAGCCCGTACCAATTCGCGACTTAAGGTTCAAATATTTAACATGCAAAAGATTACTAACTAGGAGTCGCCATTAATCGGTTTATGATAGGTCACTTAGACACCTACGTAAAATAATGGAAGGATTATTTTACTTCTCCAAACCAGAGACTATGGGTACAGGGACTTTGTTACACTAGATTTCTCTAATGTCATTTCGGTACCATTTCTTTTTATTTATTTTTTAAATATTTGTGCATGCAGCTTGGATTTATTTTAACATAAATTACCATCATGTTAAAAGGTGATCACATGGGTGCTCAAATATTATTAAATATTCAATAAATAAAAATAAATTGCATCACACAAAGCAAATGATTTTTTTTTTTTTTGGGTTTTCTTGAAATTAAAATTCTTTTTATAGAAAAATGCATTCTTAACTACAAGACCTAATTTTACTAAAAAAGTTCTAATTAAATGGGCCTATTATGCAAACGAGTTAATATGCACTTCATGACCTAACTTGACTAATAAACAAATTCTGATTAAATGACCCTATTATGCAAATTAATTAACATGCACCTACTATTTTTGTATTTTTTTTATTGAAATTCAGAATTAATAAAGTCCCTAATTAAACTATCTAAAAAAATAATTTCCCATTTATTTTAGGGATTAATTTGACTTAAACCCTATCCTATCTTAGAAAACTATTTTTTTATTTTGTATTTTTTAAAAAAGAATGAGATTATAAAAATATGCCAACATTATCTAAGACCCTATTTAATAAATAAATATATATATATATATTAAATAGGTGCAACCCTAACCTATTTAAAAAAAATTATCTAAAAATATAATCCTAAAAATGTAGTCCTACAAAAGAATCTAATTCACTAAACCTATATGTCTAATTTACTAAATCTATATGTTCATGCAAGCTTTTTGATTTTTTGATTTTTGATTTTATTTTTTGGTGTTTTTCCAAGACAGGTAATTATCAAATAAACGTTAAATCTAAACTAACCAAGAAATTCATCAAATAAAGAATTAAAATAATCGAAAAAATAATCCGTTGTCTCACGGGTTAAATTAACGATTATTCTAACCCTAAACATCACGACACATAAAAAGGGTTCAAAATAATTAAGAACCTAATCCGAAGTCTTACGAATCAAATTAATAATTATAATGATTTAACAATTAAGATACTATTAAAAAAAGCCCCAAAAATTAATATAATTTAAAAAAAATGATTCGATATCTTTTTTTTTTTTTGATAATATAAGGATAACTTATAATCGACAACCAGCAAAAACCCTAGGGCCACACGAGGGAACCATCACCCCATGCAAGCGTTAAGGCACCAAGCGCTTCTGGATTTTAAACCTCTTGAGGGCAATGATCAACGGACTTATCCAAATGGAAGCCAATCGCGGATAATAAATAATCCGATATCTTACGGATCAAATTAATAATTATAATAATCTTGGGCAAAACCTGCAGATAATGCCTGCGATATTCATAAAATGAATGAACATCCAATGCTTCAATTTAAGTAATTACAACTAAACATGATTAAAAAAATAAAGAAAATATTAAAAGTAATAAAAAATAAACTACCTGACTTCTTTTTTTTTTTTTAAAATGGGGGGCTGGAGCGCGAGCGTTGGGCAGAGACGATGCTGGTGCTTGGAGGTGCTGCAGGTGCCACGGACGGGCGGAGGCGCGGGGCCGGTGTAGGCGCGGGAGGTCAGGAGCGGCGGGCTTCAGGGCTCCGGCGAAGGCTGGGCAGCAGCAGGTTGTGGGCGCAAAGGCGCGGCGGCGGTGATGGCGTTGCTGGTGCGGAGATGCGGACTACTGGGCGCTGGCAGAGGTGTCGTAGGCAGAAGGCTGCAGGCGCGGCGGAGCGGATCGGTCAGGCGGAGGGTGACGCGGGCGCGGCGACGGCGGCGTCGGACGGAGGCTCCGCAGGGGCGTCGGGTTGGAAGGGGGAGCGGTCCGGCTCGTGTACAGCTCTGATGGAGGCGCAGCGACGGTGACTGGCGGAGCGACGAGCAGTGAAAGCTTCGGGCCGAGCAGATCACGGCCAGAGCAGGGAGGGCAGCACAGTTCGCAGCTGCAGGCGCCGGGTCGCGCGGCGTTGCTGACGTCGAGTCGCCCGGCGTTGCAGGAGTGGCGTCGCGGGTGATGGCGAGCTGCTCCGGGAATGGGTTGAGGCGCGGAGGCGCAGGGATTAGCGGAGGTAATCTGGGCGGTGGCCGGCGCAGAGGACAGCAGGCGGCTGCTGCGGGCGTCGAGCACCAGCGGACACCGGCTGAGGAGCCCGTGGAGAAGAAGAACCGTTCTTTTTTTCTACTTTTTCTTTCTCTCTCCTCTATTCACTCACACGTCCCCTTCGCAAGTCTTCTCTCCCTCTGCTGGTGTCCTTTCTGCAGAAGTCAAATCCCTATTTTGTCTTCTATTTTTTGACTTGAGAAAAAAAACGAAGAAGCCCCCTTTTGCACAAATTTTCTCTCCAATTTTTTTAATTCCCCCACCCTTAGTCACGAAAAATACAGCTCTCTTTTATAGTGACGGCCGCTTTGTATGGTATTTTCTGAATTTCCATTTTCTGTTGCACTAAATCAAAACTGTAAATCAAAGCGTGATTTCGCAATCAACTTGATTTTGCTAAAATTTCTTCCATTTTGTAAAAATTCTTGCATTTTATTCACTTGATTTTTAAATTGCTTTTGCATTTAACAAAATCCAAATATTCATCAGAATTTCAAATTTCCATGCATAATCAATCAAATCAATTTTCCCATTTTTTACCATTTTTTTCATTTTATTTTATGCATTTTTTTAGGGGTTCAAATTATTCCTTCAATTTTATGCAAAAAAAAAAAAAAACAATGACTAGGTCGCCAAAATTTAGGTGTCAACAGTTGTTAAAGTTATTGATAACTCTACAAAAATAGAGTTATTTTACCTATTTTAGGCAACAATTAATGTGATATCTATGAGAAAATATTTGGATTTTCTTCTGCTTATTTGAATTTTCCTTGTTTATGTATAATAATGAGATATAAAGAAGATAAGAAAAAGAATGGCAAATATCAGGAATTCAAATAAATAAAAAGTAGCAGTGGAAGATGGATATCAAATCAGGAAATTCTTAATTTTGTTCCCTAATTTTATCTGCAAGCGTTGAGAAATAGATATCTAGGATATATCATTTGAAGAGGAGAACATTGAGAGCTAGAGAGAGCATTTAGGTTTTTGTTAGATCGTTTTTCATTCTTTTGAGAGTTTTTAAAGTATTTTGAAGAGAAGACAAAAGTAATGACATAATTTTTGTTCTTTAATTCAAAATGCTGTGTTTGATTTATATTTTTATTTATTCTTCTACTATGTTCTAATTTTCTTTTGTTAGAGCTACGATATAACCTAACCATGATGATGTGAATTTTTATGTTTTACATTTTTATGTTTTACAATTGATTTTATTCATGTGAGTTATATATTATTGTGCTTAACCAAAAAAAAAACTATAACGTACGTGCACATTACCAAAAAAAAAAAAAAAACTATAACATATGCACACGTACCAAAAAAAAACTATAATGTATGTGTATACTACACGGTAACTTCTCATTGACATGTTATCTTGATACATTAACCACAACAATAATGAATGATCAAAACAAATAGAAACTATGCATGTTTGAGACTAAGAAGTGATAATATGCAATTGATCATTATAGGATATAACCATGAATTAAACATGAATAGAGATAATTACAAAAATTACGAAATTCAAATATGTTTTAGGGACCTTCAAAAATTATGAAATTCGACTATGTGATAAGGTGATCCAAAAGACTCATTGTAATAATTAAATATGGACGGTTAAAATCCCTGGGTAATATTCATAGTTTTTAATGCACTTATGTTTATTTTAATTCACATAGAGATATAGTGGATTAATAAACTGAGTAGGTTTGCTATACCTAAAGATAGGATAGTAAATTGATTAGGAAATTCCGCTATCACATGTTTAATATCGTTCTTGTACCCAAAACAATCTTAAATTCATATTTAGTGGTTATGATGAAATCGGATGCTCTAAAATATTTATCTAATCGATTTATTGCATTTAGTCTACAAATTTCATTTTTAATTTATTCTTAATTATATTTTGATATGTTAGATAAATTTTAGAATTAGTCTATTTTAGTATATAATTGGTTTATTAATCATCGATCTCCATGGGACGATACTTTTTCTCATCATTATATTACTTGTTCGATACGTGCACTTGCGTTTAGAATTTTATGAACAGTTATTAATTTTTATGAGTATGAGATATCTCGTAAATTCTTAATAGGATGGATGCATATGTAGAGGAAGAGTTTCCTTCATGTTCATAGTTAAGGCAATGCAAAGGTTTTGTTATTGATTTGCCATCAACATATTGGTGCGGTTATGTTCACGTGCTTGTTCGACAGCAAGGCATCCTCCTATCTAAGGACTAGTAAGTTTACTTATTGAGTTTATGACTCACTCTGTTGTTTCTGTCAGAATTGTAGGCATGGATATTTTACAATAATTCTAGAGTTGCAATCTCGCTAGAGGAGATAAGATTTATCCTGGCCATTTTGAGCATAGGACATGTGGTGGTTATAATCCATTGGCCCGCGATAAAAAGGGCTTGTGAATATAATTGATGTGATATAAGTAGTTGTGTGTTTGCAAATGGTTGTTTTCTTAGCCGATTGTTGTTGCATGGGTATTTATTATGTAACCGCTTCTATATGCTCTTAATGGAAGGATAAAAAGAATTGGGATGACAACGTGCCTGAGACGTCGCGAAAATAACTCTCATTGCCTGTGACCCTAAAGATGGAGTTGCAGTTGTTACAAATAAGGTTAGCTTTAGTATAAGAATATCCATAAAGATCTATTAGATAAAAAAAGAAGAAAAAAGAAAAGAAAAAAAGTTTACTTTCACGAAAGACATAAGCCCAATTTAAGTTTACGACAAAAAATAAATGAAATGGTCCAAAACTTTATCTATTTTCCCCTATTTAGTCCCATCACAGATAAAAACAGTCTCTCCAATATCTTTGCTAGTAAAAAAGCATTAAAAGCATCAGCTAATTATGGCCCAATCCAATATTTATTCTTATTCTTTGGTCTATCATACTCTAACTACCGTCTCTCTCTTAGACTTTTAATCTAACACTTTGCAGACACCTCTACTTTTACTCTCATCTCTCTTAAATCTTTACTCTATCTCTCATCTCTGTTAAATCTTTACTCTATCTCTTGTAGAGCATGAAATCAAACCCCATGCCTGAAAAACTAAATATCCCCTCTCCATCCAATTTCCTTGCCATTGCCGAAAACCTAGTGGGCAAGATGTCAATAATAAGGTCATACAACATATCAAGATCCAATCTCATAACCCATAATGCCAAATAGGTATCCCATTTGAGGAACTTTCCCTAAATTATAAATCCAACAAGCCTGCTCATTTTAAGGGTGTGTCTTATTGAAGCTTAGGTGCCTTTCCCTCTCTATATCTCAGCACCGGTGGTTGAAGCGGCCTTCAATGCCTGGTTGGTTCACAGGTCATCTTTTTCAACTTTTATCTCCTTGAAATTTTCAAACTATTACCCAGTCATTATCCACCTCTCTCTCTCTCTCTCTCTCTCTCTCTCTCTCTCTCTCTCTCGCTCGCTCTCAAGTACAGTATAAATGGGGCCTGCTTATTTCCAAATGCAAAACGGAGCGAAGCCATATCGGTGATTTTTTTTTCCCTTCTTGTCAATCTTGAAAAGCTGTTGTTTGCTTCTTCCCCTGGGCATTTTCTCTGAAATATCGGCAGAAAATGGCAGATCAGACGAGTGGGAGCAATGGGAACCATGGAGTTGTCTTGGAAATGAAAGACACTTCCAGCGCCAAGGAAGAAATTAGAAGCACTTTCTTCTCTTTTCCCTTCATTCAAAAGGTTACTTGGGTTCTCATCTGCATCTACTCTTTTTTCCCCCAATCCCTTCCTTCTTATTTTCCTTTTGCCCTTTTCGTATTCACCTCGATGTTCATCAATCTTTTGTTCGACCGCTTATTTCTCAAAACGTTGCAGTTGATCGCAGAGGTCTTTGGGACTTACTTCTTGATATTCGCGGGTTGTGGGTCTGTGGCGGTGAACTTGGACTACGACAAGGTGGTGACGCTCCCGGGGATATCGATGGTGTGGGGCTTAGCAGTAATGGTGCTGGTGTACTCAGTCGGACACATCTCCGGCGCCCATTTCAACCCGGCCGTCACCATTGCTTTCGCCACCTGCAAGAGGTTTCCGTGGAAACAGGTGCAACCATATCTCTTCCAAAGTCATAACGCCTGCTTCCTATTTAATATATGTTTTAATCCGTGTCAAATGCTGAACGCCAGTGACCTGGCAGTCATTAAAGGCCTGTCTAGAAAGCTTTGTTTAGATCACATGATTCTAACAAGCCACCGCTTTTAGAGGCCATTAGTTACTGGTTAGGTGTATCTTTCAGCTAGCCATTGAATGGTTTGCAAGAGCATAACGGGAAATTTACATATACCGGGACATACTGAATCAATCGCATTCTAGAAGAACGTTCGAATTATTAGTTTCCACTTTTGAATGAGCTTGACTGATCCAATCTTTTCCGATCCAAGATTTATCACGATCACTTATTCATTAATTCATTTTCAATCTCATGTTCTCTATCTAAGTCTTGACTCATGAAAGCATTAATTTAGGCAATTAATGTAGGACTCTTTTATTAATTTTTCGCTAAGCTAAAACTTCCTCTCTGTTGCATCTTCTTCTTGGCGTGCAGGTGCCTCCATATATATTGGCACAAGTTTTGGGATCAACGTTGGCGAACGGGACACTGCGGATGCTATTCACCGGCAAGCTGAACCATTTCCTTGGGACTCAACCGGCTGGTTCGGATGGGCAAGCATTTGTCTTTGAGTTCATCATCACTTTTTACCTCATGTTCATCATTTCCGGCGTTGCCACCGATAATAGAGCAGTAAGTTCCAACTTCTTTCTTTTAATTACTTGCTGATAATTTAGGAAATTTTAAAGGAAAATTCGTCTACAAAAATAATAATTAATATCAATCTCTTCAAGAGGAGGCGGGATAAGAAAATCTCAAAAATCGCACGAGATCACAAAGAAATCTCGTGAAATTCTTATAGACATGAAAAACAATTAACGTGTTTTGTGCATATTACCTAGAGGCCGGAGGGCAGCGGCCCCGCCACCCAACCAACCTTAGGTTCTTTCCCGCTTCTTCTTGAACGACTTCTTCAACAACCCTTTTTGTGTCGATACGGCTCGATCCTAAATTCTTGACAAGAGAGCTCTCTCTCTCTTGACAAGAAAACGGTGGACCCACTTCTAAGTTCTGACGAAGGCTGGTCGTTCGTGTTCTAATATCATATCATTTCCTAGTTGCATCGAATCATGTTATAGAAAAACGCTATATTTCCATTAATTGCGCCATAAAATTTCTTATGTTGAATTCATGTCACCCTTAAGGTTGGAACGTGTTAGTTTGTGTTAGTAATCGTCACCAAAGGATAGGGAGAATCGTACAATATTTAATGCTAGATATATTTATTATTAGTTTATCACGGGAAAAGTGTTAAAAAAATCTTAAACATTTTGTATTTGTGCCAATCTAGTCCTTTCCAGCTAATTTTGGCCGGATTTTGCTGACTAGATGCCGGCTGCTAGCGTAGCACGATCAGCACTAACATTGACAATTTTTAATAATATTTTAATATATTTGAATTTTTTCTTTTTATTTTTTTTATTTTTTATTTTTATTTTTCCTTCTCATCCTTCTTCCTCCAGCCGGTCATTGGACCTTGGCGATTGACCAAAGGCGACGGCCGGCGAGGTTGAGGTCGACCTCACCGGCCACCTCGCCAATGGCCGCAAGGGCAAGCCTCACCCACAAGGCCGCCCTTGAGGCCTAGGTGGCGAGGTGGCTGGCAAGGTCAACCTCGACTTCGCTGGCCATCACCTCTAGCCGGTCATCGAGGTCCGGTGATCAACTAGAGGAAGAAGATGAGAAGAAAAAAAAATAAAAAATTCAAAAATATTAGAATATTATTAAAAGTTATCCATGTTAGCGCCGATCAAGTTACGTCAGTTGGCCGGTGTCCAATCAATAAAATCCGGCCAAAATTGGCCAAAAATGACTAAATCGGCACAATGTAAGAATGTTTATGACTTAATTGGCACAAAAAAAAAGGTTTACGACTAAATTGGTACAAATGCAAAAGGTTTAGAACTTTTTTAACACATTTCCCAATTAATCACATGCTAGTTGATAAGACTTCTCGCCAAACATTTCGCCTATCCGTTCCAGCCAAATTAGACGATATTCTGCGTCTTGGTTTTTAAATTGCAAAAGGATTTTAATCTTTGAACTTCAATTATCATATTTTATTTGTACCTTTCGGTGATTAGTAAATTTAATTCGGTGCAGATAGGGGAGCTCGCCGGCCTCGCTGTTGGTGCAACCGTTTTGCTCAACGTGATGTTTGCAGGGTATTGACCATTTCAATTCCTTATATCTTCATCTTACCCTCATCTCAGGCTGAAAAAGAGATGTTGACCATGATTATTGACTGACTAACATCTTTTGAATAGAAAAATTGTACATGATTGATTACGTCGTTTAAATAAAGAGCATCATGGGTGAGTTTTATCTTATAAGATATTGCTGGCTCAAATATTATATAAATTTCATGATTTACACCATTAACGGAAAGATCATTATCAACCTCTTCTTAAATTACACTCTATGTGTGTACTTTGACTATCGATACAAAGAGAAAGTCATATAAATTATCGATATCATTTTCCTCGCATCTCGGACCTAACTTCTATCACCACTAGAAATCAGGTTGAGCAACGAATTTTCATTTTGCTGAGAAACAAAATATTAATCCGGGCAGAAATTAAGTATTTCGTGATGATAATCTGTGTTATTTATTTATCTTTTTTTGGGTGGTGGTTAGGCCGGTAACGGGAGCATCTATGAATCCGGCAAGGAGCTTGGGTCCGGCGATAGTGTTTCACCACTACGACAAGCTGTGGATCTACATCGTGGCACCAACAACCGGGGCGATTTCCGGGGCATGGATCTACAACCTGATCCGATTCACCGACAAGCCCATCCGAGAGATCACCAAGTCCGGCTCTTTCCTCCGAAGCTCCGCCCGAAATTGCTCTTCTTGATTCAAACTCATTCCACCCACCCACCTCCTCCCCATCCTCCCCATCCTCTCTCTCTCTCTCTCTCTCTCTCTGCGGTCAAACTTGCTCCTCCTTTTAGTTCTCTTTTGACTTTTGCTCACGATGCGTGCATTCATAGTGAAAAGGCTTTTCTTTAGTTCAATTGATGGTTTATTCCCATCTCTCTGGAGTTGAAATGTTCACACGTTGTATTTGTAATGGTTAATGAATCAACGAAAGCCAATAAATTAAAATACGTCTTTTCTGTTCACGTATCTCTTTTGAATTCATGAATTTCCTAAACTTTTCTGTTCACGTATCTATTGAATTCATGAATTTCCTAGATTCATGTATATTTTATTTCATGTATTTATTAAGTTTATGAATTTCTTGAATTCACATGTCTCTAGATTCATGAATTTCGTGGATACATGCGTCTGTTTAATTCATGTATCTCTTCTGTACATGAACTAAAAATCTCTATAAATAGATAGGAATATAGAGCTTCATTAGTTGATAAAAATAAAAGCTTTCAACACGGGTACTGTTGATCGTTTCCTCCCATTCTAGGCGATTTTCGGTACTATTCACATTATGGTCTATGGCTTGTTCCAAGAGTTTCAGGCGTCTATTGGGGTTGATTTTTGGAGGACAGCTTCTCCTATCCCTCATCTACATCTCCACCGAACAATTTCTTCTAATTTGAGCTAGATTTTGAGATTTGAATAGCCTAAGTCGGGCTGGCGAGTCTATTATGCTGTACTAGTGCGAGCTTCGTTGTGGATGCCTGGGTGATCATTTAGGCTTGTGCTTTGGAAGGGTAGGTCGCCCCACCTCCCTCTAGCTGCCATCCGAACCGCCCCTTTTGTTTCAGCCCACAAAGATAGTTCTCGCTGGTGGAGGAAGTCTGCACTGTTGCTGCAATTGTGTCTGCTACTTCGAACGGAGGTGGGCTTTTCTCGTGCAAGCTTCTACCCCTCCCCTTCATGAATCACCTCCTTGGAGTTTAGCTAGGTATGTTTCCCTTCTATTGATGGCCTAAGCTGGTTAGTGCTAGAGCTGCACATTAGGTGTTCAACAAATGGCCTCAACCGCTTTTGGCAATGACGGCATCCTTGTTCAAATCAACTTGCCGCTAGTACTTCCAGGGGGCAAAGTCCTTTGGCCCACTCCCATGGTAGCTCCCTCGTAGCTCCACCAAGTTAGGCTGAACGAGATGGCCTTCCCCAGCAAACTCAAGCGAGCCGTTGAGCTAGGAGCGGAGCTCGATCTGCTTCAAAAAGGCCCCAGCAAAGAGATAAGCAACGGAAGGAATCAAGACCTCCTCAATCCCGCTCGTGGGCTAGTGTCGCCAAACTTGCCACTAAAGGCTTTGATCTGGAATATATTCCGCCCACTATCATCAACAACAAGCCTATGGTTGAGCTAACCAATACCATTTCGGATGCTGTCGATCCAAAATTCTTTGAATGCCTTGTTGGCTACTTCATTGGAAGGAGACTTCCCTTCAAGTTGGTGGAAGACTCTATTAAGAAAGCTCGGGGCCCAAAAATTCTAGAGGTAATGGGGAACAGGCATGATTCTTATTACTTTCATGTCCCGGATGTTGACTTTTGTAAAACGATTTTGGAAGGAGGGCCTTTAACGGTCATGAGAGTGCCTTTGATTTTACAACAATGAAAACCATCGTTGGAAATTGGGAAGGAAAACCATTCAACTGTTCCTGTTTGGGTCCGTCTGAAAAGACTCCCACCTACGTTCTGGTCTTCTCGGGGATTGGTGCAGTGGCTAGTGTGGTTGGAAAGCCATTATATGTTGATTTGAGAACTGAGGAAAAGACCATGCTGGTCTTTGCTCATGTTTGCGTTGAATTATCAGCAAAGCAACCCTGTTGTGAAGCTATTGAGGTGGTGCATCGTGGTGAGACTTATTCTGTTGAAGTGGAATACGAGTGGTAGCCTAGTTCCTGCCTAAGCTGTGGTGTTTTTGGCCACACTTGCCTAGCTCCTCCTGTCATGGTTCCGATTAATATTACAAGTCAGCAAGACCCTTCTTCTAATCTGCGTGTTTGTGCTGTGAATCCTGCTTCTTTGACTGAAGGCCCCCAAGTTGCTAGTTCCATTTCGGTTCAAGACTTGGGAGGGAGGAAGGATCCACCTCAGCAAGCATTTGCACTTGTTGTGGGTAGTTCGGATGAGAGATAGAAGCAGGCGCTACCTTTGGCCGTGCATGAAGCCCCTGCCCCTATTCTCCACCATAGGTCATCATCTTAGCATCCTCCTAAAGCAGGAGCGGGGTGGAAACAAGTAAAAGGTAAAAAGAAGAAGGCTGATATGCCGAAAGCTAGTCTATCTGGTTTGCCTCCTTCTGGTGGAGTTGCTTAGTCCTTGAAGTCAAAGGACCCTCTTCCTACTGAGCCTATGAAGGTGATTCCTCCTACCACTGATGTGAAATCACAACGGCCTTTGAATGCCCCAAAACAAAGTAGTGGCTGTCCTATTCCTTTGGTGGGCAAGGCAGCTCCTCCGGCTGTGTCATTCACTAGGGTGAGTTCAAGTGAGGTGGCTGGTAGCTTTGAATACAGCTCCTCGGAAGAGGATAGGCCTCTGATCCCGGCCGTTCCTCCTAACCTAAAGAAGCCTACCATGCAAGACCAACTCCTCTTATTATGCTCGGATCTCCCTTTTGCTCAGCCTGTTTCAGCTCCAAATTGTTGCGGGCCTAGCAAGAAGAGGTAACTCTTCTCCCTGTACCTCTTGTTTTTTGGATGCTGCTTGGTTTTTGGAATGTTCAAGGACTTATGGGCCCCTTAAAGCGGGCTGAAATTAGAAGTTTAGTCTCTTCCAATAATCTTTTTTTTGTTGGTCTCTTGGAGACTAAGATCCCGGAGCACCTCTTTTAGTCTACTACTACCATTTTGCCGAGATGGATCTGGATTGCTAATTATGATAGTTCTCCCCATGGGAGGATTTTGGTGGGTTGGAGCCCAACTCTGGTTAGTTTATATGTTTCCTCCCAAAATGCTCAAGCAATCCATGATAACCTGACTTCCATTTTGACTGGTATTTCTTGTTTTATCTATGTGATCTATGGGGAGCATACTTTCCTCCGACGTCATCCCCTTTGGACAGATCTCATCCAAATGAATAATTTGCTGTAGGATTCGACCTAGCTGGTGGCTGGCGATTTCAATGCCATCAAGGACCCATCGGATCGTTTCGGTAGCTCTGATACCTGGATTCCCTATTTTGATGATTTCAACAAATGTTTGGATCAAACAGACCTTAAGGACTTGAGGTATGTTGGACTTCAGTTTACCTAGTTTACTTCTTATGGAGAGAATCGTAAGCAGAGAAAAATTGATCGTCTTTTGGTGAATTCGAAGTGGAGACTTGACTATTCCTTCTCAGAAGCTTCTTTCTTGAATACGAGGATCTCCGACCATACTCCCATGGTGGTTAGAGTATTACGCCAGGTTCACTCAAGGAAACCTTTTAAGTTCTTCGACTTTTGAATGAAGCACCCTGAGTTTGACTCTATTGTTAAACATGTTTGGGATAGCCCTAGAGTTGGCATACCTATGTACAGGCTTGTTAGCAAGTTGAAGACTCTAAAAGGCCATCTCAAGCTGCTAAATAAAGAGTCATTCTCGGATATTTCTGCAAGAATGGTTGAAGCGAGGAATGCCTTGAGGATTACCCAACATGCCTTGCATTAAGACCCAACCAATATCACTATTGCTAAGTTGGAGAAGGTTTAGCGTCGATGCTTTGTGGATTTAAGAAGCCAAGAGGAATCCTTTTACAAACAAAAATCCAGGATTAGATGGCTCCAGGGAGGTGATAAAAACACGAAGTTTTTCACTACTCTGTTAGCATAAGATAGCTTCGCAATAGAATTCTCTCGGTCAAGGATTCTTCAGGCGCACTGATCATGGACCCAATTGGAGTGCAACAAGTCTTTGTTACTTACTTTATCAACCTCCTTACACTGCAAATTTTCCTCATGAAGCCTTCGATGCAGGAGGTGCAGGCACTCATCAGAAGTCTGCTTTCAGAGGAGCAGATCAGGTTTCTTTCTTGGCCTGTGCTAGATGCTGAGATTTGGGATACTGTCTTCTCCCTCCCTAGAGGCAAGGCCCCTGGACCTGATGGTTTTACTGTTGAATTCTTCAAGAGTTGTTGGGAGACTATTGGCCCGTCAGTCTTTGAGGCGGTTAAAGATTTTTTACTTCAGGCAAGATTTTGCGTGAGGTAAATAACATTATCCTAGCTTTGGTTCCCAATGCTTATGCTGTCTTTGACTTTCGACCTATAGCTTGTTGCAACACCTTATATAAAATCATTACCAAGATACTTGCTAATCGGCTAGCTTCTATGCTCTAGGATTTAGTGAGTCCATCTCAAAATGCATTCGTCCAGGGTAGGAGAATAAATGACAACATTATTTTGGTCCAAAAACTTTTTACGGGCTTCCATTTGGACCCTCATTTGCCCAAGTGTGCAATCAAGGTAGATTTCAAGAAGGCGTATAATACAGTTGACTAGGACTTTCTTAAGTTAACCCTTCTGGCTTTTGGATTTCCTGCCTGGATTACTCAACTTGTGATGACATGTGTTCATACCCTCAAATACTCCATATTGATTAATGGGGAGTTACATGGCTTTTTCTCCAGTGGCCGGAGCCTTCAACAGGGGGATCCCATGTCTCCATATCTTTTCACTTTGGTGATGGAGGTTTTCTCAAGGATGCTTAGCTCTTGTGCCTCGCATCCAGACTTCAAGTTTTACTGGAGGTGCAGAGCATTGAAGTTATCTCACTTTTGCAGATGATGTTTTCTTATTCTATCGAGCGGATTGGACTTCAATTTCCTTATTAAAAAGAGGCCTAGACACTTTCTTTTCTTAGAGTGGTTTATTGCTGAATACTTCAAAAAGTGAAGTCTTTCTTGCAGGTGGATCCCCTTCTCTTCGAAACTATATTCAGCTGGCCCTTGGTTTCCAAGAAAGGAAGCTTCTTGTGAGGTATTTGGGAGTACCAATTATCACTTTGAGACTTGGCAAAATAGACTGTATCTCCTTAGTTGATCGAATCACAACCAGGGTCCAATCTTGGGCCTAGCGGTTCCTCTCCTTCGCTGGCAGACTTCAATTGATAAGGTCAGTTCTTCACTCCATTCAAAGTTATTGGGCTAGTGTATTTATACTTCCATGTTTAATGCTTGACAACATTGAACAAATATTGAGGCAATTTCTTTGGAAAGGGCCCACTCTTGGCCCTAGCGGGGCTAAGGTCTCTTGGGAGAAAGTATGTCTTCCTAAGACGGAAGAGGTTTGGGCATCGCAGGCTGCGGGATTGTAATAAGGCTGCAATGTTCAAGTATATTTGGATTATTTTTACTAACAAAGAGTCGCTATAGTGCAAGTGGATTCACACGACCTTCTTAAGGAAGGAAAATTTTTGGGTCTCCAGTATTCCTTCTATTTGTTCGTGGGCTTGGAGGAAGATCATGCAGCTAAGGAGGGAATTTCGACTATCATTCCTTTGGAAAGTTGGAGATGGCTTTTCTGTTTCCCTATGGTTTGGTCATTGGCACCAGAGAGGCCCACTAAGCTTAATTTTCTCGGATTTCTTCATTGATAGCTCAGGCTTTTCCAGACAAGCCACAGTTGCGGATCTCTTCTCCCCTTATGGTGGCACCCTCAGGACTCTCTTGGAAGATGAGGGTTACTCTCTTCTAGTTCTTTCCTGATATGCTAATCGGCTAACCTGCTTGGAAACCCTTCTCGACCCTTCTCGGTGGCCTTAACGTGGGATATCATTAGGAGGAAGAAGGATCATGTTCCATGGGCTTCACTTATCTGGAACCATTCGATTGCTCCTAGATTTCAATTCAACTTGTGGTTGATCATCATAAATCGCTTACCCACCCAGGTTCTTCTTCTTTCTTATGGTAGAATTGATAGTGGCCTGTGTGCTTTTCGTAATTCTAGACAAGACTCTGTTGATCATCTATTCTTCGACTATCACATCTCTTCTAGTCTTGCTTTCTTTTGGGCTGCGAGATGTAACATGCCATGGAGAAATAGATCATGGTCAAAGAATCTACTTTAGGCCCTCAAATTCCTTCCAAGCAAGGATTTTCATCATAGCATTGCCCGGTATTCATTTGGTGCCATGTGCCACTTGATTTGGAAAAAGCGGAATGCCATTATTTTCCAAGGGGAGACCTTGGACCTGCCAGCTTTGAAGAACCACCTCATCAAGACGGTCAGGGACAAGGTGCTCACCTCCAGCAATGTGATTGACAACCCAAGAAACATGAGGCTCCAACGTTGCTTGGCCTTTGACTCCTGTATCTTCGGTGGTTTTTCTGACTCCTAGCATAGCGTCCTCTCATCTCTTGGAGGTCCTTCTCTCTTCTATTTTGCTGCAAGTTTCATCGGGCTGCTTCCACATCTAGCATCGCAGATCCCTATTACTGGTTGCTTTATCCGCTCGGCTGTTTGCTAATTGCCTTGAAGACTTCGGTTTCGATGCTCTTTCCATCTTGGCCAGTGTGGCTTTAGTTAGTTTGCCCTTTTGGTTTTCTTCTTCTTGCCCCTCCTGTTAGGGTGTTTCTTTCTTACATTGGCTCCCATTCACTCATTCGGACTTGTTATCTCTTTGAGTGAAAGTTTTGGCATCGATCATGTGTACATTGGTTCAAAGCTATTTATATATTCTTACCTTTACCCAAAAAAAAAAAAAAAACATAGAGCTTCATTACGGTTTTGGTTTTTGGTTTCCTCGACTCGATTCCAAAAAGGCTTTGATATACTTTTTTATTCTCTTGATTTTTCTAAGTGTACTGGTTCAATTGAATGGTTTGATTGAACCCTATTTGCATAGTGCTAATCAAAATAGGTTTGAGGTGTTGTATCTTGGGAGGCATAGTTCATGAATCTATGGAGCACCATTAGCAGGAACTAATCGCCTTAAGGAGATTCGGATATCCGTACCTCATCTCCAATTTTATGTTATATCTTATTTTCTTCTTCTCCAAGATTTGTAAAAGAAATGATCTTATAAAGTTGTTATCATCTTCTTTACATTGATGTTCTGATTACAACAAATAGTTTGCTTTCTCTAGATTAATTTCCAACAATCTTAAGACGATTATCTCACTCACTATTTGTTGTTCTTGTCACATTATTGAGATGGCTGAAAAAAATCAAGTGCCTTTCAATGTCCCGAATGTTTCAGGAAATGTTCTTATGGTTGATTTGACCATTGCTATGAAAGATGTTCAACCCTCAAGGTTTGAATTTGTAGCAACCAATGCTACGGGCCCTTGAGCCAACACCAATTTTGGTGGTGCAAGTACAAGTCATACGACTGGTATGCCCAGGACTGTTTTTCGGAACAGTACAAGCCAAATGGCTTTTGGCTCTGTTTCTTGAGGGGTAGTTCAACAAATCTTGCCTACTGTGATGGCAACACCTTCAGTTATAGCTAATGAGAAATCGGAGAAATTCACCGGAGTGGGCTTTAAACAGTGGCAGCAAAAGATGTTCTTCTATCTGACCATGCTCAATTTGACGAAGTATTTATCGAAGGTGTGCCTAGTAATTAGTCCAAACGAGCATGATGTCATGATGCTTGGTGCATTGGAGGCTTGGAAGCATGGGGACTTCTTATGCCAAAATTATATACTTAATTGTTTAGTGAATTCTCTTTATAATGTTTATTGTAATATTGAATCTGCTAAATAGTTATAGGAGTCATTAGAGAAGAAATACAAGACTAAGGACGCTTGCTCCAAGAAATTTGTGGTTGCCAAATTCTTGGACTACAAGATGGTGAATTCTAAATCTATCATGAGTCAAGTTCAAGAATTACAATTAATTCTGAGTGACATCTCTGCTGAGAGAATGATACTTAGTGAATCATTTCAAGTGGCGACTATGATTGAGAAACTGCCTCTGGGCTGGTCAAACTTCAAAAAATATTTGAAGCACAAACGGAAGGAGATGAGCCTTGAAGATCTCATTCTACGCCTCATAATCGAGGAGGACAATAGAAGGAGTACAAACCCTTCTTTTGAGCCAAATGCCAACATTGTGGAATCTTCCAAATCCAAGCAAAATAAAAAAAAATGAAGATGTCTTTTCAAGGAAAAGGCAAGCAAAAAGAACAGTTCCAAAAATTCCAAGGAAAATGTTTTATATGCAACAAGCCTGGCCAATGTTTTAAAGATTGCAAGAAGCACCCAAAAAAAGGCAAGAACGATGGTGCAGCCCAGCAACTGAATTTGACAAAACATGACAATATTGAGAATGTCTGCTATAGTGATGGTCAAAGCATCTCTGGTGTCGAACACTAATGGTTGGTGGCTAGATACAGGTGCCACAAATCACATCTGTGCAGATAAACACATGTTCTCATCTTATGAGAAGGCTGAAGAAGATGGGAAGCTTTATATGGCTAACTCTGCATCAACAAAGATTGCCGGAAGAGGAAATGTGATCCTAAAGTTTACATCTGGCAAGGAGGTCGCCTTGCTGAATGTGCTACATGTACCAGAAATTCGGAAAAACCTAATTTCCAGCCCTATATTTGTCAAGAAAGGTTTCAAAATTGTATTTGAATTTGACAAATTTGTACTTTCGAAAGGAGGGATGTGTGTGGGGAAAGAGTACTTATGTAATGACATGTTTAAAGCCAATGTGGCTGTCATTGATGTAAACTCAAATTGTGTGTACCCAAAGACTATTAATAAAGAAAAGTCTTTAGTTTACACTCTTGTGTCTCCTTATCTATGGCATGGTAGATTAGGACATGTAAATTATGGTATAATGAAGAAAATATCAAACTTGGGGTTAATTCCAAAATTTGAGTTGGATGCCTGTTACAAGTGTGAGACTTGTGTTGAGGCCAAGTTTGCCAAGAAACCTTTTAAATGCATTGAAAGAACAAGTGAACCTCTACAATTAATCCATAATGATATATGTAATTTAAAGTTTGTAGAAAGTAGAGGTGGAAAGAAGTACTTCATCACATTTGTGGATAACTGTACTAGATTTTGCTATATTTATTTACTAACTAGCAAAGATGAAACTATGAGCATGTTTGTCAAGTATAAAAATGAAGTTGAAAACCAAATTGATAAATGAATCAAAGTGCTTAGGTCTGATAGAGGAGGAGAATACAGTTCAATTAATTTCAAAGAGTTTTGTGTTAGTTTTGGAATAATTCTCCAAACGAATGAACCTTATACTCTACAACAAAATGGAGTTGCTGAACGATTGAACATGACACTAATGGAAATGGCTAATGCCATGATTTTGAGTTTAGGTTTACCTCAGAACTTGTGGGGGTAGTTTTAATTGCAAATTATACTCTTAATAAAATACCCTACAAAAAGACAGGCAAAACTCCATATGAGTTATAGAATGGAAAGTTGCCATTCTACAATTTTCTAAAAGTGTGGGGGTGCATAATGTAATTTATAACGGTAAGTCTAGACACATTCGTCGTAAACACAATACCGTAAGGCAATTACTCTCAAATTGAATCATTTCTTTAGACTTTGTAAAGTCAAAGGAAGATATTGCAGATCCGCTGACAAAAGGTTTGTCAAAAGAGTAAATAAACTACGCATCGAGAGGGATGGTTTAAGAGCCTTAACTCAATAAAGAGATTTCGGGGTAGAAACCTAACCTATACGATTAGAGATCCCATGGTCTATGTTCAATAGGACAACACAAATTCTGAAAACTCTAGTTTAAGCACTGTCTCCCATTCCTATGATTCAATAGTGCTTTCCTACAACATTATTAAGGGTACGCTATGCGTTTAATGATTCATATAACTTGGAATGTAACATCCAAGTAAGATATGGTAAGATATTTTTAATAGGAATGCACCTATATGGTGGAGCTTGCCGACTCTATAAAAATCTTTAGAGGCTAGATTTTCTAAAGCATGCATGAATCCTGAGAAGTTTAGGGCCGAAAGAATGAACACAACCGAGAATCAATCTTGAATTGGAAATACTCCATGTGAGTTTATTGTCTAGGCTTACACAAACAACTGGCGATTCAAGGCTTAGTCCATCGACTAGTTAAGTAAGTTCGATAGGCTTTCACTAAGAAAGTTCAAAGCAAAAGCTACCTATTAATGCGGTGTATTTCAATAGGCATGCTCAGATTCCTTCGAGTCAAAAAATGTTTTGTTGATCAATTAATGTGGGAAATTGTTATAATTATGGTTATAATTATGGTTAATGGATCAACGAAAGCCAATAAGTTAAGATACATCTTTTATGTTCACATCTCTTTTGGATTCATGAATTTCCTAAACTTTTCTATACACATATCTATTGAATTCATGAATTTCCTAAATTCATGTATCTTTTAGTTCATGTATTTATTGAGTTTACAAATTTCTTGAATTCACGTATCTCTAGATTCATGAATCTCTTGAATTCACGTATCTCTTAATTCGTGAATTTCGTGAATACATGTGTCTATTTAATTCATGTATCTCTTCTATACATGAACTAAAAAGCTCTATTAATAGATAGGAACATAGAGCTTCATTACGGTTTTGGTTTTTGGTTTCCTCAACTCAATTCCAAAAAGGTTTTGATATACTTTTCTACTCTCCTAACTTTTCTGATTGTGCTGGTTCAATTGAACAGTTCAACTGAGCCTTGTTTGCATAGTGCTAATCCAAACGGGTTTGAGGTGTTGTATCTTGGGAGGCATAGTTCATGAATCTACGAAGCACTATTGGCAGGAACTAATCGCCTTAAGGAGATTCAGATATATGTACCTCATCTCCAATTTTATGTTATATCTTAATTTTTTCTTCTCCAAAATTTGTAAAATGAAGGATATTATAAAGTTATTATCATCTTCTTTACATTGATATTTTGATTACAACAAACAGTTTGCTTTCTCTAGATTAATTTCCAACAATTACTTTTCTAATGATCCAAAAGCTGATTCCAACCTACTGAGGTATATTTGCTGATAGGCCCCTCCAAGAAATCACCTGGTCTGGTTCTTTCCTCCCAAGTTTCGCCGGAAGTCCCTATCCTTGATCTCTCTCTATCTCTCTTTCCCTCTCATATCGAAGGTTTTCTTCTCTTTGTTTCATTTTTTCCTCTTGATTTGTCATGTGTACTTATGTATACAATTTGTTTTTCCCTTCTTTCATTTGCTTTGGTTTCTTATAAGAGGGGTTTCCTCCTTTTATTTGTGGCATTGAAACATGAAGAGCTATCGTGAATGTTGATAAATTGTCTTGTTTCCGTAAGAAATTGTTTCCTTTCTTGTTGCTGTAGGAGAGATTTCCCTCACATGTCGTAGGTGACTCGTGGAAAACTTGAACTAGCATGAGCAAAGGATGAAAGAGAACCTTTAAAGAAGCATCCCTTAGGATTTTCATTTCAAATTGTATCGGATATCAGTTAGGATTCTGATCTTACTTACAAATACGCTTCTTCTTCTTTTCCTACTTTATCGCTCCTTATGTCCGGAAGTTACGCACCACAAAATCTACCTATCCAAAACGCTAGCACAATCCACCACCTATAGCTTAGCCCGCCGCCCCCGCCCCGCCACCCACGATTGACACGTCAAGTCGATCCACCATGATGCCACCCGAAGCCAACCACTGCGTTGTTGCTGGCTGCTCCTCCACCCCAAGCGAAAAATGTTTTAAGTATTGTTGTCTCATGGGGTAAATTTTAGGATTTTTTTGCGGTACTATAGTATCGGCTATGTTCATATTTATGTATCAATCAGAAATCAAAAGGTTACTTGGAGGAAATTAACCAAAGATAGGAGAAAGCATTGCCCTTTTCGTAGGCAAGCAACGCATTTACTCTCTTTTTTGGTATAATTACATAAAAATTCTTAATTCTATCGTACGGATGCTAATTCAATTCTAAATCTTTCAATTTACTCCTAAATATTTTAACAATTTACTAATATAGTCTTTCCCATTAATTTTGCCCAAAAATCATGACGTGGACGCTAGCTATTATGTGGTACGATCGGCACTAACATGGACACTATTTGTAATTTTAAATTAATTTTTCTTTTTTCTAAGTTATTTATATTTTCCATTTTCTTTTCTTTTCTTTTCTTCTTTACTATGGAACCGTGAGGGTGCTGTGGCCCTCTTCTATGGCCGGCGACCTTCGCCGGCCACCATCAAGGCCTCAAACTAGTAGAGGGAAAAAAGAAAAAGGAAATAGAAAGAAAAAAAGGAAAAAAACTCTAAAAATTAAAAATTTGCAAAAATTCTTTATGTCAATGATTTTCAGTCAAAATTAATTAGGACGACTATATTGACAAATTATTTATAGGTTTAGGATTAAATTAACCAAATTAAAAAGTTTAGAACTGAATTGACATCCATACAATAGGTTTAAGAAATTTTCAGTAATTTTCCCCGAATTAACTTGTGATAGTCAAGCCAAGTAACACGAGTTTATGGTTGAGAAAAACATTTAAACCGGTGTGGGTAGTGAAAAAAATATGTTGGTTTTAAAAAATAAAAATTGGAATGATTAATTTGAGGAGAGGTAATTTTAATGAAGATCCAATATAAAAAAAATCCCACATAAATTTCCCTTCTACAATTAATGTTGAATTGGTTTTCCAAAATCATTGCACGATTGATTTCCTGATATGCATACGTGAGACGTGCGGTCTGAAAGCATGGTGAAAGAGAGCTTCGTTCCAACTTTCCGATTCCACACCTGTTCAGTTCCTGTGACTAAACAACATTCTATAAGTTTATCATGATATAAACCCGAAATTGTGAAGGGTTGCTCAGATGATAAGCTTGTCCATCCCGGTCGCTCAAGGCTAAACAGATGGGAATTAATCCTGTGCTCAAACTTTCGGACACTGCATTATTATCAAAAGATGGATATTCTTATATGCCTTCAATTCTTCCATACTTAATGAAACTCCCAAATAAGATCAAGAGGTACGTGCACAATAACACCGTCATTGATTTATATAGTATTTTAAATTATTATACGAACGTGAGATTAACTTTAAATGTTGTAAAATTTCTTACACATCCATTAGCATTTGACATTAAAAAAAAAAAATAGGAAGGTAACATAGATTATGAATGTCGGAGATAAATAACATGTCTAGAGACGTTGGAATATATTATCTTTTAGAATCTTGTGAAATCATTATCAATTATTTTAAAAAGAAAACACGATAAGGTAAATGTGTGCTTAGTTTTTTTTTTTTTTTGGGTCAAAATATTTGTGGTTAGTTGACTATAAAATATTTTAATCGGAACCACTAGATGTTCAGTAGGTAGCTTTAGGTTCATCATTCTGGTGCTACAAATTTGTTCTTTAATTAAGTTTGCGCATGAGCGATAACAATATTTATAACCTACCAATTAAAAACCCGATTGGAAGAAATTTTATTGAGTTGAGGATGGATGAATAAAGCCAAGCTAAAAGTCAAGATTCTTAATGCGATAAAAGAACTCCGATATAAGGTTTTGATATTTGAAATGTTAAATTTATAACCTACCAATTAAAAAACCGGTTGAAAGAAATTTTATTGAGTTGAGGATGGATGAATAAAGCTAAGCTAAAACCACCAGCTGCAGTGGCTCCGCTGGCAAGTCTTCCCCATCGTGCGCGAACCCACTGACCCCTTCTCGGAAGGTGAGCATTCAACTCGCTGCAGAGACGCTTGGCGTCTTACCCATTCCACGGGGGTGGTGGGTCCTCCTGTGGGGCCCCAGGGTTTACTTCACCACTCGCAGCATACGGGGCTTCCCTAGGTCATAAAAAAATAATAATAAAGCTAAACTAAAAGTTAAGATTTTTAATACCATAAAAAAAAAAACTCCAATATAAGGTTTTGATATTTGAAATGTTAAATTTATAACCTACCAATTAAAAAACCGATTGGAAGAAATTTTATTAAGTTGAGGATGGATAAATAAAGCCAAGCTAAAAGTCAAGATTTTTAATGCTATAAAAGAACTCCAATAGAAGGTTTTCATATTTGAAATGTTAAATTTATAATCTACTAATTAAAAAACCGGTTGGAAGAAATTTTATTGAGTTGAGGATGGATGAATAAAGCTAAGCTAAAAGTCAAGATTCTTAATGCCATAAAACAACTCCAATAGAAGGTTTTCATATTTGAAATGTTAAATTTATAACCTACCAATTAAAAAACCGATTGGAAGAAATTTTATTGAGTTGAGGATGGATAAATAAAGCCAAGCTAAAAATCAAGATTTTTAATTCTATAAAAGAACTCCAATAGAAGGTTTTCATATTTAAAATGTTAAATTTATAATCTACGAATTAAAAAACTGGTTTGAAGAAATTTTATTGAGTTGAGAATAGATGAATAAAGCCAAGCTAAAAGTCAAGATTCTTAATGCCATAAAAGAACTTCAATAGAATGTTTTGATATTTGAAATGTTAAATTTATAACCTACCAATTAAAAAACCGATTGAAAGAAATTTTATTGAGTTGAGGATGGAAAAATAAAGTCAAGTTAAAAGTCAAGATTCTTAATGCCATAAAAGAACTCCAATAGAAGGTTTTGATATTTGAAATGTTAAATTTATAACCTACCAATTAAAAAACCGGTTGGAAGACATGTTATTGAGTTGAGGGTGGATGAATAAAGCCAAGCTAAAAATCAAGATTCTTAATGCCATAAAAGAACTCCAATAGAAGGTTTTCATATTTAAAATGTTAAATTTATAACCTACCAATTAAAAAACCGATTGGAAGAAATTTTATTGAGTTGAAGATGGATGAAATAAGCCAAACAAAAAGTCAAGATTCTTAATGTCATAAAAGAACTCCAATAGAATATTTTGATATTTGAAATATTAAATTTATAAGCTACCAATTAAAAAACCGGTTGTAAGAAATTTTATTGAGTTGAGGATGGATGAATAAAGTCAAGCTAAAAGTCAAGATTCTTAATGTCATAAAAGAACTCCAATAAAAGGTTTTGATATTTGAAATGTTAAATTTATAACCTACCAATTAAAAACCGGTTGGAAGAAATTTTATTAAGTTGAGGATGGATGAATAAAGTCAAGCTAAAAGTCAAGATTCTTAATGCGATAAAAGAACTCCAATAAAAGGTTTTGATATTTGAAATGTTAAATTTATAACCTACCAATTAAAAAACCAGTTTGAAGAAATTTTATTGAGTTGAGGATGGATGAATAAAAATAAGCTAAAAGTCAAGATTATTAATGCGATAAAAGAACTCCAATAGAAGGTTTTGATATTTGAAATGTTAAATTTATAACCTACCAATTAAAAAACTGGTTGGAAGACATGTTATTGAGTTGAGGATGGATGAATAAAGCCAAGCTAAAAGTCAAGATTCTTAATGCCATAAAAGAACTCCAATATAAGGTTTTCATATTTAAAATGTTAAATTTATAACCTACCAATTAAAAAACCGGTTGGAAAAATTTTTATTGAGTTGAAGATGGATGAAATAAGCCAAGCTAAAAGTCAAGATTCTTAATGCGATAAAAAAACTCCAATAGAATGTTTTGATATTTGAAATGTTAAATTTATAACCTACCAATTAAAAAACCGGTTGTAAGAAATTTTATTGAGTTGAGGATCGATGAATAAAATCAAGCTAAAAATCAAGATTCTTAATGCCATAAAAGAACTCCAATAGAAGGTTTTGATATTTGAAATGTTAAATTTATAACCTACCAATTAAAAACCAGTTGGAAGAAATTTTATTGAGTTGAGAATGGATAAATAAAGGCAAGCTAAAAGTCAAGATTCTTAATGCCATAAAAGAACTCCAATAGAAGGTTTTGATATTTGAAATGTTAAATAGGAACTATTGTCACGGAAGACTTGCGAATAAGAGGACCTATAAAAAGACTAGTGGTGCAAGATGCTCTTATATGGATAAGATCAACACAAACGAATGTAAAAGTGAGACTTCTTGGGGTGAACTAAGTCACATGAATCTAACTTTGTTTATGAAAGCTAGGCATCACATGAGAAATGTCTATATTTGCTCAAAAAACAATTTTGAAAAAGTTATAAACTTATTATACTTTGGTTAATTCAGTCCTAAATCTTTTATTTTTTACCAATTGAAATCCTAAATATTTTCGAATTTTGCCAATTGAATCCATTCAATTTTAGTCGAAATTCGCTCACGTAATTAGTGTCTAGCAAGAGTCGCTGGCCAACTCTTGCCGTCACTAGGCAAGGGCCACAACTAGCGAGGGTCAGCCAGCGACCCTTGCCAGACTTTTTACAAAAAAAAAAAAAAAAAAAAAAAAAAAAAAAAGAAAGAAAGAAAATTTAAAAATTTAAAAATTCAAAAATCAAATTATTATTATTATTATTATTATTTTATATATATATTGTCTACATCAGTGCTAGCCATTTTACATGACACCACCATTATTGACGTCATCAATTTCAATTCAAATTTACCCAAATGAACTCAATTGACAAAATGTAAAAATGTTTATAATTAAATTAGCACAATTAAGAATTTTAGGATTGTATTGGTCAAATGCAAAAAATTTAGGACTTTTTTGTCCAATTTAATCATAAGACTATTCTATGCAATGCATTGAACGTAATTAGGTGACTTGTTTTTTTTTTTTTTTGAAAGAAGCATTCATTACTAAACCATTGCTGAACACAATTGAGTTTGGAATCAGTACATAATTAAAAAAAAAAACCATAGTGGGCGGGGGGATTATGCAGCCAACCATTAGGGAGAAGGTTTTCCCAATGGGCTTTTGCGGCCCAATCCGCCGGCTTGTTCGCTTCCCTGGGCACATAGGAAATTGAGACTTCCGCAAGTTGGGCTAGCAAAACCCCACAGTCCTTCAAAATTGCTTCCACAGTCCACGGGCCTAGAACTTGGCTCATTAAACTCTCCATAAGTGACAAGCAATCTGTCTCCACTTCCATTGCCGAGTACAAGCCAGTTGAAGCCAAAGTCTTCCTCTACTTTGTCTCTAGAAGTCGCGAGAAAACCACACGAAGTGTTGAGACTTCAATTTCTAGGGCAGAATCACCATGGTTCTTCAAAGCAAAGTCGTTGGTGATGATGAATTCGACGTTTCAGCAAATCCCAACCACGGCTCCCTCCGAGGTTGATCTGATTTTTGAAGCATTCATGATCAATTTCATTTTCTTGGTTAAATGAGATGGACAAGTACCTCCACTAAGGTTGCGTATGAGGTGAGCTAGTAAGTCCATATAGAACAACCTTTTCCTATATAGCGTTTAGGGGGCAATGATAAGTTCAAATAGGATTTCCCTTATTTGAGGGGAAAAAAAATGAACGCGGCCAACAAAGTGTTGTCCGTATGCACGATTAGAGTCAGGTTAGGAACAATGAATCTCTTATGGTAAACAAATCTACTTTGCAAATCTGTTATTACAAGTAGTTATTACAAAGGATTGGACAAACAACACTATAAAGAACTTCAATCCTTGATGCGGATATTATACTGTTGATTCTCATCCTTAAGAGACTCCAATGATCACCCCCTCCTCCTTTTCATCATAAATGATCTGCTTGCTCTAAAATGATTTGTGTTAATAGGGTAATTCCAATTCACTAGGTATTTTGGCAAAATTTGAAGCAACTACTTTTGTAATAACAAATTGAAAAAGAATGAGCAGAGTGGGACAGTCAAAATCAAAAAGAGAATCCCTTACTTCTTTCTCTCATCCAAAACTGTGAATGAAACTTTAACCGCGGTTGTGCAGTGCAACGGATTGAAAAAGAACGAGTGGAGTGGGAGAGTCAAAATCGAAGAGAGAATCTCTTGCTTCTTTCTCTCATCCAAAACTGTGAATAAGACTTTCACCATGGCTGTGCCGTGCACCTCACTCCCTCCCTCTCTTTTGGAATGCAATTTAGTGGACAAATCACAAGGCTCTCTCTCTCTATGACCACCTCATGGTGGTGGTCTTGTCCGTTAGCAATCACTGCAAGGTGGTCATGCAACCACCTCGTGGCAAGTCTTCATGTGACGGCGGCAGATGTTACTATATGAACCGGAACCACGTTGTCTAATTTCTTTTTTTAATTCCAATTCCATCAATGACTTTATCTTCTACCAAATTTTATTTGTATGTACATCGGACAAGTACCAAGGTACCATGTTTAAAAATATCCAGACTTATACACTA
Organism: Eucalyptus sideroxylon x Eucalyptus melliodora; assembly: GCA_016097485.1. Taxonomy (NCBI): domain Eukaryota; kingdom Viridiplantae; phylum Streptophyta; class Magnoliopsida; order Myrtales; family Myrtaceae; genus Eucalyptus; species Eucalyptus sideroxylon x Eucalyptus melliodora. The sequence goes on along the minus strand of CM027828.1, from coordinate 43,626,736 downwards.
ACAATCACCAGACGAGTTGATAATAGTACACAAGGAAATGTTATGGTTTCTCCTTTGTTGTCACCCTTAGATTAGGAGACGTTGCCCGATTATGTTTGAATGCATGACGGACTCGTTGTCGGAGCATCACCGTCACCCTTGGATTATGGGACATTTCCCGATTAAGTTCGAATGCCAGACAGATTCATTGTCGAAGGATCGCCGTTATCTTTGGATTAAAGGACATTGCCGATTATGTTCAAAAGAACCAATGAATTTCTGTTGATTAATAAATAAGTCCCGTATACTTGACCTTATATTATTTACGTGCATATGTTATTTGCTATTGTCTCGACCTTAAAAGTCATGCACGTATTTTATATGTTATTATTTGTCTCACGCATGTTTGATATGGCATTTTTTGAGATGTGTGGAACACATGCGAGACACGTGCATAATTAATTGTCATTTTTAGTGATATGGAACGGATGTGCATACTATAATTGTTGTTATTTGTGATATGAGAGGTACATGGATGTTTTGAAACTTGTTATTTGAGTCTCGAAAGCCATGGTAATATTTTAGAAGCTAATATTTGACACATGAGAATATTATTGCCTATTAATTGCACTATATGTGGCATGTGTGAATTTTGTTGCAATTATTAGGACTCGAGGAATTTGTGTATGTTGTTAAAGTTATTATTTGGCATATTTAGATATCTCATAGATTTATGATAGGACGGATGTCTAGGTAGAGGAAAAGTTTCCTTCATGTTCAAAGTTAAGACAAAACAAAGATTTTGTTATTGATTTGCCATCAATATATTGATGCGGTAATGTTCACCTGCTTATTCAACAACGAGGCATCCTCCTATCCAAGGACTAGTAAGTTTGCTTATTGAGTCCATGACTCACTCCATTGTTTTTTTCAAAATTGTAGGCATGGAGGTCTTACATTAGTTCTAGCGTTGCAATCTTGCTAGAGGAGCTAAAATTTACCATGATCTTTTTGAGTGTAGGACATGTGATGGTTGTAAATTCATTCCCCCAAAATAGAAGGGCTTAAAAAAAAACTGATGTTATATAAATAGTTGTGCATTTACAAGTGGTCATTTTCCTAGCCTATTGTTGTAGTATGGGTATTTATTGTGCAACTGCTTCCATATGCTCTTAATAGAAAGATAAAAAGAATCGGGATGATGACACGCCTAGGATGTCATGAAAATAACCCCCACCGCTTGTGACCCTTGAGATGGAGTTGGAGTCGTTACAATTAGGGTTAGCTTTAGTATGAGAATATCCATAAAGATCTATTAGATAAAAAATAAGAAAAAAGAAAAGAAGGAAAGTTTACTTTCACGAGAGACAAAGCCCAATTTAAGTTTACAAACAAAAATAAATGAAATGGTCCAAAACTTTCCTCAATGGATCTTTTTTGCCCTATTTGGTCCCATCATAGAACAAAGCAGTCTCTCCAATATCTTTGTTAGTAAAAGAGCATTAAAAGCATCATCTAATTATGGCACAATCCAATATTTATTCTCAATCTTTGGTTTGTCATACTCTAACTATCATCTATCTCTTAGACTCTTACTCTAACGCTTTGTAGACATACCTCCACTTTTACTCTCATCTCTCTCAAATCTTTACTTTATCATTCTAGAGCATGAAATTAAACCACACGCTTGAAAACTAAGGCCCTATTTGGCAACACTCCTACGAACAACTGATTATATTCTTTTGTTTCCCAAAACAAAAAATGACATAAATTCGTTTGATAAATTTTTTTTCCTCAAAGCAAAAATCCACTTTTTGTTCATGAGAATAGTAGAATCAACAAGTACAATTTTAGAATTAAAACCAACCTTTTCTTTTCTTTTTTCTCTTTTTTCCCCCTTCTTTTCTCATTCTCTCTTCTTCTTCTTCCTCCACCGGCCATTGCTGCCACCGCAAACAATCATCGATGACCTCCTGGGTGAGATCCGGTGAGCAACCACAAAGAAGGAGGATGAAGAAGAGAAAAGGAAAAAGGAAAAAGAAAAATAAGAAAAATATAATAAAAGTATTTAAAAAAAAAAAGAAACAAAAAAATTTTAAAAATCCTACCAAACGCATTTCTATTTCACAAATAGAATTTTTTGACAGTTACCAAGCATCTTCAAAAACTCAGAAAGTGTTTCCAAGAACATAATAATAAATAAAAAACAATTTATGAACAAAAATTATTTTTAGAAAACAAAATGATCACTAAAACACGTCATAAATATCCCCTCTCCATCCAATTTCATTGCCACTGGCCACATACCTAGTGGGCAAGATGTCAGTGATAAGGTCAAAACCCATAATGCCAAAGAGGTATCCCATTATGTGCCAAAAAAAAAAAAAAAGAGAGAGAGAAAAAAGAAAAGAAAAGAAGAGGCATCCCATTAAGGAACTTTACTTAAATTATAAATCCAATAGGCGTGCTCATCTTAAGGATGCGTCTTTTTGAAGCTTAGGTCCTTGTCCCTCTCTATATCTCAGCAACGGTTGTTGAAGTTGCCTTCAATGCTTGGTCAGTTCACAAGTCATCTTTTTTCATTGGAAGTGTCTTTTATTTCCAAGACAAATCCATGTTTTCAATTGCTTCCACTCATCTAATCCGCCATTTTCTACTAATATTTCAGAGAAAATGCCCAGGATAAGAAGCAAACAAATTTTCAAGCTTGACAGGAAGGGAAAAGAAATCACCATGGGTTCGCTCCGTTTTACATTTGGAAATAAGCAGGCCCGATTTATACTTATATTTGAGAGAGAGAGAGAGAAGTGGATAATGACTAGGTAATAGTTTGAATTTCAAGGAGATAACAGCAAGGAAGAAATTAAAAACACTTTCTTCTCTTTTCCTTCATTCAAAAGTTTACTTGTGTGATTAAGTTTGGATGCCAGACGGACTCGTTTTCGGAGAATCGCTGTCACCTTTGGATTAGAGGATGTTACCCGATTAAGTTTGGATGCCCGACAAACTTGTTGTCAGATGATCGCCATCGCCTTTGTATTAGGGGACGTTACCCAAATAGATTCAGATGCCTGACGGATTCATTGTCAAAGGATCGCCATCATCCTTGGATTAAGAGATGTTGCCCGATTAAGTTTGGAAGAACCAATGAATTTCGATTGATTAATAAATGAATAACGTATGCTTGACCTTATATCATTCATGTGCATGTATTATTTGCCCTTGTCTCGACCTTGAAAGTCACGCACATATTTTATATGCTATTATTTGTCTCATGCATGTATTGTTTGCCCTTGTCTCGACCTTGAAAGTCACGCACATATTTTATATGCTATTATTTGTCTCGTGCATGTTTGACATGGCATTATTTGAGACGTGTGAGAGACGTGCGAGACACGTGCATTACTTAATTGTCATTTTTAGTGATATGAAAGGCACGTGCATGTTATAATTGTTGTTATTTATGACGTGAGAGGCACATGGATGTTTTAAAAGTTGTTATTCAAGTCTCAAAGGCCATGGTAGTATTTTAGAAGCTAGTATTTGACAATGAGAATATTGTTGGCTTTAATTGCACTATATGTGGCATGTGTGAATTTTTATGCAATTATTAGGACTCAAGGAACTAATTTACATTGTTATAATTATTAATTTTTATGAGTATGAGATATCTCGTAAATTCCTGATAGGATGGATGTTTATGTAGAGGAAGAGTTTCCTTCCTGTTCATAGTTAAGGCAACGCAAAGGTTTTGTTATTGATTTGCCATCAATATATTGGTGCAATTATGTTCATGTGCTTGTTTGACAGCAAGGCATCCTCCTATCTAAGGACTAGTAAGTTTACTTATTGAGTCTATGACTCACTCTGTTGTTTTTGTCAGAATTGTAGGCATGGATATTTTGCACTAATTCTAGAGTTGCAATCTCACTAGAGGAGGTAAGATTTATCTTGGCCATTTTGAGTATAGGACATGTGGTGGTTATAATCCATTGGCCCGCGATAAAAAGGGCTTGTGAATATAATTGATGTAATATAAGTAGTTGTGTGTTTGCAAGTGGTTGTATTCTTAGCCGATTGTTGTTGCATGGGTATTTATTATGTAACTGCTTCTGTATGCTCTTAATGGAAGGATAAAAAGAATCAGGATGACAATGCGCCTAAGATGTTGCGAAAATAACTCTCGCTGCTTGTGACCCTGAAGATGGAGTTGCAATCGTTACAAATAGGGTTAGCTTTAGTATAAGAATATCCATAAATATCTATTAGATAAAAAAGGAAGAAAAAAGAAAAGAAGAAAAGTTTACTTTCAGGAAAGAAATAAGCCCAATTTAAGTTTACAACAAAAAATAAATGAAATGGTCCAAAACTTTATCTATTTTCCCCTATTTAGTCCCATCATAGATAAAAACAGTCCCTCCAATATCTTTGCTAGTAAAAAGGCATTAAAAGCATCAGCTAATTATGGCCCAATCCAATATTTATTCTTATTATTTGGTTTATCATACTCTAACCATCGTCTCTCTCTTAGACTTTTGGTCTAACACTTTGCAGACACCTCTACTTTTACTCTCAACTCTCTTAAATCTTTACTCTATCTCTTGTAGAACATGAAATCGAACCCCGCGCCTGAAAAACTAAATATCCCCTCTCCATCCAATTTCCTTGCCACTTGGCCGCAAACCTAGTGGGCAAGATGTCAATAATAAGGTCATACAACATATCAAGATCCAAGCTCATAACCCATAATGCCAAATAGGCATCCCATTTGAGGAACTTTCCCTAGATTATAAATCCAACAAGCCTGCTCATTTTAAGGGTGTGTCTTATTGAAGCTTAGGTGCTTGTTGTGACAGCCCAATTTTTCCAATTTTAATTTCAATAAATTTAGACGGGCATTTCGTTGGCACGCATATAATCCATTTCCTTGAGTCGGCCACTCATGTGAAATCTAATCTATCCGGTGAAGCCGCTATGAAATTCTAATGCATAAGACTCGAAAATTTGATTGATAAGCGACCTTTCGACCGAGATAATCTGCAAGGGTCATTACGGCACGAATAAAAATCGATTAGAGATCGGAAATAGGTTGGCTCGATAGAGGCATGTGATCAGGTGTGGGTGATTCCACCAGATCGCACAATTCTTACCGACCGACACTGGGCCGACTTTTCTAACGATTGGGTACCCTGTGCCCGTATTTGAAACCTTGAGATTTCCCCGACAACCGAAAGTTGTGGCTTGAGATGATCAACCGCAAGTCGAATGCACAAAAATTTGTAAACGTTGCTCGGTAGATTAGAATGCGCTAGTATGGTGCCAAAGGGAAATTAACCGTGAAATTGTGATTGAATTATGAAATTGGAAGGCATGGTACGTCACAAAGCTTATTAGGATCATTGGGTTAATTTATGGACTTTAATTGGAAATCAATTGGAAGAGAATTGATGGAAATTGAAGTGCAAGGATTTGGACCCCGGCGGAAAATGAAATTGGACCTATTGAACCAAAGTTGTGGGAGGTTGGAAGTGAGTAGAAGATGACATAGGGTGATGTCATGGTAGTTGAGCCAAGAGGAGGAGATTTGGACAAGTGGAGGGTGGAGATTGCCTCTTGGAAAGGCACCCATCAACATCATCTTCTACCTTTGAACTTGGAGGAGAGAGAGAGAGGAGGGAGAAGAGGAAACCAGCGGAACCGCCGAGCCCCCCTTCGCCGCTCGCTCGTCGCCCCGCCTCGCCCACCGTTCGCCGGAGTTAGCCTTCGCCACTCGCCCGCACCGTCCGCCCGTCTTCCCGCTCCGCGCCGAACCCCGTTCGCCGAGCTCCGCGCCGTCGTCACCCCAAGACAGCTGCTATTTGTCGCCGCCGGAGCCCCCGTCGTCGCCGTCCGTCGCCGTGAGCCACCGTTCGAAGCCCTAGCCTCCCTCGCCGGCCCTTCTCCGCCATTTCCTCCGCCGTTCCGCCGCCCGTCGAGCTTGGTTAGTTGCTGGTTTTTCCAGCAAGAACCAGCTCCTTTCTTGCTCGTTTTGGCCCTCTATTAGTCCTCATTTAGTGTTGATCCGTGTAGGTTTGTCGTCGGCGTCGTCGAGCTCTTCGCCGGAGACCTGCCGGAAAGCGATTCCGGTGAGTTTAACTCACTAAACTCCGATTAGCAGGTTAATTATGTCTTAAGTGTGTTTAGTTTAGGTTGATTGAGATTAGGTGGTTATATTATTTTATTTAAGTATGGATTAGATTAAGTGGTTTTAATTAAAGTAAAGCATGTTTAAATTAAGGATTAAGTGAGTTTATTTTAAAATAAACCTTGATGTGACTTAAAGGGATTTATTTAGGATTTAAATAAATGTTTCGGAATTTTGGATTATTTTAATAATAAATCATATTCCGAAAATCATTAAAATATTATTTATAAAAAAAAAAACTCGAAAAATTATTTTTGGCCCTAATTGCTTAGAATTTCGTGCCGATCGTCGCTGTATACTTAGAATTTGAAATTGACGAACGGTTAATGCAAATTGAGTGTTGATTGAGGAAAATATGGATTTTAATTAGAAAATCCCAAATGTCGGGATTGATATTGAAATTGAGTTCTTAAAGATTAATGTTGCAATTGAGATATGCGAATGGCGTGTGACGTGCTTTAAATTGATTATGAATGGTGTTATGATAATTGTGAGAAATTGTTTGGAACTATTAAGTGGGAATTGCCCCTATATGGGATGCCCACGTGGTGGATGCGGTCGCAAATGATTCCGGGCCCATGCTCCTTCGGGAACGCCGTTGATGTACTGACGAAGCCGCGCTCCAAGGGGGGAGGCGATGCCTGGCTTTATGTCAGTAGATAGCCGAACTGCGAGTAGACTATGCCCTTGTGTGGCACCGATGAATGATGAATTGAAATGCTTGCTGTGAATTTGAAATTAAATGGAATCGGATTGTGTTCCGATAGTCCATGTGCGTATTATAATTTGTACTTGAGTGCTATGAACTGTACTAATCTGCAGGAAGGCTAGAAGGCGAGGTAAGTCTTCTGTATTATGTGGCTAGACCACTATGGAGCGTATTTTCTTTCTAATAGGGGTTTAGGAGGGGTGAACTTGCTGAAACAAAGTCTCATCCCAGTTTGGGGAAAAATATTACAGGACCATAGATGGCGAGACCCCCGGAGATGAGTGGCCTACCGACAGAGATCGACCAGACGACAGAGAGTGCTCTTGACCCCGGGAGTCCTTGGGTCTATCTGTTGATTAGGACCCTCATCTGGGTCCAGGTGAACGTGCATGACAGAGTTCCATACATGTTTAGAGCTTGGTATCGTACCGGAGCAGATGGTGTTAGGGTCGGCCCTCTAGATAGCATGGATATTCCGCTGGCAGTCTTGAATGCCATCCTGGGCGAAGGTGTGGCGGACCTTCCTACCGGTGGAGTGATCAACGCCTCGCCCCCGCAATCTTGGGTGTCAGATCCTGAGGACGTAGGATCGTCCAATGGTGCTGACCTGTAGTTCTAGGGTGGTTGATTTTCTTTTGACGGATTGATCCTTGCTATGTAGGCTGACCCCTTTTTTTATGCACATAAACTCTAACCCATTTTTGGTGCATATAGCCTCCGGATCCTGTTGATGTAATTAAGACTTGGATTGTCGATGATGTATGGAATTATGCTCGTTTGATTTTGAATTAATTCTTCCTGCTGCCCTATCCCGTGAGTTTCTGTCAGGGGTTTCTTAAAACGTTCCGCATGCGCATTAATAACTAAATATTGGGGTCGGCGACACTACCTGGGAATGTCGCGTTTGCATGACCATGGCGGGTTGTTCCACGTGTCTCGGGGTTCGGGGCGTGACACTTGTCCCTCTCTATATCTCCGCACCGGTGGTTGAAGCGGCCATCAATGCCTGGTCGGTTCACAGGTCATCTTTTTCAACTTTTATCTCCTTGAAATTTCCAAACTATTACCCAGTCATTATCCACCTCTCTCTCTCTCTCTCTCTCTCTCTCTCTCTCTCTCTCAAGTACAGCATAAATGGGGCCTGCTTATTTCCAAATGCAAAACGAAGCGAAGCCATATCGGTGATTTTTTTCCCTTCTCGTCAATCTTGAAAAGCTGTCGTTTGCTTCTTATCCTGGGCATTTTTCTCTGAAATATCAGCAGAAAATGGCAGATCAGACGAGTGGGAGCAATGGGAACCATGGAGTTGTCTTGGAAATGAAAGACACTTCCAACGCCAAGGAAGAAATTAGAAGCAATTTCTTCTCTTTTCCCTTCATTCAAAAGGTTACTTGGGTTCTCATCTCCATCTACTCTTTTTTCCCCCAATCCCTTCCTTCTTATTTTCCTTTTGCCCTTTTCGTATTCACCTGGATGTTCATCAACCTTTTGTTTGATCGCTTATTTCTCAAAACGTTGCAGTTGATCGCAGAGGTCTTTGGGACTTACTTCTTGATATTCGCGGGTTGTGGGTCTGTGGCGGTGGACTTGGACTACGACAAGGTGGTGACGCTCCCGGGGATATCGATGGTGTGGGGCTTAGCAGTAATGGTGCTGGTGTACTCAGTCGGACACATCTCCGGCGCCCATTTCAACCCAGCCGTCACCATTGCTTTCGCCACCTGCAAGAGGTTTCCGTGGAAACAGGTGCAACCATATCTCTTCCAAAGTCATAACGCCTGCTTCCTATTTAATATATGTTTTAATCCGTGTCAAATGCTGAACGCCAGTGACCTGGCTGTCATTAAAGGCCTGTCTAGAAAGCTTTGTTTAGATCACATGGTTCTAACAAGCCACCGCTTTTAGAGGCCATTAGTTACTGGTTAGGTGTATCTTTTAGCTAGCCATTGAATGGTTTTTTTTTTTTTTTTGGTAAGTTCTAGCCATTGAATGGTTTGCAAGGGCATAACGGAAAATTTACATATACCGGGACATACTGAATCAATCGCATTCTAGAAGAATGTTCGAATTATTAGTTTCCACTTTTGAATGAGCTCGACTGATCCCATCTTTTCCGATCCAAGATTTATCATGATCTCTTATTTGTTAATTCATTTTTAATTTCATGTTCTCTATCTAAGTCTTGACTCACGAAAGCATTAATTTAGGCAATTAATGGAGGGCCCTTTTATTAATTTTTCACTAAGCTAAAACTTCCTCTCTGTTGCATCTTCTTCTTGGCGTGCAGGTACCTCCATATATTTTGGCACAAGTTTTGGGATCAACGTTGGCGAACGGGACACTGCGGATGCTATTCACCGGCAAGCTGAACCATTTCCTTGGGACTCAACCGGCTGGTTCAGATGGGCAAGCATTTGTCTTTGAGTTCATCATCACTTTTTACCTCATGTTCATCATTTCGGCGTTGCCGCCGATAATAGAGCAGTAAGTTCCAACTTCTTTCTTTTAATTACTTGCTGATAATTTAGGAAATTTTAAAGGAAAATTCGTCTACAAAAATAATAATTAATATCAATCTCTTCAAGAGGAGGCGGGATAAGAAAATCTCAAAAAATCGCACGAGATCACAAAGAAATCTCGTGAAATTCTTATAGACATGAAAAACAATTAACGTGTTTTGTGCATATTACCTAGAGGCCGGAGGGCAGCGGCCCCGCCACCCAACCAACCTTAGGTTCTTTCCCGCTTCTTCTTGAACGACTTCTCCAACAACCCTTTTTGTGTCGATACGGCTCGATCCTAAATTCTTGACAAGAGAGCTCTCTCTCTCTTGACAAGAAAACGGTGGACCCACTTCTAAGTTCTGACGAAGGCTGGTCGTTCGTGTTCTAATATCATATCATTTCCTAGTTGCATCGAATTATGTTATAGAAAAACGCTATATTTCCATTAATTGCGCCATAAAATTTCTTATGTTGAATTCATGTCACCGTTAAGGTTGGAACGTGTTAGTTTGTGTTAGTAATCGTCACCAAAGGATAGGGAGAATCGTACAATATTTAATGCTAGATATATTTATTATTAGTTTATCACGAGAAAAGTGTTAAAAAAGTCCTAAACATTTTGCATTTGTGCTAATTTAGTCATAAACATTTTTTGGTGCCAATTAAATCCTAAATCTTTTTACGTTATACCAATTTAGTCATTTCCGACAAATTTTGGCCGGGTTTTGCTAATTAGACACCGGCTGGCTGATGTGACTTGGGCGCTAACATTGATCATTTTTAATAATATTTTAATATTTTAGAATTTTTTCTTTTTTATTTTTCTTTTGTCCTTCTCCTCCTTCTTCCTCCGCCAGCCGAGGTTCAACAACCGGCTAGAGAAAGAAGGAGGAGAAGGAAAAAAGAAAAAAAAAATTTAAAATATTAAAATATTATTAAAAGTTGTTCACGCTAAATGATCAAGCCACCTTAACCGTCGTCATCCAATCAGCAAAATCCGGCCAAAATTGGCCAGAAATGATTGAATTGGCACAACGTAAAAAAATTTAGGACTTAATTGGCACCAAAAATGATTTATAACTAAATTGGCACAAATGCAAAAGATTTAAGACTTTTTTAACGTTTTTCTCAGTTAATCACATGCTAGTTGATAAGACTTCTCGCCAAACATTTGGCCTACAATTCTTCCAAAACCGATTTAAATATCCGTTCCAGTCAAATTAGATGATATTCCGCATCTTGGTTTTTAAATTGCAAAAGGATTTTAATATACGAACTTCAATTATCATATTTTATATGTACCTGTCGGTGATTAGTAAATTTAATTCGGTGCAGATAGGGGAGCTCGCTGGCCTCGCTGTTGGTGCAACCGTTTTGCTCAACGTGATGTTTGCAGGGTATTGACCATTTCAATTCTTTATATCTTCATCTTACCCTCATCTTTTGAATAGAAAAATTGTACATGATTGATTACGTCGTTTAAATAAAGAGCATCATGGGTGAGTTTTATCTTATAAGCTATTGCTGGCACAAATATTATATAAATTTCATGATTTACACCATTAACGGAAAGATCATTATCAACCTCTTCTTAAATTGCACTCTATGTGTGTACTTTGACTATCGATACAGAGAGAAAGTCATATAAATTATCAATATCATTTTCCTCGCATCTCGGACCGAACTTCTATCACCCCAAGAAATCAGGTTGAGCAACGAATTTTCATTTTGCTGAGAAACAAAATATTTATCCGGGCAGAAGTTAAGTATTTCGTGATGATAATCTGTGTTATTTATTTTTATTTTTTTTGGGTGGTGGTTAGGCCAGTAACGGGAGCATCTATGAATCCGGCAAGGAGCTTGGGTCCGGCGATAGTGTTTCACCATTACGATAAGCTGTGGATCTACATCGTGGCACCAACTGTCGGGGCGATTGCCGGGGCGTGGATCTACAACCTGATCCGATTCACCGACAAGCCCATCCGAGAGATCACCAAGTCCGGCTCTTTCCTCCGGAGCTCCGCCCGAAATTGTTCTTCTTGAGTCAAACTCATTCCAACCCGCGGTCAAACTTGCTCTTCTTTTTCGTGTTCTCTTCCGATTTTTGCTCATGATGGGTGCATTCGTAGTGAGAAGGGTTAGTTTTCTTTACTTTAATTGATGGATTATTCCCTTCTCTCTGCAGTTGAAATGTTAACAGTTGTAATTGTATTTTGGAAATTACGTTTGTAATCATCCAAACGCTAATTCCAACCTACTGAATTCTACAACCTCAGCCGGTTTGCCGACAGGCCCCTTGGAGAAATCGCCCGGTCCGGTTCTTTCCTCCCAAGTTCCGCCGGAAGTCCCTATCCTTGATCTCTCTCTATGGAAGTTGTTCTTATCTTTGTTTCATTTTTTCCTCTTGATTTGGTCATGTGTACTTAAGTGTACTTAAGTGTACTTAACGTCACGCTTTCCCTTCTTTCGGCTGTTTTGGTTTCTTGTAAGAGGGGTTTCCTACTTTTATTCCTGGAATTGAAACGTGAAGATCTGTCGTGAATGTTGATAAAATTGCTTGTTTCCGTAAGAAATTGTTTCCTTTCTTGCTGCTGTAGGAGTGATTTCCCTCGCATGTCGTAGGTGACTCGTGAAAAACTTGAACTAGCATGAGCAAAGGATGAAAGAGAACCTTTAAAGAAGCATCCTCAATTAGTATTTTCATTTCAATTGGACCTTTAAAAAAGAACCTAGAAAAACCATAATCGATTTAGCATTTTCATTTCAAATTGTATCGGACATCAGTTAGGATTCTAATCTTACTTACAAATATGCCATTCTTTTTTCTTACCTTATGGCTCCCTACGTTCCAAAGTTACACACCACAAAATCCGCCTATCCAAAACGCTAGCACAATCCACCACCTATAGCTTAGCCGGCCGCCGCTGCCACCCACGATTGACATGTCGGTGGATCCACCACACTGCTGCCCCGAGGCGAGAAATATTTTTAACATTGGCATCTCATGGGGTAAATTTTGAGGATTTTTTGTAGTACTATAGTATCGGCAATGTTCACATTTATGTATCAATTACAAATCAAAAAGGCTACTTGGAGGAAATTAACCAAAGTGATGGGAGAGAGCATTGCCCTTTTCGTAGGCGAACAATGCGTTTGCTCTCTTTTTTAGTATAATTACAAAAAAAATTCTTAATTCCATCGTACGAATGCTAATTCAATTCTAACATTTTAATTTATTCATAAATATTTTGACAATTTACTAATACACTCTTCCCTGTTAATTTTGGCCAAAAATCGTGACATTGACGTTAGCTATTCTGTGATACGACCAGAACTGACCTGGACACTTTTTGCAATTTTTAAATAATTTTGCTTAATTTTTTATAAATAATTTATATTTTCCATTTTTCTTTTCTTTTCTTTTCTTCTTTACTATGGACCTGCGAGGGCGTTATGGCCGGCAACCTTCGTGGCCACCATCGAGGCCTTGAACTAGTAGAGGGAAATAAGAAAAAAAAAGTCTAAAAATTAAAAATTTGCAAAAATTCTCTACGTCAAGAAAATGTTCGTAAAATTCTAAACGCAAGTGCACGTTTCGAACAAGTAATATAATGATAAGATAAAATATCGTCCCACGGAGATCGATGATTAATAAATCAATTAAATACTAAAATAGACTAATTCTAAAATTTATCTAACAAATCAAAATATAATTAAGAATAAATTAAAAATGAAATTTGTAGACTAAATGCAGTAAATCGATAAGATAAATATGTTAGAGCATCTAATTTCACCATAACCACTAGATATGAATTTCATATTGTCGTGAATACAAGAACGATATCAAACATGTGATAGCGGAATTTCCTAATCTATTTACTATCCTATCTCTAGGTATAGCAAACCTACTCAGCTTATTAATCCACTATACCTCTATATGAATTAAAATAAACATGAGTGCATTAAAAACTATGAATATTCCCGGTTTACAATGAGTCTTTTGGATCACCTTATCACCGAAAGCTACACAAATAACGCGGTATATTTCTATCCACGTTTAATTTATGGTTATATATTATAATGAACAATTGCATATTATCACCTCTCGCCTCAAACATGCACATCAGATCATTCAAATGGTGGCCAACTACTCAAAAGCATTAAACGCAATAATATATAACTCACATGAATGAAATCAATTGTAGAACATAAAAATCATGAAATTCACATCATCATGGTTAGGCTACATCGTAGCCCTAACAAAAGAAAATTAGAACATAGTAGAAGAAAAAATATAAATATAAATCAAACCCAGCATCTTGAATCAAAGAACAAGAATTCTGTCACCACTTTTGTCTTCTCTTCAAAATACTTGAAAAACTCTTAGAACAATGGAAAATGATCTAATCCCTCCTCTCCATCTCTAAAAAAACCCTAGCTGCTCTCTATGTCTCTATTTATAGGATATATCCAAAATATCTATCTCCTAACGCTTGCAGATAACATTAGGGAACAAAATCAAGAATTTCCTGATTTGATATCTATCTTCTACTGCTACTTTTATTTGAATTCCTGATAGTTTACATTCTTTTCCTTATCTTCTCTATATCTCATTATTCTGCATAAATAAGGAAAATTCAAATAATCAGAAAGAAATCCAAATATTTTCTCACAGAGATAATGCATTAATTACTGCATAAAATAGGTAAAATAACTCTATTTTTATAGAGTTATCAGTCAGCAATTTCCAATCAAAATTAATTGGAATGACTATATTAAAAAATTGTTTCCAAGTTTTGGATTAAATTAACCAAATTAAAAAGTTTAGGATGAATTGATATCCGTACCAATAAAAAAAAATAATCCTACATAAATTTCCCTTGTACAGTTGATGTTGAATTGGTTTTCCAAAATCATGGCCCGATTGATTTCCTGATATGCATACGCGAGACGTGCAGTATGAAAGCATGGTCAAAGAGAGCTTCGTTCCAACTTTTCGATGCCACACCTTTTCAGTTCCTGTGACAAAACAACGTTCCATAAGGTTATCATTGTATAAGCCCGAAATTGTAAAGGGTTGCTCAAATGATAAGCCTGGCACGCCCGAACCTCGAGCGTGCCAACATCCCACCATGGTCATGCAATTGAACGACATTCCCGGTAGTGTCGCCGACCCCATTCATTTATTATTGTGCAAGCGAAACGTATTATAATCCCCTGACAATGAAATACGGGATAGAAAAGCAGAAAGCAAAATCATAACATAACACTTAAACATAATTCAACAGAATTACAAACAGAGGTTTACGGCCAACAGTCTACAAAAGACTGGCTCTTAAAAAGAGGTTATCCTATGACCTACAAGTCGTACACGATCTCCAATCCTTATGACTTCACCTCTCCAACTCCTCAAGGCCAACCAAAGCTATCTGGCCGCTCCGTCCTCCAGGGACCTGAAATGGTTATTCAATAACCATTGAGACAACGTCTCAGCAAATTCAACCCCCTAAACCCTATTAGAAAGAAAATACGCCCAAGGGTGGCCTAGCCACATCACACAGAGAACTTACCTCGCCTCAATTCCTTCCTGCAGGTTAGCACAATTTGTATCACATAATCTCATATAGTAATAATAATTCAAACAATTGAAATGCCATCACTTTCATATAAATCACGATCGCACTTAGCACGCATTCCAATTATTATTCACTGCCACACAAGGGCATAGCCTACTTCCAGGTCGGCTATCTATTAACATTACGGCATTTCGAGAAGAATAAAGGTCCAAATCGGTCCCACCACTATCATGACTAAGCCACGTCATTCTATCGACGGCATTTCTAGAAGAATAAAGGTCCAGTCGGTCTCGCCACTATCATGACCAAGCCACGCTATTCTATCGACGGCATTTCTAGAAGAATAAAGGTCCGGGCCGGTCCCGCCACTCATCATGACCAAGCCACGCCATTCTATCGACGGCATTTCTAGAATAATAAAGGTCCAAATGGTCTCGCCACTACATTTCCAAGCCACGCATTCTCTTGACGGTATTTCTAGAAGAATAAAGGTCCAGCTTGGTCTCGCCACTATCACACCCGAGTCTTTCAACCAAAGACACAACAATTCAATAATCAATTGCACAAATCATCACTCAATTTGTAATATCTAATCATCAAATTCATAATCTGAATACACAGCAGCGATCATCACAAAATTCTGAGAATTTAGGGTCCCAAAATAATTTTCGGAATTTATTTAATAATTAAATTTATTCCAAAAATTAATTAAATAATAATATCCCTATCTTTCACAATCCACACTTGATTTATAATATCCAATCATCAATTTCAAAATCCAAACACACGGCAGCGATCAAGACGAAATTCTAAGCAACCGAGGTCAAAATAATTTTTTTCCGTTTTTTTTTAAATAAATAATAATATTTTATTAATTGCGGATTATAATATAATATTATAATTTCCAGAATTTCGAAACATTTAAATAAATCAAAAATAAAACCTATTATGTCACATCGATGTTTATCATTAAATAAACTCTCTTAGCCTTTAATTAAACATGGTTCAAATTAAACAAACATCTTAATCTAATTCACAATTAAATAAACTAAACTAATCACTTAAGCTTACTTAACTTAGGCTAAGCACACTTAAGGCATCATTAACCGTCTAATCAAGGTTTAGTGAGCTAAACTCACCGGATTAGCGAACCGAGCGGACCAAAACGACGAGGACGACGAGGGGATTGACTTTCTCCAAAGCGGGCCAAGCATCCGGGCTCGGGAAGGCGGCCAAAACGGGCCAAACGTCCGCTGCATACCCATTTTTCCTGGCTGCTGGTCACCGAGAGGGAGTAGATCCGGCGCCGGTTCGGGCGGAGGAACGGCGGAGAAGGGCGTCGGCAGCTCGGGCGGGCAAGGCGGCGGTTCCGGCGACCCTTCGGCGGCGGCGGCAGCAGCTGGACGACGCAGGTGACGGGCTGGCGCGGGCGAAGCGAAGCGGAGGGGCGAGGCGCACGCGGGGCGACACGCGGCGGCGGCCAGCTCCGGCGACGACGACGAATGGCGAGGCTCCGGCTGGCCGCGAGTGGCGGCTCCAAACGACGATGGCTGCTGCTTCCGCTTGGCGTCCGACCAGATCTGGGATTTTCGAGCAACAAACAGAGGAGAAGAAAGGCGGACCAGCACACGCGGGCGAGCGGAGCGGCGGACGGCGGACGAACGGCGACGGCGAAGCCTCCGGCGGTCGAGCGGATGGAGGCGGCGGCTGGTCGGGCGTGCGGCTGGCCGGCCGAAGCTCCCTCCTCTCTCCCTTCCAAAGTCCCAAGCTTGAAGATGATGTTGATGGGTGCCCTTTCCAAGAGCCAATATCCACCCTCCACTTGTCCAAATCTCATGCACTTTTGCCCCCACACCATGACATCACCAAGTGATGTCGTATTCTACTATCTCAATTCCTCCCACAACAACATCCAATAGGTGCAATTCCATTTTCCACCCGGGCCTAAAACTTGTGCAACAATGTCTTCAATTCCAGTTAATTCTCTTCCAATTAAATCTTAATCCCACTTGAATTAAATCAAATTAACCCCCATTAATTCATTCAACACCTCATCAATTAAATTGGTATTTTTCCTTACCACCGTGGCGTACTTGCATCCCAATTTCACAATCTCTAGCTTCAATTGAACGAAGACGGCTCTATTTATCCAGTCGAAATTAAAACCCGAAAATCCGGATGTCACAACTCTTCCCCTCTTATAAAAATTTCGTCCTCGAAATTTAAACTTTTACCAATTCTTAGCAAGAAGGTGGGAGTACAGTCGTCTCATATCCTCTCCTCTTTCTCATATTGCTCCTTCTATACTAATATTGCCAGATCACTATTATCTTGCCCAAACCACTTTGGATCCAAAATACTAAACACTTGCCCACTTAAAATTCTAAAGGTCTTCAACACAAAATCTGCGAAGCTAAACTGGTGATTCTGAGCGGTCTCAAGACTGTCTCTGCCAACTGCGACTGAATCACTGATTTCTGAATTAACTCTGGACCTGCGATTTTCTGATCTCTGATCTCATCTCAACTGACTGAAATCCGGTACACTCTGCTCTGCACTGATTAAAAGAAACTATCTAACTGATCTGCTGAAACTGGAAACCTCTGGTCAAGATTTGATATAACTCTGACACTAATCACGACAACTGCAATCACTGACTACTGTACTAACCCAGGCCTATGATCTTTCTTTCCCTGACTTCATCTCAACAATTGAAATTCTACATCCTCTGTTATGCACTTCTTAAGAAAGAACCATCTGAAAGCTCTGCCAACTTGGAACATCTTATCTAGATTTGAAATACAATTCATCCCCGGCACTCCATGCAGATGATTTATATAATATACACACACTTCGGTATACCCACTTCGTGACAAGGTAGAATCTTTAATTTCTGAAATCGAACTTAGATTGGCGGTTAATTTCACTCCGACACGCTTTTAGTGTGACCTAGGCTACTGGGTAGTTTTTAGAGCTTTTTAGGATAATTGACTCGTGCTCGATTTTCTTCGAGCCACAATGAACCCACTCGACACATTGGCGATTCTCGATTGTCATGAAAATCTCGATGCTTCAAATACGGACACAGGGTACCAAAACGACAGTAAAATCAAATTAGTATCAGTCGACGAGAGTTTTCCAATTTAGTGAAGTCACCCACGATCGGTTATTCATCTCAGTCGAACCGACCTATCTCTGACCTTAATTCGATTTTTAACTGTGCCGTAATGATCTCTAAAGATGAGCACGGTCAAGAAGTCGATTCCTGGTCGAATTCTCAAGTCTATTTGCCTTAAAGTCCTTAATAACTCACCCAACTAGTCTAGTTATCTCGTAAGTGGCCAACTCAGAGAAAAACACTGTAATCGCGTCGATGAAATGCCCAATTTAACCAATCGAAATCAGAGTTTGAAAATTAGGATGTCGTACGCTCAAAACAAGATCTATTCATATTGTACCAAAATGGACCAACTCCATCTATCGATCGACTACTATCCTCAAATGGTATCAGTAATCCCCTGAATCCTTAGTAGGCTCGTCACAATGTTCCATAGTGATATATTTTCATTCTCACTTAAGACTCTCAATTGATGGTAAAAGTCATTCTGGTTTGCATTACTGAACTTTCACTTACTGACATCTCTAATACTTGCAACTTGTTCAACGATATTTATCTTCATACAGATCTACCAATCTCGATGATGTAGATTCTAACTCACCTTTGTACTGTCTGGACAACGCTGAAATTGCTATGATGAGCTTCCCGTAAGATCTCTTCTTTAATCTCTGCATCGTCAATTACACACAATTACCCTTAAAACCTTAGCGTTCTATCTTCAGAAATCTGAAACTCAACCACTCTCATCTGCATTCTCTTATAGAGTCTTCTGCATACCTTAGATTTGAAACTGAATTTCGAACTTTCTCAAATAAGATCCAATCATTGAGTACTAATTGTGCAACTAAGGACTCTCGATTCAGTGCATCTGCGACTTTGCTCACCTTTCCAGAGTGATACAAAATATCATAGTTATCATCCTTAATGAGTTCCATCCAGTGACGCTGTCTCATATTCAACTCCCGAGGTCTCAACTAACAGGACACATATGCAACAACCCTATCCTGTTGCATCAACAAGTAATCAAATCTTTTAAACGACGCATCATTGCAGATCTCATAACTTTCATGACCAGATGGAATGGTCGCACAAAAAGCGGTAGTCGCTTCTACTTAAGCGCTTGAAAACTACGCTCGCACTCATTTGTCTACACGAACTTTTCTTACTTCCTCAGTAGTCAAATCAACTACAACACTGATGTTGAAATCCCTTCCACAAAACTTCCGTAATATCCTGCTAATCCCCAGAAACTTCTAATCTCTGCCACTGTAGTCAATCTTGGCCAATTGTTCATTGCTTTAATCTTGGGCGAGCTCTACAGAGATTTCTTCACCTGAAATCACGTGACCTAGGAACGCAATACGAGTCATCCAAAACTCGCATCTGCTAAGCTTATTGTAAAATCCAAAAGCACCCAAGGTTTGAAGTACCATCCCCAAATATCTCTCATGCTCATCTGCACTCTTCGAACACACCAGGATAACTTCAATGAACACGATCACAACTGATTCAAGTGTCCTTAAACATTCTGCTCATCAGACCCAAACAAACAGCTGGGGTGTCCATTAAACCGCACAGCATTACAGTGAACTCATAACTACTGTATCGAGTGCAAGATGCTAACTTCGGTATGTCTTTCTTCCTGATTCTCAACTGATGATACCATGATCTCTAGTCGATCTTGAGGGATATCGACATACAAACACAACGAACCAACTTTCTTTTTCACGAATAGAATAGGTGCTCCCCCAAGGTGATGCACTGGAACGTATGAATCCCCTATCCAATAATTCCTGCATCTGCACCTTTAGTTCTTTTAATTCGAGTAACACCATCTAGTAAGGAGCCTTAGGGACTGGCTCTGCTCCGCATGCTAATTTAATCGCGAACTCTATTTCTCTTTCTGATAGCAAACTTGACAATTCTTCAGAAAAACTTAGAAAACTTATGTACCACAATTATATTCCCCATATTCGGCTCATCAACCGACGCATCCATTACAAACTTGCCATGAAGATTCGATAACCAACAACTCGAATCAAGTCATCTTCGGATGAATAACAAGGATTGAACTTCCTCTTCGACTTTCAGTAATTCAAAACTTTCACACGCTAACTGAACAAACTGAATTATATCACTGTCACGATTCAAAACAACAGAAAACTCCTTGAGCCAAACCTTTCTATAAATGACTTCCAAGCCATATTTAAGCAAACCCCCTTCAGGTACAACTATAGTCAGAGATTCATATTTCTATTACTTTGTTACCAATCCGGAAATCCTACAACCCTCGCTGCAAATTCTGCTGCACTACTCTGATAAAAACATCTCAAAAACATCCTTCTTTTGATTGATGCATGGTCGATCCCTTCATGCTCCTTTAGCCATCCTAGTGGCATCCTATGTGCAGTAACGGTACTCACACTTTCATGGACTTACGCGGACAGTTCCTAACTCGATGGCCGTGCTAGCCACATTCAAAGCATGCTCCTTTTTTTTTTTTTCACTCTGACACCAAGCTGACTCATGCCTCCTTTCCATTGACTCGGCACACAATCAAGGAGTCATCTACCTCCTATCGAGGAATATCATGCACCCTTCTTTGCAGTGGGGTCTATTCCAAGTACCCTATTAAATGTCACGAAGCATACTTCTTCTGTTCTGTCTTATCAACGACGGTGACAGAAATAGCTGCGATTCCATCTGTCTATACAGATAATCTTTGATCAAATGGCTGTACTGGCGACCCTTGTAACAAGTCATTTCTCTCTTACAACAGGTCCCCGTCTTTTCTTATAGATACGACACATATCGATCGAGTTGAGCACTGACTTTCTCATTCTACTCTTCCAGTTAGGTGAAACGGGGCATCTTTCTTCTGACGTCGGCCTTTCTCCCCAATCGATTTCCATCTCTGTCTAAACTAAACCTTGACTCAGATACGGAGGCTTGATCCTCGATCACAACTTCAGATTGGGCTTCAACAAGCGCGGCAACAACAACGGTCACAACACTGGCAGCGGTAGAAACAACGACAACAGCGGCGGCTCGGTCCTGAGCTTACTGACCCAACAAGCTTCAAAGGAACACTAGCGCCTAAATGATCCCAACGAACCTAAGATCGTTCGGTGCTTCTACACTCTAAGTACCGACTCGCGGCGGTACTCTCACACACATGCTAGACTGAGCCTACGCTCTACCTCAGGTACCAACTCTTGTCAGCATCCTACCCCGAGGTACAGCTCCTATCGACCTCCTCCAAGAAGTTCTCCACTCCTAGTCACTCATCCTACAGGCTCTTTATCGACGCCTGTTTTCCGATTCCAACATCGGGTTAGAATTTGAGTGACCCCACAAACATATTACCAAACAACTATCAACCACATGCATCGGCATATTAAAAGCCTTTCCTACTAACTATCCCATGACTCATCGCACCTTATCACTCCATATACAGACCATGCTCTGATACCACTTAAACGGGGATGTCACGCCCTAAACCTCGAGCGTGCCAACATCCCACCATGGTCATGCAATTGAACGACATTCCCAGGTAGTGTCGCCGACCCCATTCATTTATTATTGCGCAAGCGAAACGTATTATAATCCCCTGACAATGAAATAGGGGATAGAAAAGCAGAAAGCAAAATCACAACATAACACTTAAACATAATTCAACAGAATTACAAACAGAGGTTTACGGCCAACAGTCTACAAAAGACTGGCTCTTAAAAAGAGGTTATCCTACGACCTACAAGTCGTACACGATCTCCAATCCTTATGACTTCACCTCTCCAACTCCTCAAGGCCAACCAAAGCTATCTGGCCGCTCCGTCCTCCAGGGATCTAAAATGGTTATTCAATAACCACTGAGACAACGTCTCAGCAAGTTCAACCCCCTAAACCCCTATTAGAAAGAAAATACGCCTAAGGGTGGCCTAGCCACATCACATAGAGAACTTACCTCACCTTAATTCCTTCCTGCAGGTTAGCATAATTTGTATCACATAATCTCAGGTAGTAATAATAATTCAAACAATTGGAACGCCATCACTTTCATATAAATCACGATCGCACTTAGCACGCATTTCAATTATTATTCACTGCCACACAAGGGCATAGCCTACTCCCAGGTCGGCTATCTATTAACATTACGGCATTTCGAGAAGAATAAAGGTCCAGTCGGTCCCGCCACTATCGACCAAGCCACGCTCATTCTATCGACGGCATTTCTAGAAGAATAAAGGTCCAAATCGGTCCCGCCACTA
This sequence comes from Eucalyptus sideroxylon x Eucalyptus melliodora, assembly GCA_016097485.1. NCBI lineage: Eukaryota > Viridiplantae > Streptophyta > Magnoliopsida > Myrtales > Myrtaceae > Eucalyptus > Eucalyptus sideroxylon x Eucalyptus melliodora. The sequence continues at coordinate 43,604,398 of CM027828.1, read as the reverse complement.
TCGCGACCAAGCCACGTCATTCTATCAACGGCATTTCTAGAATAATAAAGGTCCAATCGGTCTCGCCACTATCGCAACCAAGCCACGTCATTCTTTTGACGGCATTTCTAGAAGAATAAAGGTCCAGCTTGGTCTCGCCACTACTCGCAACCCAAGTCTTTCAATCAAGACACAACAATTCAATAATCAATTGCACAAATCATCACTCAATTTGTAATATCTAATCATCAAATTCATAATCTGAATACACAAATAGCGATCATCACAAAATTCTGAGAATTTAGGGTCCCAAAATAATTTTCGGAATTTATTTAATAATTAAATTTATTCCAAAAATTAATTAAATAATAATATCCCTATCTTTCACAATCCACACTTGATTTATAATATCCAATCATCAATTTCAAAATCCAAACACACTAGCGATCAAGACGAAAATTCTAAAGAACCGGGTCAAAATAATTTTTTCCATTTTTTTAAATAAATAATAATATTTTATTAATTTCAGATTATAATATAATATTATAATTTCCAGAATTTCGAAACATTTAAATAAATCAAAAATAAAACCTATTATGTCACATCGATGTTTATCATTAAATAAACTCTCTTAGCCTTTAATTAAACATGGTTTAAATTAAACAAACATCTTAATCTAATTCACAATTAAATAAACTAAACTAATCACCTAAGCTTACTTAACTTAGGCTAAGCACACTTGGGGCATCATTAACCGTCTAATCAAGGTTTAGTGAGCTAAACTCACCCGATTAACGAACCGAGCGGACCAAAACGACGAGGACGACGAGGGGATCGACTTTCTCCAAAGCGGGCCAAGCATCCGGGCTCGGAAGGCGGCCAAAACGGGCCAAACGTCCGCTGCATACCCATTTTTCTTGGCTGCTGGTTGGGGCCGAGAGGGAGTAGATCCGGCGCCGGTTTGGGCGGAGGAACGGCGGAGAAGGGCGTCGGCAGCTCGGGTGGGCAAGGCAGCAGTTCCGCGACCCTTCGGTGGCGGCGGCAGCAGCTGGACAACGCAGGGACGGGCGGCGCAGCGGCGGCGGAGGGGCGAGGCGCACGCGGGCGACACGCGGCGCGGCGGGCCGGCTCCGGCGACGACGACGAATGGCGAGGCTCCGGGCGCGCGAGCGGCGGCTCCAAACGACGATGGCTGCTGCTTCCGCTTGGCGTCCAACTAGATCTGGGATTTTCGAGTAGCAAACGGAGGAGAAGAAAAGCATATCAGCACACGTGGGCGAGCGGAGCGGCGGACAGCGGACAAACGGCGACGGCGAAGCCTCCGGCGGTCGAGCGGATGGAGGCGGCGGCTGGTCGGGCGTGCGGCTGGCCAGCCGAAGCTCCCTCCTCTCTCCCTTCCAAAGTCCCAAGCTTGAAGATGATGTTGATGGGTGCCCTTTCCAAGAGCCAATATCCACCCTCCACTTGTCCAAATCTCATGCACTTTTGCCCCCACACCATGACATCACCAAGTGATGTCGTATTCTACTATCTCAATTCCTCCCACAACAACATCCAATAGGTGCAATTCCATTTTCCGCCGGGACCTAAAACTTATGCAACAATGTCTTAAATTCCAGTTAATTCTCTTCCAATTAAATCTTAATCCCACTTGAATTAAATCAAATTGACCCCCATTAATTCATTCAACACCTCATCAATCAAATTGGTATTTTTCCTTACCACTGTGGCGTACTTGCATCCCAATTTCACAATCTCTGGCTTCAATTGAATGAAGACGGCCCTATTTATCCAGTCAAAATTAAAACCCGAAAATCCGGATGTCACAAGCTCATCCATCCCGGTCGCTTAAGGCTAACCAGATGGGAATTAATCCGGTGCTCAAAACTTCTGGACACTGCATTATTATCAAAAGAATGATATTTATTTTTTGCCTTCAATTCTTGCATACTTATCGAAACTACCAAATAAGATCGAGAGGTACGTGCACAATTTTGTAACGCCATCATTGATTTATATAGTATTTTAAATTATTATATGAACGTGAGATTAACTTCAAATGTTGTATCATTTCTTACACATCCATTAGCATTTGACATTAAAAAAAATAGCAAGGTAACATAGATTATGAATGTTGGAGATAAATAACATGTCCAGAGACGTTGGAATATATCATCTTTTAGAATCTTGTGAAATCATTATCAATTATTTTAAAAAGAAAACAAGTGCTTAGGTTTTTTTTTTTTTGTTGGATAAAAAAATTTGCGGTTAGTTGACTATAAAATATTTTAATAGGAACCACTAGAGGTTCGGTAGGTGGTTTTAGGTTCATCATTCTGGTGCTACAAATTTGTTCTTTAATTAAGTTTGCGCATGAGCGATAACAATATTTATAACCTACCAATTAAAAACCCGGATGAAAGAAATTTTATTGAGTTGAGGATGGATGAATAAAGCCAAGCTAAAAGTCAAGATTCTTAATGCCATAAAAGAATTCCAATAGAAGGTTTTGATATTTGAAATGTTAAATTTATAACCTACCTATTAAAAAACCGGTTGAGAGAAATTTTATTTAGTTGAGGATGGATGAATAAAGCCAAGCTAAAAGTCAAGATTCTTAATGCCATAAAAGAATTCCAATAGAAGGTTTTGATATTTGAGATGTTAAATTTATAACCTACCAATTAAAAAACCGGTTGAAAAAAATTTTATTGAGTTGAGGATGGATAAATAAAGCCAAGCTAAAAGTCAATATTCTTAATGCCATAAAAGAACTCCAATAGAAATTTTTGATATTTGAAATATTAAATTTATAACCTACCAATTAAAAAACTGGTTGAAAGAAATTTTATTGAGTTGAGAATGGATGAATAAAGCCAAGCTAAAGTCAAGATTCTTAATGCCATAAAAGAACTCATGTAGAAGGTTTTGATATTTGAAATATTAAATCTATAACCTACCAATTAAAAAACTGGTTCAAAGAAATTTTATTGAGTTGAGAGTGGATGAATAAAGCCAAGCTAAAGTCAAGATTCTTAATGCCATAAAAGAACTCCTATAGAAGGTTTTGATATTTGAAATATTAAATCTATAACCTACCAATTAAAAAACCGGTTGAAAGAAATTTTATTGAGTTGAGGATGGATGAATAAAGCCAAGCTAAAAGTCAAGATTCTTAATGCCATAAAAGAACTCCAATAGAAGGTTTTGATATTTGAAATGTTAAATTTATAACCTACCAATTAAAAAACCGGTTGAAAGAAATTTTATTGAATTGAGGATGGATGAATAAAGCCAAGCTAAAAGTCAAGATTCTTAATGCCATAAAAGAACTCCAATAGAAGGTTTTGATATTTGAAATGTTAAATTTATAACCTACCAATTAAAAAACCGGTTGAAAGAAATTTTATTGAGTTGAGGATGGATGAATAAAGCCAAGCTAAAAGTCAAGATACTTAATGCCATAAAAGAACTCCAATAGAAGGTTTTGATATTTGAAATGTTAAATTTATTACCTACCAATTAAAAAACCGGTTGAAAGAAATTTTATTGAGTTGAGGATGGATGAATAAAGCCAAGCTGAAAGCCAAGATTGTTAATGCCATAAAAGAACTTCAATAGAAGGTTGTGATATTTGAAATGTTAAATAAGAAATATTGTCACGGAAGACTTGCGAATAAGAGGACCTATAAAAACACTAGTGATGCAAGATGCTCTTATATGGATAAGATCAACACAAACGAATGTAAAAGTGAGACTTCTTGAGGTGAACTAAGTCACGTGAATCTTACTTGGTTCATGAAAGCCAGGCATCACATGAGAAATGTCTATATTTGCTCAAAAAAATTTGAAAAAGTTATAAACTTATTATACTTTGGTTAATTCAATCCTAAATCTTTTAATTTTTACCAATTGAAATCCTAAATATTTTCGAATTTTGCCAATTTAATCCATACAATCAATTTTAGTCAAAAATCGCTGACATAATTGATGGCTAGCGAGTCGCTGGCCAACTCTCGCCGTCACTAGGCAAGGGCCACAACCGGCAAGGGTTAGCCAGTGACCCTCGCTAGACTATTTAGAAAAAAATGGAAAAGAAAGAAAGAAAAATTAAAATTATTTAAAAATATTTAAAAATCAAATTATTTTGAATATATATAGAAAAAAATTGTCTACATCAGCGCTAGCCATTTTACATGACACCACCATTATTCATGTCAGCGATTTCAATTCAAATTACTCAAATGATCTCAATTGGCAAAATGTAAAAATGTTTATAATTAAATTGGCACAATTAAGAATTTTAGGATTGTATTGGTCAAATGCAAAAAATTTAGGACTTTTTGTCCAATTTAATCATAAGACTGTTCTATGCAATGCATAGAACGTAATTAGGTGAGTTTTTTTCTTTTTTTCGAAAGAAGTATTCATTACTAAACCATTGCTGAAACGCAATTAAGTTCGGAATCAGTACATAATAAAAACCGTAGTAGGCAGGGGGGATTATGCAGCCAATCATTAGGGAGAAGGTTTTCCCAATGGGCTTTCGTGGCCCAATCCGCTGGCTTGTTCACTTCCTTGGGCACATAGGACACTGAGACTTCCGCAAGTTGGGCCAGCAAAACCCTACAGTCCTTCAAAATTGCTTCCATAGTCCACGGGCCTGGAACTTGGCCCGTTAAACTCTCCATGAGTGACAAGCACGAAGTGTTGAGACTTCAATTTTTAGGGCGGAATCACCATGGTTCTTCAAAGCAAAGCCATCGGTGATGATGCATTTGACGTTTCGGCAGATCCCAACCACAGCTCCCTCGGAGGTTGATTTGATTTTTGAAGCATTCATGACCAATTTCATCTTCTTGGTTAAATGAGATGGACAAGTACCTCCACCAAGGTTGCGTATGTGTGGAACAACCTTTTATCTTATATAGTGTTTAGGGGGCAACGATAAGTTCAAATAGGATTTCCCCTATTTGAGGGGAAAAAAACGTGGCCAGCAAAGTGTTGTCCGTATGCACGAGTAAAGCCGCATTAGGAACAATAAATCTCTTATGATAAACAAATCTACTTTGCAAATATGTTATTACGAGTAGTTATCACAAGGAATTGGACAAACAAGTACAACACAATAAAGAACTTCAAACCTTGATGTAGATATTATATTGTTGATTCTCATCCTTCAGAGACTCCAATGATCACCCCCTCCTCCTTTTCATCATAAATGATTTGCTTGCTTTGAAATGATTTGTGTTAATAGGGTAATTCCAATTCATTGGGTCTTTTGGCAAAATTTGAAGCAACTACTTTTGTAGTAACAAATTACAAAAGAATGGGCGGAGTGGGAGAGTCAAAATCGAAAAGAGAATCCCTTGTTTCTTTCTCTCATCCAAAACTGTGAATGAAACTTTAACCACGGTTGTGCCATGCACCAAATTGAAAAAGAATGAGTGGAGTAGTAGAGTCAAAATCGAAGAGAGAATCCCTTGCTTCTTTCTCTCATCCAAAACTGTGAATAAGTCTTTCACCATGGCTATGCCATGCACCTCACTTCCTCCCTCCCTTTCATAATGCAATTTAGTGGACAAATCGCAAGGCTCTCTCTCTCTACGACCACCTCATGGTGGTGGTCTTGTCTGCTAGCGATCACCACAAGGTGGTCATGCAACCACCTCATGGCAAGTCTTCATGTGACGGTGGCAAATGTTACTATATGAACTGGAACCACCTTGTCTAGATTTTTTTTTTTTTTTTTTAATTCCAATTCCATCAATGTCTTTATCTTCTACCAAGTTTTATTTTATGTACATCGAACAAGTACCAAGATACCATGTTCAGAAATATCCAGACTTATGCACTAACAATCACCAGACCAGTTGATAATAGTACACAAGGAAATGTTATGGTTTCTCATTTGTTGTGTGATCTTATTCTATTCGACAAATTAATCCAAGCAAGCATTCATACTCTCGTCCTTTTCTTTGCGGGCCTTTCTCAGCATGGACACAACTTGAAAGTTAGAGAGGACAAGATCCTCAACATGGTTCGGCAGTTGTTTGGGCTTTGAAAAGCCCATGTCAGCAAGGGCCGATGCCGACACATGACGTGATCGCATCCGTATATTCTGACATCAATTTTCGAACTAATTGTAAAGATCGATGCCGTGCCCGCCTCGTGCTCATTATCGATGGGCTATCGCCTCAAAGTGGCCAACACACCTTTAGAAAAAAGAAAAGAAATCAAAAAAAGGAAAGAAAAAGGTGAACTGGACGTTCTTGATAGCGAAAAAAGAAAAAGGAGCGTTCACACGAAAAGAAAAAGGAAAGAGAGACTAAGTGGGTTGTCGGGGGTGGTGGGTCGGAGAGAGAGAGAGAGAGAAAGAGAGAGGGACAGTTCAAAGGAGAATAGGTGGCTTAGATTTGAGGCGAAACTTTGTCGGCATTGACTGAAATTTCAATATGTTGTTCATGAGATCAAAATCAACGAGTTTATCATTTTTTTTTCATTAAAACCCTTCTCTAAATTATTTTCCATGATTATAATTTTTTACTCTTTTGTTATTCTATTTTTGTGGTGACGATATATTGCTGTATTATTGATGTGTTGAGTCTTCAACTGTGTAACTAGAGATCGGTCCTTTACTCTTTTCCCATATTGGGTTGATATTATTGGAATATTATGGCCGGTTGCTGCTGGGATTGATTGGATATTAGCTAGTGGACTTTTGGGGAATGTGTTGATCTTTGATAGGCTTAAGCTGGAAATTGGTGTCGTATCTTCTTAATGATAATCTGTATCCTATTGCGTAATCAATGTCTTATGGAAAATCTGTCAATTTCTGGGTATTTGCGTTCATCTCAGTCACTTCAACTTTGCGCATCCGAAATGGTCAACCCGATTCGAGTTAACCCCGTTGCTAACTTGACTCTATTTTGGAATTTGTTTGATTTTGTTTTATCTTTTCTCGGTGGTTGAGAATGCGATTTTTAAGGTTTGACTATGAGCATTCATACCTTGAGCACTCCGGGCATTGACCGTGCAATCAGTACCCCTTGAAAAAAAAAGATGAATGAAAACAAAACGGAAACAAGGATGAATAATTCAGTGTATTTCTAATAGTCACACTGTTCTAAAAACATTCCTAGACTAATCACCAGGGAATTGGCCAAGGTGGAAATATAAGGGGACTCAAAACAATTTGACAGATGCAAGCTAGCGAATTCGAGTATTACTTCTTGAGATAATTTCTGGGGATTAAGCGCTAAGAAACTAAATCTCTCTTCATCTCGACACGAACGGGCTGCATTCCGCTAGCTTAGGAAAAATGTGAACTTAGGGTCCGTTCGTTTTGTGGAAAATGGATAATTTCCGGAAAATATTTCTCCAAAAGTTATTTTCTAGGAAAATGACAATATTTTCTGGTGTTTGGTTAAAATCTGAAAATGTTTCGGAAAATATTTTCCGGTGTTCGGTAAGGAAAATATTTTCCACTCATTAGATTGGCGAGCGTGAGTGTCAAGCTCGAGGCTCGCCAGATCGACGAGCGTGAGTTTGAGACCGACGAGCTTGAGGTTCACCTGATCCAACGACTAGCCAAGAAAGAAGAAGATGAGAAACAAATAAAAGAAAAGGAAAATTAAAAAAAATTCGAATTAAAAAAATTCGAAAAAAAAGAAAATTAAAAAATAATTCTAATAAAAAAATAAAAGAAGAAGAAGAAAAGAGAGGAGGAAGTAAGGATTTATAGAGGTGTGAGATAAAAGAGATCAAGTTAGGAAAATGTTTTTCACTTTTGAAAAGTGGAAAACATTTTCCCCTAATTTAGAAGACTTTTTTTTTTCCTTTCATAGAAAACATTTTCCCAATGAATTCATTTTCTGTGAAATGAACGCCGAAAAATCAGGAAAACATCTTTACCCAAAAAAATTTTTTTACTTTACCCAAAAAAAAAATCAGGAAAACATTTTCTCGGAAATTATTATCCACAAAATGAACGAAGCCTTAATATGGTGCAAGAAAAAGATACCTTAGCGCACACAACAAAACGGAAACAAGGATAAATGACAAACAGAACTTCATTACCCCAAGCTCTCTTCATCAACTTCACTAATGCTTTAGAATGCTTGCAATATGAATGGGACTGGTCAAGCCATGAAACGTCAAAACTTGAAATATCCTTTGCTTTGACCAATTTTAACTAGGGAATAATCGGTTCCTGATTCGATCTGGTTCTCAAAAATCAAAACCAAGGACCGGGTAGATTGGTCCTAAGACCAGGAATCGAACTGAACCATTAATCCAGTCTAGTTCCGATCTGATCCAATGGAAACGATCATTCATATTATCCCACTACTTTTTTTCCATTTCTTTTTTTTTTCCCTCTACTTAAACCAAATCGAGATAGTGCTTACTTCACATTTTACTAATTTTTTGGAAGAAACAATAGAATAAAAAAGTATATTTTAATGGGTCCGGTCCGATGGGGTCCAGTCTGGTTCCCCACCAGACCGCTTGGACACTGGTTCCACTTTTAGGAACCGGGAACTAGATCAAGACTCTCGAGAATTGGACCAAACCGATTGGTCTAGGTGGCTCCTAATTTAGGCAATACGTTTTGCATACCCTAGTCTTACCATAGGGCATAGGGAATCTGCCCACCTGCAAAGAGAAGAAAGTTCATGATTTAAGGAACAGTCTTCGAACATAGTGTGGTGTCATAATCTCTTGTCTTATTAGCATTAGTTGTAAGATTTTTGACTTAAAAGAAGAAAAAATAGTGCCGGTGGCTCTTCTTGTTTGCATTGCCAACTAACCAAATTATGTCCACACACCCTTAGAAAATCTAATCTAAAAGTTTAAACTGATAGGTAAAGCATTTGTGACATGTAGTCAAGCAATGTGGGATAATATTTAATACAAGCATCTTGATATTTCAATTCCTTTGGGTTGAGGTTTCAACATCCAAAGTTCCATATTGGATATGAAAGGCTTATGATGTTATTCAAAAATGATGGCCTAGTCAAAATTCCATCTCTTTAGGTATTTCTTTTCAAGACTTGATGTGTGAAATGATTCGGATCATCATATGACAGAGCAATTTTCTTCTAGTAAAGATGTGTGATTTGGTGACGGCAGACCCATATGTGATGAGGACAGGAAAGGAGGGGGAAACAGCACTCTCAAATTCACGTTGGTTGCACCATCACTCCCTCTATCTCTCATGATGACCAAGTGAATGCTCTTTTATATTTCAACTATGTTATTCGAGTTCGATAAAATTATCATGCCTTGGATTGCAAATCCAGCCTTATACCCTGGTTTATACTAGCTTATTTGATTTCAGGCATATCACCGAGCACTATATAGGCGAACTTATGTCCCACTGCCTTAGGGGAATCTTTGATGTGGAAGAGCAAACCAAATCGAATGGTCTACATCTATATTTGTCTTCATTTGTTCAAACCAAACCCCATCCTATCACATCACATAATTAAAATAGAATTTGCTTTGATCTGGATTGCTACTTTTTACGTCCTATATTAATGCAAATTTGACTTTTGGCTCTTTCATAGGGATTCCGTATAATGGTCGTAAAGTAGATCTATGCGTCATGTACATACGTACTCATTATTTGCTTGCGTATGCCAAACAAGGGTCACCCAAGCAGTGCACATCGCAGTTGAGAAAATGAGAACTGATATTATGAAAAATCTTAAATTTGTACATTTGTAATAAATTTAATTTAAATTAATATTTTAACCATAAAAAATCTCAAATTAGTATATTTGTGACAAATTTATAATCTATTAATTTTCATTAAATTTTATTATCAAATTACTGAATTGAATAACACGTGAGAATTGATGGGTGCATTAATTTGGTGTTTTACCTTCTCTTTATCACAGGTATATCAGTTTGTGATTTTTTATAATATTAACCCAATTTAATGGAAACTAACAAAAATTAAGTTTGTTACAAATTTATCCGTTTGGTATTTTTTATAGTCAAAAAATTAATTTATGGTAAATTTATCTCAAGTATATCGGTTTAGAGTTTTTTTATTGTATTAACCCAAATAATTACCAAATCAATCATAAACCGGATGATAATCTAGTCTTAAACTTTCCAATTTCGTCATCGTATATCTAAACCTCTATGCAAATATTCCAAGATGGTTCTCTTAGCCAATTGCCGTAGGAAATTAATGAAGTAGCATCCAATTATCGCTAGCGGTTTTACGTGGCATACTGACAAAAGCAACTCTACTCGAAAGAACATCCTACATGGATCACTACCTTAGCTATTTCTAGTTGAAATTAGCCAGATTTCATTGGAATTTCACACCAAAATTTAGGACAACATCTGTAAAAGTGAAAGTTTATAATTAAATTGGTATTCTCTACAATAAATTTATGATCCAATTGGAATTTTCATACTTTATGCTAGGAGGAAGTTAGTATGAGATTTCGCTTACTTACCCTATTACTCTCGATGTCCGTCAATATATAAAATCAGTATAAGTGAGTTTGGTTGAATCTAATTTGGTTGTCCATATCGAAATCCACAAGTATGACCGAATGTCTCTTGGTGCATCCTTGCAATTTATCATATTCTTTATTTCAATGACAATTCACCGACTCTAGTGAATTCCACGGGAAAAATAAAAGAAAGTTAAGAGGTTTTGATGGATGACTTCCTTATAAATTTGAAAAATCAAGAGTTCATCCACCGAATTCGCATTAGAATAATTAAGAGTTAAAGAAAAAAATAAAAATAAAAAAAGATATATGCGCGGTGTCCGTACTATTCCCATATTCTTATCCGGGAGACTTTTCAAGTGAAGTCATGTGGTTTAGGTGGCATGTCAGAAGCTTACTTTGTACGACGTACGACATCTATACGCCAAAAATAAAGTTGACATTTATCTATATATTTCAAAAGAAAAATGAAAATTATTGTGTAGTCAAGTCAAGTGTAGTTGTTGTCGGTATTCATTTGTCGGCAAGGTAAAGTGAATCTATTTGTCACTAAAATTATTTCTTCATCATTAATTTTACTTATTCACGATAAATTATGAAATATTTAGTAAGTAAATTCCGGTATAGAAAACCGTCAGTAATGGACTTAATTTGTTCATGGGTGAGTTTTATTTGTTCTTCGTAAACATTTTCATTCAAATAGATATTGCTTTCATATACCTTAATAAACAATTGTATTTATCAATATATTTTTATAAAAAAATTTAAAAAGTGAAGAGAACAAGAGGAGCCTATGAAGCGACACAACCATCGACTATTTTTGGGGTGTTTGGTTTCATCTATTTCGTCTTAAATAAAAGTCAAAATGCACGTGCTACAAAATTTTGATAAAAAACAGAGCAAAAAAATATAATATTGAAGTGCATCTGCCTTAGTTGTTTTAAAGCAATAATTATTTTTTCTTTATCTTCATGTCATTTGTTCAATTTTCAAAATGTTGTAAAAAAAATAAATGTGAGTTCACGTGTCTATATTTGTATAGGAGGAGAATAGAAAGGTAACAAATCGTGCAAATCCAATATTAAAAAAAAGAAGAAGGAAGAAGCAAAAACTAAAAAGTTAAAAGTTGGGAGGATTCAATCATTTTCGCTCGTCTAATTCCTTTACCATATCTAGATGTAGATGAACAGTAAAAAAAACTTGCAAGATGCTCCTGCTGGATTTGTGACTCGATGTTTGTAACTTCTAGCAAAGACTCTAAGGAACTCCTTTCAAAATTAAGAAGACTTCAATAGCGTGTCCATTGAAGTGATTTGTCTCTTTTGACGATTAATTTGCATCTACCAAAATTCTTGGTGCTGAATTTATCGTTAGTAAGATCATAGAGAATTGGAAATGATAAAATTTATTCATGATAAGATTGAGAAAAAAAGACATCCTCCTTGCAATTTTAGGTTTTTATTTTTGTGTAGCTGAACAACTCATTCTTTGACTTTTATTTGATGTGTGAATGAATCATAATTTGGTTTGATTGATTAGTTTCTATGAGTATCACATTAATGAGAGGAGCTATTGTTATAAAATCGTATGCTTTACTAAGAAGCACAAATCATTATTTCGTTCATCGGATTCATCTGAACGATTGGACTCAACATCACTATTCTCTGAACATATTTCAACCACACATTTTTTTCTAATTGTTCATCTTCCAATGAAAAGACAAGACTCAATGCCAACCTTTTTCAAAAGAGATGCCCGTCTTCATTTTGACAGCGTGGCCCACGTATTAAAAAGAGTATAACTTCAGGTTGACTATAACAGTTCTTCCACCGCATTGGACTTTAACCTCATGATTAAGGTCACTTTGACCTCGCGTCCATGCAAGGAAAATCCAGTTACGCCCGCGAGGGCGACAGCAGGAGAGAAACGTCCACATCCTTTCCTCCGTCTGCCCAATGGTTCTGCCCTTCTCGGAATATTCAATTCTTTTCAAACAGGACAAATACAGTCAGAAATGTGTCACGGGCTGGCAGTTCTTCGACCACGGAACAACCCATGTGCTGCTTGACGAATGAAATTCACCAGCCTTTGTTCTATAGTTGCTCCAGAAAACAATACGGCGAATAGCCTATTTATACGAGATCGTATCATGCTTAGCTTAACTCAGACGTTTAGTCCATCGAACGACTCAGCAGATCTTTTTAACCTTAACAACCAGTTTCTGTTTGCCCTAACCTTATCAGGAGAGCAATATCAGCTCCTAATCAATTTGTATACGGGAGATCAACGTCGTCTTCAGAGCTTCTAAATAATGTAATCCTTCTATCCTAAAACTCATAATACCAATCGTTACGATGCCACTCTTGCGGACCAATTATATTCATCCCCTCTGCATCCTTACTCTTCACTTAATAATCCAAACACCACTCACAAATGTCACAAGTATGGGATAATTCACGAATTGTGACATTCTCCCCTCACTTAATCTGCTTTGTTGTTTCCTTGTGTCTCTTAACCATTGATGCGCCAATTTTGGGATCATACATTGAATGGTCATACTCAGCCAACAAAATAGGTTTTGCTCCTTTAGTGGTCTCTTTTGATCTCAGTTATTTGGGTCCCTTTTTGATCACTTGTGCTTTCCTTGCTAAGTGTAACATTTTTCGCCAAATGCATCTTTTGGCACCACCATTTTTGCCACTAAGCATCTTGACCCTAGTAAATTAAATAGAGGTTTTTTCCTTGTTGAAAACATGGAGTAGACTTCTTCTTTAGATTCCCCAATTATCCCCATTCAACAAGGAACCAATCTTTTCCCGCACCCCTATTACCACCCTAAAAGCTGGTTGAGAGCCACGCTTTGTTCGATCATCTTTTGCCCTGGCGATTCACTCTCTGCCCTCGTATGACCGGGTATACCATAGATTTTCTCCCACTCAACCGACATACTTAAGGGATCTTGTTTTGATACCAATTCTTTCTTGGCTATGGAACAAACATGCAGTGCTTAGTGAGCGGAATTTACCAAGTTAGCCTTTGTTGTATAATTGTTCTAGAGAACAATATGACGAATAGCTTCTTTATATGAGGTTCTATCATGCCCAGCTTAGTTTGTGCATCTAGTCTATCGAGGGATTCAGTATATCTCTTTAGGATCAATAATTGACTTTGGCCTACCTTGGCCTCTTCAAAAGAGTAGCATCAGCTCTCGATCAATTTGTGCACGGAAGGTCAATCTTATCTTAGAGCTCCAAACACCAATTGTCCTAATATCCCTTCTACATTTGTTCACTTGATAATCCCAAGCACCACTCACAAATGACATGAATACGGGAGAATTCACGAAACATGACACATGCTTGAAATTATAAAAATCAAAATATGAATAAAGATAATCCCATCCCTTCCTCATTGGCCGCCAACTTTTGAAACTGTTTCCGAGTCCCAGCATTTCAACCCCTTTTCTTTCTTTTTTCCAATTTGGGAACTAGAACCAGAGGTTTCGCTTGTTTTGTTGATTACTACGTTAAGTACGGAGCACAACATTTGCTGTTTTTTTTTTTTTTGCCATTTGCTCGAGCTCCAAGCTATGAAGCACGGACATATTGTCGAAGCTTCCATGTCGTGTCTGTGTCCGACACACTCAAATTTGTTCAGACACGCGTCAGATTGAAAATATAGATACACATTAACTATGAATATGCCTTTTTAAATTTCTTATGAATAGATTTATTAATATCATTAATGTAAATTCATTATAAGCTTTTTTATTATTTTATTATTTTTTTTTTAAATAAAATTAATTAAAAATAAAAATATTTATTTAACATATAGCATATTTCATGTCGAAATTCTTTATATTTTTTAGGTCCTGTCATGTCATATATCCGTGTTGCATGTCGGTGCTACTTGAGCTCCAAGACGTCTCTCATCCTCCCAGACCTCCGAGCTCGGAAGTTCCCGGGGAGGCCGAGGTTCTTGATCATGGCGGGCAAGAACTCGTTCGTTTTCTTGATTTTCATGGGGTTGAGCTGCTTCAGGTTGGTATGGCTGGCCGAGTCAAGGCTGCCCCAAGCGGAAGGTACGAGTTAATCTTTTTTCGCGGGGAATGGTGTAAGTACGTGTTTGGATGCTGAGAAATTGTGGGCAAGTTGCAAGCTTTTGCTCTCTTGAAGCCTGGGTTTCGGTTGGTTCACGTTCCTCAGAGTAGGTGGGGTTAGCTTGTTGCGCTCTGTTTCTACATTCTGTATATTATTATTTCTGTTTCTACATTCTGTAGGGTTTAGCTCGTTAGCTGACCGGTAGATGGGGAAAATTAGAATAAGATTCATATGAGAATCTCTCTACCCAATGCTTGCGATTCCTCTCTGGACTTTAATGGGAGTAATTTGGTATTCTGATTGGTAAGTAGAGATGGGAGTTTCAGTTTCTGTAGCCAGGAAGAAGGGAAGATAAGAGTTACTTTCTATTTTATAATATTCGGTCAGATAATGGGACTCTTATGTTAAAAAACTCCATTTTAAATAAGGCAATTTTAGTTTATCCTTTAGTGGATTTGCCTTATGCCTATATTAGGTATATTATTGAATGCCACATGCTTTATGGATGAATAAATTCTCTTTTGGGCTCATGGAACTGGTACGAGCAATGGAAATTTGTTGGCTGACCTATTCAGAAACAGTTTTTGGGTGGCTTTTCTTGCTGGTCCGTATAGCGATCTTGAGTGTCCTTGAGAATGTTACGACAACTCTAAAATAGATGTCCACTGTGGTAAAGTGAATAACCCTTGTCGTTGCTGTTATCCTGGTCACCTCTTCTACGCAATTGTTTACTTTGGACATGCTCCAACAGGACTCTCCAGTCTTGGTTTTTAGGCCTAGCTGAGGCTGATTCTATAGCCCTGGATAAACTTTTGTGTTGAACCCACCATAATGAGCAACATTGTGGCTATCTTGGTAAATTGGCTTTGTAGAGCTGGAGAGAGATGGCCTTGGCAAATATATAGAAAAGCAGTTCTTTTGATAGATGGTGTTGTAGAAAACACCACGCCTGCAGTTTTACTTGCCTTGCAAACACTGTATTATTAAAGTCGAGATCATACACCTCCATTCTTCTGATAATGATGCATCAGATGCACCTTTACCTCTTCCATCTGAAGCCACAATAATACAGAAGAGTAATAGGTTGTCTCCGTGGTTGAATCATCTGACAGAAGAGAGTGATACTGACCTTCTTCTCTAAATAGATACTTGACATTTACAGCAGGGGCTTTGGTCTGAACTTCTTGACTATGGTAACTCATTTTGTGTTTCTATTTTTTTTTCTCATGTTCTTTTTCATAATCACAAAAGCGAGAGAAAATGGATATAGTAAGTATCTACCAGAGCATTAACTTTCTTTGGCAAAGCAACTACATCCTTCATTACTAGTCATTTTCCTCCCATTGCTAATCATAACTTATACCTTTCACTTTCTCTAATGGTGCTTCTTTTCTATTCATGTAATTTAGTTGATGCTCTCCGCGAGATCATGAGCGCAATGGGGTCGACATTCTGGGATTTTGATGGTGACAATTGTGAAATACGAAGGGTTGGGTTAGGACTGCAGCTGCCAGCAGAAGCTGAGAGTAGCATTGGATGTGATTGCAACATTGGGAACGATACCTTCTGTCATGTCATAAGGATGTATGAGTCCCTCATTGAATCACTGAAGCTTCTTTCGTTGATTACCATCTCCACGCTACTCTGCCATCCTGCATTGCTTCATACTTACTCCTGTTTTTTGCCCCAATCTTTGTGAATTTTAATAAAGTCATACATTATATCATTTACTTGTGTTTTCATAATATAATGGTTGTGTAATATAATTGATGCAGTTCATTGGTAAAATAAGATCACTTTTCCGCCCTTAGACAAACACATTTTAGTTTTTTTCTCATCAAAATGTCTCTTGCAATTACTCGAACTGTACTTGATATTGAGATGTTTCTGAAAGCAGCAACGTAAAGTTTTCAAGTGTCTTGACATTGTTGTTCTTGAAAGGGTGAAATCACCCTCATAAGTCCAATTAAGAGAAGATATAACTGCCGTTCAAAATTTGATAGCTTTCACCATTTCCCCCAGACATCTGCTTTAACAAACCACAAAACACAATGTCTTCCTATATGTATGTCCAGAAAAGAAAAAGAGTTGTTAAAGTGCAAAATATGGTGGCATCGGTGAAGAAGAGGGATATATAACTGTTTATCTTTGTGATTATTTATGCTGTTTCCTGAAGATGTACATCGGTCTCTTCAATATATTTATGACCCAAGCAATCTTATCCGCAATTTTCAAGGCTGATTCATGGTGTTACACTATAACTTTCCAAATACGTGATGAAGCCGTCTCTTGTGCTTAACATCAATCTGCTTATTCTGTGCATCACAGAGTGCTGAAGTTTTATAGTCTACCTGGAATCCTCCCCCCTGAGCTTGCCAAGCTCCCTTACCTTGGAGAGATGTAAGGATAAGTTTCCACTTCCTTCATCTATTACGCTATTTTGCTACTTTGTGTCCAATTATAATTTGGGGTAAATAGCAATTTTTTTGTGAATAATATGCTGGTGAACTCTTGCATTGCAGTGATTTTGCTTACAACTACCTCAGTGGTGAAATTCCTGACGAGTTGGGTTCCATGCAGTTGACATCAATGTAACCAATAATCCTCGATTTCCCCACATCATATGTTTTCCTCTGATTGACTATTAACAGAAAAAATGGTCGTGCAGCTCTCTTCTTGTGAATCGCTTATCAGGAGCAATACCGAAATCATTGACAAACATTACCTCTCTAACATCTCTGTAAGTTTTGTGCTAAATCTAATTATTTCCGTGGTGCATATCTTTCTTGAGCAATTGCTGCATTTTGAAACCATCAGAGATGCAAGTTCCATGGGAGCTATCTTTTGCAGTTTGTTTTTGCCTTTCTCAACCAATTGATTGCCACTTCCTTTTATGTAGAAGTATATCTAGAACATTTATATAAAATTTCTTTCTCATGACCGTTGGAAAAAATTCTACTTGTTGAATTTCAGAAAAATGGCTAAAATGCCTTCGGTTTCAGATGATTTAGTTGGAGTCTATTACAGCAGATTATATTTGGTTAATTCAATAAAAATTATAGAGTTTCTTAATCAGGAATCTTGAAGCCAATCAGTTCTCTGGTCCTGTTCCTCATGAGCTTGGGAGTTTAATCAACTTACAGACTTTGTAAGAATCCCTAATACTCCTAAGCTTGGGACTATTTTTATTTCAGCTTTATACTTTTATTTGCTTATCGTGGTGCCATGATATATGGTCATAGGATTTTGTCCTCCAATCAGCTAACTGGAAACGTGCCAGCTACATTTGCCGCATTAGAAAATCTGATAGATTTGTAAGACAAAGATGTGCTTATTTCCTTTGTAACTCTTACGATTTGAATGCCTATAATGCTTTATATTTCATAATGCAGTCGAATAAATGACAACAATTTCAACGGCAAAATACCTAGTTTTATCCAAAACTGGAAGCAGCTGAATATACTGTAAGATCATGGTTTAAATACATCTTGTTTTGGTTAAGTTTGATGATAAACGTGTTTTTTCTTTTTATCTACATACTGAGTATTTCCATATACACTTCAACTCTTGAAGAGAAATGCATGCTAGTGGACTTGAAGGACCAATTCCATCACTGATTTCTGCTTTTAATAAAGTAGAGGAGCTGTGAGTAATGAGCTTTCTCACAATTAATTCTTTACCGTTTATAAGTTAGGATGCAAGTTATATATTTGTTTAATTCACAGTTAAATAACGGTGATTAAATACATTGGCAGGAGGATTAGTGACATTGATGGTCCTCTCCAGCTATTTCCTGCACTGGACAACATGACAGACCTAGTGAAATTGTTAGTGTCAGTTCCTCAATACAGAGTTTGGATTCTCGTAGGATGTGCCATGCTTGGTGTTTGAGTTATTAAACTTTGCAGAATATTGTTACAGAATACTGAGAAGCTGCAACATAGCTGGGCAAATTCCTGCATACATGTGGAAATTGCCGAATCTAGAATTGTTGTAAGTAAATCTTGTTAAGTTTTGACTTGAGAAGTTTCAATAGTCTTCTTACAGTAGAAGCAAGGTAAGCAAGCCTACCTTATGTCTTCATGGTCCTAGGGATCTCAGTTTTAACAAATTGACTGGGCAACTTCCGGCTACAATCAATTTAAAGCACCTAAGATTCATGTAAGTCATCATCTGCATGCTCATGAATGCATGTGTGCATGCAAGTCTTCTTGTATTGCCATCTCTTACTTATGTGAGTGCAAAGCTAAAAAAAGAAAAGAATTACTGATAAAATCTGCTTGTGGCCTGTACCATGTGACATAATGCATTCAGATGACTTAATGCCTTTCTTAATTGAATGTCGTTTTGATGATTTCTTTCTTTGCCTCTTGTATAAATTATGTCACGTGACTTTTGCTTAGATTTCTTACCGAAAATTTATTAACGGGAAGTGTTCCAGACTCAATCTTGAAGAAAGGAACCAGTATGTATGTTTCTTGTTCTTATCGAGTTGATTGCCCTCACCATCCTCTTGATTCTTACCATCTTGAAGTTAGTTTTCCCCATCCTGTGTGCAGCGATCTTTCATACAACAATTTCACATGGCAAGGTCCTCACCAACCTGCTTGTCGAGAAAGCATGTGAGCTCACCAGTACCTGTGCTATATTTCTCTTGAGATATCTTTTGTAAGATATTCATGGAAAATCTGATTTTGTTACTCTCCCATTTTCTTCAGGAACCTGAACTTGAATTTGTTTAGAAGCTCCTCAGCAGAAAATAACTCGTAAGATTCCTTTCATCATGCCCAATATAGGTCTTCATTCTTTATTTTATTTTTTGGTGGATTCAGGTAAAAAGCTTGAATGCTTCAGTTGAAAGCACAGTTTTGTTGCCATAGTGATCATCTTTCATATGATGGCTCTTCATTCACAAACATTTTTTCACAGAAGTCTCAGATCTGTAATTATCCGAAGGGTTCAAATATATTGATTGCCAAATGGCCATATGACTGCATACCCAGTTTTTTTTGTTCGCACTGAGTTTTCTTGTGAAATGAAAGGTCTGGGTATGGTTGCTGGTCGGGGCTAATTCATTTATGCATCTGTTGCAGAGGCAGAGGCGTTCCTTGCTTGGAGAACTTCCAATGTCCACATTGTAAGTATTTGCTTGCTGAATCATTGCTCTCCATCCCACAAAAGCTATGGAATTTTCAAAGTTGGGTTAAACTGTTACATTTTTTTTATATTCTTGTCCATTTTGAGCATCCACTGTTTGGTCTTGTCCACTGCACGGTTCTGTAGTTACGTTTTCTGTTATTTTCTCTCTCTGTCGAGTTCAGAAGTCTTCTGAATCATATGAAAATTTTCTATCAGACTCGAGTTGTTTACATGTTAATTGTGGTGGAAAAGATGCAACTATCGAGGAATCTAAGCAGAAGATCATCTATCAAGGAGATCAAGATGTAGAAGGCGGTGCTGCAAAATTCTATTTGAATTACGATAAGTTCTGGGGATTCAGTAGCACAGGGGACTTCTTGGATGATAACGATGCACAAAATCTGCGCTATAATGTGTATCTACTTCCCTCAAACCTCACTGTCTTGGATTCAACAGCACGAATAGCTGCGATTTCACTGACTTATTTTCATTATTGCTTGGAGAATGGGATGTACACTGTGAAACTCAGATTTACAGAGATACAGTTCACTAACGACAAAACATATAAGAGCCTCGGGAGGCGGGTATTTGATATTTATGTTCAGGTACTTAAGTTTTCATTGGAACACCTGGATTTCACATTGCATATTGTTTCAATTCTCTGGCACATTAAATCTTAGTTAAATGACTTTGGCACAGGGGGAGCTGATTCTGAAGGACTATGATATTGAGGTTGCAGCAGGTGGTGCTCAGAAGCCAAGAGAAGAAGTCTATAATGTCAACGTGACAAATAATATGCTAGAGATTCGTCTAATTTTTGCTGGAAAAGGGACAGCGAGGATTCCCATGAGCGGAGTTTATGGTCCGCTTATTTCTTCCATTTCTGTAGTTTCAGGTGAGGCTGAAAATTTTCCCTATTTTATATAGCCAGATGGTTTCCACAGTCTGATGCTGAGCTGCATAAAGTATGAGGCCATTGATAAGTATAATACATTGGTTCTTCAGCCTTTGATAAGATAGTTATGGTTCTTAGCATTATCCAGCTGTGGAATCGATCATTTTCATCATTAGTTCGTCTTGTTTCTGTTGGGCAGATGTCAAAGGGTGTTCAAGCAGTGGAAAACAAAAGACTGCTTATGTCGTAGTTGGAGTTGGAGCTGGAGCATTTTGCATCGTTCTCTTATCACTCTGTATACTTAAGTGGAAAGGCTATTTCCGAGGAAGAACCAAGAGAAGACAAGGTGCAGTTTCTATGTTTGTTAAATATGACTGAATGTTCTGTCTCTTCAATCTGACTTGCTTGAGAACATCACAATCTGGTGCTTCACCACCCGTCATTTTTTAACTGAACGAAAAAAAACACAGCTACTCTAGTCTACTGTGCGAGTCGCCAATGGCTTTCTTGGGCTTGCACATAATTTGACATTCAATTTGTTGCTCCACAGCTTTAGCCATCGTTAATGAAACACTTGTACCTAACTACAGAGTATATATTTGTCTCTACTTTATCAGTGATCTAATTCTCTCTTTTGGGTTTACTTTCTTGAGTTTTCTGGTTTCATTTTCCGTCTATTCTCTGCTTATATAGGCATGGATGGACTAGATCTGCAGACGGGGACATTTTCCTTAAAACAAATTAAAGCTGCAACAAATGACTTCGATTCTGCAAACAAAATTGGGGAAGGTGGTTTTGGTGCTGTCTACAAGGTGCATGCTGTTATGTGTCTTGTCCCGTTCCATATATCTTCGTGTAACCTTCTTATAAATTAATTCTAGTAATTGGGTTTGCATGCAGGGTCAATTAAATGATGGCACTGCAATAGCAGTTAAGCAACTTTCATCGAAATCGCGACAAGGAAATCGAGAATTCCTGAACGAGATAGGAATGATATCATGCTTACAACATCCAAATCTTGTAAAGCTCCATGGGTGCTGTATTGAAGGAGATCAACTATTGCTGGTTTACGAGTATATGGAGAACAATAGTCTTGCTCGTGCCTTGTTCGGTCAGTTCTACTTATACAAGCTATGATTTAAGCACCATACAAAATAGGACCTTGACAGACGTGGAAATAACGAGCAACTATGGCTTCTTGGGTTTTACAGGTCCGGATGATCATCAACTTCAGCTAGACTGGTCCACGAGACATAAGATCTGCACTGGGATTGCTAAGGGTCTCGCCTTTCTACATGAAGAGTCTAGACTTAAGATTGTCCACAGAGATATTAAAGCTACTAATGTGCTGCTCGATCGAGATTTAAACCCGAAGATATCAGACTTTGGACTGGCCAGGCTTCATGAAGAAGAGAAGACTCACATTAGCACCAAAATTGCCGGAACCGTGTATGTTATCTTCTCCCTATCAAATTCCATGTCCAAAATTTCTTGACAATGCCTCGAATTCATATTGTGCTCTCTGGTGATGCTATAATTTCTTAAGATTGTCGATTTAACGGATCGTGATCTTGTTTGCAGAGGATATATGGCTCCAGAATATGCATTGTGGGGTTACCTCACATACAAAGCTGATGTGTACAGCTTCGGGGTCGTGGCCTTGGAGATAGTTAGTGGGAAAAGCAATAACAGTAGCCTGCCGAGCGATGACTTTTTTTGTCTATTGGATTGGGTATTTTTCCTAGTCGCTGACTCGACTTACCGCATGGACATACTATATTAACGATCAGGCTGCGTTCTCCATTCTCGCAGCCCAATAATTTTTCAATAGCTCTATGACGAAGTACTGATTTATGTTGAATTACGCTGCAGGGGTGTCACTTGCAACAAACTGGGAACTTGATGCGACTTGTCGACGAGAAGTTAAAGGCTGAAGTCAATGAAGAAGAAGCGAAAATCGTGGTAAAAGTCGCTCTTTTGTGCACAAATGCCTCTCCATCTTTAAGGCCCACGATGTCCGAGGTGGTGAACATGCTCGAGGGAAAAATGGCCATACCGGACGTGATCCTGGAGTCAAGCACCTACTGCGAAGATCTGAGGTCCAAAGCCATGAGGGACCTCCGCAAGCACGGGCAACAGCAAAGTTATGCCAAATGCCATATTCAGAATCCCACGACCATCAGCACGTTGCCATCTTCGTCAAGTACCTTGAGTCAAGATTTGTCTGAAGTAAATCAAGATTCCGCACTCTCCCGTAAAATGCATGAACATTAGTTGCTGCGGCATACCAAACTTATGTTTATCTCAAACTAGCAAATCGGAATCCCATTGCCTTGACTGAAGAAAAGGTTCCTCGACTAGAGTGACTTTGATCGGTGGTGTTAGAATTAAGAAGGGTAAACGGGTTTTGACCACTTTTAGGTTTATTTTGATGTATATATATTAAACTTTATTGAATAATACAAAATTGGTTTTCCTCACATGGTATCAAAGCCTAAGACTTAACCTTAGATGACGGAGCAGCTACTCGCCGCCGTCGACTCGCCAGAATAGTGGGTCATTGCTGCGGCTAGTCACTGTCGAGCGTACCTCTCTCTTTCTCTCATTTCTTCGTGCGACACCTTTCCTCGAGTGACTTCTGTTGTGCTGCTCCCTTGTGCGGCTTGCTCGCGCTGCTCGCGCGGCTCATGCGACTTGATGGGTCACTGTTTTTTTGGTCACTGACTCATTGGATTTGTGGTGGATCGACAACACCCGCGGAGGCTGACGCCACACCAAGCTTTTTGAGATGCTTTTTAATGGAGCAAATGCTTTTGCGGGTTAGAATTTTTGAGTTGCTGAGAAAGAGACCTCATTGTTTTGTTTGATTAGTTTATTCGAGACTTGTGACGAAGCAAAATAGTTGCTGCTTGGGTACAGTGCAGTTATTTATTAGTCTCAACCATTTTTTTTTAATGATCTGCAAGTTGTGGTAGCTTCCATTACTTCATATGGGTGGTGGAGATTTTTGTGTGGGGTAATATCGGGTTATTAAATTATTGAGGCTGAGTTGTTTGACGGAAGTTAAGGTCAGAGTTTGCTTATTATTATTTGGAAAATGGCCGATCCCTCAAAGAGTACAACTGAAGTAGATCCTGAGAAGAATAATACTGTGATGACTGAGGTGATTTTCTCTTCCTCTAATCGAATTACTAATAAGAAGCTCGAAGGTAGTGCTAACTTTCACCAATGGAAGAAAATCGTGAAGCTTACTTTGACAGACAGGAATCAAAATAGACATTTAACTGAGTCTAAGCCTAGAGATGATGTAACTTGGGATGCTGTTGATGCATGTATTCTTGGTCAAATGCTAAATTCTGTGGAGAGTAATGTTGTTGACTTGGTAACTCATATTGATATAGTCAAAGAACCGTGAGAGTATTTGAATGTGTTATATTTTGGCCAAAATAACTTGTCACGGATTTATGAGTTATAGCAAGAGTTTTATCGGTCTGAAAGGAAGGGGCGTTCTATTACGCAGTACTTTGCAGATTTTAAGAGAATGTATGAGGAGTTGAATGTCGTTCTCCTTATTTCAGTTGATGTTCAACAAATGCAATGTCAGAGAGAACAATTGGCTATAATGGGATTCTTAGGAGGTCTTGGTTCTAAATATGAAACTGTTAGGTCTTAGATTCTTGGATGAGAGAATATTGTGTCACTCATAGATACGTTTGCTCGAGTTCTTTGAGTATCTTGTGAGTTTTCTCAAGATACTACATCTATGGTGGGGAGTTCAACTCTTGTGTCCCAGACTCGAATCGGCAGTGGTAATAAGAGTGATGGAGGAAATCGTGGTAGATATAGTGGGCGTGGTGGCCAAGGAGGAGGCTGAGGCATAGGAACAGGGAGAGGTCAAGGTTATTAGCATCTTTATGGACAATCCCCCATATCTACTGATAATTCGGGGACTACACGAGTTTATCATTACTGTAGCAAACCTGGTCATATTCAGAAATTTTGTTACAGGCTACATGGGCGACCAGGGCAGCAGCACCAGTTTGCTAATACAACGTCTAATATTGATTCTACTCCACAGTCATTTGAAGGCAATGCAATGATTATGTCTGATGAGGAATATGCTTGGTACAACCAGTCTCAAATCTCACAGCTTGTTTCTTTCACTACTACTTTGGTACAGACAGGTAATGCTACCGCATGCCTTTCGGCTACTTTTCGTCCTTGGATCATTGATTCAGGGCTTCCGATCACATGTCAGGTCTTTCAGGTATATTATTCTCTCTTTCTCCGTCTTCGTCCATAGTTACTCTAACCAATGGATCGCCTACACATGTTAAGGGAATTGGCATAGTTAACCCAACTCCTTCATTGCCGTTGTCCTCAGTGCTTTATCTTCCACAATTTCCGTTTAATCTCATGTCTGTTAGTAAATTAACCAAAAAATTTCAATGTTCAATAACATTTTATCCTGATTCTTGTATTTTCCAAGATATGGCTACGAAGAAGATGATTGGTAGAGGATGTGAGGTAGGGGGGCTGTATGTACTTGAAGATGCTTCTTCAATTGCTTGCTCAAGTGTTACGTCCCCACATCAAATCTATTGTCGTCTTGGTCATCCTTCTCTACGTAGTCTTCAAAAGTTAGATTATAGTTTTCAATCTCTTTCTAGTCTAGAGTGCCAGTCATGCCAACTTGGCAAATTACATTGTGTTAGTTACACACCTCGAGTCATTAAATGAGCAGCATCTCTATTTTTATTAGTTCATTAAGATATTTGGGGTCCATGTCATGTGGTTTCTAATTTGAGTTTAAGATATTTTGTTACTTTTGTCAATGACTATTCCAGAGTTACTTGGTTATATTTAATGAAAGATCGTTCAAAATTATTTTCTATTTTTCGTGCATTTATATCTGAAATTTATACTCAATTTGGTATGCATGTTAAAGTTTTGCGTTCGATAATGCTAAGGAGTACTTTTTCACATTTTTTCTGATTTTATGACTTAACATGGTATGATCCATGAATTTTTCTATTCTGATACTCCACAACAAAATGGTGTTGCTGAAAGAAAAAATAGGCATTTATTGGAAGTTACTAGATCATTTGAGATGAAGGTCTCCAAAACCTTTTGGTCTGATGTTGTTCTAACTGCATGTTATCTCATTAATCGCATGCCTTCTTCTGTTCAGCAAGGTGGTCTATTTTGTTTCCTAATGAACCACTGTTTGTCCTACCACCCCGTATCTTTGGTTGTGTTTGTTTTGTTCGTGATCATCGACCTGGAGTATCAAAACTTGATCCCAAGGCAATCAAGTGTATGTTTATGGGTTATTCTCGCACTCAAAAAGGATATCACTGTTATTCTCCATTTCTAAGAAAATATTTTATAACAGCTGACGTTTCATTTTTTGAATCTACTCTTATCATAATGTTCCAATCAATGTGTCTGAATTGGATGAAGACTTGTATGTGACCACCATTCAGTCTACTATTCCAATTGTATCACTAGTATCTATAGAGAAACCACCCCATCTCCAGGTTTATACTCGACGTCCCCATGTTACTGCTACCCCCCCTGCTCCTCCTGTCACTACTATGTCATCTTCTGCTCCAAATCCGCCATTAGCTGACCCTCCTCTTGTATATGATCTTGATCTTCCTATTGCTTATCGCAAAGGTACACGTACTTTTACTCAACATTCTATTGCAAATTTTATTTCACAATCTTCTATGTCTCTTACTTTTCAAGCTTTTTTAACTACTGTTGAATAATATCATGTCCCCAAGTCTATCGCTGAGGCATTACAAAGTTCTGGTTGGAGGACAGAAATGGAAGAAGAATTAAAGATTCTCGAGATTAATCAAACTTGGAACTTAGTAACACTTCCTCTAGGAAAAACTGCTATTGGTTGTTGATGGGTATATGCTGTAAAAGTTAACTCCGATGATTCTCTTACTCCTTCAAAAGCAAGACTTGTTGCCAAAAGGTATGCTCAGGTGTATGGGGTTTGTTGGAGAAATCTTTTCTAGAATATTTTGAAGCTGACAAAACGTTTCTATCAGTCTAGTCTGGATATCTGCAGATCGTCTAGTTTAAAGTCTGAAAACTTTCTGATCTCCAGACTCAAGATTCAAGACTCAAGACTCAAGACTCAAGACTATTCTCATTGACAGTCTTTCTGATCCAGTGATGAAGGAAATCTAGAGCCGAAGTATATGGTTGAGGATTTAATCCTATCCTCTGGAGAAGATCTTTTGGTTGGATAAATATAACGGATTCTTTTGTTCGTATCTAGATCAATTGAAGATCCGATGGTCGACGAAGTATTCTTGGAATGTTCTATTCTTGGAAACCAAGATCCTAATTGTATGGGCGAACATGATTGATGGGCTATCGTTAGGTTCCTTTTATAGCTCGAATAATCTTCTTGATTGATTTCGTCCAACGGGTAGATTGGAGGAATTCCTTTGGAAAGTGCCAACGGGTATGATGGCATAAAGGAGTATAAAAAGGAAGACGTTCTAGTTGTTTGAGTACGTGATCGATAGAGAAATTCCAGTCGAAGCACCTTGATTATTAGTCGATACGGTCGAGTGAAATTGTATACACGAGAGAGTGTCTATACTCGGTGATACCTTGAGCGAGTGTGGTAGATCATCTACACCTAGAAATCAAGGAAGATCAACACTGTAACATCTCTTTGTTCATAATGGAATCCAACCAATTGGCTGTCAGTGCAGAAGAGTGGACGTAGGCTTGAATCAAGCCGAACCACTATAAACTGCGTGTTCAATTCTCTCTTTCCTTTACTCAGTTTTACGTTGATTATCATTTGTTGCAAATCCTTCAACTATCTAAGTATTACGCGATTATCAAGAAAAATCTTTTATATACCTATTCACCCCCCTCTAGGTACTTGTACTAGCTATATCAATTGGTATCAGAGCTCGTGTTCTTACTTTATTTGAAGTGTTTTACTTCAGAGTAAAAGATCCATGGCTAGTATGCTAGCACCAGGGCTGGTGGAAGGGCAAAGCAATACCAGACCACCCTACTTTGATGGAAATTATTACAACATCCAGAAAAATAAGATGAAAGCTTTCCTACGATCAAAGGATCCTCTGGAATGAGACGTTGTGGAAAGAGGAATCACTCCTACTGCTGCATCAGTCTCTGAAAGAGGGAAAGAAACTGTTGAGACCAGTGGAATGACTCAGGAAGAGATAAACAAGAGACAAGTACTCGATGCAAAAGCAATTTACTCCTTATATTGTGCCTTGTCTCCAACTGAATATAACAGAATATCTTCTTGTGTTACAGCAAAAGAAGTATGGGACAGATTACATATCACCTATGAAGGAACAGATTGAGTGAAGGAGACCAGAATCAACATTCTCCTCGGTCAATATGAAGCCTTCAAAATGAAACCAGGAGAATCTATAACGACATGTTTAGTCGTTTTACGAGATATTATCAATGGTCTTGAGAACCAAGGACAAAAAATTTCTGATCCCATGAAGGTGAACAAGCTACTCGCGTGGACTCTCTAAGGATTGGAATCATATAAAGACTTTAATAAGAGAGACGCAAAGAATTATGCCTCTATCTCGTCGATGAGCTGATTGGAACTCTTCGATCTTATGAAGTGGAACGAATTAATGAAGACGAAGATCCAAGAGGTAAGAAATCCATTGCATTAAAATCAAATGATGATTCGATGATACGATTCGGGAGATGATATGGACGACGAGGAGCTTGCTCTCATGATAAGAAGATTCGAAAAACTGAATAGAAAAGGTAGAAAGTTCAACTCAAAGAAACAAAGTTTCCGAGAGACAAAGACAGAAAGTCGGTGATGATGATGAATCAAACAAAGATGTAGTCGCCGAATGTAAGAAAAAGGGACACATCGGACCCAACTGTCCTCTTCGAAGAAGAAAAGAGGAAAAGCTGAGAAGTTTCGAAAAGCTCTCAAAGCCGAAACCCGGTGATACGAGAATGTGAAGAAAGTGATAATGAATATGCCAACATATGTTTGATGGCACATTCAGACTCAGACTCAGATTCTGGATCAGACTCAGATAGTGAATTTGAGATAAGTGATTTTAAAATTCCTGTCAAAATCTCTAAATACATTGATGAACTGTGTTTTAGTTTTAAGACTTCTCTCAAAAGGATTTCCGAACTTAAAAAGGAAAACTCATCTCTAAAACAAAAGGAAAATATTTTAGAAGAAAGAGTTAAAAGTTTAGACTTGAATGTTTCTACTCTTAAAGAAAAAGAAGATAATCTTTTGAAAGAAAATGTTTTCTTAAAAATTGACTTATCAAATATTTCAAAGAAATTTTCGATAGGATCCGAAAAACTTGAAAAAGTTCTTTCAGTTCAAAGACCTTACTTCAATAAGTCTGGTCTAGGCATGATAGCAGAAACAATTCCTTTGATTGATTTTCCTAAAGTAAAAGAAAGAATTAAGAAAAGACCGTCGATAGAGGCTTACAAAAATCATTTCAAGAAAGTTTTTTGTAAAGTCTGTAGGTCGAAATGCTCTAAGGTGTTCAAAGTGTAACAGTAAGGATCACTTTGAAAAAGAGTGTCCTATGGTTTGGAAGTCTATTAAGAAAGTATGGCCTAATAATGTTTATCCTACTAACACCAAAGGACCCAAGAAAATTTGGGTACCAAAGAAAACTTGAGACTCTATTTTAAATGCAGGTCTCCGTCAAGGAAAAGGTAAAGTGGTATCTTGACAGCGGATATTCAAGACACATGACAGGAGACTCAAAGTGCTTCATAAAGCTTGTTCAAGTAAACGGTGGAAATGTTTCATTTGGAGGAAACGACAAAGGAAGCATTGTGGGATTTGGAACTGTGAAAATTGTAAATCTCACAATAAGCAATGTTTCTCTAGTGAAAGGACTTAACTATAACCTTCTCAGCATTAGCCAATTGTGTGATACTGGTTTCAAGATCTCCTTTCAGGAAGGAAGATGCTCTGGAATCAGTAAAGACTCTATTCAGTCTTTCATAGATCGAATGCATGGAAATATCTACCTCTTAGACATGAAATTAAATGAATCACAATGCCTAATCTCAATTCAAGATGAAGCAAGCTTATGGCACAGAAAGCTTGGTCATGTCAACATAAAGCAATTAGCCAAAATCTCATCAAAGCAGCTTGTTCGAGGTCTACCCAAATTACCATATCAAAAGTCCGATCCATGCACACCATGTATTCTGGGAAAGCAGGTAAGAAATTCATTTAAGTCAATAAATCATGTCTCTACTAATCATGTACTACAGTTGCTGCATATGGATCTCTTCGGACCAACTAGAACTCAGAGTATTGGAGGTAAGAAATATTGACTAGTAATTGTGGACGATTACTCTCGCTTTACTTGGGTATATTTCCTTGCAAGTAAGTCAGAAACCTTTTCGTATTTTAAAAAATTTGCTAAAAAGGTTCAAAATGAAAAAGGATGTGTTATCTCAAGTATAAGAACAGATCATAGAGGTGAATTTGAAAATCAAGATTTTACAAAATTGTGTGATGAATGTGGATTTAAGCATGTGTTCTCCTCTCCATACACTCCTCAAAAAATGGAGTTGTGGAAAGAAAGAATAGATCTCTTCAAGAAATGGCTAGAACTCTTTTAATTGAAAGTAAAATTTCTTCACGATTTTGGGTTGAAGCTGTTTCAACAGCATGCTATATCATCAATAGAGTCTTCCTAAGACCTATTCTTGAGAAAACCCCTTATGAATTATTCAAAGATAAGAAGCCCATTGTTTCATACTTTTATGTGTTCAGTTGCAAATGCTTTATATTGAAAAATGCAGAGGATCAAGTTGGTAAGTTTGAAGAAAGATCGGATGAAGGTATCTTCCTTGGATATTCTACATCAAGCAAAGCCTACAGAGTCTATAACAAGAAGAGCCAGTCGATGGAGGCGTCAATGAACGTTAAATTTCAAAACTCTACGCAAGATGAATCCAGTCAAACTCAGTATGAATAGTCTAAATCTGCTCCAGACCTTCCAAAGCTCACAACTCAAGAAATGTCTCAGACTCTGGAAGACCAGCATCAAGATGTTAATGAAGATTCAAATAAAGAAAGAGATCATCATCCGAGACAAATCAACCAAGAATCGGAAGCATAAGTCCAGTCATCCCAAAGATCTCATTATCGGCGAAATTAATGAAGGAATTCGCACCAGATCCAAAAGTCATGAAGAGTCTAGTCTTTGTGGCTCTCATTTCTGAAATTGAACCAAAAAGCATAGAAGAAGCTTTATCGATGAAAGCTGGATCGAAGCTATGCAAGAAGAGCTCGAGACAGTTCAACATTAATGATGTCTCGGGAATTGACATCTAAACCAAAAGGTAAAACTGTTATTGGAGCCAAATGGGTGTTCAGAAACAAGATGAATGAAAAAGGAAAAGTCGTATGAAATAAAGCAAGACTCGTGGCCAAATGATACACGCAAGAAGAAGGCATAGACTATGATGAGAGTTACGCTCCTGTAGCAAGGTTAGAAGCTATTCATCTATTACTTGCGTTTACTTGTTACAAAAATTTCAGGTTATTCTAAATGGACGTCAAAAGTGCTTTCCTAAATGGATTCATCCAAGAGGAAGTTTATGTGGAACAACCACCTAGGTTTGAAGACCCAAAGAAGCCAGACTCAGTCTTCAGATTGAAAAAAAAGGCCTTGTATGGTTTAAAGCAAGCACCTCGAGCTTGGTACGACATACTAAGTAAGTTCTTATTAAAGAATGGTTTTGTCAAAGGTAAAGTAGATACTACTCTATTTATCAAAAAGGAAAACAAAAGCTTTTTACTCGTTCAAATATATGTGGATGACATTATTTTTGGATCCTCTAATGAAAGTCTATGCAAGAAATTTTTTAAGTCTATGCGGGATGAGTTTGAAATGAGTATGATGGGAGAATTAACATTCTTTCTTGGTCTTCAAGTAAAGCAATCGAAGGAAGGAACTTTCATTTACCAAGAAAAATATGCTAATGATCTTGTCAAAAGGTTTGGATTGGAAAATTGCAAGAAGACTGATATACCAATGTCAAGTTCTTTGAAGATAGACAAAGATGAAGAATGGAAGAAAGTTGATTAAAAGCTGTACAGGAGCATCATCGGTTCGCTTCTTTATCTAACTGCTTCTAGACCTGACATTTTGTTGAGTGTTTGCATATGTGCTAGGTTTCAATCAGATCTTAAAGAATCCCATCTCAGTGCTGCAAAACGTATCATTAAATACGTTGCTTCATCTTCAAGCATCGGTCTTTGGTATCCTAAGAAGGGAGACTTTAATCTTCTGGGATATTCAGACGCAGATCTGGCCGGCTGCAGAGTCGATAGAAAGAGTACCTCAGGAACTTGCCAGTTGCTTGGAAGCAAGACAGTGCCTTGGTTTTCAAGGAAACAAAGCACTGTAGCTCTCTCAACAACAGAAGCAGAGTATGTAGCCCTTGGAAGCTGCTGTTCGTAAATTCTATGGATAAAATAACAGCTACAAGACTTTGGGATTGAAGACTCATGCACAGAAATCAAAAGTGACAACACCAGCGCAATCAATCTCACCAAAAATCCAATTCTTCATTCAAGAGCAAAGCATATATAGATTCGACATCACTTCATTAGAGATCATATTTAAAATGGAGAAATCTCGATTCAATTTGTTGATTCAAAAAGTCAACTAGTGGATATATTCACAAAGCCTTTGGAGAAAAATCGATTCGATTTTATCCGTTCCAGACTCAGAAGCTCGAAGAAGTTAAAGTCTAGAAACTCTCCAACCTTCAGACTCAGAAAGTTGATGATCATCAGACTCTAATCCATCAGACTCTAATCTCTCAGATTCTAAATCCTCAGACTCAGACATTGATGACTATAGACTGTAAGTTGTTATTCGAAAAGGTATGATCTTTCGTTCAGTTATTTTGTAGTCTCCGTGAAAAACAAAAACTTGTCTTTTCAAAAAATTAATTTGGCAGTTATTGATTTCGAAAAAAAGTATTCGTACACTTTCCTTGTACCAATTGAACTTCCCTTTTCAAAACTGAGTTATATATATACATTTTTAATTTTCAATCTTCAAAACCCTAAAAAGCATTCTCCTCCCAATCCGATTTCTACTTCGTGTTCATCTTCGAGAAAATTGTCATCTTTTCTTGGGAAAGCAAGCAAAGGAATCTTTCAGCTACAAGGAAGGATGTCTTCTTCGAGGAAGTCTTCAAGAATCGCGACCGGGGACCACGAGAGAATGAAGGAGGGACCTACCCATTTCGATCTCACCGAAGAGGAAGAATTATCGAGTCGGCAACAAAGCCCGATTCACTCTCCACCACGTCACTCAACGCCATCTACCCCACAAGGTGCGGGTCAACATCCGGAGGAAGAGATAATCGAGGACGCAGACCCTGTAAGAGTCCAAAAATCCTCTTATATTTATAAACTCTACCGTGCGTTGAAAAGTACTGGGACTCCATTGAAATACGTGGATGATTTTCTCAAAGATAAGAATTATGGGAATGAGTATATCTTTCTGAAAAGAATGGAGGATTTGGGAATTGCTCCCAAGGGTAAAGCAGAGGAAGCACTTGCGAATATTCCCAGTGACCCTCGTATGTCGAGACCAAATCCGACTGATGGGAACGATGATGATAAAATGTTCAGTGATTTTCAACCTAGAATGGGTGTTGCTGCGAAGGTGAAGGGAAAGAGGATGGAGTTATTTAAATCGAAGGAACATGAGAATTTGTTCTTCGAGGATCTTGAAACGAGGGGTGATAAATCCTAGGAGTGTCGATTTCGATTTCTTGGATGCTTGTTAATGTGAACTTAAGGGAGAAGTTCACCGCTTCAACTGGAACCTTTTTGCACTGATACCACGGACGGTTATGCACAACTGACTGCGTATTTCTATTCGAATCTCAACTTTATAGATGTGAATAGAATATCATTCAGTGTTCGAGATCAGGATTATGTGGTAGACGTGGACTTGTTGGCGGACATAATTGGAGTTGAACGAGGACGCTATCAACCAATCAAAGTCTCAGTTGCTCGTGCCTCATTGGAACTTGTCAAAGATAGAGATGTAGAGGGAAGAATCATCTATTCAAGGATGCTTGCCATCAATATTGTGCTGCACAAAATTGTGATCAATTGCATCAGGCCCAAGTCTACATCAAAGACTGATGTGTCTAATTCAGAGGCAAAATTGATGTATGCAATCAACTCAAGGATGAAGTTCTCTCTTCCTCACACTATTCTCTTTCATATGTATAGAGCAATGTCAAAGGACAAGGGACAATTGCCTTACCCAGGTCTGGTGACCAAGATTTTCAGACACATGAATATTGAACCGCCACACACACTTTGTGTTCGACCGTGCGATAAGATGGTGGTAGGTTTAAAGATGTTGACGAAGATGCGTCTGAAAGAACTTTCCAAGGCAATTGAGAAATTCGAGTGAAGACTCCGAGCCCGTCTCGCTTCAAAGAGAAAAGGGAAGGAGGCCATTGGTGCCCCATCCAAAAAGAAGAGAACTCTCATCTTGGAGGATGAAGATGAGGAGGAAGATCTCACAATCACTGCCTTGATAAGGACCAGACGTTCTGTTCCCCAATCAACAGAACCTCAGAAGAAACAGAGAGAAGAAGAGAAGCAAGATAAGAACAGAGAAGAAGAAGAGCAGCGAGAGAAGGAGAAAGAAGCTGAAGAAGAAGGAGAAAATGAGTAAGAAAAGTCTGCAGCTGAATCTGGAGAGAAGGGAAATCAAGATACATAAGAGCATAATCATCACTCTTCCCCTTTTGATGTCCTAGAGACAGGGGGAGTTGGCGAGCAAGAAAGGTCCACACCTCATGCTGCCAATAGTGAAGGTCTAAGACAATCTCTAGCAGACCCAGAAGAATTTCAGGCTTCTCAATTGCCTGAAGAAGGACACAATACGTCAGCACCTAGTCTGCAAGACTATACAGAAGCGCCATCGTCTGCATTCACTCCATCTGAGAAAGCAAATGCAAGTACACAGACGGACAATTCTGCAGATTTTCGTCGTATTATGGATGTTCTTCTGGAAATGCATGGCCAAATCTATGCTCGGACCGTGAGATTCAAGCCATAAAAAATACTGGACAAGCATCTTCGCTTCCCGGAGGACAAAATGAGAGACCTCGCTCTATAACTTCAAGCCAATGCCAAAGGAGAGGAGGTAGCTCAACTAAGGGAAGACTTGAAGAAGCTAGAAGGCGTAGTCCAGTCTATGGGAGATTTCCAAATCGTGGGCATTCCCAAGCAGACCTGACTCCTTTCTCACCTTTTTTTTTAATGATGACAAAAAGGGGGAGAAGCAATTTGAACCAACCAACCAACTTTCTTTGACTTTAAATTTATTTTTGTGGTTGAATATGTTTGTTTTTGAGTATAACTTGAGTGAACTTGAGTGTGAACTTGAATTTGACTGAATTGGTGTGGATTTTTTATGCTTGACCGTTTGCATTTATATCAAGTGTTGTTATATGGTATTACTCATGAAAGACTAACCAAATTTTCTATGGATGCGAGTCTAGTTGTTTTGTTAATCTTTATGAGATAGCCATATTGCTTGAGAAATGTTTTTGCAGGTCAAAGTGGTTCAAATCCACAGGAAAGTTTTGTCACCATCAAAAAGGGGGAGATTGTTGGAGAAATCTTTTCTAGAATATTTTGAAGCTGACAAAACGTTTCTATCAGTCTAGTCTGGATATTTGCAGATCGTCTAGTTTAAATTCTGAAGACTCTCTAATCTCCAGACTCAATATTCAAGACTCAAGACTCAAGACTATTCTCATTGACAGTCTTTCTGATCCAGTGATGAAGGAAATCCAGAGCCGAAGTATATGGTTGAAGATTTAATCCTATCCTTTGGAGAAGATCTTTTGGTTGGATAAATATAACGGATTCTTTTGTTCGTATCTAGATCAATTGAAGATCCGATGGTCGACGAAGTATTCTTAGAATGTTCTATTCTTGGAAACCAAAATCCTAATTGTATGGGCGAATAGGATTGATGGGCTATCGTCAGGTTCCTTTTATAGCTCGAATGATTTTCTTGATTGATTCCGTCCAACGGGTAGA
The DNA here is from genome assembly GCA_016097485.1 of Eucalyptus sideroxylon x Eucalyptus melliodora. NCBI lineage: Eukaryota > Viridiplantae > Streptophyta > Magnoliopsida > Myrtales > Myrtaceae > Eucalyptus > Eucalyptus sideroxylon x Eucalyptus melliodora. Next base: position 43,568,668 of record CM027828.1, on the reverse strand, counting down.
TTGGAGGAATTCCTTTGGAAAGTGCCAACGGGTATGATGGCATAAAGGAGTATAAAAAGGAAGACGTTCTAGTTGTTTGAGTACGTGATCGATAGAGAAATTCCGCAGTCAAGCACCTTGATTATTAGTCGATACGGTCGAGCGAAATTGTATACACAAAGAGTGTCTATACTCGGTGATACCTTGAGCGAGTGTGGTAGATCATCTACACCTAGAAATCAAGGAAGATCAACACTGTAACATCTCTTTGTCCATAGTGGAATCCAGCCAATTGGCTGTCAGTGCAGAAGAGTGGACGTAGGCTTGAATCAAGCCGAACCACTATAAACCGCGTGTTCAATTCTCTCTTTCCTTTACTCAGTCTTACGTTGATTATCATTTGTTGCAAATCCTTCAACTATCTAAGTATTGCGCGATTATCAAGAAAAATCTTTTATATACCTATTCACCCCCTCTAGGTACTTGTACTAGCTATATCAAGGTTGACTATCTAGACATATTTTCTCCTGTTGCCAAACTTACTTCTGTTCGGATTTTGATTTCTCTTGCCGCAACATATAACTAGCCTTTATTTCAGCTTGATATTAAGAATGCTTTCTTGCATGGCACTCTTCATGAAGAAGTTTATATGGAGCAACCTTTGAGGTTTGGTGTTCAGGGGGAGTCTGGACTAGTTTGCAAATTAAAAGTCTTTATATGGTTTGAAACAATCTCCACGGGCATGGTTTGGAAGATTTTATGAGGTTGTACTGTCTTTTGGGCTATCAAGATGTGGAAATGTTCAGTCTTTCTTTTATGAACAATCAAGGGGAGGCAAACTATTCTTGATTGTGTGTGTTGATGATATTATCATCACGGGAGATGACTTGGTTGGTATAGCTGAGCTAAAAACCTATCTTCAGCAACGGTTTCAAACTAAGGACTTAGGAAAATTGAAATATTTCCTAGGAATTGAAGTGGCGCAATCACAGAAAGGTATTGTTTTGTCACAACGAAAATATTTCTTGAATTTGCTCACTGAGACAAATATGTTGGAATCAAAGCCTCTTGATTCACCCATGGAATAATGGGTTAAACCGGTTGCTGATGGAGGAGAAATTCTTAATAATCCCGAGAGATATAGAAGATTGGTAGGTAAGCTGAATTGTCTCACAGTTACTCGACTAGACATTGCTTTTCCTATTACTGTGGTAAGCCAGTTTTTGTCTTCCCCTCATACATCTCACTGGATGCAGTTATTCGAATATTGAGGTATTTGAAGAAAACTTCGAGAAAAGGAATTGTCTACCAAAACCATGGTCATATCAATGTTGAAGGATTTTCTGATGCTGATTGGGCTGGGTCTCTAGATGATAGAAGATCAACTACTAGGTATTGTACCTTGGTTGGAGGAAATCTAGTATCATGGAAAAGTAAGAAACAAAGTGTTGTTGCCCGCTCCAGTGCCGAGTCAGAATATAGAGCCATGGCACAAGTGACATGTGAATTAGTGTGGATTCGACAGTTATTGACTGAGTTAGGCTTTAAAGATTTAGTACCCATGACTCTATGGTACGATAATAAAACTGCAGTGCATATAACTTCCAACCCCGTGTTTCATGAGAGAACAAAACACATTGAGGTTGATTGTCATTTTATCCGAGAGAAGTTGCAAAGTGAAGTAATTCTTCCTAGTCATATTCGAACCAGCGAACAACTTGCAGACATCTTCACTAAATCCTCGGGTAATTGGAGGATAGAATATATTTATAACAAGCTGGGTATGATTAATATTTATGCTCTAGCTTGAGGGGGAGTGTTAGAAGTAAGAAGGGTAAATGATCTTTACCACTTTTAGGGTTTATTTTGATGTGTGTGTGTCTATATATAAAACTTTATTGAATACTAAAAAATTAATTTTCTCTCACAGGTGGAAGGAGAAAAACTTGTCGGGGCCTAGCAGCAAGGAAATTTGGGATGTGCAAAAGTTGTACAAATTAGGAAGGAAGCATTGGTGCTTGAATAGGCGACCCATTTCTTAGTTTGTTACTTCTCTTTGGCATTTTGGGTGAAAAGTCGATCGAAGTTATCGATACGGATGTGCCTAAGTTATTGTACGGTGTAATCAATTACCTGTTTCTTTCAACTTGATGGGAAGAAATGAAGAGATTTGCTACCGGTTCATCACTGTTCACCCGGATAAAATGACTGGAAGGAAAAAGTGAAAGCACTTGTGCCCTCACACGATGGCTTAAACTAGTAGGGATGATCAGGTATGTTGATATACTGATACTCTAGGCTCTCTATTGGATTCCCATTCCTCACCCTGAATATTAGATTAGTCATGTTTTAATTGAACTTCTGCCTTACGGGGTTGCGCGGTCCCTGGCCAAATCTTGCCGTGGCGATCCGTCGCCTCTATCCCAGTTTACGCTCACCTTCTCCCACTTCGCTTTTTTTTTTTTTTTTTTTTTCACATTTCATTAGATCTACAGCTAGTGTAAAAAAAGCTTTTATATATTCATCATTAAATGGATGATATGTGGATGCTTTATGTTAAGCAAATATTTCTGAATATATATGTCACTTATCCAACGGTGAATGTGTAAAGAGTATTTTATATTGGTGGTGAGCATTATAGTAACTTTTTTTCAAAATTTCCCTATTTCCTTAATTCTTTATTATTTTTTTAAAAGTTTTTCAAAAACCATTTAGGATGCCAGGCAACTTAGGGCACATTTGATAACCATTTTTTTTTTTCGGAATAATTTTTGCTCAGAAATGATTTTATTTATTTATTCTATTCCTGGGAACAAGTTTTGAGTTTTTCAAGACGCTCAATAACTACTCAAATTTTTTTTCTTGGAATAGAAATACATTTGGTAGAATTCTTATATATTTTTTTTGTTTCTTTTAATTTTTAATATATTCTTCTTATTTTTCTCTTTTTTTTTTTCTTTTTCTCTTCTTCTTCCTCCTTCTTTGTGGTTAGTTGTTGGCCACGGCGTGGCTATCGACTAGCTTGGCTAGGTTTGAATCTACACAAGCCTCGCTTGTGTAGATTCATCAGCATCTTTCTCAATCACTTCTTTCCCTGAAGTTGTTGTTGCCTTTGGATTGATCCTTTTTCAATGACATCCTACTCCAGAGGATCTCTGGATCGGAGAAATGTATTCATTTTGTTCTTCCACATATTGTACTCATTTCCATCGAAATAAGGAGGTTTGGTGTTGCTTTGTCCTTCAACCAATCCTAGAGCTAGAATACTAGACACAAAAAATCTTGTACTAGTATACACAGAGGGGGTGAATAAGTGTGAAAAATAGATTTTGCGAAATGCAATAAAAATACTTTTACTTTTAAATTAAGTCTGATGAACAACAAACTTTGAAGAAGAATTTAGACTTTAAAAACTATTTCAAAACATAGAAAAATATCATAACAGACAAAATAAAGGAATTTAGGGAAGAGAAAATGAGCATAAGATTTATAGTGGTTCGGCTTAGATTAAGCCTACGTCCACTCTCCATGCTAACAATCTTTTAGCTGGTTTTCACTATGAATTGAAAAAGAGTGTTACAACCTTATGATCTTGACTTTTTAGTGAAGAGTTCTATTGCTCTCACAAAGTCTCTCTAGAGTTTCTCTTTTTCAAATACAAATTTGAGCACTGTTAGAGGAAGAATAAGTAATTTGGAAGCTTCAAACTTTGGAATTTTTCTTTCACACACACTCTTGAATGACTTCAAAAACCTCCTTAAATTCTTCCAATCATCCCGTTGGACAAAATCAATCAAGGAGATCTCGAGCCATTTGAAGATTGAGATGAAAGTCCGATGATCATGGTCGCCCATACAATTAGAATCTAGATTTCTATAAGTAGATTCTTTTCAAATAAACTTGCCTTCCAAAATGGTATTACCATTCTTGATTGATTTCGATAATAATATCCAAAGAAGGTAAGTAAGATTTCCATCCAGAAAGCCATATATATCATGTTCGTACTAAAGCATTGAAGGAAGAAAAATAATCTTGAGTCCAATTATAGCTCCGTTCTTCACTTGCGTTCAGTCTGGGTCTTCGTTAGAGTGGGGTAGAATTCTAATGTAAGATAGACTTTGAAAGAGTTACATAGAAGTTTCGTATTCCTCAGAATGAAAAAGAGAATAGAACCAGAGAAGTTTTGTCAGCTTCAAGGGCCTATTTGGTTTAGCATTGGAAATGCTCCTTTGGACTCTAAAGTCCCTTGGCCAAATGCAAACGCATTTGGTTCGTATTTTTGCGCAACTTTGACAAGATGCAATTGTATCTCCAAAGGAGTTTAAAGGCCTTTAGCCCAATGGAGCTCTTGAGGTGTATTGGCAAGTTGCATCTTAGGAATGCAAGTAGCTCGGTTATTGTTCATCTTCTCCAACCTCTCCAAGCTGCTGATCGGAGGCCAACAACCACCGACGAAGGGATGGCGCGCGGCGCGACCCGCCGAGGGTCGCCCGACCTTGCGACATCACACTGGGTCGCGGACCTTAGGCGACACCTGGGTCGTGCGCGGCCGTCGCCTGGTTGCCTGGGTCGCGCACGGCCGTCGCCTAGTCGCCTAGGTTGCGCGACCCCAGGCGACGGCTGCCTAAGGTCGCGCGACCCAAGCGGCCAGATTTGGCCATCCGGCCACCAGCGCGACCCCGGGGACCGTTGCCTGAGGTCGCGTGACCCTAGGCGACGGTCACCTGAGGTCGCACGACCCAGGCGGCCAGATCCGGCCATCCAGCCGCCGGATCCGACGGTCCGGTGGCCGGATTTCAAAAAAGAAAAATAGATTTTTTTAAAATTTTTTTAATTTATAAAAATAATTTACAAATGCAAATTTTACCAAACGGTATTTTGGCCAAAGTTGTATCTCAATACAAATTTTACCAAACGATATTTGCATTTCGGAAAACCTCCTTCACCCGAAGGTATTTGCATTTTGGCAAATGCATTCTCCAAAAGCCGAACCAAACGGGCCCAAAATCTAATAAGAGTTTTCTCTAACACAAACCAAACCCCATCTTATCATACATAATTAAAATGGAATTTGCTTTGGTCTGGATTGCTACTTTTTACGTCTTATGCTAATGCAAATTTGACTTTTGGCTCTTTCCTAGAGACTCCGTATAATGGTCGTAAAGTAGATTTGTGCGTCATGTACATACATGCTCATTATTTGCTTGCGCATCGCGGTAGAGATAATGAGGGCTAATATTATGAAAATCTCATATTGATACGTCTATAATAAAGTTAATTTAAATTAATATTTTAACCATAAAAATTCTCAAATTAGTATACCTGTGATAAATTTATAATCTGTTAGTTTCCGTTAACTTTTACCATCAAATTATTGAATTGGATAACACGTGATAATTGATGGGTGTATCAATTTGGTGTTTTGCCTTCTTTTTATCATAAGTGTACCAATTTGTGATTTTTTTTTATAATATTAATCAAATTTAATGGAAACTAACGGATGTTAAGTTTGTTACAAATGTATCGGTTTGGTGTTTTTTATAGTTAAAAAATTAATTTATGGTAAATTTATCTCAGGGATATCGGTTTGGGGTTTCTCATTGTATTAACCCAGATAATTACCAAATTAGTCATCAACCAAATGATAATTCTTAAACTTTCCAATTTCTTCATCATAGATCTAAACCTCTACGCAAATATTCCAAGATGGTTCTCCTCACCAATCGCTGTAGGAAATTAATGAAGTAGCATCCAATTATTGCTGGCAGTTTTACGTGGCATACTAACACAAGCAAATTAATGAATCTCCTACATGGATCGCCGCCTTAGATATTTCCGGCTGAAATTGGCTAGAATGGATTTCATTGGAATTTCACACCAAAATTTAAGACCACATATGTAAAATTGAAAGTTTATAATTGAATTAGTATTCTGTACAATAAATTTATGATCTAATTGGAATTTTCATACTTTATGCTAGGAGGAAATTAGTATGAGATTTTGCTTGCTTACCATGTTACTCTCGCTGTCTGTCAATATCTAAAGCAGTACAAGTAAGTTTGGCTGAATTTAATTTGGTTGTCCATATCGAAATCCACAAGTATGACTAAATGTCTCCTGGTGCATCCTTGCAATTTATCCTATTCTTTATTTCAATGACAATTCACCGACTTCAATGATTTTCACGGGAAAAATAAAAGAAAATTCAGAGGTTTTGACCGATGACTTCCTTATAAATTTGAAAAATCAAGAATTCGCATTAGAATAATTAAGAGTAAAAGAAAAAATAAAAAATAAAAAAGATATATGCACGGTGTACGTACTGTTCCCATATTCTTACCCGAGACTTTTCAAGTGAAGTCACATGTTTTAGGTGGCATGTCAGAAGCTTACTTTGTCCGATGGAGGACATCGTATACGCCAAAAATAAAGTTGACATTTATCTATATATTTCAAAAGGAAAATGAAAATTATTGCGTAGTAAAGTGTAGTTGTTGTGGGTAATCATTTGTCGGTAAGTTAAAGTGAATCTATTTGTCATTAAAATTATTTCTTCATCGTTAATTTTACTTATTCACGATAAATAATGAAATATTTAGTAAGTAAATTCCAGTAATAAAAAACCGTCAGTAGTGGACTTAATTTGTTCATGGGTGAGTTTTATTTGCTCTTCGTAAACATTTTCATTCAGATAGATATTGCTTTCATATTCCTTAATAAACAATTGTATTTATCAATATATTTTTATAAAAAAAATTGTAAAAAAATGAAGAGAAGGAGAAGAGACTAGGAAGTGACACAACCATCGACTATTTTGGGGGGCGAGGGGGGTTCATTTTAAATAAAAGTCAAAATGCACGTGCTACAAAATTTTGATAAAAAACAGAGCAAAAAATAAAATATTGAGGTGCATTTGCCTTAGTAAGCAATAATTATTTTTTCTTTATTTTCATGTCATTTGTTCAATTTTCAAAATGTCGTAAAAAAATTAAATATGAGTTCACGTGTCCATATTTGTATATGAGAAGAACATAAAGGTAACAAATTGTGCAAATCCAATATTCAAAAAAAAAAAAAAAAAAAAGAAGAAGAAAAAAACTAAAAAGTTAAAAGTTGAGAGGATTCAGTCATTTTCGCTCATCTAATTTCTTTACCATATCTAGACGTAAATGAATAGTTAAAAAAACTTGCAAGACACTAGCGGAGACTCTAAAGAACTCTTTCAAAATTAAGATGCCTTCACTAGCGTGTCCATTGAAGTGATTTATCTCTTTCGACGAGCAATTACATCTACCAAAATTATCGGTGCTGGATTTATCGTTAGCAAGATCATAGAGGATTGGAAATGATAGTTTTCATTCATGGTAAGATTGAGAAAAAAAAGACATCCTCCCTGCAATTTTAAATTTTAGGTTTTTATTGTTGTGTAGTTGATCAACTCATTCTTTGACTTTTCTTTGACTTTTTTGTGATGTGTGAATTATTCATTATTTGGTTTGATTGATTAATTTCTATGAGTATCACATCAATGAGAGGAGCTATCATTAGAAAATCTTATGCTTTACCAAGAAGCACAAACCATTATTTCGTTCATTAGATTCATCAGGACAATCGGATTCAACGTCACTATCTTTGAAAATATTTCAACCACGCATTTTTTTCTTCTAATTGTTCATCTTCCAGAGAAAAGACAAGACTCAATGCCACCTTTTTCAAAAGAGATGCCCGTCTTCACTTTGACAGCGTGGCTCACGTTTTAAAAAGAGTATAACATCAGATTGACCGTAACAGTTCTTCCACCGCATGGAATTTAACCTCATGATTAAGGTCACTTTGACCTCGCGTCCATGCAAGGAAAATCCAGTTACGCCAGCGAGGGCGACAGCAGGGGAGAAACGTCCACATCCTTTCCTCCGTCAGCCCATTGGTTCTGCCCTTCTCGGAAGATTCAATTCTTTTCAAACATGACAGAATCAGTCGAAAATGTGTCACTGGCTGGCAGTTCCTTGACTGCGGAACAACCTGTGTGCCGCTCGGTGAATGTGCCGCCTCACGAATGAAATACACCAAGTCAGCCCTCGTTCTATAATTATTCCAGAAAACAATACAGCAAATAACTTCTTTATAAGAGGTCGTACTACGCTCAGCTTAATTTGGGCATCTAGTCCATCGAGCGACTTAGCAGATTTTTTTAGCTTTCTGCTTGCCCTAATTTCATCAAGAGAGCAACATTAGCTCCTAACCAATTTGCACATGAGAAACCAATGCTGTCTTCAGAACTTCTAAGTAATTAATCATTCTAATCTAGAACTCCTAACACCAACCGTTACGATACTACTCACGGACCAATTGTATTCATCTCCTTTGTATCCTCACTCTTCACTTAATAAGGCCAAGCACCACTTATAAATGTCACGAGTATGAGATAATTCACGAATTGTGACATTCTTCCCCACTCAATTTTGCAACACCCTAGTTGTGGTCTTTTTTTTTTTTTTTTTTTTTTGCGTCCCTTAACCGTTGATGTGCCGATTTTGGGATCATATATCAAATGGTCACGCTCGGCCAATAAAACAAATTTGGCTCCATTTGTGGTTTGGGCCCCTTTTTGATCACCCATGATTTCCTTGGTAAGTGGGGCATTTTTTGTCAAATGCATCTTTTGGTAGTACCATTTTTTCCACTAAGCATCTTGACCCTAGAGGTTTTTTCCTTGTTGAAAACGTGGAGTAGACTTCTTCTTTAGATTCCCCGATTATCCCCATTCAGCAAATGTCACAAGTATGAGATAATTCACGAACTGTGACATTCTTCCCCACTCAATTTTGCAACACCCTAGTTGTAGTCTGCTTTGTTATTTTTTTGCATCCCTTAACCATTGATGTGTCAATTTTGGGATCATACATTGAATGGTCACGCTCAGCCAACAAAACAGGTTTTGCTCCGTTGGTGGTTTTTTAGATCAATAATATTGAAATAGAAATAGAAATAGTTAATTTAGTCCAAAATATTTTAATGATTTTTTAATATAATCATTCTAATCAATTTGATTGAAAATCTTAACCATTGGGCTAGATGGTGAGAATTGAATGAACAAGGCTTCATTTGTTGCAACAAAACAGGTTTTATGCTAGTAATAGTCAATTGGACCCCATATTGATGTTTTTTTTTTGCATCCCTTAACCATTGATTTGGCTAATTTTTTTTAATCATAAACTTCATATTAAATGGTCAAAATGGGTCAAATCATTAGGGTTTCATCCGATTTTTCTTTTATAAGGAAAATAGATCTAATAAGAAATATGTTGTTCTTGTAAGAGTGTTGATGAAAATATAGATTTTGATAATAAATTTTTAAATAATCCTAGTGTTGATAATTTTGAAAAAAATTGGTGACGATTTTTGAACACGGTGAGGATATTTTTAACAAAATTTGGAAAGAAATTGGAATTAGACTTGAAGTTAGGATTTTTTTAGGAGATTAGACTATTATAATCATGGCTATCATTAGACTTATTTGATTAATGTGAAATCAATTTCGGCAAAAACACAACGACATATTCACTACAATTGAATTTCAATTTTTTTTGCCACGTTGTTTATTTTTCGAAAGAAAATATTACGTAATAGGAAACGTAAGCACATGTAATATAAATTCCATGAAATTGTATTTTCAACTTTTCTAATGTATTAGTATTATTTCGATTATTTTTTGTATTTGAGGATTTTCTATATTATTTTAGTATTATTTCGGCTATTATTTTATATTTGAGAATTTCCTATGTTGTTATCTAATCAATTTCTATTCCTAGAAATAGAAATTTTTTTCTGTTATCAAACAGGTTTTGCTCCGTTGGTGGTTTGGACCCCATATTGATGTTGTTTTTTTGCATCCCTTAACCATTGATGTGTCAATTTTGGGATCATACATTGAATGGTCACGCTCAGCCAACAAAACAGGTTTTGCTCCGTTGGTGGTTTGGACCCCATATTGATCAGCTGTGATTTTCTTAGTAAGTGTGGCATTTTTTTGTCAAATGCATCTTTTGGTGATACCATTTTTTCCACTAAGCATCTTGACCCTAGCAAATCAAATAGAGGTTTTTTCCTTGTTGAAAACATGGGGTAGACTTCTTCTTTAGATTCCCCGATTATCCCCATTCAGCAAGGAACCAGATCTTTTCCCGCTCCCCCATTACCACCCTAAAAGCTGGTTGAGAGCCGCGCTTTGTTTGAGCATCTTTTGCCCTGGCGATTCACTCTCTGCCATTTTTGGATCGGGTGGACTATAGATTTTCTCCAACTCAACCCACATACTAGAGGAATCTTGCTCTGATATCAATTTGTCACGGGTTGATAGTTCCTTGGCTATGGAACAACCCGTGTCATGCCTAGTGAGCGGAATTTACAAAGCCAACATTCGTTCTATAGTTGTTCTAGAGAACAATACAGCTAATAACCTCTTTATATAAGTTCGTAATCACGTCCAGCTTAGCTTCGGCATCTAATCTATTGAGCAATTCAACACATCTCTTTAGGCTCAATAATTGACTTTAGAGGTGTAACTCTTAACCAATACGTGCACGAGAGGCCAACCTCACTCTCAAAGCTTTAAGAATCAACCGTCCTGGTATACCTTCAACATCTGTTCACTTAATAATTCCAAACACCACTCGTCATGAGTACAGGAGAATTCACGGAGCGTGACACGTGTATCAAATTATAAAAACCGAAATATAAATAAATATAGTTCCATTCCCTCCTCAGTGGCCGCCAACTTTTCAAACTGTTTCCGAGTGCCAGCATTTCCATCCCTCTTCTTTCTTTTTCCCATCTGGGACCTGGAGCTGGAGGTTTCGCTCGTTTTGTCGATTACTACGTGAAGTACGAAGCACAGCATTGCTGGTTTTTTTTTTTCCATTTGCTCGAGCTCCAAGACGTCTCTCTTCCTCCCAGACGCAGAATAGGTCCGAGCACGGAAGTTTTCTTTGCTATTAGTTCCTGGGGAGGCCGAGGTTATTGATCATGGCGGGCAAGAACTCGTTCGTTTTCTTGATTTTCATGGGGTTGAGCTGCTTCAGGTTGGTGTGGTTGGCCGAGTCAAGGCTGCCCCAAGCGGAAGGTACGAGTTAATCTTTTTTCGCGGTGAATGGTGTAAGTACGTGGTTGGATGCTGATAAATTGTGGGGAAGTTGCAAGCTTTTGCTCTCTTGAAGCCTGGGTTTCGGTTGGTTCACGTTCCTGAGAGTAGGTGGGGTTAGCTTGTTGCGCTCTGTTTCTCCGTTCTGTATATTATTTCTATTTAATGACAGTGCTGGAGCTGACCGGGAGATGGGGAAAATTAGAATAAGATTCATATGAGAATCTCTCTACCCAATGCTTGCGATTCCTTTATGGACTTTAATGGGAGTAATTTGGTATTCTGATTGGTAAGTAGAGATGGGAGTTTCAGTTTCTGTAGCCAGGAAGAAGGGAAGACAAGAGTTACATTCTATTTTATAATATTCGATCAGATAATGGGACTCTTATGTTAAAAAACTCCAATTTGGATAAGGCAATTTTAGTTTATCCTTTAGTGGATTTACCCGATGCCTATATTAGGTATATTATTGAATGCCACATGCTTTATGGATGAATAAATTCTCTTTTGGGCTCATGGAACTGGTACGAGCAATGGAAATTTGTTGGCTGACCTATTCAGAAACAGTTTTTGGGTGGCTTTTCTTGCTGGTCCGTATAGCAATCTTGAGTGTCCTTGAGAATGTTATGGCAACTCTAAAATAGATGTCCGCTGTGGTAAAGTGAATAACCCTTGTCGTTGCTGTTATCCTGGTCACCTCTTCTACACAATTGTTTACTTTGGACATGCTCCAACAGGACTCTCCAGTCTTGGTTTTTAGGCCTAGCTGAGGCTGATTCTATAGCCCTGGATAAAATTTTGTGTTGAACCCACCATAATGAGCAACATTGTGGCTATCTTAGTAAATTGACTTTGTAGAGCTGGAGAGAGATGGCTTGGCAAATATATAGAAAAGCAGTTCTTTTGATAGATGGTGTTGTAGAAAACACCACGCCTGCAGTTTTACTTGCCTTGCAAACACTGTATTATTAAAGTCAAGATTATACACCTCCATTTTTCTGATAATGATGCATCAGATGCACCTTTACCTCTTCCACCTGAAGCCACAATAATACAGTAGAGTAATAGGTTGTCTCCGTGGTTGAATCATCTGACAGAAGAGAGTGATACTGACCTTCTTCTCTAAATAGATACTTGACATTTACAGCAGGAGGCTTTGGTCTGAACTTCTTGACTATGGTAACTCATTTTGTGTTTCTATTTTTTTTTTCTCATGTTCTTTTTCATAATCACAAAAGCGAGAGAAAATGGATATAGTAAGTATCTACCAGAGCATTAACTTTCTTTGGCAAAGCAACTACATCCTTAATTACTAGTCATTTTCCTCTCATTGCTAATCATAACTTATACCTTTCACTTTCTCTAATGGTGCTTCTTTTCTATTAATGTAATTTAGTTGATGCTCTCCGCAAGATCATGAGCGCAATGGGGTCGGCATTCTGGGATTTTGATGGTGACAATTGTGAAATACAAAGGGTTGGGTTAGGACTGCAGCTGCCAGCAGAAGCTGAGAGTAGCATTGGTTGTGATTGCAACATTGGGAACGATACCTTCTGTCATGTCGTAAGGATGTATGAGTCCCTCATTGAATCACTGAAGCTTCTTTCGTTGATTACCATCTCAACGCTACTCCGCCATCCTGCATTGCTTTATACTTACTCCCATTTTTTGCCCCAATCTTTGTGAATTTTAATGAAGTCATACATTATATCATTTACTTGTGTTTTCATAATATAATGGTTGTGTACTATAATTGATGCAGTTCATTGGTAAAATAAGATCACTTTTCTGCCCTTAGACAAACACATTTTAGTTTTTTTCTCATCAAAATGTCTCTTGCAATTACTAGAACTGTACTTGATATTGAGCTGTTTCTGAAAGCAGCAATGTAAAGTTTTCAAGTGTCTTGACATTGTTGTTCTCAAAAGTGTGAAATCACCCTCATAAGTCCAATTAAGTTAAGATATAACTGCCGTTCAAAATTTGATAGCTTTCACCATTTCCCCGAAATATTTGCTTTAACAAACCACAAAACACAATGTCTTCCTATATGTATTTCCAGAAAAGAAAAAGAGTTGTTAAAGTGCAAAATATGGTGGCATTGGTGAAGAAGAGGATATATAACTGTTTATCTTTGTGGTTAATTATGCTCTTTCCTGAAGATGTACATCGGTCTCTTCAATATATTTATGACTTAAGCAATCTTATCCGCAATTTTCAAGGCTGATTCATGGTGTTACACTATAACTTTCCAAATACGTGATGAAGCCGTCTCTTGCGCTTAACATCAATCTGCTTATTCTGTGCATCACAGAGTGCTGAAGTTTTATAGTCTACCCGGAATCCTCCCCCCTGAGCTTGCCAAGCTCCCTTACCTCGGAGAGATGTAAGGATAAGTTTCCACTTCCTTCATCTATTACACTATTTTGCTACTTTGTGTCCAATTATAATCTAAGGTAAATAGCAATTTTTTGTGAATAATATGCTGGTGAACTCTTGCATTGCAGTGATTTTGCTTACAACTACCTCAGTGGTGAAATTCCTGACGAGTTGGGTTCCATGCAGTTGACATCAATGTAACCAATAATCCTCGATTTCCTCACATCATATGTTTTCCTGTGATTGACTATTAACAGAAAAATGGTCGTGCAGCTCTCTTCTTGTGAATCGCTTATCAGGAGCAATACCGAAATCATTGACAAACATTACCTCTCTAACATCTCTGTAAGTTTCATGCTAAATCTAATTATTTCTGTGGTGCATATCTTTCCTGAGCAATTGCTGCATTTTGAAACCATCAGAGATGCAAGTTCCATGGGAGCTATCTTTTGCAGTTTGTTTTTCCTTTCTCAACCAATTGATTGCCACTTCCTTTTATGTAGAAGTATATCTAGAACATTTATATAAACTTTCTTTCTCATGACTGTCGGAAAAACTCTACTTGTTGAATTTCAGAAAAATGGCTAAAATGCCTTCGGTTTCAGATGATTTAGTTGGAGTCTATTACAGAAGATTATATTTGGTTAATTCAATAAAAATTATAGAGTTTCTTAATCAGGAATCTTGAAGCCAATCAGTTCTCTGGTCCTGTTCCTCATGAGCTTGGGAGTTTAATCAACTTACAGACTTTGTAAGAATCCCTAATACTCCTAAGCTTGGGACTATTTTTATTTCAGCTTTACACTTTTATTTGCTTATTGTGGTGCCATGATATGGTCATAGGATTTTGTCCTCCAATCAGCTAACAGGAAATGTGCCAGAAACATTTGCCGCATTAGAAAATCTGACAGATTTGTAAGACAATGATGTGCTTATTTCCTTCGTAACTATTACGATTTGAATGCCTATAACGCTTTATATTTCATAATGCAGTCAAATAAATGACAACAATTTCAACGGGAAAATACCTAGTTTTATCCAAAACTGGAAGCAGCTGAATAGACTGTAAGATCACGGTTTAAATACATCTTGTGTTGGTTAAGTTTGATGATAAACGTGTTTTTTCTTTTTATCTACATACTGAGTATTTCCATATACACTTCAACTCTTGAAGAGAAATGCATGCTAGTGGACTTGAAGGACCCATTCCATCACAGATTTCTGCTTTGAATAAAGTAAAGGAGCTGTGAGTAATTAGCTTTCTCACAATTAATTCTTTATCGTTTATAAGTTAGGATGCAAATCATATATTTGTTTAATTCACAGTTAAATAACTGTGATTAAATACATTGGCAGGAGGATTAGTGACATTGATGGTCCTCTCCAGCTATTTCCTGCACTGGACAACATGACAGGCCTAGTGAAATTGTTAGTGTCAGTTCCTCAATACAGAGTTTGGATTCTCCTAGGATGTGCCGTGCTTGGTGTTTGAGTTATTAAACTTTGCAGAATATTGTTACAGAATACTGAGAAGCTGCAACATAGCTGGGCAAATTCCCGCATACATGTGGAAATTGCAGAATCTAGAATTGTTGTAAGTAAATCTTGTTAAGTTTTGACTTGAGAAGTTTCAATAGTCTTCTTACAGCTGAAGAAAGCCTTATGTCTTCATGGTCCTAGGGATCTCAGTTTTAACAAATTGACTGGGCAACTTCCGGCTACAATCAATTTAAAGCACATAAGATTCATGTAAGTTCATCATCTGCATGCTCATGAATGCATGTGTGCATGCAAGTCTTCTTGTATTGCCGTCTCTTACTTATGTGAGTGCAAAGCTAAAAAAAAAAGGTACTGATAAAATCTGCTTGTGGCCTGTACCATGTGACATAATGCATCCAGATGACTTAATGCTCTTCTTAATTGAATGTCATTTTAATGGTTTCTTTCTTTGCCTATTGTATAAATTATGTCACGTGATTTTTGCTTAGATTTCTTACCAGCAATTTATTAACGGGAAGTGTTCCGGACTCAATCTTGAAGGAAGGAACCAGCATGTATGTTTCTTGTTCTTATTGAGTTGATTGCCCTCACCATCCTCTCGATTCCTACCATCTTGAAGTTAGTTTTCCCCATCCTGTGTGCAGTGATCTTTCATACAACAATTTCGCATGGCAAGGTCCTCACCAACCTGCTTGTCGAGAAAACATGTGAGCTCACCAGTACCTGTGCTATATTTCTCTTGAGATATCTTTTGTAAGATATTCATGGAAAATCTGATTTTGTAACTCTCCATTTTCTTCAGGAACCTGAACTTGAATTTGTTTAGAAGCTCCTCAGCAGAAAATAACTCGTAAGATTCCTTTCATCATGCCCAATATAGGTCTTCATTCTTTATATTATTTTTGGTGGATTCAGGTAAAAAGTTTGAATGCTTCAGTTGAAAGCACAGTTTTGTTGCCAAAGTGATCATCTTTCATATGATGGTGCTTCATTCACGAACATTTTTTCACAGAAGTCTCAGATCTGTAATTATCCGAAGGGTTCAAATATATTGATTGCCAAATGGCCATATGACCGCATACCCAGTTTTTTTTGTTCTCACCGAGTTTTCTTGTGAAATGAAGGGTTTGGGTATGGTCACTGGTCGGGGCTAATTTGTTTATACATCTGTTGCAGAGGCAGAGGTGTTCCTTGCTTGGAGAACTTTCAATGTCCACATTGTAAGTATTTGCTTGCTGAATCATTGCTCTCCATCCCACAAAAGCTATGGAATTTTCAAAGTTGGGTTAAACTGTTACATTCTTTTTATATTCTTGTCCATTTTGAGCATCCACTTTTTGGTCTTGTCCACTGCATGGTTCTGTAGTTACGTTTTCTGTTATTTTCTCTCTCTGTCGAGTTCAGAAGTCTTCTGAACCATATGAAAATTTTCTATCAGACTCGAGTTGTTTACAAGTTAATTGTGGTGGAAAAGATGCAACTATCGAGGAATCTAAGCAGAAGATCATCTATCAAGGAGATCAAGATGTAGAAGGCGGTGCTGCAAAATTCTATTTGAATTACGATAAGTTCTGGGGATTCAGTAGCACAGGGGACTTCTTGGATGATAATGATGCACAAAATCTGCGCTATAATGTGTATCTACTTCCCTCAAACCTCACTGTCTTGGATTCAACAGCACGAATAGCCGCGATTTCACTGACTTATTTTCATTATTGCTTGGAGAATGGGATGTACACTGTGAAACTCAGATTTACAGAGATACAGTTCACTAACGACAAAACATATAAGAGCCTCGGGAGGCGGGTATTTGATATTTATGTTCAGGTACTTAAGTTTTCATTGGAACACCTGGATTTCACATTGCATATTGTTTCAATTCTCTGGCACATTAAATCTTAGTTAAATGACTTTGGCACAGGGGGAGTTGATTCTGAAGGACTATGATATTGAGGTTGCAGCAGGTGGTTCACAGAAGCCAAGAGAAGAAGTCTATAATGTCAATGTGACAAATAATATGCTGGAGATTCGTCTAATTTTTGCTGGAAAAGGGACAGCGAGGATTCCCATGAGCGGAGTTTATGGTCCGCTTATTTCTTCCATTTCTGTAGTTTCAGGTGAGGCTGAAAATTTTCCCTATTTTATATAGCCAGATGGTTTCCATAGTCTGATGCTGAGCTGCATAAAGTATGAGGCCATTGATAAGTATAATACATTGGTTCTTCAGCCTTTGATAAGATAGTTATGGTTCTTAGCATTATCCAGCTGTTCAATCGATTATTTTCATCATTAGTTCGTCTTGTTTCTGTTGGGCAGATGTCAAAGGGTGTTCAAGCGGTGGAAAACAAAAGACTGCTTATGTCGTAGTTGGAGTTGGAGCTGGAGCATTTTGCATTGTTCTCTTATCACTCTGTATACTTAAGTGGAAAGGCTATTTCCGAGGAAGAACCAAGAGAAGACAAGGTGCAGTTTCTATGAATTTTGTTAAATATGACTGAATGTTCTCTCTCATCAATCTGACTTGCTTGAGAACATCCCAATCTGGTGCTTCACCACCCATCATTTTTTAACTGAATGAAAAAAAACACAGCTACTCTAGTCTACTGCGCGAGTCGCCAATGGCTTACTTGGGCTTGCACAAAATTAGACATTCAATTTGTTGCTCCACAGCTTTAGCCATCACTAATGAAAGCACTTGTACCTAACTACAGAGTATATATTTGTCTCTACTTTATCAGTGATCTAATTCTCTCTTTTGGGTTTACTTTCTTGAGTTTTCTAGTTTCATGTTCCATCTATTCTCTGCTTATATAGGCATGGATGGACTAGATCTGCAGACGGGGACATTTTCCTTAAAACAAATTAAAGCTGCAACAAATGACTTCGATTCTGCAAACAAAATTGGGGAAGGTGGTTTTGGTGCTGTCTACAAGGTGCATGCTGTTATGTGTCTTGTCCCATTCCATATTTCTTCGTGTAACCTTCTTATAAATTAATTCTAGTAATTGGGTTTGCATGCAGGGTCAATTAAATGATGGCACTGCAATAGCAGTTAAGCAACTTTCATCGAAATCGCGACAAGGAAATCGAGAATTCCTGAATGAGATAGGAATGATATCATGTTTACAACATCCAAATCTTGTAAA
The DNA here is from genome assembly GCA_016097485.1 of Eucalyptus sideroxylon x Eucalyptus melliodora. NCBI lineage: Eukaryota > Viridiplantae > Streptophyta > Magnoliopsida > Myrtales > Myrtaceae > Eucalyptus > Eucalyptus sideroxylon x Eucalyptus melliodora. The sequence goes on along the minus strand of CM027828.1, from coordinate 43,550,524 downwards.
GCTCCATGGTTGCTGTATTGAAGGAGATCAACTACTGCTGGTTTACGAGTATATGGAGAACAATAGTCTTGCTCGTGCCTTGTTCGGTCAGTTCTACTTATACAAGCTTTGATTTAAGCACCATACAAAATAGGACGACGTGGAAATAACGAGCAACTATGGCTTCTTGGGTTTTACAGGTCCAGATGATCATCAACTTCAGCTGGACTGGTCCACGAGACATAAGATCTGCACTGGGATTGCTAAGGGTCTCGCCTTTCTACATGAAGAGTCTAGACTTAAGATTGTCCACAGAGATATTAAAGCTACTAATGTGCTGCTTGATCGAGATTTAAACCCAAAGATATCAGACTTTGGACTGGCCAGGCTTCATGAAGAAGAGAAGACTCACATTAGCACCAAAATTGCCGGAACCGTGTATGTTATCTTCTCCCTATCAAATTCCATGTCCAAAATTTCTTGACGATGCCTTGAATTCAGATTGTGCTCTCTGGTGATGCTATAATTTCTTAAGATTGTCGATTTAACAGATCGTGATCTTGTTTGCAGAGGATATATGGCTCCAGAATATGCATTGTGGGGTTACCTCACATACAAAGCCGATGTGTACAGCTTCGGGGTCGTGGCCTTGGAGATAGTTAGTGGGAAAAGCAATAACAGTAGCCTGCCGAGCGATGACTTTTTTTGCCTATTGGATTGGGTATTTTTCCTAGCCGCTGACTCGACTTACCGCATGGACATACTATATTAACGATCAGGCTGGGTTCTCCATTCTGGCAGCAAAATAATTTTTCAATGGCTCTATGGCGAAGTACTGATTTATGTTGAATTACGCTGCAGGGGTGTCACTTGCAACAAACTGGGAACTTGATGCGACTTGTCGACGAGAAGTTAAAGGCTGAAGTCAATGAAGAAGAAGCGAAAATCGTGGTAAAAGTCGCTCTTTTGTGCACAAATGCCTCTCCATCTTTAAGGCCCACGATGTCCGAGGTGGTGAACATGCTCGAGGGAAAAATGGCCATACCGGACATGATCCTGGAGTCAAGCACCTACTGCGAAGATCTGAGGTCCAAAGCCATGAGGGACCTCCGCAAGCACGGGCAACGGCAAAGTTATACCTAGGGGTGTGCAGCGAAGGCACCATCTGGACTGCCTGCACTGACGGATCCACCCAAACCGTGGTTCTGAGGGTCCAGGTAAATCCGGATTCCATGGACGGATCCACTCACCCGACCATTCAAACCGAACCTGGTTATATTATAATAATATATTAATTTTTAATATTAAAAAAAAATCAAAATTAGTAAATCTAAAATATTTGAGTGAGCTGGAGCATAACAGCTTCTCCAATTTAGATTCTGACAAAACATCCATCATGCCGTTAGTTCTCTAAGTTAGACAGAAACATTTTTTCCACAGAACTCGATGTGGATCTTTTCAAACTCGCTCTCGATTAAACCCATTGATGCAAGCTACACTTGAGGTGGTGATGGAAAAATTCGAAAGCCTGCGCCGAATCCGAAATTTTTTCATGGGACAAACATAAGATTTCAAGAGGGTTGTTGTACCCAGAGGAGAAAAGTGGTCTGAAAGGAGCGACGTATAGATACCAGAACGTTTTTTCCTCCTTAATGTTGGCTGCTAGCTTCTGGTTGCTCAAGTCTAGATCGGCAATATTTCATTAATCTTTGGTGAGACCGGTTCTTAGCTAACGGACGGTTTCGGTTCCAACTTTTCAGAATGTCTTTAGTGGGCGGTCGCGGTTTTGGGTAAGAAACCACTTTGAATTCGACCACGCACACCCTTGAGTTATACCAAATGCCATATTCAGAATCCCACGACCATCGGCACGTTGTCATCTTCGTCAAGTACCTTGAGTCAAGATATGTTTGAAGTAAATCAAGATCCCACGCTCCTCCCGCAAAATGCATGAACATTAGTTACCGCGGCATACCAAACTTATGCTTAAATCAAGCTAGAAAATCGGAATCCCATTGCCTCGACTGAAGAAAAGGTTCCTCGACTAGAGTGACTTTGATCGGTGGAGCAGAAAAACTTGCCGGGGCCTAGCAGCAAGGAAATCTGGGATGTGCAAAAGTTGTACAAATTAGGAAGGAAGCATCGGTGCTTGAGTAGGCGACCCATCTCTTAGTTTGTTAATTCTCTTCGGCGTTTTGGCGAAAAGTCGATCAGATGTGCCCAAGTTATCACAGTGTACTGAATTACCCGTTTCTTTCAACTTGATGGGAAGAAATGAAAGATTTGCTGCCAGGTTCATCACCTGTTCACCTGGATAAAATGACTGGAAAGAAAAAGTGAAAGCACTCGTGCCCTCACACGATGGCTTAAACCAGTAGGGATGATCAGGTATGCATATGCTGATACTTTGGGCTCTCCATTGGATTCCCATTCCTCATCCTGAATATTAGATCAGTCATGTTTTAATTGGACTTCAGCCTTACGGGGTTGCGCGGTCCCTGGCCAAATCTTGCCGTGGCGATCTGTCGCCTCTGTCCCAGTTTACGCTCACCTTCTCCCACTTCTTCTTTTATTTATTTATTCATATTTCATTAGATCTACAGCTAGTGTAAAAAAAGCTTTGATATATTCATCATTAAATAGATGATATCTTAATTTATGTTAAGCAAATAATTCTGAATATATATGTCACTTATCCAACGGTGAATGTGTAAAGATTATTTTACATTGGTGGTGAGTATTATAGTAACTTTTTTTCAAAATTTCCCTATTTCATGAATTCTTTATTATTTCTTTAATTTGTTTTTTCAAAGATGCTATGTAACTTAGGGCGCATTAATAATCATTTTATTCTTGGGAATAATTTTTGCTTAAAATGATTTTTTTTATTTATTCTTGGGAACAAGTTCTGAGTTTTTAAAGACACTCAGTAACTACTCAATTTTTTTTTTCTTGGAATAGAAATACATTTGGTAGGATTATTATATTTTTTTTGTTTATTTTAATTTTTAATATATTCTTCTTATTTTTCTCTGTTTTTTTTTTTCTTATTTTTCTCTTCTTCTTCCTCCTTGTGGTCGATTGCGGCCACGGTAGTGGCTAACTACTAACAGGCTAGGTTCTAATAATTTTAATTGGTGATGGGCTTAAGACCCGTCCGCTATCGTCGGCCCAAAGGCGGCCCACGAATAGGGCCATGTGGATGGGGGAAAGGTATAAAGGAGGAGAGAGAGAGAGATGACACCCGGTTGGAAATCATAATCAACGCACCGACGTTTCTTTTCCCCCGCGTTCTCTCTCTCTCTCTCTCTCCAAAAGGACAAAAGAACAAAGTAAAAACGGTGACACTTTCTTCTCCCCTTCAAGGCGATCATCGGATCAAACAGCGCTCTTCCCACGTGTCGGTGTCTAATCCGTGGCTAACAAGGTACGCTCGAATCCGTTGTGTGCTTTATGATCAGTGATACGTGTTATTCTTGGGCTTCGTCTCCGCATTGATTTAGGGGTTCGATTCATTGTCGAATCCGGTTTTCGGAATCCGTTATTCCCAAAATTACGTATGCCACAGTTCACATTTTTCCCGACTTGTTTGATGTTTTTGATTGATTTTTTAAAAAACCATTCGGCCGTACGGATCGGTGAGAAATCCCGACACCCGAGCGTTGTTTGGCCATTTTTACTGAGCTTTCGTAAGTCGAAATCGTTTTCTGAACACATGGGGAGAAAGGCGACGTCGAGACGAACCGACATGTCGCCGGGACGCCGCACGCGCCACATGCGCGTCGGAAGTCGGTAACGCGTGGGCGCGGGACGGTAGCCGAAGAGCCGGCAATGGGCGAGTCGTCCCTGCCACGCCGTGGACGAACCGGCACGTGCGTGCCCGGCGAGCCGTAGCAACGGCACGCGCCGATCGGCAAACCAACGCGTGCCGTCGCTCGGCTGCGTCATTGTGATGTCACCCAATAGTCGTGCAACCTCGGGATGACGTTGGGCGCCGACGACCGATTGGCCAAGCGACACCGGCCGACGACCCGACCAACGGCGGCCGACTCCGACTCGATCAGCTTGGCACATGCCGCGTGCGTGCCGGCCGACGCATCGCGTACGTCCGCATGCTCACGCGCGAGCATGTGCCGGCTGATGTCCGCATGACGCGCCCGCCGAACGCGTGGGCGTGCGTGCGGTCGGCGCGTCCAACCGGCGGCCTGGCCGGTTCGGCCGTCCCAGGCCGGTCTGTCCGGTCCGAAGCGGTCCACCGACCCGCGCACCATTTGACCGTTGACCGAGACTGTTGACCAAAAAAAAAAAGAAGAAATTTGTTTCTTTTTTAGTCATGTCTATGTGGCTTATAAGTAATCCATTTTTTTAATTACTGCATTTGTTGTATGAATTATGGAAAATTATGTATTTTCCTTTTGTACATTATGGATTATAAGTAATCTATTTTTAGTTCTGCATTTGTTGCAGGAACTATGATGCGTTATGTAAGGATACATGCAATCCTCAAGAACGGACGAGGGAAATGCAAGACTTAAAAGGCTGATGTTAGAATTAGCTAATTATCTGGTGGCATGATGGTGATTTAGTATCACATGTGGTCGGGTCAATCGGATGATACGGAAATCATGCGGAATGGTTATCTTATACCGGATTTTTATGGAAGGTGCCGGCTTTGATGAACACTCTTCCACACGAATGGGCGTGTTTGATCGGCTATGAGAGGTCAACGTGGTCTCGGATTATAAGAGACTAGTGGAAGCTTTTGTAAGAGAGTACCGTAGGATTGAGTTGGACAAAACTTCAATCCTTAGATTGAGCGTCACATGGCGCCGAGTGAATGCGTGGAGCGACATGAATGCTCTCCAAAAGTTTTTCCATGGTTGGCAAATGTGCCTTCGGTTTTCTCGTATGTTTTGATTGATAGATTAGAAGGAACATTCCCTATTTCTTTGATTAATTATGTAATGTTTACTACCTGATTGTTATTGATGTAGCAACTGATATGTTAGTTGTATAATGTAAAAGCATTGTTATTTTATTGGATGTTAGATTTTATTTGCTTTCTGTTATTGCTTGGTTCTTTGTGGCTAATTAGGCGTGGGTAGTAATAGAAGTTTTTGTAACTTCATAGAATTTATTTACATAAGACAATTATATTAATAATAATTTTGAGTTAGGATTTTTGGAGGATGATTGGAAACATAGTGACCTTTTGATTCTGAGGCCTTACTTGAAATTATTCATTAATATGATGGGTCTATGCAAATAAGGATGCATAAATGATAGGCATTAATTATCTCGTGCATGTATTTATGATGTGTTCGAACGATGGTTCAGCAACTAAGAATGTAATTGCTGATATGAACGGCAATAGTGGCTGAAATATTGAATATGAAGATTCAATATGTGCTAGAAAAGCAAGAAGCACTAGAAGTTCTTGACCATGTTATGGAAGATCTTGAGGATGCCATGCGCCACCCTTGAGCTAGCGAGAGGACCGCCTAACGGCATTTGAGCCGAAAATAAATATTTTCAATGTTAGTTCTAGCTCAGAAAGGACTTTGTGCTCTAAGGCAAGCGTATTGATTCGGTCAATATGTGGGAATGCAAAGGATCAAGTCCTTATTGCAAGAAATCAAGAGTTAACCAACACAAGAGATGAAAAACGTCCTCAAGTGAAGAAAATGTCAAGCGAGATGTTACAATTGTGACAAAAGAGGTCACTATGCTCGCATGGCTGCCGTGAGCGAAAGAAAGCCAACACCTCTTGTACATATGAGAACTTTGCTTATGTGTCAAGTTCTGAATATTGGCTGAATCCAATCCTTTGTGGACTGTAGATTCATAGCTAAGGACCATGTAGCGAAGGATAAAGGATCCTTCATGGAATTCCGACGATACAAAACTGGAACTAAGTGATCTATGTGGGATATAACTTTAGAGATGAAGTTAAAGGGATTGGCACTGTAATTAAACATGCATGGTGGACACCTTATTCATACATGATGTTCTATATGCTCGGAAGATTCGTCGAAATTTAATTAATGCATTTTGGTGTTGGTTAAGCTTGGTTTTGGTATGAACTTCCATAATAAAGGTGTAGATTTGTGTTTAGATACAAACTATTATGGTTGGGTCACTTACTTGAATGGTTTTATTGTACTAAATGTTGACTGTGATGATATCAATATGTTATTCCCTTGTTTCACGTCTTCTACCTTATATGATAATTATGTGAATATGGTGGCATGCTAGACTTGGTCATATGGGCCAACAACATATGAATAGACTAGCCAAAGAGGGCTTGTTGGAGGCAATATTGAAAAATCGATTTGTCCATAAGTGAGCATTGTCTAGTAGGGAAAATGACAAGAAAACCATTTGGAAAATGTAAAAGAGCTGAATTTCCTCTGCATTTAATCCATTTGGGTGTTTGTGGTTCAATGAATGTGAGAGGAAGGCAAGGGGCTTATTTCATCACTTTTTTTTATAGATGATTATACTCGAGTGGATATGTCTATTTGATTTCTCATAAATCTGAAGCATAAGTTGTTTCGAAGGTTTATGAACCTGTGCAAAAATCAATTAGACAAGAAAATAAAGGTATTTAGATCCGATCGAGGTTGAGAACATTTATCTAATAAGTTCGAGAAAATTATGTGATGAAAAAGTAATAGAAAGATAGTTGTCTATTCCATATACTCCTCAACAAAATGGTGTTGCGAGAGAATAAACATAACCCTACCGGAATGGTTAGGTCCAAGATGGTGCATGCTAACTTACTTATCACTTTTTGGAGTGATGCGTTGTTAACTGCCAATATACTTAACCGAGATGCCTTCCAAATCAATTATTTCCACTTCATGTGAGTTATGGACAGTTAAGAAAACCGGACTTAAATTTTTTAAGCCATGGGGTTGTGCTGCCTATATTTATGAGTTCTCTCACAAGTTTGGGAAATTGGGTCCCAAAGAAAATAAGAGTATTTCATGAGATCTTTGCGAACACTCAAAATGGTATGTGTTCATAGGTGAGCAGGAAAGTGGGAGTATAACTAAATTTGAATCACGGGATGTCACATCCATAGTGGATGAATTTCTTAAGATGGGCGAAATAAGGGAAAATAACTCTCTATTTGAAACCTTGGATCAAGATAATGATGTCAGTGGAGTTTGTCCAAGTGGGAGTAATATGAGATGTGATGAATTGAATTCAACTCATTCTCAATTACAACCACCTGATGTGACGACATCATCATTACCTAATCCAAGTGGGAGCATGATGGGGAATGATGTGCTAAGTGTACGATCTCATACGGTGAACAAGTCACCAAAGTATTCTAGATCGATGTTTAAACATTGAAAGGGAAACTTATGGCTGCTCCACAAGATGAGGATGAGCCAAGAAATATTAATGAGGCTATGAATTGTCTAATAAAGAAAAATGGATTCATGCAATGAAAGAGGAAAATGGAGTTAATGAAATCAAAAACCAAGTGCAGGAACTGGTTGATCTTCCAAAATGGACGCAGAGCTATTAGGAACAAGTGAGTTCTTAAAATGAAGCGAAGGCTGATGGGCTCGATAGAAAGGCATAAGGCTCGCCTTGTGGCGAAGGGGTATAATCAACAAAGAAATTGATTATGAAGATATATTTTCTCCCGTAGTGAGATTTACCTCGATTCGCATTATTACGGCAATAATGGCAAGTATGGATCTTGAGTTACAGCAAATGGATGTAAAGACCGCTTTCCTCAATGGAGAATTAGAGGAAGAAATATATGGAACAACACTGCTGGTTTCATAATGAAAGGTCAAGAAGAAAAGGTATATCGATTTTGAGGTCGATATATTGCCTTAAGTAGTCGTCAAGACAATGGTATACACGTTTTCATAATGCCATAATGGCATATGACTTTACAATGATAGACGAGGATCATTGTGTATATATCAAAAGATCAAAAGATCAATTTGTGATCATACCATTAAGATCTTGAGGAAGTCAGGTTATTGAGGTTTATACATGACAGTCTGTCGACTTCCTTTCACTGGTCATCATTCACCTTTTCTATTGCTATTAGGCATCCAACTTCATGCAAGCACCTCGGCATGATTTTTTCCTTCTGTTTATACTTTATCAGGTGCTGCAGATTGGAGATAAGCCCACTCAAGCACTTTCTGAGGCTACAGCTGATAATGCCATGCTTCATGATAGTCCTGAAAACACCAAGGCTGCAGAAGACAACATTACAGCTGAAGCAGGACCCGGCACAGCTGATATGGATGAACAAGATCGGGAAGGTGATGATGCAATTAGACATGAAGCAGGGGTGTCGACTTTGAGTGTGGAAGAAACAACTTCAGATGAAGGGTGGCAGAAGCCAATCCAAAGGGCGATCGGGCAACACCATTGGGCGGAAGTTCAACCGGAGGCGGCCAGTCCTTGCAAAACTAAACATAAGCAGTTCAGAATATGCAAACGTTAGTACCAGTAGCTCAAGGAGAGAAATCATCTCGCCTGTCAAAAAGGCTGCCACAAGGGCCCACGCAACAGAGATATCCCCACTCAAGCAGTTGAAAGGTTCTAGCTTGAGCACCATAGAAAGATTCGGTAAAAATGCAGGGCAAAGCACCTCTACCTAAAGTTTCTCCCTCCACACCGAATCTTGCAACCATGGCTTCGAAATCTCTATCTTACAAGCAAGTTGCTTTGGCGCCACCAGGTACCGTTCTGAAGCCATTACTGGAGAAGGTTGAGGAAAATAACAAGGGAAAACTTGAACCACAGGTACACGAAATGCCACCTGAGAAACTGGAGGAAGAAATCAAGAATGAATCTGCTGCTGAGGCAGCTCAAGATGGCGGAAGGCAAAAAGATGAGGAACAGCATGGAAGCGAAGATAAACATGAGGATGCTTCCCATGAAGGAGAAGAGATGACAACTCCTAAGGAAAAGCCAATGGAAACAAATGGAAGTAAGCTTTCAGCTGCAGCCGAGCCATTCAATCCAGGAGCGCTGGCGATGGCTCATCCTATGAACTCCGTTGCCATCACTGGTGTTTATGATGTAAGAGCTACTCAAGGAACGTTGGTTGAGTCAGTTGGAGTCCCTCCAGCTGCTGTACAAGTCCCTTGTGGGCCGAGATCACCACTGTACTATAGATCGAACCACTCTTTACGTGTCAAACACGGTTTTTGGAAATATCAAGCCCGCGTGACAGAAAGAACTGGACTCAGTCCTCCCAGAATCATGAATCCACATGCCCCAGAATTCATCCCCAGGAAAAACTCTCCTACTGAGGCAGGCGATTCAAAAGTTTCATTGGAGTTGCGTTCTTCGGATGAATTGTCTGTAGAAGAGCATCAGAAGGTTGAAGAAGGAGCTGATGCTGAACTTAAAGATGGTACTGCAAGAAAGACCAGTTCCGAGGCAGAGAAGTCAGAGCTTGCCAGGCAGATCTTGCTCAGCATCATTGTAAAGTCAGTGCAGCATGGCATTGAATCACCGAGTGATTCAGCAGTCATTGAAAAGAAGATTGATCACACTGATAGTTCTTCAGAAGCGATAGCCCATGACAGTGCAATAATAAAAATTCTCTCTGGAAATGAAGGGAAGACAGAGTTGGCTACTAATAAGGCACAGTCAAATAAAGTTGACGTTAATAATACAAACAGCGATGGCGAAGGTTTTATAGTCGTCACAAAACGGAGAAGAAACAGGCAGCAGCTGTCGAACGGCGTAGCCGGGTTGCATAACCAGCAATCGATATGTGCTTCAGTTCGTTGAAGAAATGAAGCAAAAGGTAGAGGCCACACATGAGAAAGGGGCTCTCTTTTGAATCTCTTCTGATAAAAGCACTTGAATCAGGCAGCATCTTATAATAACAAAGTGGAGATGGTTGGAGAAAAAAAGGAAACTTTTTTGTTTTGAATATCCATTTTGGTTTCATTGATTTCTGGGTTTGGACTCACCCGTGGGGATTTTCTAATAATTAGTCTAGAAGATGCATTATTCTTTAATCTCATTGCATAACATGTCTTGTGGATAAAGCTAAGAGGTCCATTGTTTCAATTTAATTCTACAAATTTAGAACTTGATGTACTTTGATAGATCAGGGCTTGGGAGGAGGTATTGCCCCCATCTAAATTGTTATGGACCAACCTAAATGGACTTGGACAATAGTTGAATGAGTCCCTAGAGAAAAGGTCGATCCTAGGAAGGCCCTCCATCAAGGGTTTCTAAATATCGCGTTGGAACATGTTAATATATGAAGTGCTTTTCCCTGCCGACATCTTTCTACTGGAGCTTCTCTCATTCCTTTTATCGAGCATCATGATGCGAGAGCTTGTTCTGGACGCCAAATCACGTTCTTAAGCACTTTATAGAATGACCCTGGCAAGGCCCCTTTTCTTCCTTATCTTTTCCATTCTCAATCTATTGTGGGCCTCTCGTTGGTAATGCTTCCAAGCTATACTCATCAAAGATGTTTCCATGCTAATCCGTGCGCATCACAACTAGCTTTCGTTTTTCAAGTTGATGCCATCCAACTTTAGAACGCGGAGATGGGTGAAGAAGTTCATGTTCATGATTCGACTATATTGCGAGCAATATTTAACTAAGTTTGTGATTGCTAGAGAATATTGTCCTTAAAGTGTTCAGTTCCTCCATTATCAGTGCTGTAGTGTTAGAAGATCACACTTGCAGGATTAACAAAACTGCAGTAAGTTCATGACAGCAACTTCTTCAACGTCTACTGGCCTCTCTAAAGGAAACAAGAAGAAGCGAAAGAGAATGGTGTTAGGGAAATCCCTTATGATGTTTTGAAGATGACAAAATAAATCAAAGGCTACTAACATATTTGATGGTTGAGTAATAAATTATGCAGATGATAGAATGTGTAAAAGATATTATCAAAGTCTATTCTTGGAAGAACCAAAAAACAGACTTTATGCTGAAGCTGAACCAGAAGACAAACTCTATGCTGAAGCAAAATATGTTTAAACTCATATTGTAAAGTCTATCGCACTCAGACTCAGATTGTAAAGTCTATTGCTCTTAGACTTTACATCTAGATTCGATGAATCGTAACTCAAGCCCAATTATACAACGGCTAGTGATTTGGTTTGAATTCCACATCAAGATTGATTTGATTGACTCAATCTATTTGATTGACGATTGAATCTTGAAAACAAGAACTTTTTATATGAAAAAGTTTTACTTATGGAAATCAATATTTCGTTTGTATGGGTGATCGGAATCAATTTGAGATTCTACCTTTGTCATTCAACGGCTACCAAATCTTCTAAATACAGAGCTGTCCAATGGGTATATTGGAAGACGATTCTCTAGGATACTGTCCAACAGGTAGTTTGGAAGTGGAGAAGTATTTAAGGAGATCATAGACCGATGAGCAAGTAAGAGATAGCGCGTAGAATTTATAATTCTAAAGTCCGAGCGATCTTTGTTCATACACTTGTTTTTGGAGAGCTTAAACGTTTGTGATTGTGAGAGAAATACCAAAAGAATAATTTAGTGAGATAGTGTGATATACTAAGTGTTTGCACTCGAAGTTATAATTTCTTGTTGATTGCATAGTGGAATCCGGCTAAGAAGGCTTTTAGCATGGGAGAGTGGACGCAGGCTTGAATTAAGCTGAACCACTATAAATCTTGTGTTGTTATTCTCTTCCCTAACTTTTTTGTTTTACTCGAAGTTTATTTTATTCCGCATATATTTGCCAAGATTTATTTTAAACACCTATTCACCTCCATCTAGGTGTTCATACTAGCACTCTCAATTGGTATCAAAGCCAAGTGCTCGGTTTATAAAAGTGTTTTTACTTTTGAGCTAAAGATCTTTTATGGTTAGTATCTTGACACCAGGACTTATGGAGGGACAAAGTAACACAAGGCCACCATATTTTGATGGAAATGAATATAACATGTGGAAGAACAAAATGAAAGCATTCCTAAGATCTAGAGATCCCTTGCAATGGGATGTTGAGGAAAAAGAAATCAATCCAACTGCTGCATCTACATCAAATAAGAATGGCAAAGACAAAGAAAGCAAAACCCCCGCTCCTATGTCTCGGATGGAGATGTCCAAAAGAGAAGCGCTTGATGAAAAAGCTATTTATTCTTTATATTGTGCATTGTCTCCTGTTGAATATAATAGAATCTCTTCATATGAAACAACAAAATAAGTTTGGGATAGACTTCATGTTACATATGAATGGACTGATCGTGTAAAAGAGACAAAAGTAAAATTCTTGCTCAGCAAATATGAATCCTTCAAGATGAAGCAAGGAGAGTCGATGGGAGATATGTTCGATTGTTTTACAAAAATTGTAAATGGTTTGGCATATCAAGGTCATTCAATTTTTTCTCCAATGAAGGTCAACAAACTCTTGCAAGGTCTCTCAAAAGATTGGAACCATGTAAAGACCTCAATAAGAGAGACTCAGAGGATTATGCCACTTTCCGTTGATGAATTGATTGGCACTCTTCAATCCTATGAAAAGGAGCAACTCAACGATGAAGATCACGAAGGTAAGAAGTCCATTGCTTTAATATCTAATGCTGTTTTTGATGAAACAGACTTAGAAAATGACATGGACGACGAAGAACTTGCTTTTATGATTGAGAAATTCAAAAAGTTGAGTAGAAAATGAAGCAAATTAAGTGGAAGAAGAAAATACAAGCAGAATAACTAGAAAAGAACAATAAAAGAAGATGATGAGCAAGGAAATCTATGCTTGATGGCACATTCAGGATCTGAGTCTGACTCAGACACAGACTCAAAATCAAAGTTTGACTCGAACATAGACTCAGAATCCGATGATGAAATCGAGGTAAGCAATTCAAAAATTCATCTCAAAGTTTCAAAGTATATAAATGAGTTTTGTTCAAATCTCAAATCTTCTCTTAAAAGAATTTTCAAACTTAAAAAGGAGAATTCTCGACTTAGGCAACAAGATCTTTTTCAAAAAGAAAAATTTGAAATTTTGCAAAAATATTTTCTACAAACAAAAGAAAATCGAGATTTGCTTGTTAAAGAAAATGATTTTTTGAAGAAAGAATTTTCAATTATTTCGACAAGATTTTCAAATGGATCAAAAACATTAGAGCATATTCTTTCTAAACAAGTTCCTTACTATAATAAGTCAGGACTTGGTTTCAATAAGGAAAATAATTCTTTAATTGATTTTCCTAAAGTAAAAGAGAGACTTAGACAAAAACCTTCAAATGCATTTTACAAAAATCATTTTCAAAAAGTGTTTGTAAAACCTATTGGTCTAAATGCATTCAAGTGTTCAAATTGTGGAGACTTAGAAACACTTTGAGAAAGAATTTCCTAAAATCTGGAAACAGATCAAAAAAATTGGGTAAAAACAGTATATTCTACTAACTCTCATGGACCCAAAAAAATGGGTACCAAAGAAAAGATGAGTTCTTTTTTGCAGGAAATAAAAGAAAAGAAGAAGTTAGTAAGTAATGTTTTTGGGCACATAATTCTCATTATGCTTGAAATTCGATATATCATTGATTGATTTAGATTTTATAATGATCATATTTTTTTTTATTTGCTTTATTGAAGAAAGAATCATGTGATTTATTATTTGAAAGTTGAGATTTGATACATGTGGTTATTTTTTTGACATTTTGCTTAGAGACAAATGAATTTATTTGGTTTGATTTTATACTCTCAGATTTTATCATATTTTGCCAAATAAAAATCTGTTTTACATGATATTAATTTATGATGCAAGATATTTTTAGATACTCAAGGAATTTTATTCTCTCTGTTTTTATCGTACTATGACCAAGTGAGAATTTATTTTTCAAAATATCATTATGCATAATATTCTTTCTTTGAGTACTCTGTTATGATAAATTAAGAAAGAATATTTGGAGATTATATATTTTGCTCTAACGTCATGGAAGGATCCAAATTTATGGATACCAAAAAGGAAATGAGTTGATTGCAGGAAATTCTTTAAGGGATGAATGATCGCAAATCTATGAAAATCATGGTGCAATTAGAAAATATCTCCTTAGACAATTGGTAATGATTTTTTTAATCAATGGTATATTGCAAATATATACCTTGGGTAAGAGAATATTTTTATCATCCCGCCTTGCAAATCTCTACGTGCATTTTAGATGATTGTTTATTATATTGTGAATATCTTTTGTCATAAATATAAGGTATTGCAATTTTGGCACATGACAGAAATATCTATTTTCCTTTTGCAAAATGCATATATGAAATTTATGCTCAAAGAAATCTCTTTGATCTCGAAAGATATTATTGCATATTCATGGATATTCTTGCTATATTCTTAGAAGATATATTATATCTAGCAAGGTTAATCCGCAAATCAAATGAAGATATTATGTGACATTTTTGCAAAGATTATTATGTATTATACAAGATTTTGCAGGTGGCAATATAATCTTTCATATGGATTTTGGAAAGCTCGATCTGAAAATTATGAATATTCTATACTATCTTTTGGAAGATCGAAAATTCCCTTCCTTGTGTAAAATTTTTGCTTATTGAGGAAATCCATGAAAGGTTGAATAGTTATGAATTTCAATATTTGATAATTTTATATATGCTATTCAATTGATCTATTTGAAGAAAAGGGTATTATATATCACGTGGATATTATTACGGCTTATTTGTGCAAAAATTTTGTTAAGTTTATACAGGTTGAATTCGAGAAGAGTTTGATTGAAGAAAATAAAATTTTGCCTCGAATTTCAAAATGCAAGTGATCGTTGTGGATATTGTTGCTACAAAGGAAATATTGGAAAAATATTATGTTCAACGTGCACAAGCAACAATTGTTTCTATTTGCAAATATTGTCATAATCATAGGGGGAGAAATCAAATCCAAAAGAAAAGGAAAAAAATCGTGATTATCTCAAAAAGGCAACAAATTGAGGAGCAGCATTGATCAATTATGGAAAAATCTTTTTGGATTGATCGTGATCTTATTATGAATGGAAGGAAAGGTAAATATGTCAGAATTTGTTCTAAAAAATCCGGTTAGTGCATGTTTTATTACATTTTGTCATTAACAAATCTTTTATTGATATTATCATTTTATTATGACAAAATGGTACGTGAATTTTATGATGCATCCGTGATTTTCATTGGATATTTGCTGATATATATATGATCGAAGTGAGTTACATTGTATATCTTTAATATTCGATTTATTTTATAAAAGCTGATTTTTGGAAATTATGCAAGACACATTTGTTATCATTTTATATTCTCTACGTGAATCTATTGTTATCGCTGTTTGATTATGACAAAAAGGGGGAGAAGATATGAATATGCATATGTGTTGATTGGTTGATATTATCTATGGCATAATGTTGAGCTACGATTATTTTTCTATATATTGTTATGCTCAATTTATTTGCTATCTTATGATATCCTTTGATTTAAATTAATATTTTTAAAAGCATGTTTACAAATCTGCATATTCAAAGATTGTTTTGTCATCATCAAAAAGGGGGAGATTGTTAGGGAAATCTCTTATGATGTTTTGAAGATGACAAAATAAATTAAAGGCTACTAACATGTTTGATGGTTGAGTAATAGATTATGTAGATGATAGAATGTGTAAAAGATATTATCAAAGTCTATTCTTGGAAGAACCATAAAACAGACTCTATGCTGAAATTGAACTAGAAGACAAACTCTATGCTGAAGCAGAATATATTCAGACTTAAATTGTAAAGTCTATCGCACTTAGACTCAGATTGTAAAGTCTATTGCCCTCAGACTTTACATCCATATTTAATGAATCATAACTCAAGCCCAATCATACAACGGCTAGTGATCTGGTTTGGACTCCACATTAAGATTGATTTGATTGACTCAATCTATTTGATTGACGATTGGATCTTGAAGACAAGAACTTTCTATACGAAGAAGATTTACTTATGGAAACCAAGATTTCGTTTGTATGGGCGATCGGAATCAATTTGGGATTCTACCTTTGTCACTCAACGGCTACCAAATCTTCTAGATACAGAGCTGTTCAATGGATATATTGGAAGACGATTCTCTAGGATACTGTCCAACGGGTAGTTTGGAAGTGAAGGAGTATTTAAGGAGATCATGGACCGATGAGCAAGTAAGAGAGAGCGTAGAATTTATAATTCCAAAGTCCGAGCGATCTTTGTTCATACACTTTGTCTTTGGAGAGCTTAAACGTTTGTGATCGTGAGAGAAATACCAAAAAAGTGACTTAGTGAGATAGTGTGATCTATTAAGTGTTTACACTCGAAGTTGTAATCTCTTGTTGATTGCATAGTGGAATCCGGCTAAGAAGGCTATTAGCGTGGGAGAGTGGACGTAGGCTTGGATTAAGCTGAACCACTATAAATCTTGTGTTCTTATTCTCTTCCCTAACTCCTTTGTTTTACTCGAAATTTATTTTATTCCGCATATATTTGCCAAGATTTATTTTAAACACCTATTCACCCCCCTCTAGGTGTTCATACTAGCACTCTCAAATGGTAGATTCCTAACAGGAGGAAGAAAAGGGTTTCAGATGGTCACTTTTAAAAAATAAATAGCAATTCTGAAAAATAACATTACGAATGACAAGTCCATTTGTTTTCTACTCATCCATAGTTGACAAACTTAACTTTTCAAAATTTATTATTTAATAGCGGATCACCAAGAATTACAAACCAATGTCGACCATTTTCCTCGAAATTGTTTCTAGAAATTAACATAAGTCATAGTAAACGCAACAAAAATATATTCAAAATTTTGATTTCCAAATATAAAAAGGGAAAGAAAGATACACCTGAGAATAAAATTCATTCTCAGAATTTGGTATTTTAATTTGCCTAATGTCAAGTGTTGATCGTTGACTCTAAATAATATAGTACTTTTCCTCCTCCCTCCATTCTTTTCCTAATCTACATGCATCAAATTAGGTCGTCCGTTTGGCCCCAAGAGTTGTTAGACCAAATGCATATGTTTGCAGTGCAACAAAAGTAAGTGACCATGATGGCTCATCAGTGTAAGAGAGTAAGCACTGTGCAACATGTCAGCATCATGTCTTAATCTGCATGATTAGTGATGATATTATTAATTAATCCACGGTCCGAGCGGAGAATAATAAGGTAACGTTTCGCCAGCATGCATGTTTAGTTGTTCAACTTCGAGTAATAATGCTTCTCCAGCAGTTGTTATGCATTCACAATCTTGAGTGATTACCCACAACGCAAAAGGGGAAATCTCAGGAAGAACTTGGACACAAGAAGTAGCGATATCAGTGGAGACATGTCACATCTCTGTGGTTGTTAACACATAAAATGGTGGAACTGCACAATTTTACTTGAGAAAAAGAAAAACCCACGTAGCAATCATTATGATAATAATTCTTCATCATTTGAACTAAGATTCTGAGCTAATTTGTTATCTGCCCAAGAAGATTTTTAGGGCAAAAGCTATGGTGGGAGATTGTCCACGACCGCATGCATTGATAAAAAGGAGGATAAAGTTATGTCCTCTGTATTATATCATGTTTCATGCAAGTTTCTACGTTTCAACCATCCTTCGAAAGCGAAAGGGGGAGAGAAGTGTATAAGAAGTTAAAGTGAAGGTGCAACCAAGAGAATGTCAGCTTCATGATTGGGAGATGCAACACAGTGCGAAATTCATAAGAAAAAGCTCATCAAATCAAAGAATATATATATAAAATTATCATCTTCGCGACAATGCAGATGTTGAGCATCGTTCTCTTTTCCTGTTTAAGTGCTTTATCAACATCAACTTAGAGATTCCATGAAATAAAATAAAAAAAGTCAACTGTACATAAAAAGAATGAGGGGATTCTCCAAAGAAGACCAAGATATTTATTGACAAATTGATATCTAAGAATCCAACGAGTACTTAAATGTCACTATGATGATGAAACATGAGAATGTTCAGCTTTATTCTTCCTAACTGTTATGAAGACGATATTCATTCAATTTGAGAGTCGATTCTATTGAGGAATTCATTGATTTAATTTAACAAGTTAGGAAAGCGTGAATTTTTATTCTAAACCTAAGGGATTGACTTAAGACCTAAAGACATAAAATGGTGAATGATCTTATTGTAGGATTCATCCAAGTAAGTTGCTTTAAATGGCTCTATGTAATGCAATTTTAAAAACATATGGAGTTTTTTTCTTTTTAATTTGATAACAGAGTTTGGAAATCCTTACTGGTCTTATAGTAATCCTTTCGCCTCGTTTACTTGAGATTTGTGGTCATTTTATATTAAGAAAAATAAATACGCTATTTCTTGTTATAATTTCTTGAATTAACTAATGAATCTCTTTTGCTTAGGGACTCATTCCAAACTTGCTTTACAGAGCAATGCTTTGTGTAGTTATGATTTGTGGTGGGGTTCTCGGTAATTCCTGTTTAACTAAAATACTTTAGAGAATTTTGATTTGATGAGTTCGAAATAAGTATGACACGGATGACTCGGCCAGTTCCCTAATCATTTCTAGTGGATTTAGTGCTGGTCCACGTCCTTGGAGTACATATCAAGCCATCATTGGCATGCGACCTTCTGACACGTGGCAAACTGCTATTGGCTCATTTCCTTGCCATGTGTTCCCATGATTAGTGACGACCATCCACCGTCGATTTTCCTACACATGGATTGACACGCGACACCATCCTATCTACGAAGCATCCTAGCCCTTCATCAACAAAAACCCTATTAGTTCATTCGTATGGAGACTTTTGGCCGTTGGCTCTTCAATACTTCTGGACTTTGGGACTCCTCAACTTTGGTATTCTCGGAATTCGGGAACTGTAGGTTAACCAATTCGTTACTACTATACGCTTCTCTTGACTCCAAGCGACTCCAAGCCACTAGACATTCCTCACCTATGACCGGGTATTTGAGTTCACGACAATTGCCCGTTCCTTCTCTCGTGCCCTATCTATGTCATGTCGCTTTTGGTATTATTCCTGCACGACTTTAGCTCTTCCTCAATAATGAAAACTTATTGCCTTTCCACTCTATCACGAAACCATTGAGTTTTTAGATATTTTGGGATTCTTTAGACATGTTGATCGTCATATACTTAATTTGAAGGAAGAAAGAAAAGAAAAGAATAGAACTTGTGGCCTGCGATGTGCATAAAGCATCATATATTCTTTCATCTTCCATGCTTGTCAACTTCTAGCTTTGATGCCCTTATTGTGCACCTATGAAAAAAAAATGGTCCTAGTCTTAGTTTCTTCATTGTTAATTATCTTTGAGCGATAAGATGCTCAAATCATGATCTTCCAATGAGCTCAAAAGTGCAAAGGAGAGCCAAACTCACATCCATTTCTTGCCATTTTGACATCACTTTATGAAAAAGTCTCGACCATGAAGTGGGATTTTATTTTCTTAAAGACCTGCAAATTATTGGGTTCAAATTGCATAAACGATTCCACGAGTGGTGAGGAGAATATTAAAGTGCCAATGTCTGTCTGGACCCGGAAAATTCTCCAGTGAGATTAAAAAATGAAAAGACAAGTCCCAATAGATTTGGTTTTCTAAAACCATTGAAGAGGAATATAAGCATAAGGAAAGGGAACTTCCTATAAGTGTGTCAATATTCTTTTGCATAAAAGAAGAAGAAGAGAAATATCCCAATAGACGGCGATATTTTCTTTAATGAAAACAAATGCAATTTTGCAACAATAATACGAGAAAAGAGTGGATTTGCCTTATTAAAATTCGGATTTTGGACTCGTTATCTATCAATTTTAAAATTAAGCTGTCCATGGAAAGAGCGAGTTGTATTTTTCCAGGTTTCAGCACTCTTCTCCTCGTGAAGAAAACGATTGGAATATGTAGTAAAATTCGTAAACAAACGTTATAAAAATCGAATTCGAGACCTCCAATTCATAATGACCTTATCCTCAGAGTCCAAGGCCAAAAATGTCCCTTTCTTGCCTCATAAGTTAGCGCACCATCTGTCTTGCCGCGTAACTTCAAGGCTATAAATTCTCCACACGTCCTTTCCGACAAAGCAAATCCAAATCTCTCGTCTTTCAACAATCGAAAGTCAACAATACCCACTGTCCGAAAACACCATCCTTAGCACATCTCGCATCTGTAGGCCACCCTCTTTTCTACTATATGGATGCTTCCCTTGTTCAGATTGAGAAACATCCCGCATGTCGAAGGTCCATTTGAAGAGACCTCCATTTTTGTTTTTTTCGGTAATTGACAAAGAAAGACTCCATTATATGTTAAAGCATCTAGGCTTGAACTTGCAATTCCCAAGAATTCCTCAAATCGCTAGAAGAGACGTAGTTGGCTAACCAAGGTGTCTCTCTGTCAACTCATCTATTCGGCCTAACAAGTTGTCTTCCCCCGTGTGATAACGCTTCGATCGAACGAGGGTTTTGTTGTATTGGGATCGTGAGTAAAACTCGAGTATTATTCCTCCCAAATCCCATGTCCCGGGCCATTTCTAAACCAATGTAAGTTTGGCCTCTAGTTTTAACTTTCAAGACTTAATAAATTTCGCAAATTTTGTAATTTAATTTTTATGTAATAGGTTGTTCTGAAAGGAGGGATCAGTTCCTTGGGTGTAGAGAGAGATCTTTACCATAAAACAGAGAAGCTCGTAAACCTTGTTTTGCATATCAAAGAAGGAACATAATTCCCTATTCATTTGAAGCAACATTTTCTCACTACGACCCTTTTGTGAGGAGGCACCCTTTCTTCTAAAGCTACATAAGAGTTGATCAAAAATTAAATATAATTCCCTATTCATTCGAAGCAGCATTTTGTCGCTTCAACCCCATTTGTGAGGAGGTACCCCTTCTTCCAAATCTACGAAAGATTTGTTTCACGCTTATATGTATACTCTACCTACCAACCCGAAATCAAAATTTAAAACTAATATAATTTTGTCACAATTTCTCAAGTCTCAAAATATTAGTTTTATTTTCAGTAATTGCAAGAAAACAGAAGGTAAGAAGTTGCTCTAGACGACCCTCAATTCAAAACTTCCTCACCCCGGTAATTAACCAATGACAAAACAATGAAGATTGTTTATTTCGTTTGATAATTAAAAGATAAACTAAGTAGACCATAATGATCTTATCTGAAATTTAGTTGAGCTCATCGAGTGAAATAACTAGGAATTGATTAAGGGTTATATTTAGGGAAATGACTTATAATAAACAAAAGAATAACATTGTCCCCTCGTAATCTTGTGGGTTCTAATAATCTAAATATGCCGTTATAAATTCTATATACAATTAAATGGCTTCATTAAAAAATAAGATTAATGGATTGACAAATAATCGATAAACTAAATGTACAACTTTCAATAGGATATAAAATAAAAATAAAAATTGACTTTATCCATTCATAATTCAGCCGGAACTTAATTTTTTGTTAAAATTCGATATTTCCCCCATAACCCTCCTTTAAAATGCTGTATCAATACAAATTTATTTTTCTAAGAAGATGTAATTCTACAACAATTAACCAAATATATAGTCATCAAATATTTCTTATTTTAACATACGCATTTCTTGTTTTTTTGCTTGCCACTTGCGTTATTTTGCGGGCAAGAACAAAAAGTAAAAGTCATTCTAAACATCACAATTGTCTTGTAAGGAATAAAGTTTTTCTCTCTTTCTGCTAAGGATTATTCAACTATTGCAGTGTTTTCCACGTAGGAGTGGGCAAGTATACAATAATGGAAGACATTGAATTTTTTGAGTCTTTGAACAAGAGATGCAGCTACTTCCTATCCCTCAAGCCTGTTAAATTCCTGGCGCACACACCGAATTCACTCCCATAAATTTTCATAGTCCAGGCAAGTAAAATGTACATCTGATATAGGAGGGCAAAACCCTAGCCGTTGTCCGGGCGCCAAGATTGCTCAGCCCCGTTATTAATGGCGCCATTGAATCCAACAGCAACTCAGCCTCACTGTGTCCACATCCGCGACAACAGTATCTCACGTTGAAGAAGCAATGCACACATAAATGCTCCTTATGTATCATCACAGGCAACTTCGAAATGAAACTAAACCCTCAAGTCAACTGCTGGCTTGCCAAGTCGCGTTGTTCCACTACTACGAAGTACAGTTTGATTCGACCCGATTCTTGAGCCCGGAAGAAGATTCAGTAAATATTTGTTCACTTTCAGTGCATGTTAATATATTATGATCTCCATGTCGAGAAATAACAAGACAACAAAATAGAAAAAGAATATGGTGCGCATACGTCACGCCAAAAACCGCTGCGAGGGCGGAGAAAGAGATCGAGTTGTCACTTCATCACTTTGATGGTCAAGAAAATTCTGACGCCATTTGCTGCCGCGAAGGTCCCAGTTTCATTCAGTTCTTCAATAATCTAAAGCGAAGGAAAAAAATTCGGGAAAACGGGAAAATACGCAAAGTGGAAGAAGAGAACAAAGTACACAATCAATCAATAGCAACAGTACAGTACAAATTAGTCACGCGACCGACGAAGCCAACTACAATCGGTCCTCAAGGAACTCACAAAACCAGATCAAAATTAAGAGCACTAGACGCACCAAGAACCAAAAGGACGAGAAGAAAAAGAAGAAGAAGAAGAAGAAGAAGAATTAAAAGATCTTGTTCTTTGTTAGCTAACTAAGATTTAATTATTAGGGACGGTCTTGGTCTCTAGGAGAGTGAAGAGGGAAGAGGGGCAGAAGCTCAGGCTCGGCTCTTCTCGGAGTGCTAGGGTGCAAGTAAAACCCTTTCTCCGCAATCGCTCTCTCCTCAGCTTCTTCTTTTTCGCGAGGCGACAGCAATGTCGGAGTCGTCGGCGTTCTTGGGCTCGCCCTCCCGAAGAGATCCAGCGGCGACACGGGCGACACCATCACCGCCTCGCCGCCGCCGCCGCCGCCGAAGCCCATCAGCCCGCCTCTCTTCCCGTACTGCCTCAGCCACGTCGGGGAGAGCGAGGACGAAGGAGGATGTGGCGGGGAGGTGAGGCCGTGCTTATCCGCGTAGAACCCGACGTTCTTGTGGTTGAGCTGGATCATGTCGAGCTTCCTCTGCCTCCGCTCGTGGAGCTTGAAGGTGGGCCGCCGGAGCCCCACGTCCGAGATGGAGGTGGCGGGGGCCGCGGCCGGCGGCGGCTTGGGGGTGAGCCTCGAAGGGAGGGTGAGAGGGAGCTTGTGGGCGGAGGGGTCTTCGGGAGCTCCGGTCAGCTTCTGGACTATGGCCCGGAAGTTCGACGGGTCAGCCTGGACGAAGGTCGTGTGGGGCGACGCCGGATCGGATCCGTAGCCCTGCACGTTGGCGTTCGAAGCCATGGTTGAGAGAGGGAGAGACGGAGGGAGGGACGGAGGGACGGAGGGAGGGAAAGGGAGACAAAGGTTTTCCTTTTTCTTGGGTCGAACTGTTGAGGTATTTTATCCTTGGGTAGAGAGAGAGAGAGAGAGAGAGAGAGAGAGATTCACACACTAGATAATAAGCCAAGGAGGTTTTTAAAAAAGAGCTAGGTCTAAAAAGGGGGGGTTTAAGGTATAAATAATTTGCCTCCTGTGCTGCTGTTTGTGTTTGCGTTTGGGCTACAAATTATTTCGAATGGTGTAGTGTTGGAGACACCATGTGAAAATGAGCAGCTGAGCTTGAGCTCCAAGCTACTCCATGCCAACCCTTTTTAGCTTTATTGTCCCATGATTGTGTAGTTAACCTATCAATCCCGACACTCATCTCTCTCACCTTTCGTGATGGATGATAGGGAGGGGGAGGGGGGGCTCAATTTTCTATTATTTAGCTGCTAACTGAACCAAACTTTTTGGGGATGAATCTTTGTTGCTTGGGGATGGCCAAGTTAGCTCGACCTTGACGCGCCCCCCTCAACTTAACTAGATGGATAATGGGATGAAAAGGAAATTAATGATGATTCAAGAAAAAATAATCTGAGAGAGAAGTGATGTGGAAAATAGGAAAATGAAAGGATAGAGAGAGTATCATGCGACGATGACATTAGTATTGTATTCAATATAAATGTCAGCAATTTTTTTTATTTTCTATTTTTATTTTATGGAACCGAAATTGAATTTTTGAATTTGAAAAAGAAAAATCAGGAGAGGGGTGGTGATAAATGAAGGGATGAGCAGGCAATGAATGAAGGACAAGGGAGTTACCGAGTCAGCGGGGCATCGAAATTGAAACAGGACCTGCAAAGAAGACACTGTATAACATAAAATGTTACTTCTTGTCGCAATTAATCCATCGAACACCGAAAAACATGGGGTCTTTTGTCTTGCGTTTACAATGTCTGTAATCCAATATAGAGTATAGTACGACGCGATTTTTATCGGTTACGACACTTGATTGCGATATTAAAGTAGAGTAATATTGAAAATTGCACGGTACATTCTTGGTTTTTTGGTTGGCGCTTTGTGTGCGACTCGTGTGGGAAAAGGGAGGTAATGCGGTTGCAGAGTTCTCTGGCGGGTCAGACACAGGGGTCAGACTGTGCGGGGAGGTGGCTTTTACCTTGCGATTCCGTGTCTGCCTCCGCCTTTCTCCTGTACGTGTGTTTGCCGGTGTCTCTTTAGCTTTTATTTCCGTCCCCGCATCTCTTCCGAATTCACATTTCCATCCCCAGGACTGATCAGCTTCCTTCAAATGCACCCTTCTCAAAAGTATCCTTTGGTGCCCTGGGAGTGTACCGAGAAAGTAACACTCGCCTCTAAAATGGACCTTCGATATCCTTATCGTCACGCAGTCAATGACTGATTTGTGGACCGGCGACATTTTGTGTACGAGATGACACGTGGCACCAGCGTTGTGATACTAAATTAGAATAGATAAGTATTAAGATTTAATGCACGCGAGATAGATTGAGATATAATAAAAAGATGGAGGAATTTATTCTATAGATAGTGGATAAGAATCTTCATTATCACATAACATTTCCGTTCTTATCTTTAACGAAAACTATAAATATACTTAAAATGATGCAAACGAACATCATAATAAGTTACGTTCACATGAATGAACCCTTAAGATGATCGAGACACGAACGGGATAAGGAAAGTTCTGTCCATGGATTCTCAACGTTCCACATGAAAATTGAGGTTGGAATAGGGGCGAACACGCTGTGCATGTGCCTATCTTTCCCCCTAGTTGTTTGCGTGCGGGACTCTGCATTTTGACTCGAGGGAGAAAGGTGTCTCAAAGACTTGCTTTCAGGTCTTTCTTCCGGCACAGTTCGTTCACAGTTTCTTTCCTTCACTCCTTCCTTTTTCCTAGGATTGCTTCGCTAGGGATGTTTTCGGTGCGCGCGGGCTGGTTTCTTCCAGGACTTCCGCGTCGTTGCTTGCTGCTTTCTTGCTCGCAGGCATAACGAAGAGAGGGTCAAGCAAGAGGAATTTAATGCGATGGACCATGCGTCACGCCATCCAATCATGGAGAGTGCGAAGCCAACCTTGCTTGCTTGCTTGCTTGCGTCCATTACCTTGAAAACAACAGCTTTTGCGTCTTTTGTTTTTTCACTCGAGAGCATGATGAGTCAAATCCCTCGGGGCAACGCGGGGGGATCATCTGAAGGGGAAGTGCGGACAAAAGAGAGATCATTAAAGTCTTGTTTTTGCGCTCATTAAGTCAATGCGGCGATCATCATGGTCTCTCAGCTTTCATTATTGCTCTCTTTTCCTAAGGTCAAATTCAGCGTCATTTCAACCACGAGAGTCTTACACGGCAAACCCAAAAAAAAAAAAAAAAAAAAAAAAAAAAAAAAAAAAAGAAAAGGTAAAACTCAAGTCTTCTCGAAGGTCTACTAAGAATGTTTTGTAAAATTATGAACATGTTAATGAAAATTTGCTGCATCCTATGGTCATTATTAATAGAGAGTGCGTTCACTTTGACTTGTCCCAGGTATTCTTTGGTCATTTTCCGTCAAAATAAGAATGTCCCCATGACTTTTGATCTTTAAACATTGATAATTACATGTCATGAAAGATTGGAATAAAACAACTTATTAATTGAATAGTGTGTCATGGCTGCAAAAAAATGAAAATTTTCTTGAGCTCATAAACTTATAGTGACATGCAAGTCCGTTTGTGCCGATAACTCTGAAACGTTCTCCGATGATGAGCAAATGATTGAGAGCAATTGGGGAGGGGTGGGGGTTGAGCTAGTCCCCTCTTTACTTTATGGAGATGTCCATTGGATATGCCATTCCTTTGGACTCTTCACACATGAAACCTTATGAGGCAATTTCGACCTCTCATTTCCTAATTCTAATCAAGCTGTGCTGTGCACTCACTTGGAGATTACCTTTTCGATTAAGTTTGGGTCGAGTCATCGACACAGATATAAGGTATTTAAAAAGAATTACTTCTCTTTGATTAGACTTGAGGAAATTATGAAGAGCAAGAACTGAGTTGTTGAAATTTCATAATTTTGTAAGACGTAGAATCAAATTGCTTTTAATTGTTCTTTAGAAGAATTAAGAGACGATATTACACACAACTCGATTGCTTTAGAACATAATTGCTCTTCAAATCTAAAAAATCTAATATGTTTCTCTTTTTCACCTATGCTTTCAACGAGATTTTTTTATATTACCGATGATACATTTTGCATAAAAGGTATGAAGATATGATTACTATTCAAACAAAAAAAAAAGATCAACATGATACTTACCAATCTAATTTTCCAAGTACAAGGGTATCGGATTAATAAATGGCTAACAAGATTCATGACCTTATAATTAATCACTCCGTTTGCCCCCACCTGGAAGAAAACTCCCTTTAATACATTTGATTTATTGTTTCCATACTCTCTCTCTCTCTCTCTCTCAAGGCAGGACAAACACCAAGAATGAGCAAGTACTTGTCATTTAAAGATTATAAGGCACATCGAATATTAAAATGAGAACCGTTGATTTACGTTGCACCAAACATTACGGAACCAAAAGCGACCCAATTAAGCAATAAATTATTAGGCCTTAATCTACACGACCCTCGTGGTAACGCACCGATCGCACGACAGCATCGAGAGCCATCCCTTTGCTGCTTGAGCTGAATCACATGGTCCTCTCCAAAAAGGGTCAAAAGCGTGCGCAAGAACGTGTCCGCCAACTTTCGATTTCGTGAGAACAACTAGGATGACAAGAGTCCAAAGGAAGGAAACCACTCGATCGCGCGAGCGGTGTGTGGAGGACAACATGATTGCGGATTGGACCGGCGCTTGGTGATGAGAATAAGGAGGAGGACTTTGGAGTGGGGTTTTAGCTAACAAAGAGACCTGCTTAGTGCACTGATCTTTGATTAGAAAACTAGGCTATGTCTCGCTTAGCCCGATGCATTATGTATGAACTCGATGCGTCTCGAATTCCACCACGTTCTTTTAAGTTTGTGGGGGTGACTGACTTTTGCTACGGGACAATGGAAAGATGTGTTTGACAGAATTTTGTACGAAAGATGTTTTTGATTCCCGAGTGGACTTATGCCTACAAAGTAATGATTTCGCCTTTAAGATAAGGCAAAAAAAAGAGAAAAGGGAGCAGGAGACCTATTGCGATATTACTTAAATCCTCTTCCTTTTCCTCTTTGGAAAAGTTGGGGATGAAAAGTAATGATTTCTTAGGAAATGCTCGGAGGAAATTGGGCACTTTGCTTAGGATTCCGTGACTAGCGTCGTCTCGTCACCTTCGGCGGCATTTCTCTTTTCCTATTCCCTATAAATACAAAACTTTTCTTTTTATAATCAACAGACAAAAGCGACGAAATTAGAGCATTGATTATTTGAAAGTTCATGAGATATTCTACACGTCTCATAATTTGATTAATCCTAAGCTTTTGACATAATTTACATGGAGATGGAGAGATTCAAATGAGTGACCTTTAATTCTTATAATAGAAAATGTATTTATTCTCTTTTCCAATTGTCTTTTCTAAAGGAGCTACGATGCAATAGCGACATTTTTATTTTTCAAAACTTTCTTTTTGGCCTATGTGTGCAAGATGTCCTAGACTCCTGAAGATCCAAACGATGCATTTTATTCCACACACGCTAGGTGGAGCATACAAGCAGTGCTTTTGTCTTGGAGTGTCCCTTAATAAAACATGCAAATCTAATGGTCCCGATCCACTGTTTCGACGAGGGAAAGGAATGGGTTTTTCATAGTACATGAGCTTTTTTTAAAATTTTTTGACACAAGCCACCTTATATTTAAATATTCAATTAAATTTATACAAAATATAACTGCTCATATTTTTGATGCGTCAGAGGTTGCGTGATAGGAGGATATAGGGAACTTAATCAACAATCTTTAAAATTTTTATATGGTTTGCTAATTGAAAAGTTGTGGCATAGTTCCTTTAGGCATAGTTCCTTTAGGCACGATGTTTTATCATAGAGATAAGGGTTAATATCTTAAAAAACTCAAAATTGGTATACTTGTGACAAATTTATCCCAAACTACTTTTTTGATCATAAAAACCCCAAACTAGTATACCTGTGACAAATTTACTCTGATTGACTATAAAAAACCATAAACTGATACATTTATGACAAATTTATCCCAAATTAATTTATTCGACTGTCAAAAACCACAAACTGATAAATTTGTGACAAATATACCCTATGCTAAATTAGATTAATACCACAAAAAAATCACAAAAATTGTAAACTGTGACAAACGGAGTGTAAAATTCTAAATTAGTATACCGGTCAACTGTCACGTGTCATTTAACTTAATAATTTGAGAATAAAATTTAACGAAAATTAACAGAGGGTAAATTTGTCACACGTGTACTAATTTGGGGTAAATTTGTCAAATGTATATCAATTTAGGGTTTTTTGTAATCAAAAAAATAGTTTGAGGTAAATTTATTATAAGCGTATCAGTTTGAGGTTTTTCAGGGTATTAACCTTAGAGATAAAAAGAACTAGTAGTCTTTATACTTTTCAATTTGTTTCATTACATTCTTGATTTTTTTGTTTTTGGGGGGCCCGAATGGGTCTTTGAACCGCAATTTTTTTTCTTTTTGTATCGAGCTAGTCTTTCCATCAAATATATGGACGGAAATACAGACGTGGAAGGCAACCGTATGCCACATCAATGCATTGACATCTATGTGAGTGCCAGGGACTTTGGGAACTGAGAAGCCGTGACGCAGAACTGTGCACAGGGAGTTCCCATTCAAGGTTCCTCCACATCTTCCCCCCTCCCCCCAAAAAAAAGAAAAAAAAAAGAAAAACACTAAGCACATTGTCAGGTGAGGAAGCAAATGCAAAAGCTTTCCTCGTTCTCTTTTTGTTTCTTTTTTGAATTTTTTTTTGACTTTGAAGTACTAGATTTGGAATTGTGGCGAAATTGGAACGAAGATCTAACGGTCAAAGGTAAGGAAGGCTGGCCTCAAAAGTAAAGCTAACATGCGAAGATGAGACCTTCCTTCGATGAAACATGAAGAGGACACAGGCGCATGCGTTGCCTTCGCCTGAAACTTATCGTGACCAGCCTCCTAACGCAAGAGGATTCAACGGCTTTGTTGGCCCTGCTGAATTTTGACGCCTCAAACCTCAAGCCTAGTGAAAATTGGCCATGGTCGGGTTGGAGAAATCTCCAGAATGTTAATTATCTTGTATATCACCTTGATCACAGTTCATTAATATTTCGTGTTAATTGATTTGTGTGTTATCGGTCTAATATACTCAGATCGGGTTAATTCATGTTTGGATTCGAACAAGTTCTCTCGTCATGCACAAAACCCATGTTGTGCGATTAAAAGAAGAAAGAAATAATTCTTCCAACCATAATAAAGCACATTGTAATAAGTTTTAATCCCTACAAATTGTATGGCAAAAGCCCAAATAATGCATAGGTGTGATGCCAATTATTGCCTCAAATTACAACTCCATAGCTTTTTGGTCTCTAAGCCTCATTTTCAGCATGTCTTAGACCACATAAAGTTGTTCAATTGGAGAAGCTGTGGACCAAGTCTTCCGTGGAGAAAGAAATGAATATTTACAAAGGTCATAGTTCATTTTATTAGAGTTTAAGAAACAAGAGCCCCTTGACTAGCAAGGGATCAGGAAGAGTAAGGATAAACACGATGCACTTGGAAAAACTTCGCTCACAAGAGACAGAGATCAGCCAAGTCAAATGTCCTAGAAACAGCCTTGCACCAAGAATCCAACTTGCTCTTCCTCACACCTTCATCCAGCCTGGGATGAAAGATCGCCACGTTCTCCGCCCTTTCTCCAGAGTTGAAGATGTCATTCTCTGTCCAGATTCCGACTGCTAAACCGGCAGCATAAGCAGCACCAAGCGCTGTTGTCTCTATGTCTGCAGGTCTCACCACAGGGTTTCCCAGCAGGTCCGCCTGCATAACAATGAAAATAGCAACTAGATATTTAAGTACCAAGGAAATTAACAATGTTTTCTTCTTTACTAAGGGTCTTGCACAAAGTATTGTGTCAAGCAGCTATAGCTTCCAATTTTATGTTAGCATATCAAAACATCAATTAGGTGGATTGTAGACTGCAGACTTATCCTGTTAAAAAACACCAGCCCAAACGATAATAATTTTGATCCTACACTTCACTAGTAATGGGTTGACATAGTTCAGAAAAGTCACTTTGTGCGGGGGAAGCTCCAAAACTTTCTTAATGCAGTTTCTGCTTGATTAAAACATAAAGCATTGGATTGGGCATTAAATCTCGACAAAGAATAATTTCAATGTTTCTGACTTGATTCGGCACCAAATCAAGACGTATAAGCGCAATAAGATATATTTTTTCCTGTATCCGACTGGTTTTTACGAGGACATTCGAGAGTAAAAAGAAACATGTGCACGTGGTTGTCTCCAGAGAAAGATGAATTCTCAGTCGGACAGGAAAAGGCAATGCCAGCAGTGAATAGGAAATTATCACCGCTCAAGGATTGCAAGCATAATGTATGCAGAAACAAATAGTGGACTATGAAGTCGTTATAGTGTAACAACGAACCTTAACATCAGTCAATGGTGGTATTACTCCAGAAAGTAACAAAATCTGAGGATAAGAGAAGCTCGTACCTGAATTTGCATCAAAAGGTTGTTAACAGTTGCACCCCCATCCACTCTAAGCAAAAACTCCCCCTTTTCATTCTTAGCCTCGCCCTTTTCTCCGGCATCTTTGTGCATTGAATCCAGCACATCTTTCACTTGAAAGCACATGCTCTCAAGCACAGCTCGAGCAATATGAGACTTGTTTGTGAACCTCGTGATTCCAATACAAACCCCACGTGCATCCTCGCGCCACCATGGAGCAAACAGGCCATTAAAAGCAGGCACAAAGTAGACACCGCCAGTGGAGTCAACACTCATTGCCAAATCCTCGATCTCACTCGCACTACTGATTACACCAAGGCTGTCTCTGAGCCACTGAACAGCAGCTCCGGCAATAGCAATTGAACCCTCCAATGCATAGTTTGTGGGAGCATCTGGTCCAAGCTTAAATGCCAGAGTACTTAAAAGTCCATGTTTTGAGTGAATCACCTCTTCACCCGTGTTCAGAAGTATGAAAGCACCGGTTCCATAAGTGCTTTTGGCCTCACCTTTCCGACAGGCTTGCCCAAGCATTGCAGCATGTTGGTCACCGAGACATCCTGAGATAGGAACTCCAGGAATTGGCCACCCTTTGGCAATTTTTCCTATTACCTCAGAATTGCTTATGATTTTGGGAAGACTTTCAGCAGGAATCCCCAACGTATACAGTGTAGGCTGATCCCAGTCCAGTGTTTTAAGATTCATGAGCATCGTTCTCGATGCATTTGAGACATCAGTGACGTGTAAGCCGCCCCCATTTATGCCTCCAGTTAGATTCCATATTAACCAAGTGTCCACAGTACCAAACAAAGCATCACCCTTCTGCATCGCCACTTTAACAGCATCCACATTTTCCTTCAACCACAGCAGCTTCACTGCACTGAAGTACGTGCTTATTGGTAAACCACAAGTCTCCACAAAATGGGTTCTTCCCCCCGGTAATTCTTGCTCCAATTTCCTGTCAAGAGTTTACAGTTTATACCAAACCTCAGATTTTCGACAGAAATGTTATTGATCACCAAGCAAAAGATGGATCAGACTATAAAGTAATTTCAATGAGGTCTACAGTGGAAAAGACAGGTTAGCGACGTTCCTACCCGATGCCAAATCACCCAACATTAAAAGCCTCAAAACTCCAAATTTTGAAACATATTAACATAAAGATCAAAGGTAGCCTAACCTGCAGATGGAGCTGGTCCGAGCATCCATCCAAACAATGGCATTATAGAGAGGACAACCAGTGGATTTGCTCCAAACGAGAGTGGTCTCTCTCTGATTGGTCAATCCGATGGCCTTCAATCCTCCGTCCACGTTGTAGCCATTGGCTGTCGCCTTGTCGATGGCTTTGGCTAAACACACTTTCACACTCTCCAGAATCTCCATCGGATCATGCTCCACCCATCTACCAACAGAAAAGCACTCAAACAAACACTTCCCCACTAAAAAAAAAAAAAAAAAAAAAAAAAGCACCTTGTAAAAGAATTCACCGCTATACTGTTAAAACTGAACGGAAAAAATACCATCTTTTTCTTTATCCGGTCGTATCTCGAACCAGAGCCTAGACTTTTCTCGTGAGACCAAACCGATTATATTCCAGAATCAATGAGATCAAGCAATTTCATACTAAAGCGATCAGAAATCTCGCGCATGGACAAGACCCGAAATAGAAAGCGCCATCAGCAATTGAAAAACACACGCTCATCTGAACAAGCACCAACGTCTTATCGAAAGAAAAAGGACACTGCTTCATCATTGAACTCGACACGATCAAAGAACGGATTTTTATGGGACGACGGAGATTACCCGGCTTCTGGGTAGAACTGAGTGAACTCAACCTGGTGAGATGCGATCGCCTGAGCGCTGCGGTCGTAGATGATGAACCTCGTGCTGGTTGTCCCCTGGTCGATGGAGCCGACGTACACCTCCTCGTCCGACATGGTCTCCGTTCCCTCTCGTTCTCCTTCTTCGCCGAATCACCCGCGCTCGAGCGTCTTGGTCGGAGGGAGGACGATAACAGAGCAGACGGCAAGAGCATGAGCGAGACAGAGGAGATGTGGACTCGCAGGTTTCTTTATATGCGCCGGTATTTCCACGAAGAAGAGTCCCGGGAAAATCGGCGACATCGCGACAAGAACCGGAGGATATTTTATCGGGAACGTTGAAATCGAAGGCGTTTTCTCCAAAATTATGGTCCTCGGACCAACGGCAGGAACGACATTTGTTGTTTTCTTCTCATCAAGATGGCGACGTCATATTATTTGGCTATCATTAATTGACGGCATATTCATTGACTAAGCACGATCCGCGTATCCTATTCCGGATAAGAAGTCTTGGGTCGGATTTCGACATTTCCCTCTTCGAAACTCCATGCCAATTGCCGTTGCAGGCGGACCGAACGTCTGCTTTTTCCCTACGGCGGCGGAGTCACTCGTGCTCGCGCCCTTCTTCGCCACTCCCGGAGGAGGCGGCCTTCTTTTCGAGATTTTCTGAGGGTCCTCCTCCTCCTCCTTTTCTAGCAGCCTAGCATTGTATATCCAATCTTTGAGGAAGAAGCATTTATTCTTTTTGCTTCAATGACTGCAACTTACAATGAAGCTAAACATGGCAAGGGTCAAGGCCACTGCATCTGGATTCTTATGTGATCATTTGACTGTAATTACGTATATTAGACTTCGAATCAGGAGAGATTTAGAGCAAAATTCGATACTGAATTCACTCTGCCACAGAGAGAGAGAGAGAGAGAGAGAGAGAGAGGTTCAATAGCATGGGAGAGGCATGTTGGAAAACCTGAAAGGTGGATCTATATATATATATGAGTATTATGTATCGTGTTGGCTTAAGGGTTGATAGACCCATGTTGTGGATAAGAATCTTATTTTCTTAAAAACATTTTTAAGAAGTGCGTGCCACATTTTTTTAGATTGGCTCAAGATAAATTTAGACTAGTTACATGTTGAATATATTTGTATATCCATGGCTGATATACGTTTAGATTTTCTTAGGTGCATCCAGTTGCTCTTGTTACTATGAAGTTAATCGGGATCACGAGTTTCGTTATTCCTTTATATTTGTGATTGGAACTTATAGTAGTATAAAGACTAAACATCCTTTTTCTTTTTGATCTTCTCGTCGATGCTGTATGTGATTCTACTTATTAATAAAGTGTTCTTGCGTTTGGTAATGTGGATCCAAATGTTTTTGTTTTCTGTTGCTGTTGTATTTTCCGGTAAAATATTTTTATAGACTATGGTGACGGAAATTCCTTGCAACAGGTAGATATCGCTGGGGCCAAGGTGAAGGGTAAAGTCGGACCTATGCTCTGTGCTGGACAGGACCAAACAAATTGCTGCGAAAATAGATGCCAAGACCAAGATCATAGCAACCTGATGGCAGGGAGAGGGGCGGGAGGAGGAGATAATGGTCAGGACGGCAGTGAAGATCTTGGAGAATTGAAAGGAAGCTGAATTGGCCGAAGTGAACGCAGAGCTAGCCACAAGAAGGCCGCATGGTCTCAGTCGGCTGACCTGGCCAAGGTGGAGGCGGCAAAGCAGGTGGCGCATAGGGAGGTTTTTGCAGGTGCGGATTGAGAAAAAGAAGACATTGACTCAGAATGAGAAGCTCAGGGCACAGCTCCTGAGTAAGGCTATTGTGTGCAGTATGAGATTAAGATAAGTTGATTTCGTGCTCTTGTTGAGCTACTTTTGTGGAATATCTGCAGGGCAACGATCTCAATGTAGAGAAGCTCCATGCTTATAAAGTTGTAAGGTTGAATATGCCGATATATTCATATTAATGAGGGCCTGTAATTCAGGAGGATCATTTGTATTTTTAATGATTGGCCTTAAGTTCCTACTTCATAAAAAATGCTTTTCTTCAATGTGGGTGCAAGCTGCAAACTGGGAACTCTACAAGAAACAAAGACCTGCTGATGCGGTCCTCTATGTGAACGTGAAGAAGGCCGATTCACAAAAGGCAACCACTGATGAGATTATTTTACATTCGGAACTAGCCATGACTTTATTTACAATTCCAGCACTGGAGACAATGACACGAATGCCATTGACTTATCCCTCCTCCCTCCTCTCTCTCTCTCCCCTCTTTCTGCGGCAGAGCCCCCCCTGGACGTCTCAGACTTGTTGCCCGCTGTGACGTCCTCTCTTAGCTACGGCAATGACCGGAAGAAAGCCCTCAACTTCTTCATATGAGCCAAGCAGCAATGCCGCTTTAGGCACACCACCCACACCTACAACTGCACGAACCGCATTTTAGTTTAGTTCTTCAAATTTGACCTCTCTTAGTGCTTCGTTTAACCAAATGCCAGACGGCCCATATTGGAAACTATCGCCTGCTACACTTGTCACGCATACATAGTCGCTCATTCATGGTCGATGATCCTTGTAAAAGACATGCCAATGAGAACAGTTTTGTGAATTGGAAAATCCTCCCAAGACTTAGACGTAGTAATGGTTTTGATTTGTTTTTGTTGTCTTTACTAAAGACTCGTAGTTTTATTCTGAAGCCTATTGTTTTATGGAGTTCCATTGGGCTGTTTGTGGCCGTCGAATTGGGCCAGGCACACGATTTGTACGAACTAGAGTTTTTGGGCTTCTGAAGGATTGGTAGCGACAAAGTTCATTGTATTACCAGACTCCTGCTCATGGCTGTCTCTCTCCCACGTCAGAAACACTCTCTACCTTAATTGGAACACAAAAAGAGAAACCATCTCCATTATCCCACTTACTCTGATGTTAGTATAGACAATATACAGCAATAAATTAACGATTGAATATCCATTAAATTTTGTCATGTATATAAATTGAAATATGATATTTCCATTGAATTATTCAATAAGAGCGTTACTGATTATTTAAGATTGGTTCTATTTTTTATTCAATTAACCAATTTATCGAGATATGCATATTGTACGCATGTTAGAGGAAAAAAATTGGTAGACGACGCTTCTTCATCTACATTGAATTTTTTTTAGTAAGAGTCATAATACGTTTCTTTACCTATAATAATTATCTGTAAATGTAGAGGTAAAACCTAAATTTCCCTATATCAAATTGATGTAATGAACAAATCCCAAGTCTTGAATTTCCTGACTCGCATAGTATACATTTGTTGTCCCGCCGATCCAGACAATCACTTCGCTAACTTCATCGTTTCATGTAAAAGTGTCTAATGTTTTGGAATTCAGCGTCAACGCTTGGTGGAGATTGGCTGGATTGAAGAGATAAGTCGTCAGTTATTTTTATTTGAAACGTGTAACTGTTATTTCTTATTATCTCATTTAGCATGTGTATTGGGTCTAACTAGAACTTTCTTTTGTACTAGTCTATAAATAGGCTTTGTGTCGTTTGAAACAAGGTTCCCCGAACAACGTATTAACATTTTTATCATGTAACGTGATTTACCTGTTCTCGCACCTTCATTTTCGTGTAATATAGATTTAATGAAATCAAAATTAAATTTCTTTTCTGATATCTCTTGCCATCAACTATAAGAACCTCATTTGATGGGCTGCCTGAAGAAATGGGTCGGCTTAATGAAGTGTCATGGGTGGGCTCTGCGCTTTGGATTAATGGATCGAATTCAAATTCCGAAAAAATGAAGCAAAATGGGTCCTCTGGTTTAGATCTGAATCGCGGATTCGCGACGCGAGCTGGGCTGGACTGTTTTTCTTTCTTCTCTTTCATTTATTTATTCGTTTATTTCTGTTCGTTTTTCTTTTTTATCTAATATCATTATTATTTCATCTTCGCAAAATAAAAAAATGCATAATTCGCCTATCAACGGAAATTGAGGCGTAAAAAATTACTAGCTGCGAAAAGATCAGTCTCATCATGTCGTACATACAAGAATTAAAAGAGAGTTAAGTATAATTACTTTTCAATCTTGGTACAAGGGCAAGAAGTATATAGAAGACGATAAATGAAGGAAGTTGATCAGAAAGCAGAGTTCCTACCGAGAGCATACCTAATGAAAGCAGTTCGCTCAGCATAGAATTCAAATTCTGGACTTGAATCGTTAGGCAGCATCTTGCATCTGAAAACATTCAAACGACATATTTCCTTATTCACAACAGGCAAACTTTCCAAAGACTCACAATGGGACAAGCTCAGTTGACTCAGGTTCTGTAAGCTGGAAAGATCTGGTAGCTCTTTTAAGGATGGGCAATAGCAAATACGTATTTCCTGCAGCGATTCTAATTGTTCGAGACCTTGTATCTCAACTAGCTTTGGGCACTGGTCAACTCAACATACAAAAGTCGTAGCTTTCTCAAGCTTGGTAAATGGGATAGTCTCTCAAGAAATTGACACTCCAGTAAGTCAAACCGGCGAAGGTTCTCCAACTGTCCAAGCGCATCCGGTGGAATTTCGGTTAAGCACGACCTCCAAATTGCAAAATGGAACAAATATTTGAAGGTGTGAAGGTTTGACCATCCATCTGTGGACTCAAGATCAAAGAACCTCAACCCCTCAATTTTGGGTGGAATCCACTCGAGGGATTGAAAGGTGGCGCTTCGTAAGCTGAGACCCCTGAGCTCGGGAAGGCTACTTGCAAAGTCAGCGGGCAACGCGGTGATCTCTGAAAGGTCCAATTTCAACCGCGTCAACTTAGTTAACCTCCCAATCCATTGCAAATCTTGAGCTTGGCATGCGTTTAGGGGTGCATGAGGCATATCAACATATCTACGACAACCAATTTCGGATATACGCAGAGTACGTAAGTTGGTTAGATTTGACAGATCTGGAATCCTCTGTAATGCTGAAGATGAAATGGCCAAATATGTCAAACTTGTAGGAAGCTCCGGCAGTTGTTGAAGTTCCACACAATAACCCAAAACCAATCTCGTAAGTTGAGAAAGCCGTCTAATACTTAGTGGCACGTCAGAAATACAGGTTCCCATTAAGTCTAACTCTTTCAAAGATGATAGTGCCCCAATTTCCATTCTTTTCTCCCTTTAAAAATATGCAAAATGAAGCATCTAAATCTTCAAGTTTCTCCAACATCCCTATTGCCTTAGGAAGCTTTCTTAATTTACATCTTTCCATGTGTAGAATCTCCAATCTCTTAAGCTCTCCAATTGAATCAGGCAGCTCAATAATGTTTGTGGAAGATAAAATCAACTTGACTAGATTTTTCAGTTTTCCAATTGACTTTGGAAGTTTCTCCACAGATGAATTACATAAAGACAACACTTGAAGACCATATATCTCTCCTATTGAATCCGGAAGGTCAGGGAGTGCTAGATTTTCCATCCTTAGCATTGATAGATGCTTTAGATTACCCAATGAATCCAGCCATGATTGATGCCCCATGCCTAGATTGAGTGTGGTTGGAGCTCCCTTAAGCACCCTCAAACCAATACAACCCTTAATTTCCAAGTGCTTCAAATGCTGCAGCATAGTAATGGATGGGTCAATTTCAACCAGCCTAAGACAATTTTTGATGATGAGTCTCTCCAAAGTCAAGCATGTAGAGAAGTTAGGTGTCTTGATCAACCTTCTACAACTCACAAGATGCAGAGCTTTTAACCTATATTTTCCCTGTAAAATTGCTCATGCAAGAATGTATAAAGACTATCAAATTCATTATGCCCAAAGAAAAAGAGTAAATATAAAATGCTTGTATCAGATGATGATCATACCATGATTTGGCTCCATCCGCCCCAATCATTTGTAATGTCAGATTCTGAAATTTTAAGGACAACTAAATTGCTTGGAGAGAAGTTTGTAGCTCGAAACTCTGAAGGACAATTTTGCCAAGAGAGCCATCTTAGCTCTAAGAGGAGATTTTGGAAGTCCCCAACAAAGTTTCCTCCATCCAATTCAAGGAACCTTAAGTTTACTAGCCTTGAAATGTCTTCACTTGTAAAATTGCACACTTGAGATTGTCCCTCTAGTTTGAGTGCTACTATTTCTTTGGTTCCCTGCGAAGGAATTTAGAGCTCAATTAGCCTAAGCTTTGGTGAACATAAGAAAAAGGCCCATGCATTTAACATAAAATATTTCTTTTTCTTGGTAAAAGGCTGGGAGGGGCAATAGTGTAGCTACCTCTCCAAGAGTTAGCACAAGGGTCTCACACCCTCTATGTAATGTTTGGGTTGAGTCATAGTTATTCAATCCACCCATAGGTGTATGAGCCCATCGAGGTAGCAAATGCCTAATGCACAAGCTGACAAAGATTCGCTCACGCATTATTTGAACTTGTGAACTTATGGAAGATGGTGCAACATTTTTATTATTGAGCTACCATGCTTTGTGGTAATCTAACACAATACCGAGCTACACTTTATTCTACACAAAGTGAAAAGTAAAACTTTGATCAATACGTACCTCTTTCTTTCGAATAACATCCATGGCTACGGTGGTACACCATATTCTACTATGCTCTCCAGGATGTTTGGGGCTCTCACTACGAACAAGTTCCCTTCCTAAATCTCTGAGTTGATCATGCATCCAAATGTGATCGTTCTTTATTTTTAGTAGAGACTTATTAATAAGAATTGGGATGGCTTCATTGGGATAAAATTGGCAAGCACTCCACATAAAAATTGCATCACTTGTTCGCTCACCAGCCATGTGACATGCAATGTCAAGGAAAATTTCTTTCTGCTCATATTCCAACATGTCATAACTTACCTTCAATACCTCCTGAACTTCTTTGTGAGGCATTTTCTTCAGCTTGGCTAATACATCATCCCATACCTCTTGGCTTTCCCTGTAAAGTGAGGATCCTATGACCACGAGAGATAGCGGAAGTCCACCAGTGATTTTCACAATTTCTCTTGTTATTTTATCATATTCACATGGAGGAGCATCACTCTCAAATGCATATCTACTGAAAAGTTGGATAGCACAATTCTCATCCATCTCCTTCATTTCATAGAAGTGATACACCTTAGGATGCCTTAAGGCATTATTCTTGTTAATTGTGAAAATACCAATATCCCTAGTAGTCACAATAATTCTACTTCCTGGACCAAACCATTCGCACTTCTCGGCTAGCTTCACAAGTTGGTCCCTTTTATCCAAATTATCAAGAACAATAAGAACTTTTTTGTGGTGGCATCTGCCTTTAATCATGTTGATCCCAAAGTTGGTATCACGAACCTTTAAGGATTCTGACCTAAGGATGTCAGACAATAATCTTTTTTGCAATTTCACAATTTTACCTTGTTGTGAAAATTGTGAAATGTCTGACAAGAAACTACATCCATCAAATTGAGAAGCGATTTTGTTAAAAACAACATTGGCGAGAGTTGTCTTACCGATTCCGCCCATTCCATGTATTACAACAAACCGTACGTCCATAGAGTCTTCACCTAACATATACATCATGTTTTGTACATGATAATCAATTCCTACCAAATGATCAGGCACTACTCGAGCTCCTCTCCCCAATCTCGATGAAACCTCATTGGTAATAAGTTTTATAAGTTCCCCTTGGCTGCCATAAAAGAAATTAAGATTGAGTAACAACATAAAGGACATCAAGTTCCAGGATATTCTAAATGTGAAGTCGGAATTCACAACAGTGGTGGAAATAGAACTTTTTAGTAAGCGGCCGAAACGAATCAAGGCCAAGATATCTATTTTAAACACACAGATATATCATATCTTTTTACAATGACAAAGGAACAAAATTACGCACACAGAAAGAGAGCACAAGATTGACAGCGAAGCTACCAAGTCAATAACACAACAAATCAGAGGCTAACGCCCATGGCATAGAACCTTGAACCCGAAAAACGACAACACGTTCACAGCAAAATAGCCACACTGAAGTGCACCGTCATCCTTGACTAATGCAAGCGTCATGATTTATGCTGTGAACAAAACGAATTCCTGGAAATTTAAACCACCTAAAAATAAATATCGAATTAGTTATGACCCTACTCTTTTGTTGCAAATTCGGAACTAGATGTAACTTTGTCCTTGCATTTGCTTTGCAGAATATCGCCTATTGGAGAATATTAGTTCCTCAAAATACTCTTTATTACTTATCACTTAAAAAGATTAGTCAGCGGATAATGTCATTATCTACAACTATCTATGTCTAAAAATTCTCTCTTCGATGATAAAAGTTTTTCAATTTATTCATGTTCATTAGCCATATTAATTATTTGTAAGAAAATATTTTTTAAATCATCACAGAAAAAATGTGCTAATCATAGTGCCTGTCACAATTATTGGTCATGGTATAGCTCTATATAGATATCAACTCCAGGAAATCAGAAATAATTTTTACTTTCTTCTTTGTGAAGATATGCTAAAGGAATGAAGTATATAGTCTTAGGGAAAAGCTCTTGAAACTCTCTTACCCTCTGTCTTTGCAGTGCCATCCCTTGATTGAAGCTACTTCTGTTAGAGCCTCCTTCCACCTTTGCACTTCATCGTAGCTGAACCTGTCTTCATGCCTTTTCAAGACATCAATGTATAATCCAGTTCTGAGCTTAACATCGTAAGGATCAACGTCGAAAAAAATGGGAATAATCACTTTGTTTGTCGATCTTCTCAAACATTCCACCATGTGGGTGAGTTTGCGAAGACACCATGCACTAGATGCATAGTCTATGGAGAAGATGGGCACGTAAATTTTGGAATTGTTGATCGCACTCAAAAGCTCTTCTCCAATCTTTTCACCTTTTCGGATCTCTTCATTGTCTATGAAGACACGAATTCCAGCTCCCTTTAGGGAATGAAAGAGGTAATCGGTGAAATTAAGACGAGTATCTGGCCCTCTAAAATTCAAAAACACTTCAAATTCAGCTCCCAGTGGCTCATCACCTCCACTTCTTATCAAAGAGGACGTTGCTGTGTCAGAGTCACTCTTTCTTTTCATCGCCACCAACGCCATTTGCTGAGTTGAGCTACTTCTCGCGTGTACGATTCTTCCTAGTCTGATCAACGATTCCTAGAGAGGATGTCGTTTGTGAAAGAGCTTAAGAGTAAAGAGTAGTAAATTACGCATGTTAGGAGAACGTTAGAGAAAGACTTCGAATCTTGTGGGACAAGATTCCTAAAGAAAATGATGGCGATTACGTACTGGAAACAGAAAATAAAATTCTATTAACAAATGAAAACATTTAGGCTCCCTTTATTTTACAGAAAATGAATAATTTGAAAAAAAAATTTAAAAATGATCACTTAATGAATAAATGAAAAAGTGTTTTCATTCTTTACGAAAATGTTTGGATATAAATTGTTGTTGAAAATGAAATATTTTTCATTGATTAATTATTTAAAAGATATAAACAATCATTTTTAGGAAAATATATTCCAAATCATTTTTTTTTTCCAAAATAACCGAAGACAATGAAAAGCAAAGTTGAGGTAATGCCTACATAGGATGTTTGAGATGCATAAAAATAAATAATTATTTGTGATTTTTCACGACATGAGTATTTTTTTTTCAACAAATTTTGAAGTAAATATTCTTCCATGAATCTCTAAAAAACCAGGACATGCAAAATATTTTTTGCAACACATGAATGGATGAGTGATTTTAGGTTCAGTCCAGTTTCATAGTCTTAAAACTTATCATTGATTCAATTGATTCAAGAGTCTACCTAGGAACTAGCCAATATTTTTCTTCCTTTTTTCTTAAAAATAAAATAATCCCATTTATCAATAACAACAATCCATTATACTTACGCCGAACTGAAAAACCACAGTGACAGTAAGAATCCCCCAGATGGAGTACTGGCTAACATTATTGAGAGGCTCTTTCAAGAAGATCGCCAGCGAAACAAGTGCCAGAGACAAGCCATATTCGCTGTGAAGACGACCTTCTGAGGATTGGAACGACCCATCTCATACAGA
Organism: Eucalyptus sideroxylon x Eucalyptus melliodora; assembly: GCA_016097485.1. Classification (NCBI taxonomy): domain Eukaryota; kingdom Viridiplantae; phylum Streptophyta; class Magnoliopsida; order Myrtales; family Myrtaceae; genus Eucalyptus; species Eucalyptus sideroxylon x Eucalyptus melliodora. The sequence goes on along the minus strand of CM027828.1, from coordinate 43,507,628 downwards.
TTAACCACAATTCCCTGCAACCCAATCCCAGCAATTCACGATCCCATCCGAAATCGACCCAAAGCACCAGCATTTGACGCCATAATCGCTCCCATCCGTGCTGTTCAGGCCGAAGTCACAGTACCCGAGGCTCTTTTCCAAGAAAGCTGTGCCTCCCAGCCATTGATTTCCTTTTTTTTTTTTTTAAATGTATTCCCAGAGCTGAGAGACAATGCACCAGAATGGTAGAGGCGGGTGCACAGAAGATGGTGGTGACTCTGCACTTGGAATGGCCTGTGGAATTAGTGAGTGGATGGAGACGTGGAGATATGGTCGGAGTGAAATTAGAAACAGTTGGAAGAGAAGGTATATGACGAGCTTTAAGAGTAAACTTCAAAATAAGGATCAAATAAATTTATATAGATATTGATTCCCGGTTCGGAACTGGACAAGACCGGTTCCACTTGTTTTGGACCCAGTAATCGAACCGATGATTGCAGAAACTTGAAATCGGAGTGATTCTTATGACCAGTTCAGCCTCATTTCCGGTTTTACTCTGGATCCATACTCTCCCTAAAAAAGAATGTCTTGGCCATGAAAGGAAAAAGGCAATAAAAGGCAAATAAGGAAAGTCTTTTGGGTATATTAATGATAATTGAAATGCAACTTCTTTCACTATTGGAATGTGATATATGTAAAAGGAGGATAAGGAGAATCTTAAACCAAAAAAGGAAAGAAAGAGAGAGTTAATGACAATCTTTAATTTACAAATTATTAATTAACAATAATTACAAATTATTGTAGAGCCCACTCTTTCAAGAATATATGGCTCACAACAAGTTGTTATTTTTATAGTAACACAAATATTATTATTCTAACAAAATCCAAAAAAAAAATTCAAGAGAACATTTGTAGATAAAAATCCATGTCACTTAATAATCTATTTATAAGTGAATTTTGGGCATTTCTGATAGTTGATTTTTTTTTTTTTTTAGCCATTGTATCCAAATATGATCGGTCTTTGCATATTTTATCATTGTTTAAAGAATGATTAAAAATTGAACGGGAGGAATTGGGATGTCATAACGTCAATTGGACATAAAAGGTAAAAACTTGCGGTCAATGACCTAATCATGTCCAGCTAAAATAAGGATAGACAAACTGATTTTTGTCTCATATTGCATTTTCTGATTTCTGTTAACCCCAGCCATTTTGTTCATGTCTGTAATTAAAATAATATTTTTCTTTTCTTTTCTTTTACTTTTGTCATCCTTATCCGGCTAAAATTAAAAAAAAAAAAAAATCTTATATTTGAAACAACAACAAAAAATGTAAAATATAACATCCTCAATTTTCTCTCATCTTACATTTAGCATTCGCCAACTTCTATTTTTCCCTTTTTCTCTTTTTTGGCATCTCGAGACTTTTTTGCTGTTATAAGACGGTCCTTCCTCCATCACAAATTTCAAAATGCAAAACGGAGATACTCTAGCAACCGGTTTTCTGATATATTCAGAAAGTTTGGCCTTAGATTCGTCGACGGACTATTTTAGGCAAAAGAAAGGAATCCCTCTAACTTGCTATTACAACGTGGTTATTCCTCAATTTACACGAGTAGATCACCACTCAAATGATTTTTCTTTTAGTTTTTGTGTATAAAATCTTTTCATTGATTAGTTTGTAGACGAAACCGCTACTTTATTAGATGATTTTACCATTGACGATTAAGTAATTGTTTATCCTTAATTTGTTACAGCCATAGATGATAAACTGGTCAAGCTTTGCCACTACTATTATTAGTTTGTTGCTTTCTTAAATATAAAATGAGACCAATGGTTCATGAACTTTGGCCAAACATTTATTGAGGTTTCTAAACTATTAATATGTTTAATGTAGTTTTTGAATTTTATCCCAATATGTAATGTTGTTCCTAAACTTTTAACTGTTCATGGACTATTAGTTCATATCAATTTAGTTCATGTATTATATAAAACTATTCAAGAGCGTCCAAAACAGTCCCTAGACTTTTAGTACATGATAATTTAGATGAGGCAAACCCTCTTGGATGCTCTACGAGTTTTACTTTTACCTCATAAACAAAAGTTAGGGCACAAAAGAAAGAAGAACAAAGGAAGAGGAATCACCGAGCATTTCCATATTGACTATGGATTTTAGCTCAACCTGTCCAGCCAAGCTTCATCGTCACCGTTGTAATATAGTTCGCCTTTGCTTATTTGTCTATACATGGGTTGTGATTTCATGTATCCCACAAATTTGGAGCGTCTTCCATTTTCTGGTTATTTTTTGGTTGCTTGTTTCCTTTGTTGTAACAACCTTTCCTGTACATGTGGTTGAACAGTGGCAGATGGTCCATACAGCAAAATAACAAAAGAGAATGAGAGCTTTTGTCTGAGTAGGTAGGCAGATTGCCAAACCTCGTAACATTTGTGTCTTTGTGTGATTGTTTGATTTTCTTCGGTTATCATTGTAATATAGTTCGTCTTTGTTTATTTGTCCATACATGGATTGTGATGTCGTGTGCTCCACTTGATTTTGATTGTCATTATTACACCTGTTCGCTGATCCTGCTATGATTAAGACGAGTCGCCCAATGCTTAACTCCTAAACCCCACATTGATGTCTCTCTTATTCGCAAATAATGCGTCTCTTTAGGCGAAATAATCTAGATAGTTCCTAGAAAATTAAAAGACACGGTGAATACTTGTCTTCTTGCAAAACCTATGCGTGCTTTGTCCTTAGTTTAACCTTTTCTTCACTAACTGGTTTGTTAATTTTCTGGAGATGTCCTGCGAAAGAATGAGTTCTATTGTTTAATTCTATATGATATAAAATATTTTATGTCATGCGATATAACAATTCATAGCAGAATACATAAATTGATATGTGAATCATAGCGCATTCTCCTCTTGTCTTTTTTATCGCTGGCATCCAAGCGCTAGTGGAGTTTCTTGGTAGTGCTTTCAAGCCTAATTTGTTTCTAACATCATATCAACGTTTGCGCTTAAGACAAAGTAATCATCCTTTTTCGTTTTTTCTCAGATGCATTCCACTTGAAATCACATCAAACGAGTTTTGTATTAATAGTTTATTAACCATGTTCTGCTATGGACGGATTCATTCAATATTTGTTGCAAAGCGAAGTGGATTTATGTAAGGCGTACTTCGGATTCGGTTTAACTGTGGGAATAACTTGACTGACCACATTGTTCAAGGAATTCCGTGAACCGGTTCATGAAAATCTGTGTGCGAATTTCTTATTGATATGAAGAGAATACTGTCGGTTTGAAATCACGACAGAAACTAACTGAAGGTACAGGGCATTTGCTTTCTCTTTGATGCTGTCAGGAAATTGTTCGCAGGTTGGTTCCAAGGATGGACGGCAAAGTCTGGAATTAATATCTAATAACCAAGTCGACTTCTTTTTTGCAGGTGGTGCGGATGGCGACATCGTTTCTTTCCCCAGTAATAGACTCGTGCTTGAGACAACACGTTCCCGGGATTATTTTGAGACCGCGGATTTTGACATCGATTTTATCACCAGGAGCCTATACTAGATTGAATAGAGCTAAAATGTTGTATTCATAACCCCCACAAAGCCATGCCAGTTAATTTAGAAAGTCATCAAGTACCTACAATAAGAGTCCTCTGATTTTGTCTTGCAATGTGTCCCCGCTAGAGGGACTTATTTTTATGGGCATAAGCATGTACTAATAAATCATATTTTTTTCAATTATTCAGAGAAGTAAGGATATATATTATATCCATTGGACCGTTGACAAGGCACGCTGCATATTCCCCATTCGTGCTGAATAGCTTGGGACTGTAAAACATGCCTTATGTAAGAGATAATCTACATCATCTGGAAGTTTTGTATGAGGAGAGAAAAAAGTGATCAAGTTCTGTTTATTTTGTGTAAAATGAATGATTTGAATTTTTTTTTCTAAAAATGATTGTCTGTGTCGTTTAAAATAATTAATTAATGAAAAAAATTTCATCACCAACAACAATTTATATCCAAACATATTCATGGACGACAAAATTATTTTTTGTTCATTGCAAAATTATTTTTTGTAAGTAATATATATAATTCTTTTTTGTAAAATATTTTTCAAATTATTGTTTTTCGCAAAACAAATGAAGCCTAAATATAAGTTCCAGGGAGTGATGTGTAAGGAGTCAAAGTCCAGAATTTAACGTCCAAGAGTGTGAGAGTTAGTGAGTATAGTGTGATGAATTAGAGTACAGGATTCTACGTGAGAGAGTGAGAGTTCAAGGAATCCAGTGAAAAGATTAGAAATTTAGAGTTTGACGTGGATGACTCTAAGAGTTGAAGGGGATAAAGTGAAAATTTCCGTAAACTTCATTTTCAAGCTTAACGAGGAAAATTATGGAGTTGACTTGAGATCTTTTACTCATGTTTTATTTATCTTATTCTGTAATGTCTCAAATTGCTATATCGGATTAAAGACTTTGTGAAGTGATATTTCGATTAGCATCCATTTCAAATGATCACCCCATCATGTGGTCACATAGAATACTCCTTTTGTCGGCCTTATTGCTATCGAGGTAGTTTCTTCTTTAGTAATTAATGCGTGGTCAGTGAACAGACTGGGTTAGGCAAATAAAGTGGTGGGGATATATCAGAAAATATACTCAATCGTCCGAGGTTGAGGAGAGATCGTTGATTGAGAGGACATTAATTCTTTAAGCGGGGTTACACATCTCTTGGCCCGGGACTTGTCAAATCAGGTTTGGGTCTAGTTTTTTCTTCTTTAATTTTGGGTCAAAAGGTTTACATCTAGTTCACAATCCACACTTTAGAGGGTCCGGCTCTTATACCCTTTTGTGACGACCCAACTAGTTCCTTGATAAGGCTTTTGACCAAAAAAACTGGAAATATTATAAATAATTTTTTTGCGCGTTGGGGAAGGATCGAAATTTTCATATGAACAATAGTGGAAAAAAGCAACAGTCCTCGAGGGAAGAATTCTTTGGGACCGCACCCGTCTCAATGATTGGATCTTCCGGTGAAAACTGTAGCTTTGAAGTGTTGAAGCACTTTCTCATGAAAGGAACCGGATCGTAATGGGGAAATCTTAATTTCCTTACTAATCCAAAGGAGAACAGGCATTTATACAAGAACATAGAACAAACTCACGTAGTAAAACTTTTACCAAAAAAAAAAAAAAAAAAAACTCACGTAGTAAAAACTTTCGTTTTTACAGTTTGTGCATTTCCTTTTAATTCTGTCCTCAAACTGTTGGTTTGCCTAAATAAAGTTCTCAAACTTGAATAAGTTTTTTAATTGAGTCTCTCTAATTCCAAATCCGATTAATTAGAATTGAAGTGTCTGTCAAAGCTAACAAAAACACCAAGCACATCACACTTTGCATCTATACCGTGAGATTTTATATAATGTCCAATTTTGTGGTAAGAATCTCCAATTGTCTGTAACCTCTAAAGGGGTAAGATCTTATAGGTATCCATGAGAATTATGAGCCTATTATTCTGCCAAATTAACTCTTAGCTATGCGTAGTTATCAATTATTTATTTATTTTTCTATTAATTTTTCTTCAGTCCATCGTGTCTTGGTCCCTCCTCACCCACAATCCACGAATACTTCTGTACTTTCATACTTTCCCCCTTTTTGGCATTCTTTTGACTCTTTCTATTTTGCACAGAAAATTGAGTGCTGCAATGTTTTCTGTCCCCTAACCATGGAAATCAAAGACCGATCAGCATAGGCTTTGAGGAGAATAAGAAACTGGCTCATGAAAAGAGTAGGGCTTTTTTTGCAATTGACCTCGTTTGTTCGCATGACACCCGTAGCTACAGTGGGACACCACAACTTGCTACGCTTTTTAGGATGTTGGATGCTCTCCATGCAAACAATCTCCCTCCTTAAGTCTCTTCGCATGAAGATGTGGACTTGCAAGTGCTTATTGCATATGCCAACTTTGCCAAATTAGCAAGAGCTCACTCCAGTCAAATTTTGCCACATGTACTAAGGGTCCCACCTTGCAAAAATCTTGAAACTCCCTTTCTCCTCTCTGCGGTTTTTTCCTTGAGGAAGAGTCCCGGGAAAATGGGTGACATCGCGAAAAGACCAAAAAAGATCTTATTTGGAGTTGAAAATTGAAGGTGTTTAGTCCTAAATTAAGTGTCTTTGGCCTTATTCGGCCATTCGGCTCGCCAACCACAAGGAACGACATTTATTGTTTTCTTTTCATGAAGATGACGACATTATATTATTTGGTTATTAAGGGTGCGTATGGCAACGTTTCTATTTCGAAAAACTATTTCTTTTTAAAAATAGTTTTTTTTTTCTATTTCTACTATGGGAACAATTTTTGAGTAAAATAAGGTGTTTGGTAATTATACAAAATTTCTATTTTTTGAATATAAAAAAAAAAATAGAAATGCGTTTGGTAAAAAATTATAAATTTTTGTATTTATTTGTTTTTTCTTCTTACTCACGGACCGCCGATTGCCACCTGCCACTGTACGATTGCCGCACGACCACCGCACGATTGCCGCACGACCACCGCACGTTCTCAAAAACTTTTATTTGCATAGATGATGTGCAATGGAAATTTCAAGGTCATACAGCACGAAGATAGTTTTCCTATGGTGTTGAGTGTTTTATTATTTTATGAGCACTCGAATAATCTTATGTGTCATTTATAATAATCCTTTGTTTACATAACAATTGAGATAAATTATTGAGAGGAGAGGCTTTATTTACATAACAATTGAGATAAGTTATTTTTTGAGCACTCGAAAACATAAAATATGATATATACTGATGCCCCTGCTCCGTTGGCCCACGCCTTGCCCCTACTTCGCCGGCCTGCGCCACCAAGCCCACAGATGCCCGTTTCCCAACATGATCCCATAACCCCGCTCTTCCTCCTCATCTTGCCCCTCCTCATCATCAGCCTTGGCCTCTCAGTCAGTTGCTTCTGTAGTCTCAGTGGCCTCTTGGTCAGCCACCGCTTCTGTAGCCTCCTCTTGGTCAGTCGCCGCTTCTGCAGCCTCCTCTTCGGGGGAGAGAGCCATGGAGAGTCGAGAGAAAAGGTTGAAGAAAGTTTGTGGAGAGGGACGGAGGAAGAGGGGGTTTTAAAGAGAGCCCCGGGGAGGAGAGAGAGAGAGATTTGTCTGATTCCCGGTTTTTTAGATAGGGTTTATTAAAATAATTTGTCGAAAAATCAATCTACATAATACTATTGAAATTGTTCTATTAGAAAGAAAGTTCTCAAAAAATTTTATTTGCATAGATGACGTGCAATGAAAATTTCAAGGTCATGCGCCACGAAGATAGTTTTCCTATAGTATTGAGTGTTTTATTATTTTATGAGCACTCAAATAATCTTATGTGTTATTTACGATAATCCTTTGTTTACATAACAATTGAGATAAATTATTGAGAGGAGAGGCTTTGAAACTGGCCAAAAAATAAGCTAAGCAACAACACTTGCCCAATTCCCAAGTGGATAGGTTTTCTTTTGCTTGCAAATGAAAGCAACCTCTATAATAAAGAAAAGCATGAGTAATACATCTCCACTTTAACAATACAATACTTCTCCTATAACATTACAAGAAGCACGATACAAATCACTTGAATTTGAGAATCTTATATTGAAATCGTGACTCTTTTTCTCTTCTCGCATGATAGTCTACTATATTTTCTTCCATATGCTTAATCGAGAAGTTAAAAGTTATGAATATCTCTCATATAAGAACTTAACTAAAACTAAAACCGAGTGATGCTAATGTTTGTAGCCATCAATCATAGTGTAATAAGCAAATTTTCTCAAATCAATAACAAAGGAAAATATGGTTTGGTGATAATAACTAGCCTATTATGTCGGTGGCCTCCTTGTCCTTAGTTCTCCTCGTCCTCCTCCCCCTTCCCCCCTACCCTACCTCCTCTCCATCCCTCCCCCCCTCCACAGATAATGCACTACAATCATGACTAAAATAAGTGAATATGGATAAGAATGAAGACTTTGAAGGCATTTTTGAGTCCCCCTCTTTAGCAACCTTCTTCTTCCTCTCTCCCTCTTCTTTCTCCATTGTTAGTGTGCCTTTAGAGCTCAAGAAACCAGAGGAAACCGTAGCTCCCTCCCCTTTGCTATCGAGCAGCCCACCAAGCCTCGAAACCACCGCTCGCTCAACGCCACGCACCCGCACACCAACCACACGCCAACTGCATGCCAACAGCACGTCGTGCTGCTCCAACCCACACGTGACACTCCTCGCCATCTGCTTTATCCTCAATGGCCTTACCCGTCTCGTCTTCATCTTTCCCAAGTTTTTTTTTTCCATCATCAGCATCGTCACCCACCACCTCCTCGTCTTTCCCAGAAGACTTCTCACCATCTGCCATATATACATATGTCTAATACTCAACATATGACATAGAAATGAAGTCATTTGAAAAACTTGATCAATTCTATTTAAATTTAAGCAACAAAAGATATATATTGAAAGTATGCTGCCCCTACTCCGTTGGCCCATGCCACCGAGTATTGTCCCTACTCCGTCGGCCTACGGGACCAAGCCCATAGATGCGTGTTTGCCAACATGATCCCATAGTCCCTGCGCTCTTCCTCCTCATCCTACCCCTCCTCGTCATCACCCTCGACCTCTCGATCAGCCGCTTCTGCAGCCTCAGTGGCCTCTCGATCAACCGCTTCTGCACCACCCCCTCCTCCTCCTGTCTCCCAGCATTCACGCCAGTGGCGTCGGTGGCCTCCTCGTCCTCCTCCCCCTTCCCCACTACCCTACCTCCTCTCCATCCCTCCCCCTTCCGCAGATAATACACTACAATCATGACTAGGATAAGTGAATATGGATAAGAATTAAGACTTTGAAGGCATTTTTGGGTCTCCCTCTTTAGCGACATTCTTCTTCCTCTCTCCCCCTCCTTTCTCCATTGTTAGTGTGCCTTGAGAGCTCAAGAAACCAGAGGAAACCGCAACTCCCTCCCCCTTGCCATCGAGCAGCCTGCCAAGTCCCGGAATTGCCGCTTGCTCATCACCGCTCACACGCCAACTGCACGCCAACCGCACGCCATGCTGCTCCAGCTCGCATGTGACACTCCTCGCCATATGCTTTATCCTCAGTGGCCTTACCCGTCTCGTTTTCATCTTTCCCAGGCTTTTTATTTGCGTAGATGACGTGCAATGGAAATTTCAAGGTCATACAGCACGAAGATAGTTTTCCTATGGTGTTGAGTGTTTTATTATTTTATGAGCATTCGGATAATCTTATGTGTCATCTATAATAATTTTTTGTTTACATAACAATTGAGATAAATTATTGAGAGGAGAGGCTTTATTTACATAATAATTGAGATAAATTATTTTATGAGCACTCGAAAATATAAAATATGATATATACTGCTGCCCCTGCTCCGCTGGTCTGCGCCTTGCCCCTACTCCGCCGGCCTACGCCACCAAGCCCATAGATGCCCGTTTCCCAGCATGATCCCATAACCCCGCTCTTCCTTCTCATCCTGCCCCTCCTCGTCGGAAGCCTCGGCCTCTCAGTCGGCCGCTTCTGCAACGTCAGTGGCCTCTCGGTCAGCCACTGCTTCTGCAGCCTCCTCTCGATCAACCGTTGCTTCTGCAGCCTCCTCTTCGGGGGAGAGAGCCATGGAGAGTTGAGAGAAAAGGTTGAAGAAAGTTTGTGGAGAGGGACGGAGGAAGAGGGGGATTTTAAAGAGAGCCCCGGGGAGGAGAGAGAGAGAGAGAGATTTGTCCGATTCCCAGTTTTTCAGACAGGGTTTATTAAAATAATTTATCGAAAAATCAATCTCAATAGTACTATTGAAATTGTTCTATTGGAAAGAAAGTTTTCAAAAAAATTTATTTGCATATACAAGATTTATTAAATTAATGATTGCAGTATTTCTCAACATGTAATTGAACTAATCTAATAGAATGAATCTGTTTTTCTTCGATTTTTCACTTTAGCTTTGGAATATATGGAATTTTTATGGCACATGAGAAATACATTCCTTCGTAGTGTAGCTTGCAAGGGTCGATAATGTCGTGACCCTTGCTGGACGGTGGCCGCAACCTGTCGCGTTGCGACCTCCGTGTGGAGGTCACCAATGCCGCTCAATTTGGTCGTGACGAACCATATCACGACTAGATCGCAAGATCCGAGTCGCCATGACCCTTGCCGCGCCATTGTGTGACCCCTTGTGCTGCAGAGGTCGCTGACGCCCGCAACTTGGTCGCGGCAACCCAGATCTGCGCAACCAGATCTGTGCGTGATTTGGGTTGTCAACATCCTCCGCACGACGACCCTCATCGGAGGGTCGGGGACCCTAGCTGGACCGCCAACTGCCACCTGTTGCCGCACAACCACCGCACGATTGCTGCACGATTGTTGCACGACTGCCGCATGACCGTTGCACGACCGCCGACCCATAGCTCACCGGCCATGGGAAGGGGTGATGGTCAGTGAGAAGTGGGCGGTGGTCCTGTGACGGTGGCTGATTGCGACAGTTGGCGGTCGCGCGGTGGCAGGCAGCGATCGTGCGGCGGTTGGCGACGGTAGGCTGTCGGCGAATAGTCGCGGTCGTCAACCAGTGGGTTGTGGGCAGTGGTGATGGGCAATTCTCTGTTTGGTTGAGATTATTCCAATAGTAGGATTTACATATTTTTTGAAGTGTAAGTGAATTAATGATGCTTTGCTATGAATGTAGGCAGTTCTTTTTTAGATTGTATCGATGAAACTTCCGTGTCTTGTTTTTGGATATATGATGTCCAGCTCTTTTTTAGATCAGTTCAACAAAAAGCATCAAATTTGAAGGAATATGAATAAAACAAACAATAAAGATGACGACATTTATTGTTTTCTTTTGATGAAGACGACAACATTATATTATTTGGTTATTAATTGACGGCATATCCATTGACTTAGCATGATCCGAGTACCATATTCTGGATAAAAAGTCTTGAGTCGGATTTCATTTTTCCCTTTTCGAAACTCGATGCCATTGCCCTTCTTGAAAGAAAGAATAGGAAGGAGATATTACAGATTGGCTGATTCTTAAAATCCATGTTAGATGTTTGATTGGGGGCGGTAAAAGTACTTCCTGGCGGCACGATAACCGGCATCCCGCCAGTTCATGCTAAAGCCTCCTCTGTTATCATGGTTGATCCTTGGTTTTGACCTCTGCTTTCAGGCTGCTTTATGTGGTGGTTTAGTGCCATGCTCTCCATCCGCAGATCGTGTAAATTTTCACAGGTTCCCGTTATGGGGTGCTTACCAATGCCGAGAGCTCTAAATCGGTCAGCTATCGAACCCAAATACGCCGAAGTTTACTCTCATTGTGTTGTTTTTTTTTTTTTTTTTTTTTTTTTTTTTTTTTTTTTTTTTTTTTTTTTTTGGGGGGGGGGGGTTGTTTGGGTTTGGTGGCGGGGGCATCCTCAACAAATTTTTTACCTTTGATAGGTCGAGTGAAGGTGGGAATCTGCGAATATCTTCTGTTTTGTGGGGATGTTCTCGAGAATCAAGAGGACTTTCTGTTTTTTGAGTGCCCTTTTTCTAAGGGGATTTGGAGTCAGCTGTGAGGAACGTAAGTGGAATTAGAAAGATCTCTGTTGGTGGCTACTGGCTGGCAAATGAGTTGCTTGGGTTACTCCGTACTTAAAGGGCGGTTCTTTCTCCAAATCTCTAGGATCTTTGTTATTTTCGTAATATATTTCCTTTAAAAATCAATCAGTCATTTATGGGTTGAATGTACTTGGATATGCTTTAAGCAAATTTCCCAGGACATGAAAACCACGATTCAAGTTCAAACAATCTAAAAGCCAAAAGTTATTTCGTTTAACCAAAAGTCTACAACTATGACCCACCAATGTGAATCTCCAACTAAAGATGGAGGAAAATAATGATATGATCCTATTAGCATAACATCATCGCTGCTCAAAGCATATTGAGTGTGTAAAACACCATTCGCTTGATTGAAATAAGAAAGCCACAGGAAATTTTACCTGATGAGCATGACACATACTGGGATACAGATTCACAATCTATACAAAAGCAAATTTTGAATCAATTCAATGGCAATTCTTCCTTGATCTTTGCTAAAACTTGCATGGAAAGAAGAGAACATAAGGGAGAAAAAAACAAAACACATGATGCTTTTGTTAAGTCTCTCTTCCCGCCCTCTTTTCTGGGTTCTTCAGCTGGTGAAGTAGCCCGAGCTATGGAAAATACGATATTGCAAAAGCTGAGTCTGGTTTCTTCATACTAGTAAAGCTGATAAGGGCCACCAAAATCACGTAGCATCCTGCACGAATGAATATTCACACGGCATGCTTCCTTATTTGCTACGGGAGGCAAATTCACCAACAATTTGCAACCAGAGAAATCCAACGCCGTCAGGTTGCACAAGTACGACAGATCTGTTAACTCCTTTAGGGACACAACCATTTATACACAAATCCTCCAGCGACTGCGATTGGCCTAGGCCTCAAATCTCAACTAACTGTGGGCAATTTGTAATCCAAAACACCGGAGCTTTCTCAAGCTCAATATTGGACAAGCTCTCCAGAAGTCAACAGTCCGTCATGCCGCAATTCGGTAAGATCCACAAGTTGTCCTAGCCTATTCAGTGTGATGTCAGGTAAACTAGATCCGCATAACTCAAAGCTGGACAAATTCTTCACCTTGTAATCCTGCGACCATTCCACCATGGACTCGAAACCGATGAGATTCAATCTCTGAAGATTGGCTGGATAATGCGTGAGATTGAAAGGTGGACCAAGGTAAGTCGAGTCGTTGGAGCCTAGCAGGGGAATTAACCTCAGCAGGCAACGTGGTGACATCCGAAAGTTCCAATTTCAACTTCCTTAACTTGCATAACCTACCAATCCACCGCAAATCTGGTGTTTGACTAGCCTCTGGTTCGTGATGTGGGCCGAACTCTTTTGAAGGTGCAACAAATCTGGGACGGCTACAGTCAGGTTCAAGACGTCCGGAATCATTTGCAGTGTTGTGGAATTAAATTTTAACAAGTTCAAATCTGCAGGAAGCTCTGGCAACTTTGGAAGCTCATGGCAAGGAAATGGATGCAGACTCTCCAGTTGATGAAGCCGATTGATAGATGTCGGCAATTTGCAAATACGAGTCCCTCCCAACTCTAGAATTCTCAAAGACGACAGTGCCCCAATTTCGCTAAGGACTTCTCCAATAGTACACAATCATAAGTGACTAACTTTTTAAGCTTCTCCAACGTACCTATTGTCTTAGGAAGCTTCTTTAACTTACAATCCGGCATCAATAGTACCTCTAGCCTCTTGGGCTCTCTGATGGAATCGGCTAATTCTGTAACTTTCGTGTGAGACAGTCAACTCAATTAGAGACCTTAGTTTCCCAATTGAGCTTGGAAGATCAATGACAGAAGAGTGACTTAGAGACAAGCACTGAAGACCTGTTAGATCTCCTATTGATTCTGGAAGCTCAAGAAGTTCCATATTTTCCATTCTTAGCATCGATAGAAACTAAAGATTACCCAGTGAGTTTGGCAAAAATTGGGGTACCAAGCATAGATTTTGCTGGTTGAAGCTCTTTCAAGCATCCTCAAACTGTTACACCCATTAGTTTCTAAGTAATTCAAGTTCTGCAGCATACCAACGGATGGGTTGATTTCAATTAAGCTTAAAATTAGTCTCTCCAAAGTCAGGCATGTAGATAAATCCGGTGGCTTGATCGAGCTCCTACAACATCTGAGATTCAGAACTTTTAACCTACTTTTTGTTGATGTATCAAGACTGCACGTGCTGTTTTTTCTCTTTTTGTTTTGTTTAGTCAGTTTGTTAGTGTCCTGTTTTTTAGGAGTTGGTTAGTCAATCTTATCTCCTAGGAGCAGTTAGCTGCACGTATCTTAGATATTCTGATCTGTTGCTGATTTTGTGGATCAAGCAAACCGTTAGTCGGCGACGTGGGTTTGTGGTTACGTTTTAGTATGTATTTTGAACCTTTTTTTTTTTTTTTTTTGCAGTTTTCCTGAATACGATGCTCTGTTTTCTGCTGTAAACTTGTTCTCTGCTTCTGCTGTAAACTCCTTTTTCTGTTCTTTTTGCTGTCTACGTGTTCTCTGTTCTTATTTTAAAAAAAAAAAAGAACACAACACTAGTATCAAAGCTCTCTTGATCTTAAGGGGCTGTGAGTGACTTGTGAGATTGATTGATTGAGAGATGTCTACATCCATAGAAGTTAAAAGCAAGATGGAGGCAGGATCGAGTGGTTTTTCAGCAATGGCTCCGCCAACGTTTGATGGAGAAAATTATCAAGCTGGGCAATGAGAATGCGAGCCTATCTAGAGGGTTGTGATTTTTGGGAAGCTGTGGAACAAGATTATGAAGTCGCTCCCCTTCCCGACAATCCAACCATCAATCAAATCAAGTTTCACAAGGAGAGGACGACAAGGAAAGCAAAGGCAAAGTCTTGTTTATATGCTGCTATCTCGCCTGCCATTTTCAGCAGAATTATGGCTTGTGAATCAGCCAAAGCTATTTAGGACTTCCTCAAAGCTGAGTATCAAGGAGATGAGAGGATCAGAAGCATGAAGGGGTTAAACTTGATCACATAATTCGAGAGACTGCAGATGAAGGAATCTGAGACAATTAAGGAGTATTCTGGTAAGTTGATAAACATTGCAAATCAGGCAAGAGTTCTAGGCACTGACCTCTCTGATAATAGGCTAGTGCAGAAGATTCTTGTCTCCTTGCCCAAAAGGTTTGAGGCAACTATTGCCTCTTTGGAGAATACCAAGGATTTGTCTCAGATCAAGTTGGCAGAATTGCTAAGTGCTTTGCAAGCACAAGAGCAAAGGAGGTTAATGAGGGTGGAAGGAAGTATAGAAGGAGCTTTGCCGGCCAAAGAACAATAGAATGTAGGAGGAAAAGTTAACAAGTGGAAAGGGAAGAAAGGAAATGGCAGTAGTGGTTCAGAAGCTGCTGCAGGAGAGAATAGTGCGAGCAACTCCAAGAACAATTGGGGAAGATATTCCTCATGTCAGCACTGTGGAAAAAAGAATCATCCACATTTTAGGTGTTGGAAGAGACCAGATGTAAGGTGCAGAAAGTGTCATAAGCTTGGACACATTGAGAAGTTCTGCAAAGAGAAGAGAGATCAGCAGCAGGGTGAGGCACATGCTGCAGTTCAGCAAGAGGTAGATCAACTATTTGTTGCCTCTTGTTTCTCCTCTAGTACTCCATGTGACAGTTGGCTTGTTGATAGTGGTTGCACGAACCATATGACAATTGATGAAACGCTGTTTATAAACCTTGACAAGTCGTTGAAGTCAAGAGTGAGAATTGGGAATGGGGAGTACTTAGAAGTGAAAGGTAAAGGGACTGTAGCAATGGAGAGTTGTGCTAGAACTAAGCTGATTTCTGATGTGATGTATGTGCCTAAAATTGATCAGAATTTGCTGAGTGTGGGGCAGTTGGTAGAAAAGGGATTTAAGGTGATATTTGAAGAGGAGAAGTGTTTGATCTTTGACTCCAATGGTCAGGAGTTGTTCAAGATAAAAATGCAACAGAAAAGTTTTTCTTTGAATCCTCTTGAGAAGGAGCAGATGGCATTCAAGTGTCAGGCTAATGATTTAGAATTATGGCACAAGAGGTTGGGGCACTTTCATCATAAAGGCGTGCTGTTCATGCATAGGAATGAAATGGCAACCGGGTTACCAAACCTGGAGGAGCAAATCACAAGGTGCAAAGCTTGTTTGCTAGGCAAGCAGACAAGACTTCCCTTCAAGAAATCCACTTGGAGAGCAACAGAGAAGCTGCAACTGATTCATACGGATCTATGTGGTCCACAAGTGACTCCTTCACTAAATGGCAGCAGGTATTTCATTATTTTCATTGATGATTATACTAGAATGTGCTGGATTTACTTTATGAAGCAGAAGTCAGAAGTTGCTGAGGTATTTCAGAAGTTTAAGAAATGGGTTGAGAACCAAAGTGGTTGCAAAATTCAGGTCATTAGATCTGATAATGGAACAGAATACACTTCACAAAGGTTTAAATCTTTCTGTGAAGAGGCTGGAATTGAGCATCAGCTTACTGCTCCTTACTTTCCACAGCAAAATGGAGTTAGTGAGAGGAAGAATAGAACCATTATGGAGATGACTAGGTGTTTGCTTTATGAGAAGAGTCTACCAAAAGAGTTTTGGGCAGAAGCAGCAAGTACATCAGTTTTTCTACTGAATAGATTACCTACAAGGGTATTGGAGATGAAGACACCCTTTGAAGCCTGGTTTGATGTGAAGCCAATTCTAAGAAATTTGAAGGTGTTTGGCTGTTTGTGTTTTTCTCATATTCCACAGGTCAAGAGAGACAAGTTGGGAGAGAAAGTTGAACACAGGATCTTTGTTGGCTACGCTTTAGTATCAAAAGCTTACGGGATCTATCAACCACGAGACGGGAAGGTGATCACTAGCGAGAGATGTTCAGTTCCTAGAAGATGAGAAATGGGATTGGACAAATGAGCCACAAGGCAAGCACAAAGAGGTCTCATTGGAACCTGACGAACTGGTGGATGATGTTCCAGTTAGAGGTACTAGATCTTTGACCGATATATATCAAAGGTGTAGTGTGGCTGTTTTGGAACCTGCGGGTTATGAGGAAGCTAAAAGTGATCAGAGGTGGATGAATGCAATGAAGGAAGAGTTGGCTATGATAGAAAAGAACCAGACATGGGAGCTAGTGGAGAGGCCTGAAGATAGGAAGGTGATTGGAGTAAAATGGGTTTTTAAGACCAAATTTAATCATGATGGCTCAGTGAATAAGCATAAGGCCAGGTTGGTGGTGAAGGGATATGCACAGGTTTGGGGAGTTGATTTCTCAGAAACCTTTGCTCCTGTGGCAAGACTTGATACAATTAGAATGATTCTTGCTTTGGCAACTCAACAAAGATGGAAGGTATATCAGTTAGATGTAAAATCTACATTTTTGAATGGAGTGTTGCAGGAGGAGATTTATGTTGAGCAGCCAGAAGGCTTTGTCACACCAGGCCGGAGGAGAAAGTTTATTTGCTTGAGAAAGGCTCTCTATGGCTTGAGGCAAGCTCCCGAGAGCATGGTACGGAAGATGGATGAGCACTTGTTGGGTCTAGGTTTCAAGAAAAGCCTCAATGAATCCACTCTATATGTCAAGAAGTTAGTATCTGACTTAGTGGTGGTGTCTCTTTATGTGGATGATATGCTGGTGACAGGGATCAATAGTGCTCAGATTACTGCATTTAAGCAAGAGATGATGAAGATGATTGAAATGACTGATCTTGGTGAGATGTCATATTTTCTAGGAATGGAAGTTAGGCAGACTCAGAATGAAGTTTTTATCTGTCAAAAGAAGTATTTGAAGGAGATCCTAAGGAGATTCAACATGGAGGAGTGCAAGAGTGTGAGTACTCCAATGGGTCATAAGGAAAAGCTTCAAAAGGAGGATGGATCAGCACCTGCAAATGAAAGAGTTTATAGAAGTTTGATTGGCTGTCTTATGTATCTCACTGCAACTAGGCCAGACATCATGTTTCCTGTAAGTGTCTTATCTAGATTTCTCAATTGTGCAAGTGAGTTGCATATGGTAGCTGCAAAGAGGGTATTGAGGTACTTGAGAGGTACTCTTTCATATGGGATTAAGTTTTGTAGAGTTCAGGAGTTTAAGTTGCAGGGGTATTCTGATAGTGACTGGGCCGGATCAATGGATGATATGAGGAGCACTTTAGGTTATTGCTTTACATTTGGATCGGCATGTTTTTCTTGGTGTTCAAGAAGCAAGAAATAGTGGCTCAATCAATTGCAGAAGCTGAGTTCATTGCAGCTACTGCAGCTGTGAATCAGGCATTATGGTTGAAGAAGCTAATGGATGATCTGCATATGCAGCAAGAAGAAAATATAGAAGTGTTTGTGGATAATCAAGCTACTTTGGCCATTTCACAAAATCCGATATTTCATGGAAGAACAAAGCATTTTAAGGTCAAGTTTTACTTCTTGAGAGAAGTGCAAAAGGCTGAAGAGGTGAAACTAGTGTACTGCAATTCAGAAAACTAGATTGCAGATATATTCACAAAGTCATTTCATGTTGGTCGATTTGAACTTCTCAGGGCAAAGCTAGGAGTGTGCAGTACTTGATCCAGGAGGAGAGTGTTGATGTATCAAGACTGCACGTGCTGTTTTTTCTCTTTTTGTTTTGTTTAGTCAGTTTGTTAGTGTCCTGTTTTTTAGGAGTTGGTTAGTCAATCTTATCTCCTAGGAGTAGTTAGCTGCACGTATCTTAGATATTCTGATCTGTTGCTGATTTTGTGGATCAAGCAAGCCGTTAGTCGGCGACGTGGGTTTGTGGTTACGTTTTAGTATGTATTTTGAACTTTTTTTTTTTTTCAGTTTTCCTGAATACGATGCTCTGTTTTCTGCTGTAAACTTGTTCTCTACTTTTGCTGTAAACTCCTTTTTCTGTTCTTTTTGCTGTCTACGTGTTCTCTGTTCTTATAAAAAAAAAAAAGAACACAACACTTTTTCCCCCCGTAGAATGACTCAATGTCAGAATGTGCAGTAACTAACAATCAATAAACTTAACTTTTTCCATTAGCAGTGCTGTAGTGTCTAGAGGAGCACACTACCTGGACTAACAAAACTACAGTCAGTTCATGGCGGCAACTTCTTAAACTTCTACTACCCTCTCTAAAGGAAAAAGATGAAGGAAAAGAGAGCGCAGATTCTTCACAGGAAGAAGGAAAGTGTTTCAGATAGTCACTTGCACCAAGTAAATAGCAAGTCTGAAAAACAGCAATACCAAGGACAAGTCCATTTGTTTTGTACCCAACCATAGCTGACAAACTTTTTAGAATTTATCAGTTAACCTCTAATTACCAAAAGTCACAAACCGATATCAAACATAATACCTCGTAATTATTTCTAGAAATTAACAAAATTGTGGTAAACCCAAAAAAATATCTTCAGAATTTTGATTTCCAGAAATAAAAGAGAAATAAAGATAAACCTGAGAATAAAATTCATTCTTATAATATGGTTTTTAAATTTGCGTGATGTCAATTGTTGATCGTTGACTTCAAATAATATAGTAGTTTTCTTTTCCTAATCTACATGCATCAAATTGAGAAAATATTTAGTGGTTGCTAACCACCAGCTCATCAACTTATGTGGCGCACGCGACCCACTCAAAACGTGACACTTGTCCGGGAGAAAATATTAGGTGGTTCTGGACCACCAAGTCAGCGTGGTCTCCGATCACTCATCAAGCGCCATGTGGATGTGTGGGGGCCGCTAGAGCAGAGGAAATTCTTCTCCCCAAAACAATTTTTTTCTTTCCCCTATCACTAGATCTGCACTGCACACACCAGCCTGAACACATTTATTTCACACTCTCTTATATCCTCTCTCCTTTCATCTCTGAAGAAAGGCACGTCCTTCTCTCTGCAGCAAAGGCGTTCTCTCTCCCTCTCCTTCATTCAAATTTTGGATCTCCCCTTCGCTCTTAGATTTTGCTCCTCCGGTCCTCTGCTCTGGCGTTCGTTACTGCTCCGGGGATCTTCGCTGCTTCTGCGCTCTTTCGACGGCGGACATTTGTTTCAATGAATCTAAGTTGTTTCAACATTGAAGAGGCTATCGAGAAGTCGAGGATGGTGACATAACAAATGTCAGGGTGTGGTTGCTAGTGCTGCCGGCGAAGGAGAGTGAGGTCCGCGAAGACAAAGGTCGTGGCGAAGGAGAGGACGAAGTTGGTGTTGCTGTTGAGCATGCGGAATGGAGCCCTGTAGCAGGCGTTGCTCCTATTTTGTTTTTTATATTTTGGTGAAAAGGGGTTGCTTTGTTGAGTTGTTAAGGGCGTGCATGGAAACGTTTCTTAGAAACGTTTCCGGCACACTTCTGTACGGAAAGTGTTCCCGGGAACAAAAAAAGAACAAAAACGCGTTTGGTTGCGTTTCTGTTCTTTTTTTGTTTTTTTGTTTCTGGAACGAAATAAGAACAAAAAAAAAAAAAAAATTTTTTGTTTCTTGAAAAAACGTTTCTCGTTTCTCTCTTCTCTCTCTTCTTCTTCTTTTCTTCTTCTTTTCTTCTTTTTTCTTTCGCCGGTCGCCGCCTCGGCCATGGCCGACGACCGGCCGCTTGAGGCTCGGCCTCGTGGATCCGGCGAGGCCGAGCCTCGCTTGGCCGGCTCGGACTCACCCCGGCCGAGGCCGAGCCTCACCATGGCCGGGCGAGCTCGAGCTCGCCCGATCCGGCGAGGCCGAGCCTCACCATGGCGGGCGAGCTCGAGCTCGCCCACATCCGGTGAGGCCGAGCCTCACCGGGGCCGGCGAGCTCGGTCTCGCCGGATCTGGGCGAGCCGAGCTCGCCTAGCCAAGCGAGGCCGAGCCTCACCCAACCACGCGAGGCTCGGCCTCGCCGAGGGCCGGCCCGGCCCGTCGGCCGTCGTCGGAGAGGCCGGTGACCGGCCGAAAAAAAGAACAAATAAAAAGAAAGGAAAAAATAAAAAATAAAATAAAAATGTTTAAAAAATTAAAAGAAACAAAAAAAGAATAAAATTTACCAAACATGTTTCTATTCATTTTTTATTTCCGGACCAAACGTTACCAAACGCGTTCTTTTGTTCAAAAATTGTTCCCCGAAATATAAACACTTTTTTTTTTATTTCTGTTCCCAAGAACAAAAAAGAAACAGAAGTGTTTCCATGCGCACCCTAAGTTTTGTTGAAGAGGTTTTGCTTTTGTTTTATTTCTGGTGTGGAGCACTGGAACCACGTTCCTTATTTTTTCTTCCTCGATTTTTACTTTGTACAATTTGAATAAGATTTCAGTTTTGCAAGTATATTTCTGACATAGAATTGTTCTTCGTTTCATGTTTCGTTGTATACTTGAGTTTTTATGGGCGAGATTTGTTTGAAAGGTAATAAGGGAAAACAAAATGTACTATGGCTTTCTCCAACGTCAGGGAGAGTTTATATTAATGTATTATAATTTATCATTGTTATGTCGTCAAAACTCAACCAGCATTCACAACATCACCCAACTTAGTATGCATATTTACCAGGGTGTGAGAACCAAAACATCGTCACCCATCTCCAAGCAAGTACAAACCCACACGAACTGATTTGCTTGGATCTAAATTCCCAACTCCCTCACAGGCTTGATCACGGGAGTAGGCCGCCTAAGGCCATATTTACACGTCTCGAAGAATAAAATGACATCACATACGCGCCAACTCACAACATCTCTCTCTGGACACCATAAAAAACCATTCTTGCTTCTTTAACCTTCCCAAACTTCATCAGAAAGAAAACGCAAAATATGCAAGGGCCTCATCCGAGTGAGACGAAGGGTTTGGACGGACTTGATTCCAATAATGTCCTTCGAGAACTTTCGCAGAAGAGACAAAAAATGACTTGTGAGAGATCTGGGAATGAAAGAGAACGGGATAAGAACATAGAAAACAAGGAAATTCTGGAGGGTTCTTCCAAGTGGGATGAAGGATTTGGAACGCCCGAGCAGCAACAAACGCCAGAGCAGAGGGCCAGAGGAGCAAAATCTAAGAGCGACGGGGAGATCCAAAATTCGAATGACGGAGCGGGAGAGAAAACGCCTTTGCTGGAGAGAGAAGGACGTCCCTTTTCTTCTTCAGAGATGGAAGGAGAGAGGATATGTGAGAGAGAGTGTGTGAGTGAAATAAATGTCTGCAGGTCTAGCAGGTCTAGCAATAGGGGAAAGAAAAAAAAATTGTTTCGGGCGAGAAGAATTCCTCTACTCTGCTCTAGCAGCCCCACACATCCACATGGCGCTTGATGAGTGGTTGGAGACCATGCTAACTTGGTGCTCCGGGACCACCCAATATGAAGACTGGGGTCCAACAGACAAGGGACTCATCACCGAAAATTCTCCAAGCATCTCTGTACCTCCAGTTTCCAGCAGTCAACCCGCGCATTTGCTTCCTCTAGAAATACCTTCCTCCAGGCCATCTGCAGCCTCTAGCTAGGAAAGAATCACAACGATGCACCGGTAGCCAATGTGGAGTACATCTGTGAGTGTCTCTATGAGCTCTAGCTTGAATCTTGATGTGAAACCAGCTAATATTGGATCCATCTTTGGTTCCAACAAGAGCGAACAGACTGCACTTGGACTTGCACCGCCACCTTCAACTGCGGTTGGCAGAGGGAGAGGCTGATGTCAACCTCTCGGTCAAACCCTACTAAATCGGCCTCTGGACAGCCGCCCCTTTTTGAGCTAATAGTTGTGCGATGTTTGTATAACATAATATTGGAGAGAAGAGGTGAAAAATGGGGGCGAAGAGACCTTGTGGAGGAGATCTTGACTTGGATAATGATAGCGGCCCAAAGTATTTTAGTTTCGATTACGGCAATGGCTACTGGGATCGCTGTGAATGCGGGGTTTTTAGTTGCTTTAGAGTTTTGTGTATAGGCGGAAGCCAATTGTATGTATGGATCTTTTTTTATTCTTGACATTCTGTACTATTCGTTGTTGTATCCATGATCTCGGGAGTGCATTTTTTAAGAGTCCAGACTGACCGTGGTAGTTCCATATTCATATTCATTTCATGATAAGAAATTGTTGTGCACAAGCTATTAGTAGATTGATACAGTAATGATCAAAATGTCACAAGTGAAGCCGAGTGGCTTTTGGTATGTGGAAGAGGCAGTGGACAGAGAAGTAGCCATTTGTCAATTGCCATTTGATGGCTCTTTTGATAGAACTCAGGCTCTGAATCTTCATGGTAAAACTTTATCCGATGCTTCTGTTTGATTAGTGGACAGTTAATCAAAAATAGGAGTGCAGGAGGAGTTGGATGGCGCATTTAACCAGTCAGAGTCACCTGAGAAAACAGACGTTCGAGATATGGCCTACAGCCAAAGTTGTTAGAATTCGAATGTTCATCAAACGAGTTCGCGAGTCAATGGACCGGCTCTTCCTCAGGCATTATGAGGTATCCACCTGGTCGTAAATGCATGTAGTTACTTACGTAAGGCATTTTTGTGAACCCGACTATCAAAAGTGCACTGCGTGTCGATTTGATTATGCATTTCGTGTCATGATCCAAGATCCTCTTCATGGTAGAGGATGCTAGGGTCTATTCATTCCATTTGCTTATCTCAATTTACCACCGATGACTAAACTTTGGCATAGAGGATCGGGACCGTGTGAAACGACAGTCCACAGTTCATTGCTTTCAAAATAAGAACAACTCTTGCACAATGACGTTCGCTTATTGTTAAACTAGACACTCACATTTGTTGGATATCAGGTCCAACCTATCCTATGATCGACCCAAGCCCAGCTCATGCTTCTTCAAGTTCCTTTCCGAAGGAACAGTTGGTGTGGATGTGCACCACTCTTTGCTTAAATGAAGCCATCGTCGGTTAAAATAGGAGGAGGTGTCGGATATAAGAGACAGCAGTCTCTCATATGCACACTGTTTAAATTAACTGAAAGTTTGGTGGAACAAAATAAGTTGCTTTTTTTCCGAAGAACTGTATGTCATATCTCCATCAAAGCCATGTTAAATGCAAGAGTAAACCTGAGTTACGCGCATTGAGTCGGGCGTGTTCTTTCACTTTGTGATAGCGTCTTCAACCATCGATAATGGCGTTAATTGGTGAAACAATCGTTGCTTAGGAGACGAAAGGTACAATTCCGCTAATCCCAAAACCTAACACTGGTAATGGCGCAGTTCTTGATTGTTTTCCATGCACCGTAATCCATAATTTGTGCAGGATGGTATTCTTTTTTTTTTTTTTAAAGAAAAATTGGAATATCATGATTTTGGCAAAGAGGGAGTGCAAATGCCACAGCGAAATGCATAAGTGATGAAGGACGACTTCATCCCTGGCGATAGTTAGAACGTAGATAGATGCTTGCTGCCAGGGTGAAGTGAATAGAAAATGAGCATACACTAAAGAGATCTCTAATAGATTCCACTCCCGCATGAGGAATGGTCGGACACGAACATGCGCAATGTCGTTATATTTCATATTTCGTACCCACGCACGACGACATGCAAATATCGTTTTGCGAACATGCGCAATGTCGTTATATTTTATCTTCGTGCCCACACACGACGACATGCAAATATCGTCTCTCTCTCCCCTCTCCCTGGGGCTCTCTTTAAAACCACCCTCTTCGTCCGTCCCTCTCCACAAACGCTCTTCAAGCTTTTCTCTCTGTTGGAAATGGTGATCCATTTTCTAGAATTTCCTAGAGTTGTTAAACTACAATCTAGAATTCTCTAGATGAATTTTTGGATGGTTAAAAAATTGTGATTGAAAATTTCCAGCATGTAAGAGAAGTCTAGAGAAGTCTAGCATTTAAGAGAAGTCTAGAATCTTCTAAGGTGGTGACTTACGCTTATAAATAGCCTTGTAGTTCATCATTTGAGGTGTGAGGTTTAGACCTCCACCGTGTGTGGAGGAGTAGAGTTAACATGGTTTCTATGTTATGAAATACTCCTCCATTATATCAAAATAGGTTTCTATGTTATGAAATACTCCTCCATTATATTAAAATATCTTGTACTATCTGTTTTCATCAATTAGATAAATTATATCACATGTTCTTTGTCCTTCAATTATCCTATCTTGTCCCTTGTCCATCCTCTACAAAATATACCATACACTTGTACACATCACTAATAAAAAAACTATAACTAATACTAAAACCATACTTCCGCAGTGCACACATCTAAATTTTTTTTTAACACTCTCGATAGCCTATTTGCTTTTTTCACTCTCTCCATGGCTCTCTACCCCGAAAACTCCTCTGTCCTTTCTCTTTGAGACTTCTCTCTCCATCGCTCTCTCACTCCCCTCCCTCTCCCAGAACCCTCTTTAGCTTTTCCCTCCCAGATCGCTTGCGATGAAACAATTGCCTGTTTTCTTCTTTGTTTCATTTGACTATGTTACTGAACAAGAAGACTTCGAGTAAGAAAATTTCGACCTCACACATGCGTGATCATGGCCACAGCCAACATGGTCATCATCCCACCCAAATAACCCATGCGCTCATCACCATTACCTTCCTCCTCATCCTCCCCCTCCTCGTCATCACCAGTGGCCTCAGTGGCCTCTCGATCGGCCTCTGCGCCTTAGTGGCCTCTCCCCCGGCCTCTTCTTCAGCAAAAAGAGTGGACGGATCCAGCTCTTCTTCATCCTCATCACTCGCATTCTCCACCTCTTGCCCGGACACCTTGCCATCTACTTGATCCACAATGGACTCATCATCGACCTCTTCTTTAGCAAAAAGATTGGACAGATGCAGCTCATTGTCATCCTCATCACCAGCATCCTCCTCGTTTCCAGACTCCTCACCATCTAGCCTCTCCCTCGGCCTCTTCTTCAGAAAAAAGAGTGGACAGATTCAGCGGTTCGTCATCCTCATCACTTGCATTCTCCTCCTCTTTCTAGGCTTTTTGCCATCATTAGCATTGTCACCTGCCTCCTCCTCGTCTTTCCTACAAGGCTCCTTACCATCTGCTTTATGGCCTCATCCGTCTCCTCCTCATCTTTCCCAGACTTTTTGCCATCGTCAACATCGTCACCCGCCTCCTCTTCATCTTTCCCATCTGTTTCATCCACAACAGGCTCATCGGTCTCTCCCTCGACCTCTTCTTCAGCAGAAAGAGTGGACCAATGCAGCTCGTCGTCCTCACTAATCGTCCTCCTCGTCCTCCTCCCCCTCCCCCTACCCCGCCTCCTTTCCATCCCTCCCCCTCCACAGATAATGCACTACTATCATGCCTAGGATAATCTGCAGCAGCACCATCATCAACAACATCCATAGCGACTCAACAAAGCTTCGTGCACGAGCCGCACCACCGCTCCTCTTCGTCCCTCCAGGGCTCTCTTTAACCCCCTCTTCCTCCATCCTTCTCCACAAAAGCTCTTCAAGCTTTTCTCTCGATAATCTCTTTGCTTTTTTCACTCTCTCCATGGCTCTCTCCCCCGAAAACTCCTCCGACCTTTCTCTTCGAGACTTCTCTCCCGTTGCTCTCCCACTCCCCTCCCTCTCCCCAAAAACCTTTTCCCTCCCAAATCGCTCGCGATGAAACAGTTGCCTTGTTGTGGCTTTCTTCTTTCCTTTGTTCCGTTTGACTATATTGCCGTCGTCATCGCCGTCATCGCTGGTTTTGCCCTTATCAACTTGGTTGAAATTTTCTTGCTCAAAGTCTTCTTCCTTAGCAACATAGTCAAATGGAACAAAGGAAAGAAGAAAGCCACACCAGGCAACTGTTTCATTGCGAGCGATCTGGGAGGAAAAAGCTTGAAGAGGGTTATGGGGAGAGGGAGGGGAGTGAGAGAACGATGAGAGAGAAGTCTCGAAGAGAAAGGTCGGAGGAGTTTTCGGGGGAGAGAGCCATGGAGAGAGTGAAAAACTATCGAGAGAAAAAGAGTTTGTGGAGAGGGACGGAAGGACGGAGGAAGAGGGGGTTTTAAAGAGAGCTCGGGGAGAGAGGGATGAAGAGGAGGGGTGGTGCGGCTATGGATGTTGTTGTTGATGGCGCTGCTGCAGATTATCCTAGCCATGATACTAGTGCATTATTTGTGGAGGGGGAGGGATAGAGAGGAGGCAGGGTAGGGGGAAGGGGGATGAGGACGAGGAGGAGGACGATTAGTGAGGACGACGAGCTGCATCGGTTCACTCTTTCTGCGAAGAGGTCGAGGGAGAGACCGATGGGCCGCTGTGGATGAAGCAGATGGGAAAATGAGGAGGAGGCGGGTGACGATGTTGACAATGGCAAAAAGCCTGGGAAAGATGAGGATGAGACAGGTGAGGCCATTGAGGATAAAGCAGATGGCGAGGAGTCTTCTAGGAAAGACGAGGAGAAGGCGGGTGACAATGTTGACAATGGCAAAAAGCCTGGGAAAGAGGAGGAGAATGCAAGTGATGAGGATGACAAAGCGCTCTCCACTCTTTTTGCTGAAGAAGAGGCCGAGGGAGAGGCCACTGAGGCCACTATGAATAAAGCAGATGGCGAGGAGTCTGGAAATGAGGAGGATGCTGGTGATGAGGATGAGCTGTCCAATCTTTTTGCTAAAGAAGAGGCCGATGATGAGCCCATTGTGGATGGCAAGGTATCCGGGTAAGAGGAGGAGAATGTCAGTGATGATGATGAAGAAGAACTGGATCTGTCCACTCTTTTTGCTGAAGAAGAGGCTGAGAGAGAGGCGACCGAGGCTGAAGAAGAGGCCGACCGAGAGGACACTGAGGCCACTGGTGATGACGAGGAGGGGAGGATGAGGAGGAAGGTAGTGATGGTGATGAGCGAAGGGGTTATTTGGGTGGGATATTGGATGTTGCCATGATCACGCATGTGTGGGGTGGCGCCGGCGGCGTAGGGGCAGCAACTAGAGCTGATGAGGACAACAAGGATGCGGAGGAGAGGATGAAGTATGTTAGGCTTAAGTGAAAATATATATATATATATATGAGAAATGTATATATGGCTCACCAATTTAGCTATAGTCACTTACAGAATTATATGAGCTTACGGCTGAAGTAGCATTTTGTTCCCCCGCTGCTTGTCTTTTTTTTTTTTTTTTTTTTTTTAATGAATGTCACGGTTAGGTATAAGGTTCCATACACCGGTTATGAAATATATTGGCTTGCTTCCACTTAACATTCTATATATTTTTTTCCATTCGATAATGTTATGGTTAAATAAGATGCCGCGGTAGTCATTAGGAATTGTATTCGACTTTGATTTGCGTCTTCCAGTTGAACTCTTATTAGTAATGGAAAAATTAGGATTAAAAAAAAAAAAAAAAACAGCACACGGGATGCGCATGTTTCGTGAAGAAATGGGAGCCAAGATTTTCTCCTATTCTTGTACACAGAGAAAAAAAAAAACAAAAGAAAAGGGGCAACTAGGGGTCTAGAGGAGAAAATATTACGTACGGCCACACCAACTTACCGCGGGGCTCGGCCGTGGGTCCTACCTTATGAGACCTGCACTACGCCCCTCCTCTCCCTTCATTAATTGCTGCTCTCTCCCTCTCTCTTTCTCCTCCCTGTCTCGCAAGAGGCGAACGGAGCCGATTCTCTCTTCATTAATTACATTGTCACGAGTATCCTACGTAGTACTAAAAATATTAATTCAACATTTATTAATATCATTAATTATTTTAATTTGACAGAGATTGAATAAGAAATTCAAAAATTGCAAACACAAAAGAGTAAATTTGAAGGAATATATCGTGTTTTCTTACACTTGTTAGAAATTAGTGATATTTTTTATAGTCCCAGATAGAATTCGAAGTTCATGATATAGACTGGCTTGAAGTTCCTCTATAAAATAAGGTTCGAGAAAAATAAAAATCTAGGATAAGAACTCTCGAAGTACAACCAAAAGAAAATAAAATAACTAAATTCGCCATGGAAAATTTAAGAGATAACTCACAAGCTAATGACATAGATCAAAAGAGATAACTCACAGGCGACGTCTGCAAGAGGCAGAAAAAAAAGAAAAAAAAAATCACAACTTTAAGTTTGCGAGAGCGGCGGAGCGACACCGGCGAAAAGAGAGGTGTTCCATTGTCATTCATAGGAATGTCAAAACTTATCAATGAGAAACTTGAGAGTGATAATTTTTTTCTTTCCCCTTTATTTTTATTATTTTTATTATTTTTCATATTTATATTTTGACCTCTCAAATATTAAAAAATTTTAAATTGATTCCGTGTGAGTCGGAATCACATGTCGGAACTTTGGACTTGCGTGTTGAAGTGTGTCAGGAAGAGTTGACCACGTGTGTTGAATTTCCCGACATTCGTTGACCGCGTGTTGAAGAGTGTCGGACACAACACGAAGGCTTCTGAAGAGTGTTGATGCTTTTTAGCGAGTACCATGCTGAAGAAATAATTAAATGGGCCAAGCGAGAATTTCCATTTTCTTTAGGGAAAAAGTGATTTTTGCTCAATATTTGAGAATTATATATCAACATTCATTTTCCAAATTAGGGTTCACAAGGCGCCTCTCTTAGCAACATCTATCCATCGAATAATAGTTTTGTTTATGGGGCAAATAACTTCCATTTTGTGATCAGTGAAAAGATTGTGAATTTCTTAATCAACGAGACATGTTTTCATTATCAATAAACAACTTTCGAGATAATAAAAATATTTTTTTTTCCGTTCATTCGTTTTTTATTAACAATACAGATGATTGTTTTTAAGAAGATATATTTCAAATTATTTATATTTTGGCGAAATTAAGGGAGCTTTAGAAAGCAAGCCAAGGAAGAGAGATCAATTGGAGGTCAGAACGTAAGGCAAATGCAAGAACAAGTGCCCCAATTTAAGCTGACTTTTGCGGTGGATGGACTGGGGGAAGGCAGGAGGAAAAGAAACGGTGAAAAAGAAAATAAAAATCCCCTTTCTTTGCTCGGCCGAGGAAAATCTGGGGTGTCAAATGGGCCGGGTCTGGCCGGCACATGCACGACACGACCTATTCATTAGTGGGCCAGTGGAACTGACGAGACATCTCATCGGCCTGGCCCCGGGATGGCCATTCGAGAGTACTAATGATCCTTAATCTGTAGTTTGACGAATGCTCCAATTTGGAAAGAAAGGAAAAAAAATGAAAAAGCCCAGCCCAAGCATGGGACGACCCATCACATGTCTGATCGGACAATGGGTTGGATCATTCCAATGCGTTAGGTTTGCACGTCTGAAAAACTGTCATGCTGCGCCATTATGATTTTATGAGCACTACTTTCTATTTTCGAGGAAGCCCATTAGTTCATGTTAACATCCTTGACCAAGCAAACAATACATATCTGATAGACAAGCAAAATTTTTCAATGTTTTTGCTATTCATGTAACATGATGAACATTCTTCTTTTTCTGATGTTAGGTGTCATTCAAAAGCTCATTATGATGGATATGTCATGTGGGGTGATACTGCGTTGCAATGAGCGGGGGCAAGATAAATCTGATATGAACATCGAGACGCTGCATGTTGTTGGTGCTGAAGAGTTTTTGCCTTGAAGGAAAGGTGTAGATCTGGACGTAAGTTCTATTACATTGTTTCCTTGGCTGAGCAGTACTAATTGACATCCTAACGGTCTGTGTTTTTGGACATGAAGTTCTCTAGATCTGGTTGTCGGTTGTTTGGCTCTACAACACTGGACGAATGATCTTCCTGGAGCGATGATTCAGGTATGGGTCTGCTTGTTATTTCTTGTCATTACTCATTAGTGCCATCTGATCATATATTTTCTTGTTGGCGACAATATGGTGATGAAGGATAGAGGGAAAGAGGAATTTAGGCCAGCATTTGGGCCTCCCAATAAATTCTGATGTGGAGGAGTTACATGTGCAATTACATTTTTTTGTTCTATTACAAAAGAGGCGCTGTAAAATTGATGTCTCAGCATGCATTGCATACATAATGAGAAGTTTCAAGTTACTTAAAAAAAATGGAGCAAAGTGACTTGCACTGCTAAATTTCAGGCTAGAAAGTAGTTTCTTGGAGCTTGACTCGGTCAAACTGTGTAATGCTCGCTGCCAAGTTCTCTTGGTATAAAAACTTCATTTCCCCATCAGAGCTTGCCCTCGTCTAGCTCAGACAAATAGACCGAGTCTCCACCTCTTACACGAGAATCCGCAGCATTGATTGATGATCTGTAATCAGGTCTTAATTTCCTTCAGATTTTTATATTTCTCCTAGGAGAGTGAGAGTAAGTTTTGTTATCACTGATTAGGACTTAAACGATTATTGTGAGATTATTGGAGGAAGTTGAGGCTGACGACGAAGATGATAGCAGTCCTTTATTTAAATGTTTCTTTATGCTGTTTAAAAAGTTCTCCAGTTTTTTTTTTTTTTTAAATCTAGATCTCTTTGCTCATTTGGAGTTCGGATAGTTGTTTTTTCTCTTTTGACAGTGTAAACTGGCATTGAAGCCTGATGGCCTCTTTCTAGCGGCTATTTTTGGGTGGAGAAACCTTAAAATTGTCGAATTTAGTCTTATGTATATTTATCTCATTTTTACC
The DNA here is from genome assembly GCA_016097485.1 of Eucalyptus sideroxylon x Eucalyptus melliodora. Taxonomy (NCBI): domain Eukaryota; kingdom Viridiplantae; phylum Streptophyta; class Magnoliopsida; order Myrtales; family Myrtaceae; genus Eucalyptus; species Eucalyptus sideroxylon x Eucalyptus melliodora. Next base: position 43,476,578 of record CM027828.1, on the reverse strand, counting down.
TTAAGGATTACATTTCTGATTGATTCTTTTGTTTTCTTATTCTTGTTACAAGGGAACTGAGAATTGCATGCACGATAGCACAAATGGAACGTGAAGGAGGCATCAGTCCAAGAGTATTTCCTCTAGCAAAGGTATTCTTCAAGTCACTCTTGCCTACAGTCTGTACTCACAAAGTTATAATTATTTTATGGAGAGTAAGATAAATTTGGTAGATGTAGTCTTGCATGCCTGCTTCACATTTCGGGGTTGTGCTTAACTGACTTTGGGTAGATTTCTTGTTATAATGAAGTCCCGAGTCCTATATCCTTTGTAATTGCTGTTTCTGACTTCAGCGAATCTTTCTTCCATAACCAAGATTAGTCAAACATATGACGTATGATCCTTCAATCGATGGTTATCGCATTTTTCCTTACTTAGCAACCGTTATTTTTGTGTTTCCAGTGCAAGATGCTGGTAATTTATTGACTAGAGCAGGTTTCTCCCCTTTAGGTGTCGACGGGGATGAACATGCAGCCAGATATAAAAGCGGTGAGCTCTGGTTTTGATGCTTGTGCTTGCTACGTATATGTTCTCCATCATCGTGAAAATGACAGCTCAATTATGAAAGTTCTGTTTTGACTTCATTCTGACTGCTACTGAATAACTCACTCCCTCACTGTGGAGAATTAAACTATATCGAAAGATGCTAAATCTTTAGGGTGAATGATTAATGTCTGAGAAAAATCTGTTGTTGAAAATTTTAGTTTTCCTTAACAGGTCCATTTATGCTCTTGCACAAAGTGCGGTGCAGCCCTACATTGTTTATCAGCGCATGAGAGAATTCGTCATGTAAGGGAGTCAAGTCAAGGTGGTACTTAAATTTCTTTCTATTGGAGGAAATCTAGGAGTAGTAAGCAGCAGTCAAGGATTTTCCAAGTAGGTCCTGATTCGTTTGCATAAGCTGCATTTGAGCATTCTAGTTGCAAAATCCACTGACTTAGTCGTCGCCGATAAATCCTGTTTGTTGTTCTTTGTGGTCAGGAAATTGTGGGGCATCTTCTTCAGTTAAGATTTGCTATTTGGTGCATGTCAATTGAAAGGCCTTAAGAATTTAGGTCTCAATTCGATCTTCTCATTGCCTGGAGTTTGACTCATGCAACACAAATGTTAAATCATGTTACTCTGTTTCCTTTTTCTTCCGTTAGGTTTTATAAATATAATGTCATTTTATGGTACTCTGTAGTTCCTGGCTTTGTAATTACAACTATCAGCATCAATGCATGCGGTATTTATGACATTCTTTTTTCCTCTGTTTCCTGGTATAGCTTTTGAACTGATAGAACATCTCAGGGCGATGGGCAAGACTAATGCTCTTCTACAAAGGATTCCTGTAAGACTACCTTATATTTCGTTAATGTTCTTCTCATTGTTTCCTTTGGGTTAATACAGTAGCAAACTCCAGCGCATCCAATAAAATTAACTATAACTTTGTTTGTTAATAAGACCAGATTCTAAAAAGGGAAACAGCTCTGGCAACTGCGGCAATCCATGAGTCAATGTTTGCTGCCAAAGACGGTACCATCCCTGCAACTTTCCAGGTAGCCAGAATATTCACATTTTGTTGTGGATTCTTGTCTTTGGGTTTTCTCCTCTGCTTTTAGTTTTCAAAGTGGAAACTTTACCGAGAATAATCATATTGTACCTCCTTGAAGAGCTATTTAATATTGAAGGCTAGTTTACTCAGGAGAAGTGTAGTGTATCAGGGTGAGAAGTTTCGTATACTTGATGCTAATCCTGAGAAAGTTTCCCTTCCTAAGTGAATGTGGATCTATCAAATTAAGTTGCTTGGCATTTTTTTTCTTGTCATCTGGGTTTCAAGTGATACTTTGTTTCGTAGGTGATCTGTATGACCTGATGGAAGGAGCATCACTCTCAGCCAAAAGCCAAACAAATGGGATCTGCGACCATATCCTTCAAGGACATCCAGAAGCAGTTTGGGAATGGAACTTAATCACTCTCTGTTTTGAAAGATTGAAAATTATCCTTTTCAATGGTCCAGTGCCCGAAATTTGGGACGGTCTTCCAACAAGAGAAGGCGAGACTTCCCATCCGAGAACCTCAGACAAGTTTTTTCCGGGATGTGTTTCTCATTGATAGGAGATAAATAGGATGAAGGAATACGAGATCCATCCTGTTTGCTGCGTGAGAGTTTTTATGTAAAGATGCAGTTCGCATCCGAGGATCCAATGTGCAAGTTAAAATCCCCTGGAAACTCTCTAAAATCAGGCTTTGGTATAGAGTGCACTTTCTGCACTGCTCTCCAGTCGATTCACCTTGTAGGGTAGCAACTCTCCTCAACTTTAAGTGCGAGAACATCATTCTTTTACATCTGGTTCCGGCCAAGTCTCTCTTCTTTATGTTATTGGAATGACTTGGATGGTTTAGAGGCCTTGCATTTTTTTTTTAACACCTCCATATCATTATCTGTAATAAAGCACCACATGGTGACAGCATTACGTCAGATATCGAGTGCCTAAAGCATGTTAGAATCGAATTCATGATCTCAGAATCGATTTTGGAAATGAATCCTTCACGCAGCGCTCTTATCGATATGCGACCCTTAGACAGAGAACAAGGTTGGGCCCAGGATTGTGCCAAGTTAGCTGAAGTTGTACTCGTGACTGGCGACTGAATTCTGTGCTAAGGTTTATTTGGAAGTCACCGCACGGCATCGTGCTTTAGTTACATCCACATCGAAATGAGGCTGGTCGCTCTAAAATGTTTTGTACGACTATTATAATCTGAATCTGCTATAATGTTGTTGAGGATCCCCAAACTAGTGGCATGTCTATAAACTTTAATGCAAGGGGGAAATATCCGCAATTTAAATCATCTTCATATTTCGACTAAAAAAAAAAAAAAACAACCTTCAGACGTTGTAGCCTTTTTTTTTTTTTTCTTTTCTCTAAGAAGTAGAAAGAAACCATTTAATTTAAATACAATTAGAATTTTTTTAACGAAAATAACACAAATGATTATTGAACTTTAGTTTAATGTGTAATATGAAACCTTAACTTTTAATTTATTTAATGTGATTCTTAAATTTTAGCCAAATGTATATTGTAGCCCTTGAACTTTTACTTTGTTCAGTATGATTCTAGAATTTTATATACATGATGAAAATATTCAATATTATTATTCCTTAATATGAATCAATGGAAGAATACTATTGAACATGCATCTAAAGTTTGGGAACCGAGTTGCATATTGGGCTAAAATTCATGGATCACATTGCATATTGGGTTAAAATTTAGGAACTTTTTATATTTAGGGAAAATTATCCAAAAAGCCCTAAACATATTGTACACCTACCAATTAAATCTTAAACATTTTAATTTTGCTAATTCAGTTCTAAATTTTTTGACAGCTAGCCAATTTAATGCTAAAACTTTTGATTGTGCCAATTTAGTTTTAAACATTTTAACGATTTGCTAAATTAATTCTAAACTTTTTAATGATTTGTCAATTTAGTCATTCCCACTAATTTTAGCAAGACATTATTGACGTGGCGGCCTAATCAATGTTGGCCATCCTATATGGCATGACCGATACTGATGTGGATATATATTTTTTTACTTTTTAAAAAATTTATGAATTTTTATTAAATTTATTATTATTATTATTATTACTATTATTATTATTATTATATATTATATTATATTTTATTTTTGCATTTTCTTCCTCTTTTTTATAGAGGCTGGTGAGGCGATCGGCCACTATCTAGAGCCGATGACCAGCCACTGAACTATGGCAGGCGAGATCTGCATCGACCCTTTCAGAGCCAACACATTGGGCTTTGTAATCATGCGATCCATTCAATATTGCTTACGGAAAACATATGCCAACAAACTCATCCGCACCATCTTCCTCTTTTCTTGGAAACTTTGATTAACTTATCAAGTGAAATCGAAATCATTCATAACTTTCAATAGATATTGTTAGTTTCACAAGTGACTTCTTTCATTTGAGGGAAATTGGATACATAACTTTCGATAAATATTTTCAGTTTCATGAGTGGATTCTTCTATTTGTACTAGGCGTGTATTTAAAGGGAGCCTCCCTAAAGGTATAGATTGGTCAGCCTGCATCGGCTCATGACTCTTTTATCTGTAGAGATCGGCCTCGGTGATTTGGTTGGATTGATATAATAGCATAGCGATTAGCTTTAGGACGTTTCGGGAGCATTTCCACAAAAGCTAATCACAAGAAGATCAATTTACTTAGCTTTTGGGGCTATACATAGGAGCCCGTGCTTTAGGCCCATCAGAATTTATAAAATACCATGAAGATGACGCCGCCGTCCTATTGGCCTTGCGGTTGGGTCTTGAGTGTCAATCGCAAGGTCACGGGTTCAAGGCATGGTGTTGATGAGGATGTAAAGGAGGAGAATGAGGCATATAGAAAAAAGATATTGATGGCCATTTCATACGCAAAGCGTCCCTCTTGAGTCTTTACAAGCAAGAATTGGGGTTGCGTGTGCCTAAAATAGCTCTTCCAGATCAGGAAAGTGAAGGAATCGGACAATAATTTGAGGGCTGGTGATGCACATTCCAGCCATTGAACCACACTTCCATGCAATTTTTTTGTGCATTTGATGTTGTTCATTATTACATCCATTAATTATCATAAAGTTTAAAAGACAAAGATTATCCAATTTATTTTGCCAACTTTTGAAAAACAAAAAGCCCACGTGAAAGTATAACTTCAATTTACAATAAAAGCCCATGTGAGCAATCAAATTTCGAATATATTCGACAATTCAACAAAAATGTATCAATCAACTTAAAGGAATTTTAGGAGCGGTGACTGACATCTTATGGGTATAACCTCATCCAAAAGCGTACGGTTTACGTACCCATGTGGAGTTTGTTTAATCTAAAGGTTGGGATAAATATTGTAGACAATTATCGTAGTAAAAAGTTAACGCTTAAGAATAGAAAATGAAGAGAAAATTTTTGCAGGGAAAACTCCTAGCGGCAAATTCGATCATAAACATTTCAAATTTGATCAATTTAGTCATAAGTTTTTTAATAATTTGCCAATGCACTTGGCTGAAAATTGTTGACGTGGGCGTTGACCATCCTAAGTGATATGGCTTACACTGGCATGAACAATTTTGCAATTTTTTTAATTTTTTGTTATTTTCTATTTTATTCTTTTTTTCCAACTCTAGGCCCACGGTCACATTGTTTTGCCGAAAGTTTTGATTGAAATCAGATCAAAAGACATCAATTGTAAGATAATTGGCACACTAGCAAATATAATTAAAAATCAGTCGCTTGATTACAAAAGCACTAAATATTCACGACCCATTTGCCCAGTTTCTTTTATGTATTTTTTTTGTCTATCCTTGAAATATTTTAATATGAAGAAAAAAAAATTTGTTAACACTTCTAAAAAAATTGTAAATAACTCTACATATTGATATTCGTATGAGTTGAAAGGCTTGAAGCATTGAAATCAAATTCATTTCGATTCTTCCATGAATCTGCAAAAAGCCCTAGCATGTTAAATGATTATATGTGCAAAAGCAAGCTTGCAACATTACCGATGATGAAATATTTTTAATTTGCACCGCTCTAAATATTGTAAGAAGGCTTTGCAAAAAAAAAAAAAAGAGGAGTCTTCAAAGGTGTTTGAATGATGGTTGATATGTACTCTCTTCCGCTGCCGGAAAGTGATGAATAGAAAAGGTAGATAAGGGGAATCTAAAACGAGAAAAAGAGACTATTCATCAGTGAAAAATCTATAATCCATAATTATCTATATAAAAGTGAATTTTGGGCATTATCAATGATCGATTTTTCTAGTGATTATGTTCAAATATAATTGAGCGTTGCGTTCTCGATAAAGTTCAAAAGATAGAGTTGTAAAGGTGATCGGGAGTAATTGGGCAGTTAATGTTATTGCATCGATTGGACGTAAAAAAAAAAAAATAAAATTGTGGTCAATTACCTAATCATGTCTAGCGAACAATAAAAAGGATGATTGTTCTTCATACCATTTTAGATACTAATTTAGGCATTAATTTTGTAATTGTTACAGAGCATTATTACATACATTAATTTGTAACCATTACAAGTCTTTATTTTGGGTATTAACTTTGTAACCGTTACAAAGTCTATTGATTAATGTGACCATTAAATATAAAATTGTGTTAGATCTTTAATTTAGCCGTTAAGTTTGAAATCATTTCAAATCATTAATTTGGTTATTGATTCTAAACTCATTTCAGATCATTAAAGATACAATTGATTTTGAACTCACTTCGGATCATTAATATAGCTATTAATTTGAATTCACTTCAGATTATTAATTTGGTCATCAAATCTAAATGTGCTCCAGATCTTTGATTCGACTATAAAGTCTCAAGCCCCTTCTAGATCTTTTATTTTTAGCTCAACTCAATCTAATGGCTCAATTGCAAACACATTTGCAATATTGTTTCTTTCATTTAAACATTATTTTAATTGGTTATAGTGTGTGATATGCCTAGATTCATCACTAAACCGACAGTACAATATGTATAAACACATTAGTACAATCAAGAGAACTTATTGTCCTGATCAATCTCTGATCCTATAAATCATGAGTGACATCTAGCAATGTATCATGGTTACTCAGACAGTATGAAATATTTCAAGAACATAATGAACCCGTTAGCTTTAGTGACCATGTAATTTGATCCTTTTGTCTCACCATGTCCCAATCGAACAAAGGTCATGGAATTGTTGGTCAAGTCAACAATTTCATCACATGCCCAAATCTAATTGACATGAATTCTTTGAGACATGAACCATTCATTTTCGGTTACGGCCTCAGCCAAGTATTTCAATTAGATCACATAGAACATTAATTTTGTATATCTATATATAACAAGAAGTCAAATTCCATATTGCGTATACATGTGCCTTCGTATGTGAATAAACTATGACTATTAAATACAAAGACAGTTTGACAAATTGTCAATATATGCACTTGTGAATCACAACCATCCAATATATAAGTCAACATCATGCATCTGGTCTAAGGAACGAACAATTAGTCATTGACCCGTTAAAAGCTTTTATATTGCCAATCGTTCTATGTATGTCAGATTTAGTGAACTTGTTTGAGACAAGCATTGTGTTCTAGTTTAGATATCATAATACCCAATGACTTGTGATTCATCATCTCCTCAGATATCCAATATTGAATGGTAAAGCTTGAGAGCATACCGATCTCAATAAGATCATCAATATCCTCTCAATAAACCATTGACTATGAACTATTTAAAAAATTCGATATAATTGTAAATCTGTCACATATATTCTTAACCTCTTAAGAATATGTTTAGTTATAACTGATTTTATGGACTCATTCATGGGACGATGAATAAATATTTCTTTGATTAAATAATCCTTAACGTGTAACTATTATATAGTTACTTTAGAACATATAGCTAATAAAAATGATGAGTTAAATGATACATGATAATTGACGGATATACTAGTTTTGGGGTTTTACACTTCGTTTGTCATAGGTGTACCGATTTATGATTTTTTGTGATATTAACCCAATTTACTAATTTGAGATTTTTCGTAGTATTAACTCTTTAGTAGTGCATGACGAAGAAAGATTTATCTTTTGCTTCCTAAAAGAGTTAATAAAATGGAAAACCTCAAATTAGTATAATTGTGTTTAACAATTAAAAACTCAAAAATGTTATACATATGGAAAATTTACCATCCATTAGTTTTCATTAAATTGAATTAATATCACAAAATGGTACACATAACAAATGGATGATAAAACCCTATATTAGTACAACCATTAACTGTCATGTGTCATCTAACTCAGTAATTTGATGGTAAAATTTTATAGAAACCAAGGGAGGGTAGATTTGTCACAAGTTTATTAGTTCGAAGCTTTTAATGATTAAAAAATTAGTTTGGGGTTAATTTTTTTTTATAGATTTGCTAGTTTGAGATTTTTCATGATGTTGATCAATTTCAAAAAATTGCACAAGTTGAAAACATTCATGATTAATTTACCTTTTTCCGCATTACATCAAACATTATAAGTAAAGCCCAAGTAAAATTTTTATTAACTAAAACTAACCCACCATTTTAATGACCAAATCTTCCATAAATTGATAGTTTTGTTTCAATTTTTCATCTTTTGGTATTTTCCAAATGAGTATTGCAATATTATGTTAAGAATAGAAAAAATCTCATTAACTAACTTGAAAATTTAAATGGTGACTTTTATGTATGACCACGTCAAATCTCAAAGTTTCCAAAATGTTTGAGTATGTACGCAACAAACTAGGATTCTCTCTGGCAAATAGGTCTCTGAGCGAAATTGACGGAACAGCAACTCCAAGTCAATGGAGGCATCAACTACGTTTAGAGGGAGCTGTCTCGTAGGGTCAAAATTGTGTTGCGTGATAGGAAAGGCATCAGTTTCTACCAAAGAGAATATTCCAAGTCAGTTGACTGGATTGCTGGGCTTGGGAAGCTAGTCATGATAGGTCACGTACGGACTTAGTTTTTGCGTAATGTGATGGATACAAACAATTAAACGATGCAAAATTGTTATGCAAACTCGTGTTTATTTTGATGGTCCATACATTTTTTAAGGTGATTGGCTTAATCTCATATATATATATTTAAAATTATGGAATACTTGCTATTTACCAGTGTATGCATGGAATTGCATCAAAGAGGATTTTGAAAAAAATATTATACGGTCCATACACCAAAAATTAAAATCAAAACCTCGAAATTTTTTAAAGAAAAACTTAAAAATGAAAATGAAAATGGGTTTGTGAAAGAAGATGTGTTGCTTAGTAGTGAAAGAAGAATGATGGAATATGTTTTTCACTTTCCCCACTTTTGAAAGTGTTTTTTTCATTGGCAAAAAATGTTTTCTTTTTCCAATTTATTTTCCATAAATTAAATGATGGAAAATCCAAAAAAAAAATACTTTCTGAAAGTTATTTTTTATGGAATGAACGGAGCTAGACTGATGGTTTTGATTTGTTTTTGTTATCTTCAGGTAGTTTTATTCTGTCACCTATTGTTGTATGAAGTTGGATTGGGCTTATGTTTGTGGCTGTCGAATTGGGCCAGGCACACGATTTGTACGAAGTATAGTTCTTGGGGTTGTGAGGGAATTGGCCTGCCCTCTCTTTGGTACCTATAAAGTTCATTGTATTGCCAGAGAAACTCTCTCCGCTATCCCACTTACTCTAATATTTGTATAGACGATATATTATAATAAAATCACGATTGAATATTCATTTGATTTTGTTTTTATTGTTCACGTATAAATTGAAATACAATGTTTCTACTCATCATTCAATAAGAGGATTACTAATTATTTAAGGCTGGTTTTACTTTTTAGTCGAGTTGCCAAAACGCCAATTAATCGAGATGCGTATATTGTATGCAAGTTACAGAAAAAAAAAATCAATATGCGACAGCTTCTTTATCTATGTTGAATTATAAATGAGAGTCATAGTAGTTGTTTGTAAATGTAGATAAAGCTAAGATTTCCTTGTATCAGATTGACATAACGAACAAATTCTAAATTGAACAAATTCTAAGTTTGGAATTTGTGACTTGCATGGAATTACGATTAGTTTTCCCACTTGCCGAGACAATTACTTCGCTGACCACATTACTATTTCACGTAAAAGTGTATAATGTTTTGAAATTCGGCATTAGGTGGAGAGTAGCTGAATTGAAGAGGGAAGACGCAAGTGGATTAAACCTTTATCTTTTAGAGAGATTTTACATCGGTTATTTTATATTCCTTATTATGTCTTTCAGTGTATGTATTGTGTCTTACCTGAAGTTTCTTTATTACTAGTCCATGAATAGGGTTTTGCGTAGTCTGAATCAAGGGTTCCCTGAAGGAATAACATAAATTCAACGAAGTCAAAACCAATCTTCTTCTATGAGATCTCTCGCCTTCAATTATGAGAGCCCTGATTTTCGTGTGTAGGGAAAAATGAGGTACTCTCATTCGTGTTTCGTGTCCGACGCGCACGTAGTTATGCAAAAACCGAATCTGTGATGAGCATCTCCAACTCAGCGTTCTAGGAATCCTCCAGAAGCTTGGGTTAATGGATCGAATTCAACTTCGAGGAAAATGAAGCCAAAATGGGTCCCTGGTTTAGATCTGAATCGCGGATTTGGGCGACACGAGCTGGGCTGGACTCTTTTTCTTTCTTCTCTTTCATTTATTTATTTGTTTATTTATGTTCCTTTTCCTTTTTATGTGATATCATTATTTTTTCATTTTTGCAAGAAGATCCATAGTTCGCCTATCGCCAAAAATTCAGGTGTAAAAACTTACTAGTGGTAAAAAGATCAATCTCATCACCTCTTACGTACAAGAATTAAAAGAGAGCCAAATGTAGCTAGTTTTCAATCCTGGTACAAGGACAAGAATGTTATGTATACACAACCGATATGATAGAGGAGATGATACATAAATGAAGTTTATTAGAAAGCAAAGTTCCCATTGAGAGCATACCTAACGGAAGCAATTCTCTCAGCAAACAATTTATACTCTGGACTTGAATTGTTGGGCACCATCTTGCATCTGAAAACATCCAAACGACATTTTTCCTTATTCACAACAGGCAAACTTTCCAACGAGTCGCAATGAGATAACCTCAATTGGCACAAGTTCTGTAAGTTGGAAAGATCCGGTAACTCTTTTAAGGATGGGCAGTAACAAACACATAATTCCCCCAGTGATTCTAATTGTTCGAGACCTTGAATCCTAACTAGCTTTGGGCACTCAATAACAAACAAACATTGTAGGTTTCTTAAGCTTGGTAACTGGGATAGTCTCTCAAGAACTTGACACTCCGATACACACAACCAGCGAAGGTTCTCCAACTGTCCAAGCACATCCAGTGGAATTTCGGTTAAGCATGACCTGCATATTTCTAAATGGGCCAAATATTTAAAGATGTGAAGGTTTGACCATCCATCCGTGGACTCCAGATCAAAGAACCTCAACCCCCTAATTTTGGGTGGAATTCGCTCGAGAGATTGAAACGTGGAGCTTGGTAAGCTGAGACCCCTGAGTCCGATAAGGGAATTTGCAAAGTCAGCGGGCAAAGCAGTGATGTCTGAAAGGTCCAATGTCAACACTGACAACCTAGTTAACCTTCCAAGCCACTGCAAATCTTGAGGTTGGCATGCGTTTAGGGGTGCACGAGGCATATCAACATATCTACGACGACCCATTTCGGATATATTTAGACTACGTAAGTCAGTCAAGTTTGATAGATCTGGAATCCTCTGTAATGCTGAAGACGGAATGTCCAAATTTGCCAAACTTGTAGGAAGGTCCGGCAATTGTTGAAGCTCCTCACAATAATCCAAAAGCAATCCCGTAAGTTGAGAAAGCCGACTAATACTTGGTGGCACTTCAGAAATACGGGTTGCTGTTAAGTTTAACACTTTCAAAGATGATAGTGCCCCAATTTCCATTGGAATTTCTCCTCCCAAAAATATGCAAAATGAAGCATCTAATTCTTCAAGCTTCTCCAACATCCCTATCGTCTTAGGAAGCTTTCTTAATTCACATCTTTCCATGTCCAGAATCTCCAATTTCTTGAGCTCTCCGATTGAATCAGGCAGCTCAATAATGTTTGTGGAAGATAAAATCAACTTGACTAGATTTTTCAATTTCCTAATTGACTCTGGAAGTTTCTCTACAGATGAATTACGTAAAGACAACACTTGAAGACTAGGTATCTCTCCAATTGAATCCGGAAGTTCAAGGAGTGCCAGATTTTCCATCCTTAGTGTTGATAGACGCTTTAGATTAGCCAATAAGTCTAGCCATGATTGACGTCCCATGTCTAGATTGAGCATGGTTGGAGCTCCCTTAAGCACCCGCAAAACAATACACCCCTTAATTTCCAAGTGCTTCAAATGCTGCAGCACAGTAATGGACGGGTCAATTTCAACCAACCTATGACAATTCTTGATGACGAGTCTCTCCAAAGTAAAGGATGTGGAGAAGTCGGGTGTCTTGATCAACCTTCTACAACTCATGAGATGTAGAGCTCTTAACCTACATTTTCCCTGTAAAATTACTCATGCAAGAAAGTATAAAGACTGTCAAATTTACTATGCCCAAGGAAAAAGAGTAAATGTAAATTAATTTGTATCACATGATGATCATACCATGATTTGGCCCCATCCACTCCAATCATCTGTAATGTCAGATTCTGAGATTTTAAGGACAACTAAATTGCTTGGAGAGAAGTTTGTAGCTTGAAACTCTGAAGGACAATTTTTCCATGAGAGCCATCTTAGCTCCAAGAGGAGATTTTGGAAGTCCCCTACAAAGTTTCCTCCATCCAATTCAAGGAACCTTAAGTTTACCAGCCTTGAAATGTCTTCACTTGTAAAATTGCACACTTGAGATTGTCCCCCTAGTTTGAGTGCTACTATTTCTTTGGTTCCCTATTAAAGGAAATTAGAGCTCAATTAGCCTAAGCTTTGGTGAACATAAGAAAAAGGCCCATGAATTTAACATAAAGTAGTTCTTTATCTTGGTAAAAGGTTGGGAGGGGTAATAGTGTAGCTACCTCTCCAAGGTTTAGATAAGGGTGTCACACCCTCTATGTAATGTTTAGGTTGAGTCATACTTATTCAATCCGCCCATAAGTGTATGAGCCTATCGAGGTGGCAAATACCTAATACACAAGCTGACAAAGATTTGCTTATGCATTACTTGAACTTGTGACCTTATGGAAGATAAAGTGAGCTTTTTACTACTAAGCTACCATGCTCTATGGTGATCTAACACAATATCAACCTACATTGTATTCTACACAAAGTGAAAAGCATAACTTTGATCAATACGTACCTCTTTCTTTCGAATAACATCCATGGCTACGGTGGTACACCATATTCTACTCTGCTCTCCAGGATTTTTGATGCTCTTGCTACGAACAAGTTCCCTTCCTAAATCTCTGAGTTGGTCATGCATCCAAATGTGATCGTTCTTTATTTTTATTAGAGACTTATTAATAAGAATTGGGATGGCTTCATTGGGATATAGTTGACAAGCACTCCACATAAAAATTGCATCACTTCTTCGTTCACTAGCCATGTGACATGCAATGTCAAGGAAGATTTCTTTCTGCTCATATTCCAACATGTCATAACTTACCTTCAATACCTCCTGAACTTCTTTGTGAGGCTTTTTCTTCAGCTTGGCTAATACATCATCCCATACTTCTTCGCTTTCCAAGTAAAGTGAGGATCCGATGACCACAAGAGACAGTGGAAGTCCACCAGTGATTTTCACAATTTCTCTTGTTATTTTATCATATTCACATGGAGGAGTGTCGCTCTCAAATGCATATCTACTGAAAAGTTGGATAGCACAATTCTCATTCATCTCCTTCATTTCATAGAAGTAATAAACCTTAGGATGCCTTGAGGCCTTATTCTTGTTAATCTTGAAAATACTGATATCCCTAGTTGTCACAATAATTCTACTTCCCGGACCAAACCATTCGCACTTCTCTGCTAGCTTCACAAGTTGGTCCCTTTTATCCAAATTATCAAGAACAATAAGAACTTTTTTATGGTGACATCTGCTTTTAATCATGTTGATCCCAAAGTTAGTATCATGAAACTTTAAGGATTCAGACTTGAGGATGTCAGATAATAATCTTTTTTGCAATTTCACAATTTTACCTTGCTGTGAAAATTGTGAAATGTCTGATAAGAAACTGCATCCATCAAATTGAGAAGCGATTTGGTTAAAAACAACATTGGCAAGAGTTGTCTTACCGATTCCGCCCATTCCGTGTATTATGACAAACCGCACATCCAAAGAGTCTTCACCTAACATATACATCACGTTTTGTACATGATAATCGATTCCCACCAAATGATCAGGCACTACTCGAGCTCCTCTCGCCAATCTCAATGAAACCTCATTGGTAAAAAGTTTTATAAGTTCCCCTTGGCTGCCACACAAGAAATCGAGATTAGTAATAACATAAAGGACATTAAGTTCCAGATATTCTAAATGTGAAGTCTGAGTTCGCAATAGTGGCAGAAATAGAACTTTTTACTGAGCGGCCGAAACGAATCAAAGCCAAGATATCTATTTTAAACACATATATCATATCTTTTTTACAATGGTAAAGGAACAAAATTACGCATACAGAAAGAGAGCACAAGATTTCTAGCAAAGCTACCAAGTCAAAAACACAACGAATCAAAGGCTAACGCCCATGGCATAGAACCTTGAACCTGAAAAACGACAATACATTCACAGCAAAATAACCACACTGAAATACACCGTCATCCTTGACTAATGCAAGTGTCCCGATTTATGGCGTGAACAAAACAAATTCCTGGAAATTTAAACAACCTAAAAATACGTATCGAACTAGTCATAACACTACTCTTTTGTTGCAATTTCGGAACTAGATATAACTTTGTCCTTGCATTTGCTTTGCAGAAAATCACCTATTGGAAAATATTATTTCTTCAAAATACTCTTTATTACTTATCACTTAGAAAGATTAGTCAAGTGGATAATATTGTCATTATCCACAACAATTTATGTCTAAATTTTTTTTCTTTGATGATAAAAGTAATTTCAATTAATTCAATGTCCCATATTAAAAATTATTTTTAAGAGAGTATTTTTTAAATCATGATAGAAAAACTGTGCTAATCATAGTCCCTGTCACAGTTATTGATCACTTTGTGGCTATAGCTCTATATACATATCAACTCCAAGAAATCAGAAATAATTTTTTCTCTCTTCTTTGTTAAATATGCTAGAGGAATGAAGTATATAGTCTTATTGAAAAGCTCTTGAAACTCTCTTACCCTCTATCTTTGCAGTGCCATCCTTTGATTGAAGCAACCTCTATTAGAGCCTCCTTCCACCGTTGCACTTCATCGTAGCTGAATTTGTCTTCATGCCTTTTCAAGGCATCAACGTATAATCCAGTTTTGAGCTTAACATCATAAGGATCAACATCGAAAAAAATAGGAATAATGACTTTGTCTGTTGATGTTCTCCAACATTCCACCATGTGGGTGAGTTCGCGAAGACACATTGCACTAGATGCATAGTTTATGGAGAAGATGGGCACATAAATTTTGGAGCCATTGATTGCACTCAGAAGCTCTTCTCCAATCTTTTCACCTTTTCGGATCTCTTCATTGTGTATGAAGACGCGAATCCCAGCTCCATTCAGGGAATGATAGAGGTAATCGGTGAAATTAAGGCGAGTGTCTGGCCCTCTAAAATTCAAGAACACCTCAAATTCAGCTCCCACTGGCTTATCACCTCCACTTATCGAAGAAGACGTTGTGTCAGAGTCCCTCTTTCTCTTCATCGCCACCAACGCCATTTGCTAAGTTGAACTACTTCTCCTGTTTACGATTCTTCCTAGTTTGATCAGCGATTCCTGGAGAGGATGTCGTCTGTGAAAACTTAAGAGTACTAATTACGCTTGCTAGGAGAATGACAGAGAAAGACTTTAAATCTCGTGGGACAAGATTCCCAAAGAAAATAATGGCAATCTCGTACTGGCCATAGAAGATAAAATTCTGCTAACAAAAGAAGATTTTTAGGATCCATTTATTTAATGAAAAATAAATAATGGAAAGTGAGAGTCATTAGAAAAGAAAAGACTAGATTTTTCTACTTTCTCTCTTTAATAATTTTAATTTAATATTTAAAATTGACCTGTGTATATCGGAATTACATGTCAAAATTTCAAACTCACATATCGAAAATCCGGACTCGTGTATCAGAGCGTGTCGGGAAAGTTGACTACGTGTTGGAAAATCCAACACCTATTGATCGAGTATTGAGTGTTGAAGTGTCCGACACGACATGATGGCTCCCAAAGAGTGTCGTGCTTCATACGTCACATATTTACTAGTTTGCAGTTGTTTGTTGTCAAAATATTAATTTATAATAATTCTTTCATAAGTATACTAGTTCAGGGCTTTTCGTAGTGTTAATCCATTTTGAAAATTTGCACAAGCTGAAAACATTCACGATTTATTTTCCTTTTTCCACGTTACACTAGATACTAGAAGTAGAGCCAGAGTAAACTTATTATTAACTAAACCTAACCCAATATTTTAATGACCAACTCTTCCACAAATGGATAGTCTTGTTTCAATTTTTCATGTTTTATTATTTTCTAAATAAGTATTGCAATATTCTATTAAAAACAAAAAAAAAATCTTATAAACTAATTGAAAATTTAACTAATGACTTAAACTTAAGGGTTTTGACTGATTTGGCCACTTGTGTATGTATGACCCTGTTAGATCTCAAGTTTCCAAAATGTTTGTAGCATGTACGTAACAAACTGGGATTCTCTCTGGCTAATAGGTCTAGGAGAGGAATTGACAGAACAGCAATGACTCCAAGTTGATGGGGGCATTAACTACGTTTAGACGAAGCTATCTCATAGGGTCAAAATTGTGCAGCGTGATAGGAAGGGCATCAGTTGCTACCAAGAGAATTTTCCAAGTTAGATACATGGGTTGTGGGGCTTGGAGAACTAGTCATGATAGGATCATGTATAGACTTAGGTTATGTGTAATGTGATGGATACAAATCATCACACATTGCAAAATTGTTATGTGAGGTTGTGTTTATTTTTTTGGGTCCATACATATTTTTTTAGCGTGATTGGCTTGATGTCGTATATTTAAAACTATGGAATACTTGCTATTTACCAACATATGCATTGAATTACTTCAAAGAGGGTTTTGAGAAAATATTACATGGTCTATACACCATAAAGACCAAGCTTGTCTTTATCATTATTCATGTGGGCCTTATAGTGAGACCCGCATATTTAATGTATTAGATGGTATGGATCCACGTAGTCGATAGACCATACAATAACTTCTCGAAGACATAAAATGCTGGTATGAATGTGTTCCTTTAATTTATTGACACGCCCAGCTATGCCTTTTCTTTTAATTCTACCGTTTTATCTTTCATATCTTTCCTTTTCCTTTGAGGAAAAATTCATACTTTGCTCTTCATTCTTGTTGAATATAATTTGTACTTAGTTCTTAGAAAAATTAAACGTAATTAAATTTAATATGAACTTTTTGGTTATACAAAATCTTGAGAAAACTTTCATCCATTACTTCTTCTTTTTTCTTCATTATTCACTCTATATGAAAAAAGAAATTAATTTCTTAAAAAAATCTGATTGAATTTTCTAAACCCCGAACTTTTTATAATTTATTATATTCTCTTAGTGCACAACAAAAAAGGATTTATGATTTTCTTTCCTAACAACATTATGGTGGGATCAATGAAAAGTCATTTTAAAAAGGATTAATACAACGAAAAATTCCAAATTGGTACACTTCTGACTAATTTTTCTCAAACTAATTTTTTAAACACAAAAAAATCTTAAATTAGTACACCTATGACAAATTTATCATAAACTAATTTTTTGATAACAAAAAATTCCAAATAAGTACATTTGCGATAAATTCACTATATGTTAATTTCCATTGAATTGAATTAATACGACACAAAACCATAGTACACTTGTGATAAACGGAAGATAAAACACTAAACTGGTATAATTATCAATTGTCATGTATCATCTAATTTAGCAATATGACGATAAAATTTAAAAAAAAAAAAAACTAATTGAGGGTAAATTTGTCGAAAGTTTACTAGTATAGGGGTTTTTGATAATCAAAAGATTAATTTGAAGTAAATTTATCATAAGTATATTACTTCAGGGATTTTCGTGATATTGATCCATTTTAAAAACTTGTACAATTCGAAAACATTCAGGATTTATTTTCCCTTTTCTACATCACATCAAATATTAGAAGTAAAGCCTAGGTAAACTTATTATTAACTAAACCTAACCTAAAAGTCATGTAAATAAACCCTTCCACAAATTTATGTTTTTATTTTTTTTTTCAATTTTTCTTCTTTTAGGAATTTCTAATTGAGTATTGTAATATTATATTCAAAATAGAAAAAAAAAATCTCATAAACTAATTATAAAATTAAAAATGAGCTAAGCTTAAGCGTGGGCTGCTTGGATAGACCTCGTCAAGTCTCAAAATTTCCAAACATTTGTAGTATGTACGCAACAATCTAGATATCTCTCAGACTAGTAGGTCTCGGTGCGGCATTCATGGAACAATCACGACTCCAGGTCGATGGGGACGTTGACTCCGTTTAGAGGGAGCCATCTCATAGGGTCAAAATTGTGCAGCGTGATAGGAAAGGCATCCATTTTTTCCAAGGGAAGTCTCTAAGCCAGCTTCATGGATTGTTGGGGTTGAGAAGCTAGTCATGGTACTATCATGTATGGACTTAGTTTATCCTGATGCAAATTTGGTATGCAAGCTTGTGTTTATTTTTATGGGTCCATACATTTTCTTAAACGTGATTGGGTTGATGTCGTATATTTAAATTATAAAATATTTGCTATTTACCAACTTATGCAAGGAATTTGTTATACACCATAAAGACCAAGCTTGTCTTTATCATTATTCATGTGGGCCCTACAGTGAAACTTGCATAATTAATGTATTAGACAAGATGGATCCACGTAGTCTATAGACTATATAACATCTTCTAGAAGACATAAAATGTTGGTATGAACATGTGTTTCATGAATTTATCAACATGCCCAGTTATGTATTTTCTTTTAATTCTGATCTTTTCTCTTTCATATCTTTCCTTTTCCTTTGGAAAAAACTTCACACTTTGCTCTTCGTTCTTGTTGAATGTAATTTGTAGTTAATTCTTGGAAAAAAAAAATAAACGTAATTAAATTTAATATGAACTTTTTGGTTATACAAAATCTTTAGAAAGCTTTCATCCATAACTTCTTCTTTTCTCTTCATTATTTACTCTATATGAAAAAACAAATTGATTTCTCAAAAAAATTTCTGATTGAATTTTTTAAACCCGAACTTTTAGTTATTTATTTTATTCTGTTAGCACACCATGAAAAAAGATTTATGATTTTCTTTCCTAACAATAATATGTTCGGATCAATGAAAAGCTATTTTAAAAAGGATTAATACAATGCAAAATCCCAAACTAGTACACTTGCAATTAATTTACTTCATACTAATTTTTTAACTACCAAAAATCTTAAATTGGTACACTTGTGATAAATTTACCATAAACTAATTTTTGTTAACAATAAAAAACTCCAAACAAGTATATTTATAATAAATTTATCATCTATTAATTTTCGTTGAATTGGATTAATACCACAAAAAACCATGGTACATTTGTAGTGAATGGAAGATAAAATCCTAAATTAGTATAATTGTCAACTATCACGTATAATCTAATTCAATAATTTAACAGTAAAATATAAAGAAAATTAATGACAGATAACTTCGTCATGGGTTTATTAGTTTGGAAGTTTTTGGTGCTAAAAAGATTAATTTGAAGTAAATTTATCACAAGTACATCACTTTAGGGGTTTTCGTAGTATTAACCCATTTTAAAAATTTGTACAATTCGAAAGCATTCACGATTTATTTTCCTTTTTCTACGTTACATCAAATATTAGAAGCAAAGCCCTTATTATTAACTAAAACTAACCTAAGATTTATATAATAAACCCTTCCACATATTGCTAGTTTTGTCTCGATTTTTCATCTTTTAGGAATTTATAAATGGGTATTGTAATATTATATTAAAAACAGAAAAAAAATCACATAAACTAATTAAAAAATTAAAAATGACTTAAGCTTAAGTATTTTAGAACTAAAATGGCCGCTTGTATGGACCTCGTCAAATCTCAAAATTTTCAAAACATTTGTAGTATGTACGCAACAAACTAGGATTCTCTTTGACTAACCGGTCTTGGTGCGGCATTCATGGAGCAATCATGACTCCAAGTCGACGGGGCATTGACTACGTTCGGAGGGAGCTATCTGGTGGGGTCAAAATTGTGCAGCGTGAAAGGAAAGACATCAGTTGCTGCCAAGAGATGTTTCCAAGCCAGCCTCTTGGGTTGTTGGTGTCAGGAAGCTAGTCATGATACGATCATGTATGGACTTAATTTATGTGTGATGTGATGGATACAAATAATCACCTAATGAAAAATCGGTATGCAAGCTTGTGTTTATTTTTATGGGTCCATACATTTTTTTAAACGTGATTGGGTTGATGCTGTATATTTAGAACTATGGAATACTTGCTATTTACCAATGTGAATTGCTTCAAAAAGGGTTTTGAAAAAAATATCATGTGGTCTATACACCATAGTTAATATATTAGATAATATGGATCCATGTAGTCTATAGACCACATAGTATCTTCTAGAAGACATAAAATGTTGGTATGAATAAATGTTCCATAAATATATTGACATGCCCAGTTATGTATTTTCTTTTAATTATGATCTTTTCTCTTTCATATATTTCCTTTTCCTTAGGGAAAAAATTCGTACTTTGCTCTTCATTATTGATAAATGTAAGTTGTACTTAATTTTTTAGAAGGAATAAGTGCTATAGAAGTCCTAAAACTTGTCATGAAAATACAATTGAGTTCTAAAACTTACAAAAAATGCAATTGAATCCTAAAACTTGTCAAATTGTTTCAATCGAGTCTTAAAGTTAATGCTGTCGACTTTTTTAACTGAAAATGCCAACGTGGCATTTAAAATTAATTTTTTATTTTCCATGTGGCTTTTTAATTTTTTTTATTTAAATTAGATTTAAAAATTAAAATAAAGAAAAGTTAAAATTTATTTAAAAAAGAAAACAGTTCAAAAAAAAAAAATGGCAGCCTCACCGGAGGGGCCAGTGATCGTCACCAGCCCTCGCCGGCCAGGGCAAGGCCTCATCGGTCCCAGGCGAGGTCCGGCGACCCTCGCCAAGCTTGGGCGAGGGTGGCCAAATCTAGTCACGCCAGCCCTCGCAAGGGGCTGGTGGCCGTCGCCTGGCTTGGGCGGGTGTGGCCAGATCTAGCCACCCTCACCCGAGCTTGGTGAGAGCCAGCCACCCATGCCCAAGGCCGGCAACGGTCGTCGGCCCCTCCAGCGATCAACAGCAGCAGCAGGGGAGGAGCTGCTTTATCTTCTTATTTTTTTTTATAACAATTTTAAAAAATAAAATTTCTTTTCTTTTTAGTTTTTAAATCTATTTTCAAAATAATTAAAAAACCCATCTAAAAAAGAAAAATTATTTAAAAGGTCACGTTAGCATTTTCTGTTAAAAGGGCTAACAGTGTTAACTTTAAAACTCGATTAAAACAATTTGGCAAGTTTTAGGACTCAATTGCACTTTTTATAAGTTTTAAGACTCAATTACATTTTTGTAACAAGTTTTAGGACTTCTGCAGTACTTATCCCTTCTTAGGAAAAATTGGACTCAATTAAATTTAATATGAACTTTTTGGTTATACAGAATCTTTAGAAAAATTTCATCCATAACTTCTTCACTTTTCTTCATTATTCACTCTATATGAAAAGAAAAATTAATTTCTTAAAAAATTTATGATTGAACTAAATCCGAACTTTTAATAATTTATGTTAGGATTAATATCATGAAAAACCTTACTAGTTTCCATTAAATTTCATGATTAAATTATTGAGTTAAATGATATGTGTGAATGACGAGTATACTCGTTTGGGGTTTTATATTCCGTTTGTCATGGGTGTATCAATTTGGGATTTTCGTAATATTAATCCAATTTAACAATTAACAAAGGGTAAATTTATCACAAATATATTAGTTTGAGGCATTTGTGGTCAAAAATAATTAATTTATGATAAATTTGTCACAAATATCTCAATTTTGTGTTAAATTTGTTTGGGATAAATTTGTCATACATGTACTAGTTTAGGGTTTTTCTGGTATTAACCTTATATACATGACAAAGAAAGATATATCATTTTTTTCCCAAAAGAGTTAATGCAATGAAAAACCACAAACTAGTATAATTACGATAGATTTACCCAAAATTAATTTTTTAACTACTAAAAACCCCAAATTGATAACCTACGAGAAATTTATCTCAAAATAATTTTTTAACAACCAAAAGTCCTAAACTAGTATATATGTGACATATTAACTGTCCATTAGTGTCCACTAAATTGGACTAATGCCACCAAAAACCACAAAATGGTACACATGTGGCAAACATATGGTAAAATCCTAAATTAATATACAATAATTTGATCATAAAATTTAAAAGAAATTAAAGGAGAGAAAATTTATTATAGGCCAAGTAGCACTGATACTAGCATGTTACACATGACACGGCACGACACGACCCAACATACTAACCCATTATCTCAAAAAAATAGAAAACTCCTACATGTGAAGATACGTTATATATTAAATGTATATTTTTATCTAAACAAATAAGAGCATAGAATAAATTTACATTAAAAATAGTAATCCATCATTTGTTAATATCATTCATTGTTTCAATTTGAGAGGAAAAAAAAAAAAGTAACCCACATTTTGGTCTCACATGTCAAAGCGTGTCAAGAGAAGAGAAAAAACAAATTTGGAGAATGAGTTGTGTGTCATGGGAATGAGAATCAAAAGAGAAGAGAAAATTAGATTTTTCTTCTTCATCTCATTTATTGAAATTTTTAAAATTGGCCGCGTGTGTTGGAATTTCGAAAATCTAGACTTACATATCAAAGAATGTCAGGAGAGTTGATCAGGTACCAGATTTTTCAACATTTGTTGAATAAGTGTCAAAAAGTATCAGAGAGTGTCGCACTCCAACACGACATGAAAGTTTCAAGAGAGTGTTGGTGCTTCATATGTCATAGTTTACCAGTTTGTAGTTTTTTGTAGTCAAATATTAATTTGCAGTAAATTTTTCGCAAGTATACCAGTTTGAATTGTGGTGTTAATCCATTTTTAAAATTGCACAAGTTGAAAACATTCACGATTTATTTTCGTTTTCCCACATTCCATCAGATATTAGAAGTAAAGCTAGAGTAAACTTATTATTAACTAAAACTAACCCAATATTTTAATGATCAACTCTTCCACAAATGGATAGTTTTTTTTTTTCAATTTTTCATGTTTTAGTGTTTTCTAAATGAGTATTGCAATATTCTATTAAAAAATATCATAAACTAATTGATTTTTTTTTAAATGACTTAATCTAAGGGGTTTGACTGATTTGGCCGCTTGTGTATGTACCATGTATGACCCTGTCATATCTCAAAGTTTCCAAAATGTTTGTAGCGTGTACTCAACAAACTGGGGTTCCCTCTGGCTAATAGGTTTGGGAGAGGAATTGACGGAACAACAATGACTCTAAGTCGATGGGGGCATTAACTACGTTTAGAGGGAGCTATCTCAGAGGGTCAAAATTGTGCAGCGTGATAGGAAGGGCATCAGTTGCTAGCAAGAGAATTTTCCAAGTCCGATTCATGGGTTGCCGGGCTTGGAAAACTAGTCATGATAGGATCGTGTATGGACTTAGTTTATTCGTAATGTGATGGATACAAATCATCGCACCTTGCGAGCTTGTTTTTATTACACATTTTTTAAACACGATTGGCTTGATCTCGTATATGTAAACTATGGAATACTTGTTAATTACCAACGTATGCATGGAATTGCTTCGAAGAGAGTTTTGAAAAAATATTATATGTGTATACACCAACAAGACCAAGCTCGTGTTTATCATTATTTATGTGGGCCTTACAATGAGACCCGTATAGTTAATGTAATAGATGGTATGGATTCTCGTAATCTAGAGACCACACGATGACTTCTAGAAGACATAAAATGTCAATATGAATAAATGTTCCATTAATTTCTCGACCCGTCCAGTTAAGTATTTTTCTTTTTAAAAAAAAAAAAAATTCTACCGTTTTATCTTTCAATTCTTTCCTGTCCCTTTCAGAAAAAATTCATACTTTTCTCTTCATTCTTGACGAATGTAAGTTGGACATATTCAATTAATTTCTTAGAAAAAAACTTAAACATTGTTAAATTTTATATCAACTTGTTGGTTATACAAAATATTTAGAAACTTTTCAACCATAACTTCCTTTTTTTTCTTCATTATTCGCTCTATATGAAAACCGAATTTAATTTCTTAAAAAAATTACAATTGAATTTTCAAAACCCGAACCTTTAGTAGTTTATTTAATCCCGTTAGTGCATGACAGGATGATTTTGATTTTGTTTTTTTTTTTTTTTTTGCTTGTCTTTTGGTAGTTTTGCTTTGTAAAATATTGTTGAATGATGCAAGATTGGGCTTGGGCTCCTGGCTGTCAAATTGGACTGGAGACATGATTTGCATGAAGTAGAGTTTTTGGGCTTGTGAGGCATTCGGTCTACCTTTCTCTTTGGCAGCAATGAGGTTCACAGAATTACCAGATAACAACACAGTACTTTCGCGGAGGTCTCTCTCCCACAACAGAAATACTCTTTACCTGAATTAGAACAAAAAAAGTGAACCCATACTCCGTTGTCCTGTTTTCTCCAATATAAGTATGGAGAGTATATAATTATCGATTCATAATTGAATACTTATTTGCGTTTACTGGTCATGCATAAATTATAATATGACGTTTCCATTGATTATTAAATAAGTGTCTTTCTAATTGCCAATTTATCCGGAGATGTCTATTGTATACGCATTACAGATAAAGATAAAGAAGCCGAGAGTTTCTTGTAATGAAGTGTTGCACCGCAAAGTCCAAAGTTTGGAATATTTTAAATGGTATTACTTTTATCATTGAAACAATTACTTCGTTGACTCCATTGCTTGTTCCTCAAGTAGATAAAATCTTATATTTTAGAGAGATGTTTACATCAGTTAATTTATGTTGTTGTATCTTTTGGTGTATGTATTGTATCCGACTGGAAGTTTGTGTTAGTCTATAAATAGGCTCCGTGTGGTGGTCCCCCCCAACCGCATATTAATCTTTTTGCAATGGCATTTTTCTTACTCTTGCACCTTTACTTTCTCAGTAAATGAAGTCAAAACCAAACTTCTTCTTTGGGATGTCCCGCCATTCTAGACCTCGACCTGAAGACCTGAGATCAAGTTCTTTTTCATTTCTTGGTCGTCATTTGCTTGTTTAATGCGCAAGGACTGCAATTGCGCAGAAGTTTCTGATCTGGTGAAGTCAAGCCACAATCAACCTGGCACGACTTGCATTTTCCAGGCTCGCGTAATTTCAGCGCGAACACGAAGAGATGCACCAAAAAAAAAAAAAAAAAAAAACACACACACACACACACATTGGAATACAACGTAGTTCAAAGTCCCGCAAGGTAACTGTGGCAACCACCGATTTACAGGTGGAGGAGCTCCTTCATTTCTTCATTGCCGAGGACGAGGAGGCCTTTGAAAAGTGATTAATAATTTTTTTGTGAGAAATGACCCTTATCTATGCTGAATTGTTAATGAGAGTCACAAGACTAACATAGATAGTAGTTGTTAATAAATGTAGATAAAGCTAAAATTTCCTTGTATCAGATTGACGTAACGAACAAATCTTAAGTCTGGAATTTTGTGACTTGCATGGAGAGGAATAAAAATAAAAGCTTATGATGAGCATCTATTTGGGTAGGATCATTTCTAATATGCTAGAGCTAGAAAGCTGCAAAGCCTGCCTTGTGATACAACTTCCTCGAGTTGGGTTGTAGCTAGTTGGGCGTCTAAGAAAGACGTATCTAACACAGACTCTACATATGATAAGTAATTACACCTTGGTGCTTCAGCTTCATGAGGATTGGCGAAGAGCCTTTCTAATGATCCGGTCCTATCTCACAAAACCAACCTTAGTCTTATCTTAGTTGTTCGAGCTGATGCGTCCGTTGATTCTGTTGCGTGCGTCTGTATTTGCGTCTAAAACGGCTTCATTACTTCGCTCACTACATTATTAGTTTCACGTAGAAGTGTGGAATTCAGCATTAGGTGGAGATTAAAGAGGGAAGTCACAAGTTGATTAACCTTATCTTTTAGAGAGATTTTACATCGGTTATTTTATTTCAAACGCATTACTGTTATTCCTTGTTATGTCCTTTAGTGTATTTATTGTTTATAACCTGAAGTTTCTTTATTATTAGTCTATGAATAGGGTTTGCACAGTCTCAATAATATAGATCTAACGTAGTCAAAACCAAACTTCTTCTGTGAAATCTCTCGCCATCAATTATGAGGCCCTTGGTTTGAAGAAGTTTATGCGCAGAGAGGAAAACAAGATGAAGAATCTGTAGAGAGATCTTGAGATGAAGAACTTCCTCTTTATTCTGTTTTCCTTGATTTCGTACAATCGAGAGCTTAGCCTTTTATATACAAGGACTAACTCTGAAATTCTGTTTTACAGTTATGAATTCAGTTGAAGAAAAAGTAACTAACTGAAGCAGACTTTGACTAATTTCCAGTACCGAACTATTCTAGATTAACTAGCCGAGACTAATCAAGACTAATAGCTTTATGCAGAATTTTCATAACCAGTTTTCTTCTCATTCTTCTCGGCAGCATGTACATATTCTTCTTCTTCTTCTTCTACATATGTTTTCTCTTTATCACTCTTGTATGTCTTGCTTCCTCTGTTCTTGGCTTCCTCTGTTCTTCCTGGTATTGATGATAGCATTAGTCAAGAGGCCTCTTTTCCCTTGCTTTTGTTCTTCTGCTGACTTTTCTTAACAGCCCCCCTCAAATTGGAAATGGGTGAACACCCGATTCCTAATTTGATTCGTAGCTGGTAATGTGTAGTACGAGAGAGGGGTTTAGTAAATATATCAGCAATTTGACAGTTACTGGGAACGTATTTGACTTGTAATGACCCTGATGAGACTTTTTCTCTGACAAAATGAAAGTCTATCTCAATATGTTTGGTGCGAGCATGAAGAACAGGATTAATAGTGAGAGAGATAGCGGATTTATTGTCACAGAAGAGCTGTGTTGGACAAGTCAATGAGCATCTTATATCACGAAGAACAAAGCTGATCCGTAAGTTCTCGCAGATGTGGAAGCAAGTGCACGATACTCGCTTCGTAGAGGATCGACTAACCGTGGATTGTTTCTTTGCAGCCCAAGATATGAGATTGGAGCCAAGGTATGTACAAAAGCCTGTTGTTGATCTTCTTGTCTCAACACATCCTACCCAATCTGAATCTGAGAATCCATATAGGTGGAGAGAGCTTCGAGAGTGAATGAAGACTCCAAGATTCGAGTTCCTTTTACATATCTCAAAACTCTCTTGAGTTTATGTAGGTCTCGCTATAGTTGGTTTTTGTAATTTCGACATAGTTGATTTGTAGCATATGCAACGTCAGGTCTTGTTAAAGTCAGATACTGAAGGCCACCTACTAGGCTTCGATATTCGAAAGGATTGGAGAGTAGAACAGAATCATTTATTAGAATAGTTGGCTTCAATGATACAGGAGTGGTGATTGGTTTACACTCAAGCATATGAGCTCGAGTAAGAAGATCCTTGGCATATTTAGTCTGGCACAGAAACAGATGATCAGAGGTGTTTTTAACTTCAATGCCAAGAAAGTAGTGTAATGGTCCAAGATCTTTCATATTGAACTGAAGACTTAGGGAATGAATAAGGTTGGAAAGAGACTGAGAGGAGCTTCCAGTCAGTATAATGTCATCCACATATAGAAGTAAAAGAATGGTGTCTATATCAGTATGATAGATGAATAAGGAGGGGTCAGTTGAGCTGCAAAAGAACCCATATTCAAGCAGAAAGTTGCTGAACTTGTCAAACCAGGCTCGAGGGGCTTGATGAAGTCCATAGAGAGACTTCCTGAGAAGACATACATGGTGAGGTTTCTTGGGATCTTGAAAACCAGGCGGCTGCTCCATGTAGACTACCTCATTCAATGTACCATGTAAGAATGCATTTTTGACATCTAGCTGATGAATTGGCCAGTGTTTTATCATGGCTACCGATAGAACTATGCGAATTGTTGCATGCTTAACGACCGGACTAAAAGTTTCGTAAAGTCAATGCCTTCTTCCCCGATGAAATCCCTTAGCAACTAGCCAAGCTTTAAGTCTATCAAGACTACCATCACCGCGAGCTTCGTTTTAAATACCCACTTGCAGCCTATTATATTCATTTGATCAGTTCGAGGGATTAATTCCCAAGTTTTATTCTGGTGAAGTGCATCCATTTCTTCTGTCATTGCTTTGTACCAACCTTTATGTGCTAATGCTGTTTTAATTGTTTTTGGCTCAGGAGGTACTTCATATGTAGCAAGACATGCATACCGAGGATTGACCTTAATAATACCAGACTTAGACCTAGTCTTCATAGGATGAGTAGGTAATGTACCTTGAGAAGCTGCCTGATTATTTGAAGTGTTTTGTTCCTGATTTGATTCATCTCGATATCTCGCTTATGGAACTAGGTACTTCAATTTGTTGAGGGCTATCTTGAGCAGTGATGGATACTTGTTCCACAGTAGTTTCAGGTGGTGAGATAGAAACTGCTTGTTCTGTGCATTCAGGTGAGATTCCTCTATTTGTGTGATTCACTGTGGCTTCTTTTTCCCAATCTATATACTGAGAAGTTGAAGGAGTTGTGTGATTTGTAGTCGAAGAAGCTAAGAACTGTTCTTCTTCTATCCACAATTTATATAAGTGTGTATAGGATGGATAGACTGTTGCTAATTTTTGAGAGAATGGGAAAAAATTCTCATCAAATACTACATGTCGGCTAATGTAAACATGACCAATAGTAGGGAGAAGGCATCTGTATCCCTTATAGTGATCACTATATCCAAGAAAGACACAGGTTAGAGACCGTGGATCAAGCTTATTCTGTGCATATGGTCGAAGACACGGATAGCAAGCACAACCAAAAGTTCTGAGATGATCATATCTTGGATTATGCTGATATAACTTGCTGAAGGGAGACTGCATCTGTAGTTTTTTAGTAGGGAGAATGTTAACAATATAATTTGCTGTTACAAATGCATCTACCCAAAATTTTAGTGGAATTTTCGCATGGTATAGCATAGCCGTACCAAGTTCGACTATATGCCGATGCTTCCTTTCGGTATCCCATTCGCTCGCTGTGTATATGGACAAGAGATATGCTGTTGAATGCCACAGTTCTGTAAGTGAGTTTTGAATTTTTGGCTAACAAACTCTCCTCCACCATCACACTGAAAGGTCTTGATCTTACAGTTATGCTGATTTTCTACTAATTTTTGAAACATGAGGAAAATATTATAGAAATCTGACTTCAGCTTTAAAGGGTATATCCAACTGAACCGAGAGAAATTGTCAACAAAAATGACATAGTACTTGAAACTCTGGAAAGATTTAACTAGAGAAGGTCCCCAGATGTCACAGTGGATTTGTTGTAGAGGTTTTGTGGCTGTAAAATTCGACAATGGAAAAGGTAGAGTAGTACTTTTAGCTATTTGGCAACTCCTACATACAGAGTGTGATTCTTTGTTATACTGAATCAAATTTTGAGCCTTCAATTGCTTCAAGACACTCTGATTTGTGTGAGCCAGACGTTGATGCCAGATACTTTCTGCAACAATTCTCTGTCTTTGTGTGAAATAAGCTTCTGCAGCATGAGGGTCTACTCTGTATAACCCTCTAACCTTCCTTCCTAGCTTCATGGTTGTGTTGGTTGTGCTGTCCTTGAGATACACACCGCTTTGTCAAAAATAAAGGAACAGGGGTAATCATCGAATTTTGATACGATAAAAGATTTTTCTTAATCTCGGAACTATCAAGACATCATTTAGAGGCAAGGCAGTAATTGCAGCATTTAATATTGCATTACCAATGTACTTGACAGTAAACACGCACCATTGCCTATCATAACTGTTTCAAAGATTGTCAATTTTAGAAAGACTGTGAAGTATACCAAAGATTGGAAGTGATATGAGCATGTTGCTCCAAAGTTGTCTGGATACCATTCTTGATCGCTTGTCTCCTCGATATGTAGTGCTGCTAGAGCCGTTGGTATATCCTCAGCTTGGTAGGAGTTATCAAACCGATACCAACAATGTAAAGCATCATGACCAGGCCTCTTACAGATTTGGCACTCAAGTCGCTTTTGTTTTTCTGGTTTCTCTAATTGTATCTTTGAATTTGATGTAGGATATGACCCGATATCGAATACCTTTGTGCTTTGATACATTGTATGGTCTAAACCCTTGAGCGTAACCTAAGCCGCAGGAGGTACCGATCCGTTTGAATTGCTGATTTTCTTGTTTATAGTTCGAGTTACTATTCCTGTAACTCATATTTCTTCCAGGATAACCAAAGTTTCTATACCTGGTATTATATGTTCTTCCTCTTCCATAACCTCTTCCTCCACGATTACTTATTCTTGATCCTCTAGGAATAACATTTGATTGTATATATTCTCTGTCAGCCTCTCCGTTTTGTATAGCTTCGGTTTTCCTTTGTCCATAGTAAGCTAGGTTAGGTTTGAACTGATTTAAAGAATAAGTCTGTAACCTGGCTTCGAATCTTTCTAAGTGTGAGATTACTTCATCATATTCTGGTTGAGGCTTCAAACAAAAGATTGTAGTTTTAAAACTTTTGTACTCAGTCCCAAGCCTTCCGTAATTCCAAACAATTTTGTGATTTCATCCACTGGTTTCCTTATGGCATTCAATTGATCACATATTGACTTGTATTCCCTAAGATATGCTGATAATGTTTGTTCACGTTTCTGGCAAGCCTGCAATTTTCCTCTTAGCTCAAACTCCTTAGCTACTGATTTTTGTGTGAACCGGTTTAACAGAACTTGCCAAACTTCATAAGCAGTGTTTAACCCAATTATCAAGCTGAGTATATTTTCTGATACTGCACCACTAATCCAAGAGGATACAAGTTGATCGGTTTTTATCCAATCATTATAATCAGGATTAGAGATCTCAGAAACTTGACCTCCTTCTTCAACCCGTACCGTCTTTGCGGTGGTGAAATTTCCCCATTCACAAAACCGAATAGATCTTGGCTTCTCAAGAACCTATAGAATTGAGCTTGCCATAGGAGGAAATTGTCCTCGCCTAATTTGATGGTAACGAAATTCGAGATATTTACATGAATAGGAAATGGATATCTCAAACTTCTTGCTGCCATTCTATTCTTCCCGATCTTAGATCAACTCTAGTTGCAGACACAAATTCTACTGATTTGCAGTAAGATGTAGTCGAGAATCTTGCTGATTTAGGTGTGGATGAAGAATACCGACTTACAGATCTTTGTTGGAAAATTTCAGATATTTTCAGAGATCAAAGAGGCTTTGAATCTAACTTTGATCTGGTGCAGATCTTCTCTATCTGTTCAGCATCAAGATGATTTCTTCAGGATGCGGCAGCTCTGATACCATGAAGAAGTTTATGCG
Organism: Eucalyptus sideroxylon x Eucalyptus melliodora; assembly: GCA_016097485.1. NCBI lineage: Eukaryota > Viridiplantae > Streptophyta > Magnoliopsida > Myrtales > Myrtaceae > Eucalyptus > Eucalyptus sideroxylon x Eucalyptus melliodora. Next base: position 43,445,173 of record CM027828.1, on the reverse strand, counting down.
CAAAGAGGAAAACAAGATGAAGAATCTGTAGAGAGATCTTGAGATGAAGAACTTCCTCTTTATTCTGTTTTCCTTGATTTCGTACAATCGAGAGCTTAGCCTTTTATATACAAGGACTAACTCTGAAATTCTGTTTTACAGTTATGAATTCAGTTGAAGAAAAAGTAACTAACTGAAGCAAACTTTGACTAACTTCCAGTACCGAACTATTCTAGATTAACTAGCCGAGACTAATCAAGACTAACAGCTTTATGCAGAATTTTCATAACCAGTTTTCTTCTCATTCTTCTCGGCAGCATGTACATATTCTTCTTCTTCTTCTTCTACATATGTTTTCTCTTTATCACTCTTGTATGTCTTGCTTCCTCTGTTCTTGGCTTCCTCTGTTCTTCCTGGTATTGATGATAGCATTAGTCGAGAGGCCTCTTTTCCCTTGCTTTTGTTCTTCTGCTGACTTTTCTTAACATGGTTTTCGTGTGCAGATAAATATGAGGTACTCTCATTGATGTATCGTGTCCAACGCGCACATAGTGCTGCAAAAACCGAATCTGTGTTATGAGCATCTGCAACTGAGCATTCTAGAATCCTCCAGAAGGTCCATGGCGCTGAGTTGCTTCGCTCGGTCCCTCACGCGCGCTTGTGACGTTTGCAGATCCGGAAGACGACGATGGGGGAGAGAAGGGAGGAAGAAATATAGAATGGGCCGAGTCTTTCTTGACGGGCTCCCCTTCAGTGGGCTTTTCTTTCTTACTCTTACTGAACCTCATTTGATGGGCTGCCTAAGGAAATGGTTCGGCTTAGCGAAGTCTCATCGGTGGGCTCTGAGCAATAAATCGAATTCAACTTCGAATAAAATGAAGCAAAATGGGTCCGCTGGTTTAGATCTGAATCGCGGATTTGGGCGACACGAACTGGGCCAAACTCTTTTTCTTTCTTCTGTTTCATTTATTTATTTGTTTATTTCTGTTCTTTTTTTTTTTTATGTAATATCATTATTTTTTTTCATCTTCCCAAAAGGATGTAAAGTTTGTGATTTTCGTAAGGCAATATATTAAAAAAAAAAAAACCCAAACTGATACACATATAATAAATTTACCTATAACTAATGTTTTTTTCTCCAAAAATCCCAAATTAGTATATTTGTAACAAATTACCATCACTTCATTTTTGTTAAATTTTACTATCAAATTACTAAATGAGATGACTCCATTTTAAGGTTTTACTCTAGGTACCAGTTTGTAATTTTTCGTATTATTAATCCAATTTAATGGAAATTAACTAATGGTATTTTAGTTGTAAATGTATCGGTTTGAAATTTTTAGTGGTCGAAAAATTAATTTGAGGTAAATTTATCATATACTTATATATATATATATATATATATATATATATATATATATATATATATATATATATATATAGAGGATTTTTCAAGCTCAAAAAATTAGTTTTAGATAAATTTATTATAAGTATGTCGGTTTAAAGTTTTCGAGATATTAACACTTCTTGTAACGTCATTTTCCCTTTCCTCTCTCTCTCTCTCTCTCTCTCTCTCTCTCTCTCTCTCTCTCTCTCTCTCTCTCTCTGCGGAATTGCTTATTATATGGTAGAGGGAATTTCTAAGCATAAGTCGAGAACACTTTATCCAAAAACCTTTCTGGATCATCGGGTCAACTCCCTCGAATGTTCAGCGAGTTTTACTTTTACCTCATAAAAAAAAAAAGATGGCTCACAAAAGAAGAACAAAGAACAATCACCGAGCATTTAAGTATTGACAATAGGTTTCAACCAATCTGGCCAAGCTACATCGCCATCATCGTAATATAGTCCGTCTTTGTTTGTTTGTCTATACATGGATCGTGATGTCGTGTCCTCTACTTGACTTTGGTTGTCGCTATCCCACCTGTCCACTAATCTCGCTGTGATTAAAATGGGTCGCCAATGTTGAACTTCTAGACCCCCTATTGATGTCCCTCATATTCCAAATAATGCGTCTTTTTAGGCAAAATAACCTAGACAATTCTTTGAAACTTACAAGACACGTCGAGCATCTGTGTTCTTATAATAACAAATGCGTCCTTAGTCCTTTATTTAACCTTTTCTCACTGACTAATTAGTTTGTTAATTTTCCGGTGATGTCTTGCCAAAGAATGAGTTCAATTGTTTATTTCTATATGATAAAAAAATATTTTGTCATAGGATATAACAATTGATAGTAGAGTACATAAATTCATCTGTGACTCGTAACGCATTATCCTCTTGTATTTTCTCTTGCTAGCATCCGAGCAGTAGGAGTGTGCTCCAATAGGGCTTCTTGGATTCCATCGCTTAGAAGCTTCTAATAGATAAATTAGAACTAAAATGTTGTATTAATAACCCTCAAAACACCATGCGAGTTATATTAGGAAGTAATCAATGAGGTTAGAATGAGTGTCCATTTGATATATGTCTTGTAACGTCACAATGCTAGAGTGTCTTATTTTTATGGGGCATAAATATATACGGATGACATTTCTTTGTTTAATTATTTAGAGAAGTCGAGCATGTATACAATGTACATTGGACAGCTGACAAGGCACATTGCAAATTCTTCAAGCAGAAAGCTTGGGACTGTAAAAAAGGCCCTATGTGAGATATAATCTCCATCATCTGGAATTTGTATATGAGGAGAAAAAAAGTAATTACTTTGACTATACGCTAGGCGGAGTGAAGTGCAAGGATTTAAAGCTCGGGGTTTAATGTACAGGAGAATGAGAGTTAAGGGGTACACTGTAATGACATAGAGTATGGGGTCTTACTTATGAAAGAGTGAGAATTCAGGAGATACAATGAGAAAATTTAGAATTTAGAATTTAATGTGTGAGACGATTAGAATCCAGGGGGTTAAGTGAAAATTTCCATAAACTTCATTTTCCAAGCTTAACGAAGAAAATTATGGAGTAGACTTTGAGAATAGGCTCGGGTTGTGTTTGGCGGGGTTTGAAAAAGGAAGCGAGGAAATGAATGGCTAGGTTGCTTTTATCTGAAGTAGCTTTATGTGTCTTCTTCAGGATATCCGGAATTTCGACATCAGATCAAAAATCTTGTTAAATGATATATTAGATGGCACCAACTTTGAATTATTACAACCTCATGTGATCAATTAGGGAACATCTTTTGTGGTCCAGATCGCCACAAATGGTTTCAGAACAGGACCTCATCCGATAAGTAATGTGTGGTTCCTGAATAAACTAGGCTTTTACTCACTCCTACAAGGATAATGTGTTGAGCAATATGGACCAATACAAAAGTGGACATCAATTGTTTAGGGATACAACACCTTGTTTAAGCTCTCTCTCATCCTGACGATCACTTACATTGCTCATCAAATCAGGTATAATTCTAGTCCCTATAATTCTAGTCCCTTTACGAATTATATCCTACTTTAAGGGGTGTGCTGCTCTTATACCAATTTTATATGATCCAACCTGTTTTACATAGGCCAAACCCCTCATCAAAGGTGAGACTTTCCAATTTTATATTTTCTAAGCGCTTAGTTTTTTTTTTTTTTTTGAGCAAATTCTAAGCGCTTAGTTCACGAGATAATGTTTTTGGCCAAAGTAACTTCAAACAATGTACTTTCTTTATTACGCATTTGAGAAGGATTGGTACTTTTAGATGAACGATGAACGGGAGAAAAGTATCAATCCTCGAAAAAGAACATTCCGGACCGCATTCTTATCTTCTGTTGGAAACTGTAGCTTTGAAGTGTTAATGGTTGTATACCTGAAAGGACCGCAATCGCAATGGGAAAATCGCAACTTCACTAATTCAAAGGAGAAAAGGCAACCTTAAATGGAAATAGAACACACTCAAATAGTAAAACTCCCAGAACAATGAGGACAAGAAAGCCATGTTAGCTCAAAGTTTGCAACCAGAATTTCCTCCACCTTAGTTCATGGAACCCTAGGTCTTCTCCTTTCGAGAATCGGGCGTAAAATTCCAGGCTTTAAAAAATGCCCATTGAGTTTTAGTTGGGAAAAGTACCAAAAAAGTTTTAAATCTATTGCATTTGTATCAATTCAGTAGTAAACTTTTTAATTAAACCAATTTAATTTTAAATCCTTCCATATTAGTATCAATCCAATCCACACGGCCAATTTAGGCTGATTTTAATGTTATATCAATCAAGTCCATTCGGCCAATTTAAGTTGGAAATCAGTGACATGGATATCGACAATCCTACATGGCATCGTTGGCAATGACGTGGACATTTGCAAATGACTTTTTATTAATTTTAGATTTTTTAATTATTTTTTAAAATCTTTTTCCTTCCCCCCCCCCCCCTTCCCCTTTCTTTGAACTGTGGCCAATACTAGCAATGGGCAATGACCGGCCATAGGCAAGGCCAATGAGGGCATCGTGGCCCTCACTGGCCACAATCGAGGGTCGCCCTCGCTGGATCTAGCAAGGGTGAGACCCTCACAACTTGGGCGAGAGTGGCCCTTGCTAGATATGGCTAGAGTGGCCCTCACCAAATCGGCCAAGGGCTCAACCCTTGCCGGCCGCCCTTGCCTAGGCCACGAGGGTCAAGTGCTCGCTAGATCCAGCAAGGGCAACCCTCACCTAGGTGGCAAGGGTCGAGCCATTGCCATTTTAGTGAGGGCCTCCCTAGCCCAAGCCGTGAGGGCCTTGCCCTCACTAGATCTGGCGAGAGCAACCCTCATCAGCGCCCACCTGTGGTTAGTCGCTGGCAATGGCTAGAACTAGCCATAGTCCAAAGAAAGGAGAAAAAAAAGGAAAAATTAAATTTCTACATCAACATTGGCGATGTCACATAAGATCGCCGACATCCATATCACTGATTTCCAACCTAAATTGCTAGATGGACTAGACTTGTACTAATGTGAAAAAGTTTATGAAGAAATTGATTTAATTGAAAGGTTTATGACTAAATTGGTATTAACACAATAGGTTTGGGACTTTTTTCGGTACCTTTCCCTATTTTAGTGCTACTATTACTTATGTTCCCTGATAATAGAAATTGATGATTAACAGGCACGAGCTTTTACGAGCAAAAGATAGCGCAACATGAACTCTCAACACACGACATGCATTCTGTCTTTACTTCTGTGTGAAAGTACTAGTCTACATTTCGCCCTTACCCTCTTTTTGTGTATGACGTTGGCGGCCGACTTTGGACGCCACAGCCTGCATCACTTCTCGAGAAACTAGATGCTCTCTCGACAAACAATTCCTCTACAATTCCTCTTCCAAGGTTTCTGAATTGGTAGTGCATCCGCAGTTTGTAATGGTCCATGACATAAAAGACATGCCAATGAAGACCTTGATTGTGCGACTTGGAAACAACTCACAAGACTTCCACATAGGAATTGCTTCGTTTACTTGTTCACAGGCTATATGACATGCAATATCAAGGAAAATCTATTTTTGCTCACCTCTTGTATTTCGTAATTTACCTTTAATTTATCATGAACTTTTTCGTCAGGCATTTTGTCTAAACTTTTCTAACTTTTGTAGTAGAGAAGATCCGATAACCTTAAAAGACATAGGAAGACTACCTGTGGTTTAGGCGATCATGGTTGAGATGCTGTCGTAATTGAAAAGTTTAGCGACAGCGAAAAAACTCACAATAATTTTATATAGTAATGATTTTGATTTGTTTCTGTTAACTTGTCTTTTGGTAGTTTTGTCTGCGCCTAATGTTGCTTATAGAGCCATCTTAGCTCCGAAAGGAGATCTTGGAAGTTCTCAACAAAGTTTCCTCCATCGAATTCAAGTAACCTTAACTTTACCAGCTCTGAAATGTCTTCACGTGTAATATTGCACACTTGAGATTGCCCCCCAGTTTGAGTGCCATTATTTTTTCCGTCCCCTAGGAAAGGAAATGATAGCTATGTTAGCCCTCGGCTTTGGTGGACATATAGAAAAAAGGCTCATGAATTTAAATCAATATATTTTCACTTTGTTGGTAAAAGAACGAAAATCCCTTTGATCAACGAGTCATAATTTCGTAGTCCACCTATAAGTATATCAACCTGTTACCACAGCCTAACCAACCTGGCAGAAGGCAAGAAATCTCTCACATGAGATAATAAATACCCAAAGCACAACTTAGCCAGAAGTTCGCTAACAACGTGGGCATATGACTCCCTTACCAATGAGCTACCATGCTCAATCATAAATTAACATAGTATCAACCTATTCTGTTTTCTAAATAGAGTGAAAAGTAGAACTTTAGTTAATACGTACCTCTTGTCTTTGTATAACATTCATGGCTATGGTGGAACACCATATTCTACTACGCTCTCTAGGATGTTCGATGCACTCCTTGCGAACAAGTTCCCTCTCTAAATCTCTGAGTTGATCATGCATCCAAATGTTGTCATTCATAATTTTTATTAGAGACATTTTAACAAGAACTGAGATTGCTTGTAGGGTAAAAAATCACAAGCTCTCCATATAGAAATTGCATCGCTTCTTTTTTCGCGAGCCATGTGACATGCAATGTCAAGGAATTTTTCTTTCTATTCATATGCCAACATGTCACAACTTACCTTCAATATGTCCTTAACTTCTTTGTGTGGCATTTTCTTCAGCTTGGCTAATACATCATCCCAACCTTCTTCGCTCTCGTTGCAAAGTGATGATCCGATGACCACAAGGGCTAGCGGAAGTCCACCGGTGATTTTCACAATTTCTCTTGTTATTTTATCATATTCAAGGGGAGGAGTATCACTCTCAAATGCATATCTACTGAAAAGTCGAATGGCAAGAGAATCATGCATCTCCCCCATTTCATAGAACTGATATGCTTTTGGATGCATTGAGACATTATTCTTATATATTTTCAAAAAACTAATGTCCCTAGTTGTCACAATAATTCTACTTCCCGAACCGAACCAATCGCATTTTTCTGCTAATTTCGCAAGCTGGTCCCTTTTATCCAAATTATCAAGGACAATCAAAACTTTCTTGTGGCGACATCTTCCCCTAATCATGTTGATCCCAGAGTCAGTATCTTGAACTTTTATGGATTGAGACTTGAGGATTTCAGACAATAATCTGTTTTGCAATTTCACAATTTTACCCAATTGTGAAAATTCGCAAACATCTGACAGAAAGCTGCAACCTTGAAACTGAGAAGCGATTTGGTTGAAAACAACTTTGGCAAGAGTTGTCTTCCCAATTCCACTCATTCCATGTATTACAACAAATCGTACATCAAGAGAATCTTTGCCTAACAAATCCATCACTGCTTGCACATGATCATCGATTCCAATTAAATGATCAGGAACCACTCCAACTCCTCTTGACAGTTTCCTCGAAACCTCGTTGGTAACAAGTTTAATAAGTTCGCCTTGGCTGCCAAACAAGAAATTTAGATTGAGTCACAACATAAAGAACATCAAGTTCCAGGATTTTCTAAATGTGATTTTGGCATTCACATCAGTGGCGGAAATAGTCAAATTTATTTAGCAGCCAAAGCAAATTGAGGCCGAGATATCTATAATAAACACGCACATGCATCACGTCTTTTATAATGAGAAAGGAACAAAATTACAGACAGAAAGAGAGAAGGAGATTTGTAGTAAAACTACCAAGTCAAAAACACAACAATCAGAAGTTAACGCCCATGGCGTGGAACCTTAAACTCGAGAAAACAACACATTCACGGAAAAATAAACCTTGAAATATGGAAAAAAGTACCAAAATAGTCCTAAACATTTTATATCAATACCAATTTAGTCCTAAACTTTTTAATTAGACCAATTTAGTCCTAAACCCTTTATAATTTTTTAATAATTTTTTTCAAAATTTTAAATTCTTTTTTTTTTTATCTTTTCTTCTTCTTTTTTCCTTACCCTTGGCCGGCGAGGTTGCCGGCCGGCCGACCATCGTTGGCCACAAGCTGGTCGGGGCAAGGGGCCCTGCGCCCTCGCCAGCCACTGGCGAGGGTCGCCGTGCCCTCGCCGGCCACAAGCAAGGGCGACGGCCCCCGCCCAGATCCAGGCGAGGGCGTGGCAGCCCTTGCTCGTGGCGGCGAGGGTGCAGCGGCTGCCGCCCAGATCTAGGCGAGTTGCATCTGCTGCATCTGGAGCTCTGTCGCCTCCGATCACCAACATGGTCACCCGAGCCTTTGCGGCCCCCGGAGGTTGAAGGAGGTGGTCGACGTCTCAAGCTCGGGTAGCTTCTGGAGGGATAATGGCATGGGGAAGTTCGCGATCTTGTGCTGGATTAAGCGCGGCGATAGCGTCGCGAGCCTCGACTGGGCAGGCGAGACCGCTGTGGCCCTCACCTGGATCTAGGCGAGGGCCGTCGCACCCTCGCCCGCCACGAGCGAGGGCTGTCATGCCCTCGCCTATGGCCGACGAGGGCACAGAGGCCCTCACCGGCCAACGGGCAAGGGTTTCGGCCCTCGCTAGGATCTGGGCGGGGGCCGTCGCCCTCGCTTATGATCGGCGAGGGCGCGGCGGCCCTCGCCAGTGGCCGGCGAGGGCGCGGGGCCCTTCACCTTGACTAGCTTGTGGCCGGCGATGATCGGCCGGCCGGCGAGGGTAAGGAAAAAAAAAGAGAAAAAAAGGAAAAAATAGTTTAAAAAATTTTAAAAAAATTATAAAATTTGTCCACATGGCTCCACATAAAATTGTTGGTGGCCACGTTAGTAATTTCTAGCTTAAATTAGCTAGATAGACTGAATTGATACCAATGTGAAAATGTTTAGAACTAAATTGTTCAATTAAAAAGTTTAGGACTGAATTTGTACCGATATAAAAGGTTTAGGACTATTTTGGTACTTTTCTCTTGAAATATGCAAGTATCACATTTATCCTTTGAAAGAACTAATTCCTGGAAATTTAAACCACCCAAAAGTTAATACCGAATTAGTCAATAACGCTACTCTTTTGTTGGATGCTTGGAATAGGATATAACTTCGTCTTGGTGGACTGATAATATTTTCATTATTAACAACAATTTGTGCTTAAACATTTTTGTTGATGATAAAAGTATTTTTAGTTGATTCGTTGTCATAAACTATATTAATAATTATCTTTAGAGAAAATATTTTCTAAATCATCATCGACTTTGAGCGAGGAAAATGTGCCGTCTAAATTAATTTTCTCAACAAATTTAAGCGAAAGCCTCCACAAACAGCTAAACATTCTTTCCTTAAGTATGCAACCGGCTAAATCTCTCCATTTGATCTTGGTAAACATAAACATCCAAGAATCTCCTAGATATTTCAAATAACCGTACTAATTATAGTCCCTGACACAATTATTTATCACTTGTAGCTAATAGCTTGTTAGAATATATGATCCAATTTTTAGAATTTTCTAAGATGGACAATTGCTAATGCAGTCTAGAAAAACTCTTACAAAAGATCTGGTATTTGTGGCTGCGAGTTAAAGACCACATTCTAGAGGAATCCAGATTGAGAAGTTGTCAAAGAATAAGACCTGTAAATGTCGGCAACCTAGACTAGAAATATCTTGTAAATAATTCAACAATTGTAGAAGAGAGTCGGTGGAGCTGCTCTATAAATAGAGCTTAGAATCATTCTCTAGCTCCCTCACCATTCCAACTATGCCATGGATACTCCACATAACAACTATGGAATTGTATTTCCATATCCCATAGCCTACCATCCCTTAAATGCTCATGTGGATACCTTGCCCTTTGGTCATTCCTTTACATCAACTATACCATACGCATATACACTTGCATATATTCAAATCACAAATTATCATCAATGTCAAAATTTCAACGTAGCTATACAAGATTATCAATTCCAGCAAATCAGAAATCATTTTTTCTCTTTCCTTTTTGAAGGTCCCATAAATTACACTCGAATCCCTTAACGTCATTCTCAAGATCCGCTAAACAACAACCCTCGAAATAAATTTCGATGGATCGGATTGTCACTTCAGAAAACGTCACGTTCAGTAAAGCCAATTTACCAGAAAATGAACATAAAAATTTAAAAAGGTTTCTTGTCCTCGAGTCACATCAGATTTATTCTTTGCACAAAATAGGGGAAAACAGTTGGAAATCGGCAACTCTCTTACCCGATATCTTTGCAGTGCCATCCTTTGATCGAAGCCACCTCTGTTAGAGCCTCCTTCCACCGTCGTAATTCATCGTAGCTGAACCTGTCCTCATGCTTTTTCAATGCATCAATGTATAATCCAGTTCCAAGCTTAACATCGTATGGATCAACGTCGAAAAAAATGGGAAGAATCGCTTTGTCAGTCGATCTTCTCAAGCATTCCACCATGTGGACGAGTTCACGAAGACACCATGCACTAGATGCATAATCTCTAGAGAAGATGGGCACATAAATTCTGGAGTTGTTGATTGCATGTAGAAGCTCGCCTCCAATCTTTTCACCTTTTCGGATCTCTGCATCATCTAGGAAGACGCGGATCCCAGCTCCATCCAGGGAGTGATAAAGGTGATCGGTAAAGTTAAGCCGCGTATCCGGCCCTCTGAAATTTAAGAACACATCAAATTCATCTCCCAGTGACTCACTACCCCCACCGGTGGAGGACGATGTTGCTGCATCCGAGTCGTCCCTTTTTCTCTTCATCGTCACCAACGCCAAAGTGCTGAGTTGAACTACTTCTGGCGTGCGCGGCTCCAGGAAAGGATGTCGTTTGTTAAAAAGCTAAAAAGTGCAGAAGTCACTTTTGCTTTTCTTTGACGCGGCATTTTTATTCCATTTTCTCGTCTCATTTTACATTTCCCAAGGGAAATGCTAGCGATCGCGCGTGCTCACAGTGCCTCAGAGAAAGACTTTGAATCTTGGGGGCACAAGCGTCCCAACATTTCAAGGAAGTCCCAGAGAAAAAATCAGCTGGTCCCCCATTGTCAAGTCAGCGGTCTATTGACAGAGGAAAGGACAAAAAATTTAATTTGGACTGGAAGTCCCTCTCGTCTCTAGCGACCTCATACCTCCACATAGCACTCGATGATTGGTTTGAGACCACACCGACTTGACGGTATACCTAATGTCTTCTCATGTCAAAAGACATCCCATCCGGACCTGGATTTTTTCATGAGCGGTCTTCACACGCCACACGGGATTCTTGACCGTCACGGAGTGGAAAACTCTAAGGTGACTAAATCTACAAGATTGACCGTGCTTTATAAATGCCATCACGCGTTCACACAACATTCTCGTTTGAGCTTGTAAGCGATAAAAATTTTCCTGTAAAATGGTCTAAGCTAATTCTACGAGCGTGCACGCATGTTTGTGTCCACTTAAATTGATATCATCCAAATTGTTAAGTATGTACGTTTTATGATGAAAGCATTAGAAAATTTTATTATAATGTTTTTAAAATGACAAAATAAATCAAAAGTTATTAATGTGTTTAATGATTGAGTAAAATACTATATAAATGATAGAACATATACATTATATTATAAGATATTATGCATGAAAGAGTCAGAAGATTGAATGAATATATTCAGACTATGTCTAAACCTTAAGGATAAATATATTCAGAAGCGGAATATTTTCAAACTTACGTCCAGATTGTAATGTCTACTTCAGTTGAAACAAATTCAAATTTTACATATAAAACAAGATACAAATTCACCAAAACGTGATATGCCTAGAATGACACAAGTACATAACATGATCCAGAACGTGAAAAGTTTAGAACAAAGCAAGTTCAGAATGTAGCTGGTTCGGAACATAGTAGATTCAAAACGAAACAAGTTTAGAACGAAATAACTTGACAGAATATGACACAAGCCCAAAATGTATGATTGGATGGTGATCTAGTTTGGATTTCATATCAAGATAAATTTAATTGACCCAGTCTAATTGATTAACAATTAAATCTTGAAGACAAGAACTTTCTAAATGAAGAAGCTTTACTTATGGAAACCAAAATTCTATTTGTATGAGCGATCGGTCTTTGTTACTCACCGGCTATCTAATTTTCTTGATATAGATATGTCTAACGAGTAAATTAAAAGAAATCATCTAGATATTATCCAATGGCTAGTTTCGAAGTGGAAGAATATTTAAGGATATTAAGGATCAAGAAGAAAAAAAAGAGATGAAGCATAGAATCTAGAATTCCAAAATTTGAGCAAATTTCAATCATACATTTGTCTTTTGTGAGCAAATTTCAATCATAAATATTTCTGATCATAAGAGAAATACCAAAAGAACAACTTAATGAGATAGTGTGATCTACCATTGAGTATTTGTACTCAAAATTGTAATCTCTTGTTGATCATATAGTGGGATCTAGCAAGTAAGCTGTTAGCACAAGAAAGTAGACGAAAACTTGATCTAAGCCGAATTACTATAAATTTCGTGTGCAATCTTCTTGTCACGCCCCGATCCTCAGGCACGCACACATCCGTCTCACTTGGTCGATTTTATAATGCGATATCCCAGGATAATGTATCGCCGACCCTTTCATTTTTAAGCACATGCGGAAGCGAGCTAAAATCCCTGACAATAAAACGATGGGATAGAAAAGCAGGGCCATATTTTTCATATTGAAATTTATAACCAAACTTTTATACAAACCACAAACCGAACACTTCACAAACTTTTTATTCTAAACTCTATTCACATCAAAATGGAGATATCAAAGAAGATACAATCTCAAATTCATCCGGGCCGTACTCAAGGCCCCTCTCGATTATCTTCTTTTCCCAAAATCCTTCTCCGACTCTTCCTCCTCACTCCTTAGCGGGTCCCGAAATGTTTTTCCCCAAACCGGGATGAGACTACGTCTCGGCAAGTTCTACCCCACTAAGCCCGATTAGTAAACCATTATACTAAAGGCTGCCTAAACACGCATGGGTCGAAGACGTACCTTAGCATCGAGATCCCACCGCAAGTCAAGACAATTCATAATAGGCACTCAAGCAAGCATATCACCAATCAAAGCATCGATCAAATCGACCTAGTCGATTACAAGCCAACAAGACCACTCACAGTCATTCCCATCAGTCAATCAATTCACAATATCAAATCAAAACAATGATTCACATCAAGTCACACTCAGATCGAATCATCGATCAATCGACCTAGTCGATTACAAGTCAATCAGACCATCTCATGGTTATTTCCAATCAATCGATCAATTCACAACATCAGATCAAGCAATGATCAATCGACCTAGTCGATTACACGTTATCACGACCCATGCTTGGTCGGCACATTCAATACTATCTGTAAGTCCGACCATAGTCCAGGACTACTCACTCTAAGCTGATATATAGATAGTATAGCTCGCACTAAGCTGATAGGGTTAAGGTATACTGCTCTCGCTAAGCTGACATATCGCCCGCAGGCTAATATAGTATACCCCCGATGCTCCCACTAAGTTGATAAAGTGTACTGCTCGCGCTAAGCTGACATATCGCCCGTAGGCTGATATAGTACACCAGTATACTGCTCTCGCTAAGCTGACATATCAGAGCCCATAGGATGATATAGTATACTATCCAACCATTCAATCCATTCCATCTGTTATCCTTCTCGATAAAATAGCCGTGTGTGGGGACACGGTCGGCCTTAGCCAAAATATAATATTTTTCTTTTCTCATAATTACCACCATTCTCTATAGCCCACCAAAACACTTTTGGTGCCTTTCAATCGACAACCGGTTATTTCCCAATTAATAATCAAAGGGTATTCCATTACAGGACAATTCTCAATTTCATAAATAATTCAATTCAGCACAAACTACAACTCGATTAAATAAACGAACTGCGCCATGACAATCGGCACGAAATTTCGGTCGTCGGCCATCTCAAACTTAATTTCCGAAAAATAATTAATTAATTAATTAATTTCGAAAATTAATTATTTAATATTAAAAATTCTGTTTAGCTCAAAATAAGGTCCAATTAAATAAACGGACTTCACCACGGTCATCAGCATAATTTTCCGGTCACGGGCCATCCCAATTAAATTTTCAGGAAATAAATAATTATTTATTTAATTTCGAAAATTAATTAATATTAAAAATTCAATTTAGCTTAAAAATAAAGTCCGATTAAATAAACGGACTTCGCCACGATCATCAGCATAATATTCCGGTTCCAGACCATCTCTCTTGAATTTTCGAAAAATAAATAATTATTTAATTTAATTCTGAAAATTAATATTTAAATGCCAAAAATCTCCCTTAGGCCCGAATCATCAAATTGAAGCCCGATTAGGGGTTCGAAAATTCCCGAGACACTCCCAATAAATAGTAGACCACGTCTACTTGTTAATTGCACAATCAATTTATCTAAATCGCATCACAATTGACTAATAATTACTAATTAATTCTAATCTAACAATATAAACATAATTAATTAAAACTAAACCAACCTAAAGCATAATTAGCCAACTAATCTGGGATTAGTGAGATTACTCACCAAATCGCGCGCAAATCGGATCAATCCAACGGCGGCGACGCGAGAACGATGGTTCCCAAAGCGACTCGCGGATCCGGGAGTCGAAACGCCCAAAACGGCCTTGAACAGTGCTGAAACCCATTTTTCCAGCTGCTGTTCATGGCCAAACGAGGCTGTTCCGGTGGCTGAGATGGCGGAGCAAGGTCGGCGGAGGGTGAGGGGAACGTCGGGGAGGTCGGGCGGAGTTGGGCGGTAGCTGGTCGGTGCAAAACAGAGGTGAAGCAGGGCTGGGCCGAGCTGGATCGCGCGGCCTGGGCGCGCGCGGACGGCGGGACGGCGGCTAGCGCACGGGCGGGCGGCGGTGCGGCGGTGCGGCGGCGGGACGAGCGGCGAGCGGTTCTCGGCGAGCTGCTGTCTCCGAGCTCCTGGTTCGCACGCGAAGAAAAGAAGGAGAAGAAGGGAACCGGTTCTGTCGTGAGGAGGAAGAAAGAAGAGAGAGGAGAGAGAAGAGAGAGAAGGGATAAGGGTTGACCGGTCAATAAAAGAGAGAGGGAAAGTGAGCGGTGGGGGGAATCGCATGAGGGGGAGGGGAGAGGAGAGAGGAGAGAGAAAGAAAAGAGAGAAAAGAAAGAAAAGAAAAGAGAGGGAGAGAGAGAAAAAGAAAAAAAGGAAATGCATATTTCTTTATTTCAATTTTCCTTTTCTCTTTTCCTTTTCCCTTCAATTTTCTTTTTTTTTGGTCTTAAAATTTTCTTCCGATAATTTCTTTATTGAAATTTCGGACCCGTCAATAAATTGACGAGCGATGAGACAGGATCTTATTTATCCAGTGAAATTAAAACCCGAAAATCTGGATGTCACACTTCTCTTCCCTTAACTCTTCTTATTTAAGTTTGTTGTACATTTACAGGTTATTACAGAAGTTTGTTCCATCGTATAACAGATTCTAAATATCTACCAAAAGTTTGGTGGCTTGTTATCATACTCTGATCTTTATTAAGACTTTACTCATAACTTATTTTATTCCGTGTTTATTTGTCAAAACTTCTTTTAAACACATATTCACCTCATCTAGGTATTTGTACCAGCATTATCAATTGGTATCAGAACCAAGTGCTTATTTCATTTCTAAGCTAAAGATTTTTTATGACTAGTAATTTTGCACTAAGACTTATTGAGGGTCAAAGCAACACCAAACCATCTTATTTTGATGGAAAAAAAATACAATGTTTGGAAGAATAGAATGAAAGCATTCTTAAAATACAAAGATCCCTTGCAATGAGATGTTGTGGAAAAATGAATCAATCGCATTGCTATGTCTACATCAAACAAGAATGGCAAAAACAAAGAAATCGAACCCCCTACTCCTATGCTTCAGAAGGAGATGTCCAAAAGAGAAGCACTAGATGCAAAAGTAATTTATTTTTTATATTATGCATTGTCTTCTACTAAATATAATATAATATCTTCATGTGAAACAATTAAAGAAGTTTGGGATAGACTTCATGTTAGTTATGAAGGTACATATCGTGTAAAAGAGACAAAAGTTAACATTTTGTTTGGCCAATATGAGTCTTTCAAGATGAAACTTGGAGAATCCATTGGAGACATGTTTAGTCATTTTACAAAAATTGTAGATGGTTTAACATATCAAGGATAACCAATTTATGCTCTCATGAGAGTCAATAAACTTCTGTGAGGCCTCTCAAAAGATTGGAACCACGTCAAGACATCAATCTAAGAGACACACAGAATTATGCCACTCTCCGTTAATGAATTGATTACTCTTCAATTCTACAAAGTGGAACAAATCATTTATGAAGATCCCGAAGGTAAGAAGTCTATTGCACTTAAATCTAATGCTGATTTTGATGATATAAACTCAAAAAATGACATGGACAATGAAGAACTTACTTTTATGATCAAGAAATTCAAAAAATTGAGTAGAAAATGAAGAAAGTTCAATTGGAAGAAACAATACAAATAGAATGGGCAGAAAAAAAACAGTGAAAGAAAATGATGAACAAGGAATATATACTTGATGATACATTCAAACTCATACTCATATTCAAATTCAGAATCAAAATCAAACATAGAACTTGAGGTAAATTTCCCCGAAATCCCTTATAAGGTATCTAAATATATTGATGAATTGTGCTTATTTATCAAGTCTACTCTTAAAAGGATTCTTGAACTAAAAAAAGGAGAATTCATGGCTTAGGCAACGGGATCTTTCTCAAAAAGAAAAGTTTGAAATTTTGCAAAACGATTTTCTACAAATAAAAGAAAGAGATATTTACTTGTAAAAAAATGGTTCTTTAATAAAAAAAAATACTTTTCAAATATTTCAACAAAATTTTCAAAGGGTTCAAAAACATTAGAGCATATCATTTCCATACAAGTACCTTACTATAACAAGTTAGGACTTAATTTCAATAAGGAAAGTGATTTTCTAATAGGCTTTTCTAAAGTTAATGAGAGACTTAGACAAAAACCTCCTGAACTTATGTACAAGAAGCATTTTCAAATGATCTTTACAAAACTTGTTGGTCGAAATATCCTCAAGTGTTCAAATTGTAGAGACTCAAAACACTTTGAGAAAGAATGTCTTAAAGTCTAAAGACCTGTTAAGAAAGATTTGGTAAAAACAACATTCTACTAACTTTCATAGACCCAAGAAAATTTGAGTACCAAAAACAAAACAAAAAAAGAGATGAGTTGTTTTTGCAGGAAATAAAGGAAAAGAAGAAAGAGAATTTGGTAAGGAATGTATATTTTTTAAAATTCTTAATTTGATTTGGGTACATAATTTAAAAATTCTCATTATACTTCATATTCGATATATCATCTTTGTGCCTCGATTGATTTAGATTTTATAATGACCATATTCTATGATATGTTACATTGAAGGAAGAATTATATGATATATTTTTTATAATTCGTAAGATGGAATTTGTTTAAATAATTCGATTGATTAATATCTTGCTTTCAATTTAAAAATAATTTGATCGATTAGATAAATACTCAATGATATTATTCTCTCTAATCTTATGATGCTTTATTTAGTGAGAATTTTTTTTCTTTTTTTCGAGATATTATTATGCAATATATTTTCCTTAAATACCCTATTGAGATGAGTTGGGAAAATATCATTGAGTTTCTATGGAGATTTCATGTTTTGATCTAATGTCAAGAAATTATCCAAATACAAGGATACTAGGAAAGAAATAAGTTTATTATAGGAAACTCCACAAAGGAAGAATGATTGCAAATCTACGCAAAGTATGATAAAATCATAAAAGTATCTCATGCAAAGATTGACAATGATCATATTTAAATCAATGGTATATTTCAAATATATAACTTGGGTAAGAGAATAAATTTTTTATCACCTGACCTTGCAAATTTCTACATGCATTTATCATAATTTTGGATGATTGTTTATAATTTATATTGCAAATATTTCTTGTCATAAATATAAGATATTACATTTTTTTTTACTTGATTTGGTGTGTCACGCCTCAAACCCCGAGACACGTGAACAACCCGCCATAGTCATGTAAATATGACATTCCTAGGTAGTGTCGCCAACCCCAATTTTTTTAAAATTATTATGCGCATGCGGAATGTGCTAAGAAACCCCTGACAAAAACATACATGATAGGACAACAGGAAAATCAATTCAAAATCAAACATACTTTCATACATCATTATCAATCTAGGGTTTAATACACCAACATGATCCAGAGACTATATGCACCAAAATGGGTAAGACTTTATGTGCATCAAAAAGAGTCAATCTACATAACATGGATCAGTCCACCAAAATCAAAATCAACAGTCCTAGGACTATTGGTCGGCCCCGTTCGACGATCCCACATCCTCAGGATCTGTCACCCAAGAGGCCAAGGGCGAAGCGTTGATTACTCCACCGTCGGGAAGATCCGCCACGCCTTCATCACCTCCAATGGAATGTCCATGCTAACAAAGGGGCCAACCTTAACACCATCGACTCCAGAACGAAACCAAGCCCTAAACATATACGGTACTCTAACATCCACAGTCACCTGGACCCATATAAGGGTCCTAACCAACTGATAGACCTAAGGACTTCTAGGGTCAGGAGCATTCTCTGTCATCTGGTCAATCTCCATCGACAGGCCACTCATCTCCGGGGGTACCGCCATTTACGGTCCTGTAATATTTTTCCCCAAACCGGGATGAGATTTTGTCTCAATAAGTTCACCTCTCCTAAACCCCTATTAGAAAGTAAATACGCCTCAGAGTAGCTTAGCCACGACATCAAGAAGACTTACCTCGCCTTAGCCTTCATCTGTAGGTTAGCACAGTTTATATAATTCAACTACGTGCAATTCTAATAACCCAACAACTAAGGCACAATCACATCATCAGAACAATTCAATCACGTGGATCGTCTCAGCGATCAATCGACTCGACCGATTACATTTCATTCTAACAAATCAATTACTGCTTCAAATCACGACCCTACAGAAAGGTTTAACAACCAATGGCAATCACGGCCCCACTCGGCACGACCTTTAATTAGGTGGTTCATCACGGCCTTACTGGGCACGACCTCTAATAGGTGGTTAATCACGGCCCTACTGGGCACGACCTCTCATAGGTGGTCCATCACGGCCCTATTAGGCACGACCTCTCATAGGTGGTCCATCACGGCCTCACTAGGCACGACCTCTAATAGGTGGTCAATCACAGCCAATCTCCCATCAATTTCCACACTTAAGATTTTATAAAGAATCCCTATTTATCGCAATCACACTCAATTTGCCACAGCCAATCATCAATTTCAAATTCTAAATGCACAGCAGCGATCGGCACGAAATTTTGAGCAATCGGGGTCAAAAATAATTTTTCCATTTTTTTATTTATAATTTAAGCAATTTCGGATTATAATATACTATTATATTATCCAGAATTTCGAAGCATTTAAATAATTCAAAACTAAAATCCTATTATGTCCCATCAAGGCTTAACATTAAATAACTTCTTTTAACCTTAATTAAACACACTTTAACATAAACAAATCTCTTAATCCAATTTATAATTAAATACACTAATCTACCCACCTAAACTTACTTAATTTAAACTAAACATACTTAGAGCATTATTAACACTCTAACTAGGGTTTAGTGAGGTATACTCACTTGATTAACTCGCTGCTTGGACCAAAACGACGAGGGCGACACCGGGATCGACTTTTTCAAAAGCGGGCCTAGCTTCCGGGGCTGGGAAGACGGCCAAAACAGGCCTTAACCGGGCTGTGAGACCCACTTCTTCTTGCTGCACGACGAGGCCCGAGAGGAGGAAGAACGGCGACGGCTAGAGGCGGCAAGGGCGGAGGAGGGGCGCGGCTGTCCAGGCGGTGGCTCACGCGATGGTGAAGGAGGCTTTGGCGAGGTCGAACGGCGGCTGGGGTGGCTAGGCCGACGGGATGGAGAGGCGACGTCGACAGAGCACGGGCACGTGGGCGCGGCGCGATACGCAGTCGCACGGGACGGCGGCGATGGCGTTGCA
The DNA here is from genome assembly GCA_016097485.1 of Eucalyptus sideroxylon x Eucalyptus melliodora. Taxonomy (NCBI): domain Eukaryota; kingdom Viridiplantae; phylum Streptophyta; class Magnoliopsida; order Myrtales; family Myrtaceae; genus Eucalyptus; species Eucalyptus sideroxylon x Eucalyptus melliodora. The sequence goes on along the minus strand of CM027828.1, from coordinate 43,425,231 downwards.
CAACGGCGACGAACGGTGAATGGGCGGATGGTGAGTAGACGAAGGAGGCGGACGGAGGGACCGGTTCGCTGGTTTTGCTTCAACTTTTTCCTCTCTCCCTCTCTCTTCCAAGTTCAAAATGAAGAAGATGATGTTGATGGGTGTGGGGGCAAATCTTGGCCCTCCACTTGTCAAGATCTCCCTCATTTTGGCCACCCACCATGACATCATCCCATGACATCATCTTCCACTATCTCCTCTCCCACAACATCCTTCAATGGGTGCAATATCATTTCCACCAGGGTCCAAATCTTTGTACATCCAATTTCTTCAATTTTTCTTTCAATCATCTTCTAATTGAATCCAATCAAAATCCACAAAAATTATCCCATGATCCTAATAAGATATGTGACATGACCGGGCTTCCAACTTCTAAATTCAATCCTAATTTTTACGGTTGAATTCAATCTGGTGCGATTTCAGCGCGCCTAATCCATGGAGTAGCTTTTAAGGAAATTTTCTTGCATCCGACCCGAGGGTGATCAGTCCCCAAGTCTGATGTGGTAAAATTCATTAATTACTTCACTCAATAGACTAGTTCCCTCGTGAGTGGCCAACTCTGAGAAACGAACTACATGCACAGATGAATTGCCCGACTTAATTGACTGAAAATAAAATTGGGGAAAATTGGGATGTCACATGGTGTGTGATAGAAATATCTACTTTCTTTTTGCAAAATGCATCAATAATATGTTTTTGAGATTTATGCTTAAGGAAATCATTTTAATTGTGAAAGATATTATTGCATATTCATTGATATTCTTATTATATTCTTAGAAGATATATTATATCTAGAAAGTTTGATCCGCAAATCAAAGGAATGTGTTGCATGATATTTTTGCAAAGTTTGTTGTCTGTTATACAAGAATTTGCAAGTGACAAAAGTATACGTTTGGAAAGGTTAATTAAAAAAATGTGGAGATTCTATACTATTTTTTGGAGGCTCGAAAAATTCTCCTTCTTGCGCAGAGTTCTCGCAAATTATTGAGCAAGCTCCTAATGTGTCATATGAAAGCTTGTTGAGTTTATACATATTGAATTTGAGACGAACTTGATTGAAGAAAACAAATTTCTATCTCGAATTCCAAAAATTAAACGATCATTGCAGATGTTGTTGTTATGAAGGAAATAAAGGAAAGTCGTTTTGTTCAATGTGCACAAGCTGCAATACGTGCTATTCACAAATATTATCATGATGATAGGGGGAGAAAGTGAATCCAAAAGAAATGGGAAGAATCCCGATCTTCTAAAAAAGGCAACAAATTTAGAGGGGCATTGGTCAATTATGGAAATTTTTTTTTGAATTGATCATGATCTTTGATTATTATGGAAGGAAGGAAAAGGTAAATGTGTTAGAACTTGTTAAGTTCTACACAATCCGGTTAGTGCATCTTTTGTTACTTTTTGTCATTAACAAATCTATTATTTATATTATCATGAATGAATTTTATAATGTATCCGTGATTCTCATTAGATATTTACTAATACATATGATGAACATGAGCTATATTACATATCTTTGATATTCGACTTATTTTGTAGAAGCTGATGGTTCTAGAAATTACGCAAAATATATTTGTTATCAGTTTTATATTTTCTATGTGATACTCTTTCCATTGTTATCGCTTTTTCATTATGATGAAAATGGGGAGAGAATATAAATATGCATATGTGTTGATATTTTTTAAGCTGCAATTATCTTTCCATATGATTATCTTTCTATATATTATTATGCTCAATCTATTTGTTATCTTCTTATTTGAATTATGTTATTTGAATATCTCAACTTTAGAGACTACGTTATGTGCTTAAAGTTGCCTTGATTTATTAATATCTTTAAAATCATGTTTACATATTTACATATTTAAAAATTGTTTTGCCATCATCAAAAAATGGGAAATGTTTTGAAGATGACAAAATAAATCAAATACTACTAACATGTTTAATGATTGAGTAAAAGACTATGCATATGATATAACGTATAAAGGATATTGTCAAAGATTATACATGAAGGAGTCAGAAGACTGGATGAATATATTGAAACTGTGTCTAGCTCTTAAAGTTAAGTATGTTTGAAAGCAAAATATATTTAAATTTACATCTAGATTATAACGTCTACTTCAGATGAAATAGACTTGGATTTTATACACATAACGAGACACAAGTCTAGAATTTGACAAAGTCAAGAACGTGATATATCCAAAACGATACAAGTGTAGAACATGATCCAAAACGTGACAAGTTCAGAATGTAGCAAGTTCAGAACGTAGTTGGTTTAGACCGGAGCAGATTCAGAACGAAGTAAATTCATAACGAAACAACTTGATAGAACACGACACAAGCTCAAAACGTATAACAGTTGGTGATTTGGTTTGGATTTCATACCAAGATAGATTTGATTTATCCAATCTAATTGGTTGACAATTGTATCTTAAAAATAAAAACTTTCGAAATGAAACGGCTATCTAATCTTCTTGATACATATCTATCCAACTAATAGATTGGAATACGATCCTCTAGTTACTATTCAATGGTTAGTTTGGAAGTGAAAAAATATTTAAGGAGAGCAAGAACCGAGAAGCAAGAAAAAAGAAAGCGTAGAACCAAGAATTTCAAAGTTTAAGCAAACTTCGATCTTTTATAAGTTTAAACATTTGTAATCGTGAGAGAAATACTAAAAGAGTGACCTATAAGATATTGTGATTTAAAAATTGAGTGTTTACACTCAAGAATCCAACTAGTGGGTTATTAGCGTGAGAGAGTATACGTAAGCTTGATGTAAGCTAAACCACTATAAATTTCGCATACAACTTTCTCTTCATTTAACTCTTCTTATTTAAGTTTGTTGCACACTTGTAGGTTATTTCAGAAGTCTGTTCCATTGCATAACAGATTCTAAATATTTACCATAAGTCTTTTTGCTCATTTATCAAACTCTGATCTTTATTCAAACTTTCCTCGTAACTTATTTCATTCCGCATTTATTTGTTAAGATTTTATTTAAACACTTATTCACTCCCTCTAAGTGTTCATATTAGCATTATCAGAAGGGTACTTAACCAGTGATCTAAATGAACTGATTTATCATGTTTGTGTCGTGCAAATTCGTTTCTACTCTCGGCAGAGTGTCGTACAGATTTGGGTGTCATGATACTTGTGTGAGAAAGTGCATAGTGTGTGTGGTTGGGTGTTAAATTGTACCAGAGGATGAAAATCTACAATCTGATATATAGGGTTGTCGTATAGTAAATGACGTCGAGTGTCTATAAATGAGTAATGTAGAATTGACGGATAAAAGATTTTGAGAGTCTAAGATGAGACTGAAATATATGATCTTTCATAAATGCATGTCTATTTAAATGATCATTTTATAACGTAAATGAGACAAGGTCCCTGTAATTGAGTTTTGTAAGACAAATGCAATCTTCATATGATTTCTTCATTATAAGAATCGAATTAATTGGGTTTCTGCTGCTGCCCTTTTCCATGCAGTTGTCGGCAGTAATTCCCATTATTTTAGCCACCAAGAGTTTATTATTGGAGAGAAGAAAGGGGGCAGGTTGAGGGATTATTATAAGTGTTCGTATCAGATTAGTGCAGAACTCTACGTGGGGGTATGTGTTGCGCGAGCAAATACGTTGTGTTTTCGATCAATCTGACCTAATTCCAGAATAAATTGCTGACAACTTTTTAGCCAACTCTTTTCCATTGACAATCTGTCAGTAGCCTCCGTAATGCTAATTCCTAATTGGGGCAAGAAAAACATGTGGCTTTTCGACTTCAATCTCGGTCGGGTCTTGTCCATCTCCCGTGTATTTTCCCCTATGGGTTGATCCATCATGTCATGAAGGATGACAAGAAACACCAAAACAGAATCGAGAGCTTCGTATTTAGGCCATCTATTTAATTTCGACTGATCCATAACTCTTTTTCCTTTTTCCTTTTTTCCCTAAATTAGTGGATTTCGGAGTCTTCAATATGAGTAATCTCAATGGATGTCGGACATAGCTCCCGGAATTACTCTTAAAAAGAGACATTGTGATTAAAGTATAGGATTGACTAAATCCGAACTGAATATACAAACTATTGAGTAAGGGTGATACAATCACTTTAGGACCAAAAGCTCGACATAAGTCCAAATCTGTATTCATTCCTCCACATATGTAATGAATTATACGAACGGAAAATTGTTCAAAAAGTCATAAATTTATTATACTTTTGTCAATTCAATCACAAATCTTTCAATTTTACCAATTGAATTCTAAACATTTCATATTTTATCAATTAAGTTAATCTGACTAATTTTAATTGAAAATCGTGAAAATCACTGACATTTATACTAGCAATCCCAATAGAACGGCCAACACTTACGTTGACAATTTTTAATAAATTTAAATTTTTCTATAATTTTTTATTCTTTTCTATTTTTCCATTTTCTTTCTCAACCCGTGCTGACCATCAAGCAAGGGCGGCGGCCCTTGCCGAACTTGGTGAATAAAATATAAAAAGAATTATAATATTATTTGCATTAGCACCAATCATCTTACGTGACACTATCAACATTTACGTCAATAATTTTCCACTTTTGACTAGATAAATTTAATTGGCAAAATTTTGAAAAAAAAAAAAAAAAAAACAAGACTTAATAGGCAAATTTGAAGGGCCTAAGGTTAAATTAGCAAAAATGCAATAAATTTGTTATTTTTTTGAATAATTTTCCTCAAATAAGTAGTAGTTATGTCCTTGATGACGAGGACTTGTCAGAGCATCATTGGAGCTTAATGGAATGTCAGGTTGGTATAGAGACTCAAGATGCTAATTGTTCCCACTCTTTTACCAATAACAGAAAGAGGAGTCAAAATAAAACCGAAAAAAAAGAAAGAAGGGAAAACAAAGGAAGAACCTATAACGATTGTCCTTTGACTTATGTCCTGTAATGTCTTCATGCTAGAGTAACCTATTTTGTAAGGCATAAATAGAGGTGGTCAATTCCAGAATAAGACATTTCCAAGGAGGAATTGGGAACCACATATTAAGGGCTGATTCCATTGACTCACCTGACCTGAGAACTCAGTTCTCAAGTGGGACCACGGAACCAGCCATGCCTCCCAAGACTCTCCAATCCCCACTGTAAGTATGCCTTAAACTGAGAAATAATACCTTAAACGGGGGCCGAGGCCGCTGCCGCCACCAAAGCCAACACGAGCCTCTGGCTGGAGAGCTTCAGCGGCAGCTCAGGACGGATTATGGAGGGTAGGAAGGGGAAGGAGGAGAGGGAGATCTGGGCGCAGCCAGGAAGACGGTGGTGGGGCGAGATTGGACTCTAGCACTGATGAGGTTCTCGTTCTCGTTGATGTCGGACTGGGAGGAGGCGTGGAGAGGGATGGCGTCGTTGTGGGCGTGCGACATCTTTCCTTCTTCTCGGGAAAGTGTTGGGGCTCGTGGGCTTCTCGGGAAAGTTCTTAGTGGGTGATGGAAATGCTGAAGAGAGAGAGAGAGAGAGATTGGCTGTTCAGAAAGGGAGCGAGATCCGGAGAGTAGAATGAAGCAGAGAGACGGAGTACAAGGTGGCGGCAAATGTGGAGGAAATGCGAGCGACGGTGCGCAAACTTGACGTCTTCGCCAAATTGGGGATTTTGAAATTTTTAACATAATATGTGTGTATGTGGATATGTACATTAGCCAAGTTTTGTCCGGTTAAGTGCCATTCCCGGTCTTTTGCACACTCTTAGGCATAAAAGGAAAAAATTATCAAAAAAATCATAAACATATTATACTTATATCGATTTAGTTTTAAATATTTTAATTTGGATAATATAGTCTTAAAATTTTTAATGATGTATTAATTTAGTTTTAAACGTTTCAATTGTATCAATTTAATCTTAAATATTTTGACTATTTATCAATTTAATTCTTCTAGTTAATTTGGGCCGAAATCATTGATATTGCGATTAGTCAATGTCAGCCATCCTTTATGATATGACCAACGTTGACGTGAATAATTTTTTAAAATTTCTTTCTGAATTTTTTTTCCTTTTCTTTCTTGTTCCCTTTCTTCCTTTGCCAGCCATCACCAGGTTGCTGGCAGAGGTCTCTAGCCGCTGGCGAGGGCCTTGATGCCCTTGTTAGCCTTATGGTGATGGCATTGGTTACCCTTGCCTCGGCTAGGCTTTCCCTCTGTTAGGGTGACCCTTACCAGCAGTCTTGGATGTTCTGAAGTCCAAGACATTGACTTGAAGACCTAAGATTCAGTTTGTGTTTCTTTCTTGATCGTCAATTCGTCTGTTAAATGCATAAAGACCAGTTGCGTCGAAGTTTCCGTTCCCAAGTGACGATCAACATGGCATGCCTGGCATTTCTCTGACCCGTGTAATTTAAGCGCAAACATGAATAGACGAAAAAACAAACACGTATTGGAGAAAAACGAAGTTCAAAGTCTGACTAGGTTATTGTAGCAGCCACCAATTCACAGGCGAAGGACTCCTTCGTTTCTTAATTGATGAGGACGTGTAGACCTTTGCAATGCAATTTAGAAAAAAAATTGGCGGCAAATGACCCAAATAATTTAGCCACGAAAAGATTTGAGTCTCATCACATCTTACGTACAAGAATTAAAAGAGAGCTAAACGTAGCATCTTTTCAATGTCAGTGTAAGGATAAGAATGTTATGTATTCACAAGCTTACAAATAGGGAAGATGATGAGTGAACAAAGTCAATCAGACGCAGGCAATAGCTTCTCAGCATGCCATTCAAATGCTGTGCTAGTAAATGCAAGGCAGCATCCCACATTTGGAAAGAAACGACTCGCGTGTTTCCTTGTTCGCTACAATAGGCAAACTTTCCAAGGAGTCGCAATGAGATATCTCCAACTTCTTTAAGTTCTGTAAGCTGGACAAATCTGGTAGCTCTTTCAAAGACGGGCAAGACCAAATTGTTAAACTCTCCACCGATTCTGATTGTTTCAGACCTTGAATCTCAACTAGCAAAGGGCAATGACTAACCTCCAAAACCACTAGCTTTCTTAAGCTTTGTATATGGGAGAGTCTTTTAAGGAATAGACAGTGCAATACATGCAATTCTCTTAGGTTCTCCAACTGTCCAATCACATCAAGTGGAATTTCTGTTAAGCACGACCTGCACACATCCATTCTGGACAAATATCTTAAGGAGTGAAGGCATGACCATCCATCTGTGGACTCAAGATCATAGAACCTCAAGAACTTAATTTTGGGCGGAATCCAATTGAGAGATTGAAAGGTGAAGTCAGGTAATTCGAGACATTCGAGTTCAGTGAGGGCACAAAAGTCAGCAGGTAACACAGTCATTTCTACAAGGTCCAATGCCAACCAAATCAACTTAGTTAACCTCCCAATCCCTTGCAAATCTTGAGATTGGCATGCATTTGGTGGTGCACAAGGCATATTAAGATATCTACGATGACCATAATCTGACAACCACAGAAAACTTAAGTTGGTCAGGTTTGACAGATCCGGAATCCTTTGTAATGCTGAAGATGAAATGTCAAAACGTACCAAACTTGTAGGAAGCTCCGGTAATTCTTGAAGCTCATTACAATCAAGCAAATCCAAATTTTGAAGTTGAGAAAGCTGACTAATACTTGGTGGCACTTCAGAAATACGGGTCCCTGATAAGTCTAGCTCTTTCAAAGATGATAGCGCCCCAATTTCCATCGGAATTTCTCCCTCCAAAAATCTGCACTCGCCGGCACCTAAACATGCAAGCTTCTCCAACTTCCCTATCACCTTAGGTAGCTTTCTTAATTTACATTCTCCCACATCAAGCTTCTCCAATCTCTTAAGCTCTCCAATTGAACCAGGCAGCTCTATAATGTTCGTACAAGATAGATTCAACTTGACTAGAAATTTTAGTTTCCCAATTGACTCTGGAAGTTTATTCACGGATGAGTTTCTTAAAGACAACTTTCGAAGACCAGCTATTTCTCCTATTGAATCCGGAAGTTCAAGGAGTTCCATATTTTCCATCTTTAATGTTGACAGATGCTTTAGATTACCTAATGAGTCTGCCCATGAATGATGTGCCATGCCTAGATTGAGCGTTGTTGGAGCTCCTTTAAGCACCCTTAAACCAATACATCCCTTAACTTCCAAGTGCTTCAAATGCTTCAGCATAGTAATGGATGGATCAATTTCAATGAGCCTATCACAATCCTTCACAATGAGTCTCTCCAAAGTCAAGCATGTAGAGAAGTCAGGTGTCTTGATCAACCTTCTACAACTCACGAGATGCAGAACTTTTAATCTACCCTTTCCCTGTAAAATTACTCATACAGGAATGTACAAGGATTGTCAAATTCATTGTGCACAAAGAAAATAAGTAAATGTAAATGGCTCATATTACAAGATATCGTACCATGATTTGGCTCCATCCACCCCAATCATTTGTAATGTCAGATTCTGAAATTTTGAGGACGACTAGATTGTTTGGAGAGAAGTTAGCAGCTTGAAACTCTGACGGACAATTTTTCCAGGAGAGCCATCTTAGCTCCAAGAGGAGATTTTGGAAGTCCCCTACAAAGTTTCCTCCATCCAATTCGAGGAACCTTAATTTCACCAGCCTTAAAATGTCTTCACGTGTAATATTGCACACTTGAGATTGCCCACCTACTTTGAGTGCTACTATTTTCTTTGTTCCCTAGTAAAAGAAATTATAACTCAATTAGCCCAGCTTTGGTGAGCATGAGAAAAAGACTCGTGAATTTAACAAATATCTTTCCTTTTTCTTGATAAAAGGCTGGGAAGGGGTGAACGACGTAGCCATCACTGCAACCCCAACGGAAGTCAAGAAATCTCCACATGAGGTAACAAATGTCTAATGCATAATCCGGCTAGAGGTTCTCTCGCGACATGGCTCGAACTTATGACTTTATGGAAGATAGAGTGACCTCTTTACCACTGAGCTACCATGCTCTGTGGCAATCTAATACAGTACCGACCTACTCTATTTTCTACACAAAGTAAAAAGTAGAACTTTAGTGAATACGTACCTCTTTTCTTTGTATAACATCCACAGCTACACTGGAGCACCATATTCTACTACGCTCTCCAGGATGTTCAACGCTCTCCATGCGAACAAGTTCCCTCCCTAAAACTCTGAGTTGGTCATGCATCCAAATGTGGTCATTCATTATCTTTATCAGAGACATATTAACAAGAGCTGTGATGGCTTCAATGGGAAAAAAGTCACAAGATCTCCACATAAAAATTGCATCACTTCTGTGTTCACCGGCCATGTGGCATGCAATGTCAAGGAAAATTTCTTTCTGCTCATATTCCAACATGTCATAATTTACCTTCAATACGTCCTGAACTTCTTTGTGAGGCATTTTCTCCGGCTTGGCTAATATATCCTCCCATACTTCTTTACCCTCGCAGTAAAGTGAGGATCCAATAACCACAAGAGCCAGCGGAAGTCCACCAGTGATTTTCACAATTTCTCTTGTTATTCTGTCAAATTCAAGTGGAGGAGCATCGCTCCCAAATGCATATCTACTGAAAAGTTGAATAGCATAAGAATTATGCATCTCCTCCATTTCGTAGAAGCAATACACTTTAGGATGCATTGAGGCGTTATTCTTGTTCTTTTTGAAAAAACTGATATCCCTAGTTGTCACGATAATTCTACTCCCTGGACCAAACCAATCACACTTTTCCGCTAGCTTCACAAGTTGGTCCCTATTATCCAAATTATCAAGAACAATCAGAACTTTCTTGTGGCAACATCTTTCTCTAATCATGTTGATCCCAGAGTCAGTATCATAAATATTTATGGACATAGACATGAGGATGTCAGACAATAATCTGTTTTGCAATTTCACAATTTTACCCTGCTGCCAAAATTCTCGAATGTCTGACAGGAAGCTGCAACCATCAAACTGAGAAGTAATTTCATTAAAAACAACTTTGGCAAGAGTTGTCTTACCAATTCCACCCATTCCATGTATTACAACAAACCGCACATCGAGAGAGTCTTTGTCTAACAAATCCATCACGGTTTTCACTTGACGATCAATTCCAACCAAATGATCAGGCACTATTCGAGCTCCTCTTGCCAGTTTCCTTGAAACCTCATCAGTAACAAGTTTTATGAGTTCCCCTTGGCTGCAATACAAAAAATTCAGATTAAGTAACAACATAGAGAAAATCAACTTCCAGGATTTTCTAAAAGTGAATTCACCATTCACATCAATGGCAGAAACAGATAATTTCATTAGCCAACTGAATCAATTGGCTAAGATATCTATTTTAAACATACATACACACACAGAAAGAGAAAGGAAGAAACTATGCATACAGAAAGAGAGTAGAAGATTGCTAGCAAACCTACCAAGTCTAAAAACACAAGAATAAAAAATTATTGCCCATGCTCTGAAAACGTTAGGATGACGACACATTCTCGGCAAAACAACCTCAGAGAAATACACTGTCGTTCTCAAAATATGCAAATTATCATGTTTATGCTGGGAAAGACCAAAATCATGGAAATTTGAATGGCCTAAAATAAATATTAAATTAGTCATAACACAATTCTTCCATTGTGTACTCAGAACAGGATATAACTTTGTCCAATGCGTTTGCTTCGTGGAAAATCAAAGGTTTGGAAATTATTTTTTCCTAAAAAAATATAGTTAGCACGTATCAGAACATTGTGTCGCCATTCTCAAGATCTGCTAAAGATCAATCATCAGAAAATTTTGATAGAAGTCGTAAAACTTCCAGTGTGGCCAATGAACCCCCATGCTGTCTCCCCAAACTCAGATCCATGTATGGCATTATCACTTCAGAAACCATGGGGCTCACAGCAAGGGGGTCAAGAATGCTAAGTATACCAGAAAAAGTAAATCGGCTATTCTGAATTTATCATCCGAAAAAGTGACCGCCAAAACAAATCAAACCACTTTAATTAGTTGCCCACCCGACATCCAGATCTTCATCAAGAACCGCACAACTTATTTTCATAATTGTGCAGCAGTATATATCAACATTTAAGCCAATAGTTCTTATTGGGCGCTCTGGGTTTATTGTATTTGTATCTGAAGACATGAAAAAGGAGTGAAGTATATAGTCTTTAGTAAAAAGCTCTGGAAACTCTCTTACCCTCTACCTTTGCAGTGCCATCCTTTGATTGAAGCGACCTCTGTCAGAGCCTCCTCCCACTGTTGTACTTCATTGGTGCCAAACCTCTCCTTGTGCCTTTTCAAGGCATCGATGTATAATCCAGTTCTGAGTTTAACATCGTAAGGATCGACATTGAAGAAAATGGGAAGGATCACTTTGTTCGTTGATCCTCTTGAGCATTCCACCATGTGGGCAAGCTCGCGAAGACACAATGCGCTAGAGGCATAGTCTCGGGAGAAGATGGGCACGTAAATTCTGGAGTTGTTGATTGCATGTAGAAGCTCGCCTCCAATCTTTTCACCTTTTTGGATCTCTGCATCGTCTAAGAAGACACGAATCCCAACTCCGTCAAGGGAGTGATAGAGGTGATCAGTGAAATTAAGGCGAGTGTCCAGCCCTCTGAAATTCAAGAACACCTCAAATTTAGCTCCCAGTGACTCACTATCTCCACCTGTCAAGGACAATGTTGCCGTGTCCAAGTCCCTTTTTCTCTTCATCTTTACTGAGATGAACTACTTCTTGTGTGCACGATTCTTCCTTGTCCGATTAGCAATTCCTGGAGAGGAGATTGTCAAAGAGCTAAAAAGTGTAGTAAATCAGTTTTGCTCCTTCTTCCCAGCATTTTCTTGGCACTTTCATACCCCAAAAAAGGTAGGAGCAATCACACATGCAACAGTACATCAGAGAAGGACTTTGAATCTTGGTGAGACTAGCATCCCAACTTTTGAAAGAAAAATTTCAGAACAGCAAAAATGTGTCAGAAGACATACCATTACAGAGCCGGGATTTGGGGCCAGCATTTTTCACATGCCAAAGATAATTTCTCTCATTCACAATCAGCTGCTGGGAGCTTCTCAACACCCTAAAATGAAAGAATCTAAGTTGAGTGGCTCTGCAAGATTGACTGTGCTCTATCAATGCCATCACACATTACAACGAGCATGTAATCAAGAAACTCTCATGTGCAGAGTGGCCTAGCTTATTCTTCATGTGTATGATCTATAGAAATTACCATTGTAAGGGTGTGTTTGGTTCGGCTTTTGGGCAAAGGACTTTAGCCCAAAGGGTTTTCATGAAAAGCAAAGACTATTTGGTAAAATGTAATTGAAAGTGCATTGAGAAACAATTTTGAGAAAATTGCCGTTTGGTGGAAACACATTTGAAAAGTCATTTGGATGACCAAATTAAGCTTTTTTAATGTTTAATGTGTTTAAAAATTGAAAAAACTTGCAAATTTTACAATTTGAATCTTGAAAACAATGTTAAAAAAAAAAAAAAAAGAACAACATTTTAACAAACTTATAAATAAATAAAAAATCACTTTTCCTTTTTGGCTAAAAAAATCACATCAAAGTGGACTCTTTCTTAATTAAAAAGAGAACTTTTCATTATAATAAACATGATAACAAAGAAATCCGTTATCCTTAAAAATTACAAGAATTCTTAAATATTTCCTAAAGTTATAGTTATTTGATTGCATAGATGTGCCATGTCAAAAGATGAACTATCTTGGAAGGTACCAGTGCACTTTTTGCCTCGTCTCACCTAATCCAACAATCACTTTCTTACTTTAACTTCAAAGTTTCAACCATACTGCTCTTTCTGACCAAAATAAGAAAACCGCACTGCTTTTGGTTTGACACAACACTGAAGCCTCTATACATTTAGCTTGCCATCTCTCTATTATTTTCATTGATGCTGGGGAATCTTTCCAGAGTTCATGTGCAATCTGTAGTACCCCATAAATTCACACTCTTCATTATACACCAAACCTAAACGTTTCATTGATTATTTAATTTGTTCACCTTGAGAACCTTGATAAAACTACAAAAACAAAAAATATTATAGGAACTTGGAACCTACCCTACATACCCTAGAACCTGGAACCTGCCTATCAACAGATTCTGATTTCTACCCGGGCCCAATTGTGGCTTCAATCTCATGCTCACTGTCACTGCCCAATTTAGCACCTGGAATCACATTTGCCTTTTCCTTTTTCAGTGTTATTCACATAAACATTACCCATCTTTCTCCTTCAAAATAGTTAGGTTATATATGCTCACAAGGACAGAACCTGCTCTGTTAATCCACTATGTTCAAATTGATCTAGGATCAAAGTCGTAATGGCATGCAATTGACATGATAATTTCCACAATTCTCACATTAAGTAGTATTTCATGATCACACTCACTCATATTCACAATTCACATGAAAGGGTAAAACGTCACTTTTCATACAAACGCTTCTCTTTCATCTTACTTTTCATCTTTAACATACCAAAGTCTATTTCTCCATATTTGCTTCACCCACATCTATTCTTCCAGACAACTATAAGGAAAATCATTTCCTTCACAATTTCCTTTACCTCCCAAATTACTTACTAATCATAGCGTAGCCGATTAGAGATTGGCAAATAAATGACCAGAACTGCTAATTGGCATCCATGCCAGCCATTGAGGTCCAACTAGATAGAGAGCGAGATAATGGACAGGGCGAGCGTGAGCAACAAGCAAGTGGCACCGAGAGACTACGCAAGCGGGATTCCGAGAGGTGACCACTAAAACTCAACTCACACAAGACTTGGTTTGTGCATTTCGTCGAACATGAGGCGTTCCTATAATTAAAGCAAGTGCGAGATTCTAAACTGTCCCCATACATGAACTGAGAATCAGCGAAACAACATCGAACTCGATCGGTTTTTGCTCAAACAGAAACGAGACCTTCAAGAATCCGTTCTTGACCAAAAGGAACGGAGACAGATCACTCGGATCTCACCTCGAAGACGCGATCAGCGGCTGCGGACTGCGAGCGAACCAACAATAGGAGGAGGAGCTGTGGTGATCAGCGACGAAGAGCGGCGTCTGGACTCTCAAGGCTCTGGTCAAGTCTAGTTTTATTAAAAAAACCACGCTCATCCCTACATAATTTGATAATAGTGATTATGAAGGAAGAGAAAAGATATTTGAAAACACAATCTCTAAATACATGAAATGATATTCGTATTATAATATATTCTTTTTTTTTTACGATAGCATTGAAATTCTACTAAATTGAATTCTTTCAAATGATTTCTCCTCAAAATTAGTTGATCCCTTCTCCTCTTTTCTAATTAGTCCCCTCGAGCATTGTTTAAATCAAAAGGGAAAAACTTCATTTTCTTCTTATGTTTTTCCATATTCCAATGTCGCGAATTGACATTAAGCCATTGAGTTAAGGCGAGTCTCGCTCAATCATTCTGATAGTTTATCCCCACCATGCTCCTTGCCCAGTTTCTTCTTCTACTAATTTTATTTGTTAATTTTGTTCTCAGTGAGTTGTTCACAATGTTCAGAGACACTTTCCCTGTAGGTTCGTGGCATCCAAGAGATTCGGGCCTCTCTCTAAAGGCATTTCAAAGATTCGGCTGCCTTTGTTTACCATTTTCCCAAAGGCCTTTGGGCCTTTAAAGACACTTTGCCAAATGTTAAGGCCTTCGGTAAATTCTTTTGGAGAGTTTTTAGATAATGTATTGTCTCTATGAAATCCTCTGAAGTTCCCCGACCCAAGGCAAGTCCATATGGGCTCTAACATTTTCAGATTTTTTTTTCTTCCAAATCTTATTCTCAATAAATTTTCAAAATTTCAGAAATGCCCTTACCTTTTTTCATCTCGGGTGACGCCATAGGTGACGCTAAATCTGACCTCCACAAGAGCTAGATCCAGTGCCAATGAGAGTGGCCTCAAATCACACAAACTCAATGAGGGTTGCCAAGTTAACACAATCCTCACCTAAAGTCATGCGACCTCTTATGCTAAATTTGGCTTGTCGACTTATGTTAAAAGGTTTAACATTCAATTTCTTTATATAAAAAATATTATAAGTCCTTTATAAATGTGATTTTTTCCAAACAAAATTGCTACCAATTGCACTTTTATATTATAAGATGCTGAATAGTATTTGTATTTCGAAAATCCCTTTAACTTAAATCTCTTTGGATTTCCTAAAAGTCAAACCAAACACAACCTATATTTATAGTACAAAAACATTTTGAATTTTATAACTTTTTTTGAGGACTTGATTTTGCTTGAGGCCCTTTGATTTCCTCATTTCAATAGTATTTGTATATCATTCTTATGCGTAGTCATCAGGAATGATTCAAGGGATTGAAGTAATTATTTCAACAAAGAGAGCACCAAATAAATTATTCAAGAAAAAAAAAAAAAAAACCCACCTCAGAGTATTGCCCAGCGACGAGGAGATTACACCTAAATAGAATAACTTCGAAATCCTTCCAATCGCTCCACGGCTTCAAGAAGACTTGATTTGACTAGACGATAAGTTCGGTCATGTCATCGGCATAGAATTACTTGACTTTGCTCCCTCTCGCTCCATGGGAGAACAACGTTTACGAGTTCACTCAAATTAGCAGGAGCTAATTTTCAAATCAAGCATCCCCTCGCGCGTGTCAAGCTCCTACGACAGTACCCAGGGAGTCACTTATGGTGGTCATTTCTACCCTATCACCAATAAAAAATCGAGGAGCAAAAAACGAGAAAACAAAGAAAAGACCTAGGCCGAGTGTTCTTTGATCGTGTCTTGTAATGTCACCACGCTAGATTGTCTTATTTTTATGGGACATAAGTATGTAGCGATAAATTACTTGTGTTTAATTAATTACAATAGTAAGCATCTATGTCATGATTATTAGAGCATTATAACATGTGAAAAGAGGGTACCGGACGATTTTCTACGCTTTTAAGTATTTTACAACGTTTACGAAATGATTGATTGTAAACGGTAAGGATTTGAGGTGCAGGGTTCAACGTACGAGACAGTGTGAGTTCAAGATACAGTGTAATAATCTAGACTACAGAGTTTTACAAGTAAGAGAGAGAGAGAGAGAGAGAGAGAGAGAGTTCAGGGGATACAATGAAAAGATATAAAATTTAAAGTTCAACGACTATGAAAAGAGAATTATCAATTATGGACTTTAGAGCAACTAACAACGGTTAACCGTTATAAACTAATCTCTCGTACTTAGGACCTCGGTGGTGTGCCTCTTTGGTCTCCACCGATTCATCCGCATACTTTCCATCCTCTCGAACCTCGTATGATACAAAACGCTTGCATGAATCACCGTAAAACCCCTCACCCTCTGTCTCTCCCTGTCTCCACTCATCAACTCTTGCGTCGAGACAACAAGCGGAATGGCGCTGCTCTCGGCGCTGGCGACGGAGATAGCCGTCCCTGCCTGTGCGGTCGTTGGGATAGTATTCTCTCTGGTCCAGTGGTTCCTGGTCTCCCGCGTCAAGCTTACGTCGGAGCAGCGTGCGTCGCCCAACGGCAGCGACGACAGGAAGAATGGCTTCGGCGACAGCCTCATTGATGAAGAAGAGAGCATCGACGAGGACAACGTGGTCTCCATCTCGGAAGGTGAGGTTGAGGTTTTCTGGTTGCTCGTTCTAGCTAGGTCAAGTGCTTGCTTTCTGCTTCTATGTGCATTTCCTTTTTTTCTTCTAGCCTCTTTTTAGATTCTCTGGTCGTGCGTTTTCTTTTCTCTTGTTACATTGGAAGTTGAAATTTGAGTGCTCACCTTTGAAAATTCCTGAAGCTTATAGTTTCTGTCCTCTGTTTGAGTTGAGACTCTCGGCTTATGTTTGGTTTCTTGTTGAACAATGGAAGCGTAAAGAAACAAAGTGTTTGTGGGTGTTTTTTCAGACTAACTCAGATCGTGCTCTAATTCGAAAATGATTGAGACTTTGAGTTCAACGATAATATGGGCGAAAGGAAAAGATTCGGTCTTTAGCATCTTTTGGCGACCGACTCGTCCCAAAGGTCGGGCTTTTACAACCTCAGAGAATTTTCCTTAGGGTTTTTGGAGCCGCTCAAGCTTGCAGAAAACATGATTTTTAAGGTTTCGGTTTTTTGTTTATCTTTATGATAGGGTTAGGGTTTAGTATATTTGTTGTCTTTTTTTTGTGTTAACACATAATTTTGGAAAAATAAAATTGCATTTTTGAAAATAATGGAAATTGATTTGATTGAATTATTTTTTTTTTTGAAATTTTCTGGATTTTGGATCTAAAGTAATTTAAAAATTAAGTGAATAAGGGATAATAATTTTTGTAAAATGGAAGAAATTTGAGCAAGATCAAACTGATTACGAAATCATGCCATAATTTACAAATTTGATTTAATGCAATAGGAGATGGAAATTCGAAAAATGTTATATAAATCACCATAAAAAGAGGTTCATTTTTCGTAACTAAAAAGGGGGGGGAATCGAAAAAATTCGAGAGAGGAATTTCTGCAAGAAAAAAAAGAATCCGTGAAGGAAAAGAGGGAATTTCGTCTTTTGTGGATTTTTTGTATTTCTTTTGTTCTTTCCTCAAAGTCAAAGAAAAAGAAAAGAAAAGAGGGAAAGGGAGAAAAGATGTGAGGGCAGAGGGAGAAGTGACGTACAGCAGAGAGGGAAGAAAAAAAAAAGACAAAAAGAAAAAGGGACTGTTCACTGTCTTCTTCGTGGAAGCCTCCCGACGCCCCCTCCCTCTGTTCGCTGCTGCCCAGGCCGCCGGGGCTGAGCTCCTGCGCCGCCGGCCTCTTCGCGTCACCACCGTGCCAGCACCACCCAACGCCGGCAGCCGACGCCACTGCACCAGCTTTCGACGTCCGCGACGCCGCTGCAACCAAGCGCCGATTTCCGCCCAGCGTTCGTTACCGACCTGCAGTGCCAGACGCCAGAACCCCCGACGCCGACGCCTTTGCTCCGCCTTCGCCCGACGTCGTCGTCGCCCAGCAACCCGCAACCCAGCACCTGACGCTGCTGCTTCTGTTCTCCTTTCCCCTTGCAGGTCGCCGTGCTGCCCTCCGCCTGAGCGTCGCGCATCCCTGCTTGCTGCACCACCAGAGCCCGACGCCTCCGCCTTGCCTCGGGCTACCCGCGAGCCCGACGCCGCCGCACCAGCTGCCCGAGGCCTCCTGCCGTCCCTGCAGCACCCCACCGTTCGAAGCCCGCGACCCGACGACCTGCGGTCCGCGATCCGCGCTCCAGCTCTGTCGCCCCTCCTCTGCCCGCGAAGTTGCAGCCGCTGCCAAGCCGAGATCCAGACGCCGGAGCTCCCCCCGTCGCCGAAGCTCCGACCGCGACGCCCCTGCCGGACCTCCGATTAGCCACCCTTGGCCGGGCCCCACGGCTGCCAAGCCCAATTTTGAAAAAAGAATAAAAGAAAAGAATACACATTAGGTAGTTTTCTTTAGTTTATTTTATTTATTTTATTTTACTTTATCTTTTTTTTAGTATAATTTCTTTAATATATGATTGCAAATTCCAATATATCACCTGATTCGTAACAACGCAAGGATTTTTTTATTTCATCTATAAGGCTTTAAATGAAATAATTAATTAAGCGGAAATAAAATTGATATTTTGATCTTTAAGATTTAATATCAATTTATCGATTTTATTAGCGAAATATTACCCCTTGATCTGAACGATATGTGATATTTTTTATGATTTTAGATGATTTGTTTTCTCCTGGTTATTCTATTTATCTTGAAATGTACTTGAATTAGAATATCACATGCTTTAGTCTAATTTACATATTTAGACTAAGCATTTTATTTATTCTGAATTTTCGAAATAAAAAAATATACAAAAAACATGAATTTAGGATGTTAGATTTTCATTTCATTAATTTGAATTGCCTGTTTAATTATTTGGCAATTATTAATTTCGAAAATTGATAATAAAAAAAAACAACAAAAAATCATCATGCATATGTCATGTAAAATTAGTGCATATTTTGTACGTCATTGCATATTATGGTTAAATTGCACTTAGTTTAATTTTAGATAATATTTTTTTCTTAATTTATGATAAGTTTAGGTATTTTTTTAGATATATTGCATTTTATGATTATTTAGGTTAAGATAATGTTTTAGTTTAAATTAAGATTTGGCTCAACCTAATTCCTAATATAAATTAAATAGGATCTTAATTTAATTAGGTAATTTTCACATTTCATCAAATTTCGAATTTCGTGAAAAATACAAAAAATGTCATAGGTGAAATTAATTTTATTATTTAGGACAAAATGCATTCTTTTAGGAAAAAGAAAAAAATGTCATATGCACGTCATTAGGGCTAGATTCACTGAGATGCATGTCATTTAGTATTTTTGATAGGCCCATTTAATTAGAAATCACATGTCGTTAAAATTAGCGCATTGCATATTGCATGGTTTTCATTAATTAAATGAAAACAAAAAAGAAATTGTGTGTTAATTAGAAACCATATCTAGGGTTATTGATATGGTTTTTAACTTAACATTGCAGATGTTTTCGTTGCTTTGAGTTAAAGTTTTTGAAATTTATTTATTATTATTATTATTTTTTTTTTTTGGTACCTAGGAACCTCATCGCAATTTTTAAAAGTAAACCCCGGAGCTCGGGCCTCCCACCACTAGTCCCTTTCGCAGCTTAAGACGCGCGTTTGTGCATAACACACCGCGTCCACGGCTCTTCCCCTTTTGCGAAAAGGGTACCCTCTTAACACGCCACTAGGTGGTTTTTATTTATTTATTTATTTATTTATTTATTTATTTATTATTTATCTGGGTGTTAAATTGGTAGATTGCGCACCCGCATGATCACCTCACATGTTAGGAAAATAGATTTAAAATCAATTTAAACTGCCTGCAAAAACATTTTTGAAAATAAAAGAATGGTACCGAAAGGGTATTAGAGAAATCTAGTGTAACCAAGTCCCCGTACCCATAGTCTCTGGTTCGTAGGAGTAAAGTAAATTTCCGGTTACTTTATTTGGGTTTCTAATCGACTCACCAAAAATAGATTAGTGGCGACTTCTAATTGAAATCAATTGCATGTTAAGAATTTAAACTTAAGCCGCGAATTGGTATAGGCTTAGAAGAGTCCGAGTTAAGTTTAAGCTTAACAATCCATTAATCAAATCTTAGTGGTTCACACCCGAAAAATTGGTCGCGACATTTTGGAAAAGAAAATGGAACAGGAAGAAGCCCCAAGCGGTGTAGTGTAGCCCTTTTATTTATTTATTTATTCTGTTAGTAGAAAAATGGGCTGGCTTTTATCATTTTTGTCTTATGTGCATAAATGAAGTCGCTCTTATATCTGTAGAACTGAATGCACGTTACTTGCACGTGAATTCCAAGGAAATGCTACAGCAATTCTAGAGCTCCTATTTCTCTGTTCAGAAAATGGCTTCAGCTACAACTTGGTCATTTTCCAAATCTCAATCAACTTACCAACTTGGTTCGAAGCCTCCTTGATGACTGTGTTTAACTTCGATTCCCTTCTTAGCAAAATTGTCAAAATGGTCTCATCCGAATTCACTAAGTCTTTTATGTAAAGGTTGTTGCATAAGCAGAATGATCTTTACAGAACGAACCATTAGGATGTTGCCCCTCTCATAATTATGGAACATGTAGATGTGCATGGGATGTCGACTCACCCCATAGCTTTAAAGATGTGAAAATTTCTCACATCAAACATGGGTGGTCTTTATTACGAGAAAAGCGGCAACCATGTTTATAGCATGTGCACTACACATGCTTTTGCGGACGTAATTGCTACTTTTAACGAATTGCCCGTTTGAACAGTCTAAATTGCAATACAGAAGGGGCTGATCTTCAAACAAGAAAGCTATGCAGATTTCGGTCCAAAATTAAGTAAGCCTAAAGTGTTAGTTGCTTCACATGCTTTAAATCAAAATCCCGTGACTAATACATGGCTCTCACCTTTGAAATGAAGTAAATAGAAAGCCAAGGTTGGTACACCAAGATAGGTTAAGGCCATTGTAAGATTTAAATTTCTATCAGGAGAAATCACACCATAACTGCTCTGCCTGTGTACAATCTACTTGGAAGAGTTCTTTAGGATTTGCTTACTAAGTTTTTAGACTTTTCTGCATTACGGATTTTTTTATTGTTTATAGTGTTGTCTATGTTTAGATCATGAAAAAAGGCACCTTCATAGCGGATCCATTTTTCTTCACAGTTACGTAGGAAAAATCATGGGTTAATATGACGGGATTTGCGAAAAATTTTGGTACTTATACTTTTTAGAGTCCTTTCCAATGCCAACAAATATTCTATACAGTCCTTACCATGATTTGTCGCCATTTGAGAATTTTGTGAGCGGCTTTCAAAGCTTCTGCAGATCATCGTACCAGGAAGAAATGACAAAGAATTCCCTCATACATCTTTTGACACCATGACGGGATAAATTCATAATGACCACTCTGAGTGTTTATTATATGGGAGCTTGCCATTCTAATCAACATATATGTCATGCTTTTAGATCTTTGTTTGTCTTCTCCATCTCTGCTATCCTACCTTTTCTTCTTTTTTGATGGAGATATATTTGTATTATTGACTTGATCATTGAAATGACATTTCTAAGCATATGCAACTGAAAAATGATAGACTTTTGGAGATGTGGTGTAACAGGTGCAACATCTTTTCTTTTTACCGAATATCAGTATGTTGGAGTTTTAATGATTGCCTTTGCAATTTTGATCTTCCTGTTTCTTGGTTCTGTTGAGGGATTCAGTACTAAGAGCCAGCCTTGCACTTATGACCCATCAAGGATGTGCAAGCCTGCATTGGGCACTGCCATCTTCAGTACAATATCGTTCTTGCTTGGCGCTTTCACCTCAATCTTTTCTGGCATCCTTGGAATCAAGATTGCAACTTATGCTAATGCAAGGACGACTTTGGAAGCGAGAAAAGGTGTTGGGAAAGCCTTCATTACTGCTTTCAGGTCTGGTGCAGTAATGGGTTTTCTACTTGCTTCCAATGGTCTTTTGGTCCTTTTTGTTGCCATCAATCTCTTCAAGTTGTATTATGGTCAAGTTGTATTATGATGATGAGAGGGAAGGTCTTTTTGAGGCTATTACTGGCTACGGTCTTGGTGGATCTTCCATGGCTCTATTTGGAAGAGTTGGTGGTGGCATTTACACCAAGGCTGCCGATGTTGGAGCTGATCTTGTTGGGAAGGTTGAGAGAAACATACCTGAAGAGGATCCAAGAAACGCAGCTGTAAGTCGTTTCACTTATTTGGGTTCTGGTAGGGCTATCAGTCTGTTTGTCAGGTCCAGGTTCATATAGAAGTTTTCATTCCAGTTTCAATTCTAAAATTGTAAAGTGAAGCAATTTTTTTTTATGTAGGTAATTGCTGACAATGTTGGTGATAACGTTGGTGATATTGCTGGAATGGGATCTGATCTTTTTGGCTCATATGTGGAATCTTCTTGTGCTGCTCTTGTTGTTGCGTCCATCTCCTCTTTTGGGTTTAACCGCGATTTCACTGCAATGTGCTATCCCCTGTTAATCAGTTCTGTAGGCATCCTTGTCTGCTTGATCAAGACACTTTTTGCCACCAACTTTTTTGAAATTAAGTCTGTGAAAGAAATTGAGCCAGCATTGCAGAGGCAACTCATCATCTCAACTGCCTCAAAGACTGTGGGAATTGCTATAGTCACTTGGATTGCAGTTCCATCATCTTTTACGATTTTCAACTTTGGGGAACAGAAGTTGTGAAGAATTGGTAACCTTTATTATCATTTTATCCTTAATGCTTGAAATGCACTGCATCATCCATTCTTATATTGTGTTATTTTTATGCTGGCACTTTGAGGAAGTGAGTGGTTTTGATTCTGGTGTTGTGTCCAACTCCTGCTTGAGGTTCTGGAGACACCACTGTTTTGGGTATCCCGTAGTTGTCCTTTCTTCCTCGCATGCTTTAGCTACTCAACTAACTGTCAAGATCATGGACTTTCTTGTTCCATGGCTTTATGATTCCATTAGTAGTTTGTATCTTGAGTCAATTGACTAAGATGTAAATATTAAATTTCATGAGACATGAATTACTAACGTGGTTGTCCCATAGCTGGGCTGTAAGTCTTCATTCCACCCAGGAATACCGAGGCTGAGAGATTGGCTCTGATGTTATGGCTTTTGCACTTTGCAGGCAGCTATTCTTGTGCGTCAGTGTTGGCCTTTGGGCTGGACTGATTATTGGGTTACTGAATATTTCACCAGCAATGCCTACAGGTATAAGCGAGAATGGAACAGTTGGTTTCTTCTTGATGGAAAAGCACTATTCCCCAATAATTATTTTGCAGTCCTGTGCAAGATGTTGCTGATTCCTATAGAACTGGAACAGCCACCAATGTTATCTCCGGTCTTGCCTTGGGATATAAATCAGTTATTATTCCAATTTTTGCAATTGCAATAAGCATTTATGTTAGTTTCAGTTTTGCTGCAATGTACGGTATTGCAGTGGTTACTCTGGGAATGCTGAGTACTATCGCTACTGCATTAGCCATCGATGCTTATGGTCCTATCAGTGACAATGCTGGAGGTATTGCTGAGATGGCTGGAATGAGTCACCATATCCGTGAGAGAACAGATATGCTTGATGCTGCTGGGAACACAACTGCTGCTATTGGAAAAGTAAAACTATTTTCCCATTTCTTTCGTGGCATTTCCTTTCTGATTTCAATACTTAGCCACTCTTTTGCTTTACGAAAGGGGGATAAAAGTAAAGCTGCTGTGAAATTTTGCCAATTTTTGGACTAACATGACTTAATTTATCTATGTTTGAAGGGATTTGCCATTGGATTGGCAGCTCTCGTGTCTCTGGCCCTGTTTGGAGCTTTTGTGAGCCGTGCAGCAATTTCTACTGTTGACGTTTTGACCCCAAAGGTTTTCATCGGTCTGATCGTGGATGCGATGCTTCCTTACCGGTTTTCTGCCATGACCATGAAGAGTGTTGGAAGCGCAGCTCTGAAGATCATTGAGGAGGTTTGCAGACAGTTCTACACCATCCCTGGCCTCATGGAGAGCCATGCAAAACCTGACTATGCTACTTGCGTCAAAATCTCCCCTGATGCGTCAATCAAAGAGATGATTCCACCCGGTGCCCTTGTCATTTTCACTCCACTCATTGTAGGGACCTTTTTTGGTGTGGAAAGTTTGTCGGGTGTTCTTCCGGCTCTCTTGTTTCTGGTGTTCAGGTGATTTTTTTTAGGATGCCGGTTCATTTCTGGAAAAAAGATTAAGGAAAATCTTCAAGAGCAGTCTGTTAGGGCGCGCATGTTTTTATTTCTGTTTCTTTTCTGTTCCCGTTAAATAGAAATAAAAAAAAAAAAAAGTTTGTTTAGGGAACGGTTTTTGAACAAAAAAGAACGCGTTTGATAACGTTTGTTCCGGAAATAAAAAATAAATAAAAACTCGTTTGTAAATTTTTTTTTTTTTGTTTCTTTTAATTTTTTAATATTTTTATTTTATTTTCCATTATTTTCCTTTCTTTTTTTATTTTTTTCTTCTTTTGGCCGGTCGCCGGCCTCCGCAAATCGGCCAACGGGCCGGCGGCGGCCTCGCCCACCCACGCCTCACGGCCCCGGCGAGGCCGAGCCTCGCCGTGGTTGGGCATGGCTCGGCCTCGTCGGATCTAGGTGAGCTTGAGCTCGCCCAGCTAAGGCGAGGCTCGGCGTCGCCGGTGCGGGCGAGGCCAAGCCTCGCCGCCCTGCCGTCGGAGCCGAGCACCTGCGCCTGCAACGCCGACCGAGATCTCGCCTGCCGCTACTCCTCGCGACGCCACCGCTCGCCGCCACTCCGCTTGCAAACCCGTGCCCCTCGCAGCAGCCTCCTCTGCAGACGCTACCGTCGCATCGCCCCGAAGCCTGCAGCTTGACGCCATCCCGATCTCACCACGCCATTTGCAACACCGTTCGCCAGTCTTTGCCCGCGTCACCTCGTGTCGATCCCGAAGCCTCTAGTGCCGCGCCATCGTCGCACCGTCCTTCGAAGCCCCTCGCCGGAACCCTAGCCGAAGATCTCCCCTCGAGCGAGGCCGAGCCTCTCCTTAGCTGGACGAGCTTGGCCTCACCGGCATGGGCGAGGCTCGGCCTTGCCGGAGGCCAGCGACGCTCCGGCGAGGTCACCAACCCTCGACGGCGTCGCCGGCCCTCGACGGCCGGTCGCCGGCCATGGCCGAGGCCGGCAACTGGCCAAAGAAAAAAGAAGAAAAAAAGAAGAAGAAAGGAAGAAGAAAAGAGAAGAGAAAGAAGAAGAAAAGAGAAGAGAAAGAAGAAGAGAGGCGTTTCTTTTAGGCGTTGAAGAAGTGTTTCTGAAGTCCAGAATTTAAAAAAAAAATTGTTTCTTTTTTTTGTTTCTATTTTGTTCCGGGAACAAAAAAACAAAAAAAATACAAAAGTGTTCTAGAAACATTTTTTTGGAACGTTTCAATGCACGCCCTTAGAGATAAGCTGATGATGTCATTTTCTCGTCACAGTTAGCTATGTGACATCCCGATTTTTCTCAAGTTTATTTTCAGTCAATTGAGTCGGGCAATTCATCTGTGCATATAGTTCGTTTCTCAGAGTTGGCCACTCACGAGAGAACTAGTCTATTGAGTAAAGTAATTAAGAAATTTTACGGCGTCAGACTTGGGGACTGATCACCCTCGGGTCGAATGCGAGAAAATTTCCCCAAAAGCTACTCAGTGGACTAGGCGCGCTAAAATCGCACCAGAGTGAAATTAACCGTGAAATTGAAATTGAATTCTGAAATTTGAAAGTCAAAGGGTGTTGCAAATCTTATTAGGAACATTGGATTAATTCATGGACTTTAATTTGGACTCAATTAGAAGACAATTGATGGAAATTGAAATAATTAAATGTGCAAGAACTTGGACCCCGGTGGAAAATGAATTGGACCTATTGGAAGATGTTGTGAGGATTTGAGTTAGTGGAGAGTGACATCAAAGGGTGATGTCATGGTGGAGGCCAAAATTAAGGAGAGCTTGACAAGTGTCACAAGCCGATTGGCTCACCAAAAGTGGGGGTGTCCCATCCACTTCATCTTCAACCTCTAGCACCTTGGGAAGGGGGATTCGAAAATTTGGGGAGGGAGAGAGAGGATCCGGCGAACTTGCAGCTGGTCCGTCCGCCTTCGTCGCCCGCTCGTCGCACGCCGTCGCCGTCTCGCCCGCCGTCGCACGCCGCCGCCGGTCGCCGCTCGTCCGCGTGCGAGGCCCCGGGTGCGAGCTCATCGCCGTCTCCTCGCCCAAGCTGCTGGTCGCCATCCGCCGAAGCTTCCGTCGCCGCCAACCGTCCGCTCAAGCCCCGCCGGTTCTTTGCTCAAGCTGTCGCCGGTTCTCCTCCGCCGTTCTCCGCTCGTTCGCCGCCGTTCATTTGCCCCTTTCAAGCCGGTTAGTTCTTTGGAAAGAAAACCAGCAAGATCTAGCATCTTCGGAGCTCCGTTTGGTCCCCTATAAGTGCTCATTTGATGTTGATCCGTGTAGGTTTGTCGTCGGCGTCGTCGTGCTCTTCGCCGGAGACTCGTCGGAAAGTGATTCCGGTGAGTTTACCTCACTAATCCGCGATTAGCGAGTTAATGATGCCCTAAGTATGTTTAACTTAAGTTGATTGCGATTAGGTGGATATGTTGGCTTAATTAATTATGGTTTATATTAAGAGGATTTATTAAGGTAAATGGTGTTTAGTTTAATGGTTAAGTATGTTTATTTTTAAATAAACTTTGATGTGACTTAAAGGAGTTTATTTATGATTTAAATAAATGCTTCGAAATTGTTGGATTATTTAATAATATATCTTATTCCGAAATTCATTAAAATATTATTTATAAAAAAAAAAAACTCGAAAAATTTATTTTGACCCTAGTTGCTCAGAATTTCGTGCCGATCGTTGCTGTGATTGTAGAATTTGAATTTGATGATTAATTGTGACAAATTGAGTGTGATTGCGATAGATCGGAGTTCTTATAAAATCCGAGAGTTGAATTGGATGGGAGATTGACCGTGATTAACCACCTATTGGAGGTCGTGCCTAGTAGGGCCGTGATGAACCACCTACGAGAGGTCGTGCCTAGTAGGGCCGGGATGAACCACCTAAGGGAGGTCGTGCCTAGTAGGGCCGTGATTGACCACTTATTAGAGGTCGTGCCTAGTGAGGCCGTGATGGACCACCTATGAGAGGTTATGTCCAGTGAGGCCGAGATGGACCACCTAATTAAAGGTCGTGCTGAGTGGAGCCGTGATTGCCACTGGTTGTTAAACCTTCCTATAGGGCTGTAATTGAAAGCGTTGATTGATTTCCTAGAATGACATGTAATCGGCCAAGTCGATTGATCACTGAGACGATCCAAGTGGTTGAATTTTCCTGATGATGTGATTGTACTTCCATTGTTGAATTATTAGAATTGCACATGGTTGAATTATATAAACTGTGCTAACCTGCAGATGAGGGCTAAGACGAGGTAAGTCTTCTTGATGTCGTGGCTAAGCTACTTTGGGGTGTATTTACTTTCTAATAGGGGTTTAGGAGGGGTGAACTTGCTGAGACAAAGTCTCATCCCGGTTTGGGGAAAAATATTACAGGACCGTAGATGGCGAGACCCCCGGAGATGAGTGGCCTACCGACGGAGATCGACCAGACAACGGAGAGTGCTCCTGACCCTGGTAGTCCTTGGGTATATCAGTTGGTTAGGACCCTCATCTGGGTCCAGGTGAACGTGCATGACAGAGTACCATACATGTTTAGAGCTTGGTTTCGTTTCGAAGCAGATGGCGTTAGGGTTAGCCCTTTAGATAGCATGGATATTCCGCAGGCAGTGTTGAACGCTATACTGGGTGAAGGTGTGGCGGACCTTCCTACTGGTGGAGTGATCAACGCCTCGCCCCCGGCCTCTTGGGTGTTAGATCCTGAGGACGTGGGATCGTCTAATGGGGCTGATCTGTAGTCCTAGGGTGGTTGGTTGTCTTTTGGCGGACTGATCCTTGTTATGTAGGCTGACCCCTTTTTGATGCACATAAACTCTAACCCATTTTTGGTGCATATAGCCTCTGGATCCTGTTGATGTATGTAAGACTTGACTTGTCAATGATGTATGGAATTATGCTCGTTTGATTTTGAATTAATTCTTCCTGCTGCCCTATCCCGTGAGTTTCTGTCAGGGGTTTCTTAAAACGTTCCGCATGCGCATAATAATTTCTAATTTATTGGGGTCGGCGACACTACCTGGGAATGTCGCGTTTGCATGACCATAGCGGGTTGTTCCACGTGTCTCGGGGTTCGGGGCGTGACAAGCTATATCTGCATCAAATACAGGCGGCGCGTGGGACAATGCCAAGAAGTATATTGAGGTGCAGATCCCTCCACAATACTACTTCTTTGCCACTCATGGTGGCGTCCTTTTGAAGATTTTCTGAGGTCCTCCTTTTCTAGCAGCCTAGCATAATATCCAAATCAACTTTTGACTGCACCTCCTCAGGAATTCCCACATCGTGGGGTTTTCAAACTAGTAGTTTAGCAAGCTTAGATTCCGGTGGATCGTGATGATAGTTTGGACAGTTACGTGTTGAAGAACTGGACAAATTGGCAGAATGGTGGTTGAATGTATAGCTGCCTGTATTTTGTTAAATCTCCAAATTTCTTGCATTTGGTAATGAACAACATTCGGGTACTTCTTTGCCTTACCTACAGAAAGCTTGTCTGACTAGTTATGTTGCATGCATAGCCTTATTTTGATAATAAGTATCTTTTGTATTGAGAACGTTTTTTTTTTTTTTTTTTTGCAGATGTAAATTTAAGAAATGGTTTTTAACAGTTTATGTTGTAATATTCTTAGTGGCATGAGCAAAGCCCTGTCGAAACTAAAATTCATGCGACCTGATCAGGTCATGAAATCTAAAGAACTTCCTATCTAGACACTACACGAAGATCTCCCTGGCATTTTCAGAATTTGCTTCTTGAAAACCTCAGTTTCTTGTGCGACTTTAATTGATACGGTTCTGATATTGGCACCTTCTGAAATGTTCAAACCTTAAAACACAAAATGACCAGAATTGGACCACTTATCAAAATAAGGAAAGTAGGAGCATCAGTGAGGATGCAAGTCCTGTAGGGTATGGAACCATTCCATTCTACACCCATTCCGTTGCTGATTTAATCTGTACTCTGTATCAGAGTGGCGCCAGATATTCTGGGATGGTTTAACAGAGCAAGGAAGTAGTACTTTGGCAGCTTTAAAAAGAGCAGGGAATCACAAGCAATTCGAACTCGAGATTTTTGGGACCTAACAGACAGTCGCACCTCGACAATTCACCATCGTTCAGGTACTACTGGTATTTAAGTACAGCTGATCATGCTAAGTGCAAGAGCTTCTAAACTTTAGCTACATGAATGGCTCTCGAACCTTGTTGGTAGTAGTCCCAGTGCACGTCAGCGTAGTCTTTCACTGTCTTGTAAGCTTTTGGTCTTTCCTTAGTCATCAAAGCCTCTTCTGGTCCTATCTCTTTGTTGGGTTCTGGTGTGTAGAAAACAGCCAGAGAAATTCTGTCTCTCTCTGAACTGCTGAGCACCCTGTGTACTGGGCTCTTGAACACTCCATTGGTCATTATCTGTTAATCATTCGTTATATATACAGTCATGAACAGAATGAAACCAAGTGCAGCATGGGGGAAAAAAGCAAGTGACATTGTTTTTTAGAACTGGGCTAATAAATTGCAAAATGACTGTAATATTGATCTATCAAAGTACCTCCATTTGATCAGCCATGAGGACAAGAAGAGCACCAGATATGGTTGGTACTGTGAACCACTTGTCGCCTTTGAGAACCTGAAGACCTTCAACATCTTGCAATAGTATGGTGTACCCTGATCCATCTGCATGCGGTTTCAAGCCAAGGACGAGATCAGGTCTCGGACACTTGGAATAGTAATTGAATCTTGCCTGCAATGGAGCTTTTTCTCCAAACTGAATTAGGAAGCAGTCCTCTTGTAAGCCCAGTGACTTTGCCATGGCCTTTGAAATGGCTTCTGTCATCATCCTCATCTTCACAGTGTACTCTTGGAGAAAATCTCTGCATTTTATTTAGCGAATCTTTGAGAAAAATAAATTTCTTTGTCGCTTCAATGACTGCAACTTACAATAAAGTTCAACATGCAAAGGGTCAAGGCCGCTGCATCTGGATTGTTATGTGATCATTTCACTGTAACTATGAGAATTAAGTTTCGGATCACGAGAGATTTAGGCTATAATTCTATAGTGTATTCACTCTTCTGGACGAATAGTTAACTTATCTCCCTAGATGGTCTCAGCAATACACCTCCCTGTCTGCACTTCAAATGGCTACATGTCTGTAGTCAAACACTGTCGATAAGGATTACTTTACTCGGTATTGCTGTACCGATGAGATAATGATGGATGCAGTATATCAATTTTGCGAATCATTAGCATATCCACCATTATTCATATCTCGAGAAGAATTCAAAGATTAAGGGAGATGAGCACTTTCCACATGTGACGTAAGAGTTCGATGGACATGTAGGAAGTGTCGCAGAGAGAGAGAGAGAGAGAGAGAGAGAGAGAGAGAGAGGGAGAGAGGTTCAATATCACAGGAGAGGCATGTTAAAAAACCTGAAAGAAGGTGGATTTTCTGGCCAGAATTTCAGCTTCCTCCGGTCCTCTGGATATACATCGAGGAAAAGCCGGTCGGACCAGTCCAAGGGCTGGCCTTTAGCAGGAACAGGATCACCGCCATAACCTTCAAACTCTTCCACTCCTTTCTCAAGTTTCCTCTTCTCTTCCATTGGTTGTTCAAAAAATTCTCGCGCGACTCGAACTATTTCATCCAGGAAAGAACTTGGGATTCCATGGCCTGTTGCCTGCAAGTTCATAATCATCAATATAGATTATTATGTTTGGAGTAGTAAAAACATTAACTATACCTCCTCGTTGCATCAAGCTGAACCTTTTTTTTATTTTGGCATCAGGAAACACCAAGTTGAATGAAACTAAAACCGAAAGGTCAAAGATATACACTGAAAAGGAACACAAGAAAGATTTTCAATCAGACCAGGAAGCAGCCCCATGAGGAAAGTGCCAATCGGAGCTTCTGTAGCTCTCCTTCATGTTCGGACGATGGAGATGAAGATGCCGAGAGGATGGACAGGTCTATCACAGGGATTTGAGAGAGCGGATCAGAAGAAACATTTTCTTCTTGCTCTTCGTCAGCTGCTTCACCACTTTTCCTGCAGATGTAGAGATGGGGGGGCTCTTCTTGGTTGATCACCAGTTCTTGCACACGTTTGGAAAGCAAGACCTCCGCCGGCGGGAGCGAGTCAGCAGCTTCAGCCATGTTTTGGATGTCTCCGGAGCTCGATGGGTCTTCGTTTAACTGCGAGAAATGACCAAGAGAAGTGATTCTTTGGTTGCTGGTGCTTATCTCTTTTCGTGTATATACGCATTACTTACATGTACTATCACAACAGTTGAATTGTATGACACAGAGCAATAATTGCATTGCACATACGAGGAGTCCTGTGACTATCAGAGAGAGAGAGAGAGAGAGAGTGAGAGAGAGATATTGAGTCTGATCATCGACGGCTCTTCTGACAGACAACGACATATAGAAATGTCTTTCTTTTAATGTACCGTCTTTAATGGAAGCATAGGTTCGCGCAAATAAGCAAATACCTTATCTTCTTGAAGAGAAGAATCTCATGCAAATATATGAAAGCCTTAAAAAAGTTTATTGAGGATCGATATGATGAAAAGTTCTTAATCAGTATACTCATAATAAATTTATTCAAAATTAATTTTTTGATTATCAAATATTTCAATCTGATATATCAATCATCAAATTGTAAAATTGAATGATATGTGAACATATTTATTTTGTGATCTTCCGTGATATTAATACAATTTAACCAAAACTAACGGAGAATAAATTTATTATAAATTTTATCATATGTGTATTAGTTTAAGATTTTTAGTGATCAAAAAATCAGTTTGAGATAAATTTATCACAAGCATATTAATTGTAAGTTTTTTGTAGTATTAATCCTTATTTTTAAGAACATTTTCTAGCATGTGCTTTGACCTTTTTTTGTCCTTTGCTTCGCCCCATGATAAGGACGAATCATCCAGCAAAACGAGCCAGAAAAAGCTCAGTGAAAACCCCTCGAGAGCATGAAATTCATGGCCCCTATACCCGCACGATCGAATCTTGTCGATATCTTGAGAGTAATTCTGCCCAGATCAAGCCCCGACCACTTCTGCTCATTTCGGAGGGGGAGACTCTTATCTTCCACGCTTATTAATTCACTCAACTAATTCATCTATAGTCGATGAACAAATACAAGCAGGCTCTTATCGTCAAAGTGGTTGATCCAGTGAAAAAGGGACTACTTATCTTTGACGAGATCAGAAGTTCAATTTACATTATAAGCATTCCTCTAAATGATTTGGGCTATAGGCTTAGTTGCGGTATGTCCGATTTGAAGAAACACCTTGGCTGCTAGGATTTTGATAGGGCTGTTATGATAAGTTCGCCAATCTCAGACTTTAAGTCGCAAGTAATGCGAAGTAGGCAAGCATTTGTAGTGGGCATGAAATCCTATGATGTCCAAAGGGGGTCACTAGTGCAAGTCGCTCTCTGCCCACTCTTTACTTGTAAAAACAGATTCAAGTAAATTTTTGTCAACCAACCAAAAAAAATCGAGGACTAGTAAAACTCTACAAGTCTATCTCAAATAACAAAAAGGCTACATCAGTATCTTCTGTCACCCTAATTTAAGGCCACATCAGTATCTTCCGTTACCCTAATTTAACTTATATCCTTGATTATAGTGATTGAACAATTCGAATACTTGATTACACTATTTAAAAGTTCTAGGAATTTATCGCACTTGTGCGATAAATTTTAGGTTCTTTTTTGTGCACTTATTCATTTTTTTTTTAACTAAGCTATTAGAAAAATATGACATAATGAGTAATCGACTCAGTTTCGATTCTAATCATGTTGGGATTTGAGTAAAGAACTTTTTCGGGCGTGTGCTTTGCTTTTCGATCTCTCTCTAGTAGAGAGAGAGAGAGAGAGAGGTTTATATCTTCTTTTAGCCACTGCATCGCTTCGCAATTAAGCTTTAAGTCTACAGTTCTTCTTAAGTTCTTATCGAACAAGTTCATGGAGCGGGAAATGATGCTCTTCAAACGGGAAACCGATGGTACCCCACGCTAATCCGAGGCAGGAAGTGACGGAATATTCTTGAATCGCGTAAACAGTTCACATGAACGAATGTCTTCGTCACTGACTTGTAAGATCCCCCCAACTTGGTCGTGGACATCTATGGAGGTGCCTTATCGTGGTGGAAGATGGTGAGTCAGGAAGTGATGTGGTGTTTTGGGTTTTTGTCAGCGACCAATGCTATGCCCTTAACGTGAAATGCCTTTGATTTCTTGTTTTTGTTAGTTCAGCTGTCATTGTTGCACAATTATTTTCTTTTTGATTTTTTTTTTAACTTTACATGCTTATTTGTCGATACTCGTTAAATATAATGTTGAAACAATGTAACGCAATAAATTGATATTTGAATCTGAGGTGGAATTCCTCGTCAAGAACCTTCACGAATCCGCACGAACAATTTGTAAATTAACATGAGGTGCCGCTTTACACGACATTACGACCAGAAAGGTGTTTGGATGTTTTGACAACTCTTTTGAGAGGCATACGGCTATAAACATTTCTGCTAGAGCATTTACGAGGAAAGATGGACGAAAGTTTTAAGCCCTTAGAACGGCGATTAAAGTAAGATTCCAGGGCATAAGCAATTCCTGATTCCATAACATGTGCATGCATGTGCGGCTTTTCATTGAGAAAAATAAATTATAAGTTATCCGATAAATGCACGATTAAAATAGAGATGTATTTGTCTTGCGCGTTCAAGGTGCGAAAGTCGTCGGAAATAGATCTCACCAGCACAACAAAGAAAAGTGGTAGCCATAGGTCAAGAAATCATGACACCGACAATATTTTCACGTGATACTGTCAATTAAATAAAAAATGTTTCTGATGATACTTTCTCCGGGACCCCAAAGTTAGGTACATCTGAGATTAGTTGATTCATCAATTTGCGAATGATTCCTGCTGGTGTTGACATGATGCTTTTCTTTCAATTTTCAGAATAAATTTATGCTTACCATCTCAACTTCTTGACGGCTCGGTGTTTGTGGAAGATGAAGACTGAATATGAACGGGTCTATCCACCAAATTGTCGCTGCTGCTTCCTTCTTTGTGATGGACATGTTAAATATCTTCCTTGAAATTTCATTTAACACGGTTCCAATTTAATCCCCACGCCACTTAATAAATAAGGTTTGAATTTAGATATCTCTCGCTCAATTATCAATAATTGATCTGCGAGGATGATCGGCCATATTATGGGACCGAGTGCACTCTCATCAATGAAACGTTCTACTATGAGTATGCTAAAGGGTACAGTGACAGCTTGCGATCGAACCAATCTTCAAGTGAATTGGAGAAATGCATGGTTTGAAAATCTTGAAAGAAATTTGGAACGAAGTTCTTACATTTAGATCTACCGACGAACAATCCTGGAATCGAAGGCCGGTTCTGCGCCTAGCAGACCAAGTTCCCGTTATCGCGGCCTATGGGCGACGTTCCAAGTTCAGATATCGGAATCAGATTTGTATTCGGGCCAACAAAAAGAAATGAATACTGGACCAAGTCCACTCGTACTTTGTTTGGGCCAACATCCAATTTGTTTATAGGTGGCCCATGTTGGCATTATCATCATGCAATTACGTGGAAAAAAGAAACAGCAAAAGGGAAAAAAAAGAAAATGCAAAGGTTGCTTCGACGGATCCTAATCGGACAGCGTCGCTCTGAAAAGGTTTTCTTGCTCCATGATTTTATGATTCCATAACTAGCTTGTACCTTGAGCTTATTGAATGAGATGTAAACGTTAATTTTCACGTGACATGAATTACTAACGCGGTTGTCCCATAGCTGGGCTGTAAGTCTTCATTCCCCCCACGAATGCTGAGGTTGAGAGATATGCTCTGATGTTATGGCTTTGCACTTTGCAGGCAGCTATTCTTGTGCGTCAGCTTTGGCCTTTGGCTCGACTGATAATTGAGTTTGTTACTCAATATTTCACCAGCAATGCCTACAGGTGTAAGCGAGAAGGGTAGAGTTGGTTTCTTCCTAACGGATAAACACCTATCGCCAATAATTGTTTTGCAGTCCTGTGCAAGATGTTGCTAATTCCTGCAGAACGGTAGCAGCTACTGATGTTATTTTCGGTCTTGCCTTGGGATAAGAAGCAGTTATTATTGAGATTTTGCGATTGCAATAAGCATTCATGTTAGTTTCAGTTTTGCTGCAATGTACCGTATGGCGGTGGGACAGTGGCTGCTCTGAGAATGCTTACTATTGCTACTGGATTAGCCATAGATGCTTATGGTCCTATCAGCAACAATGCTGGAGGTATTGCCAAGATGGCTGGAATGAGTCACCGTATCCGGTGCCCTTGTCATGCTTTCACCCCACTCATTGTAGGGACCCTTTTTCGAGTGGAAATTTTGTCCGGTGTTCTCGTTGGCTCTCTTGTTTATGGTGTTCAGGTGATTTTTTTAGGATGCTGGTTCATTTCTCCAATGAAGATTTAAGGAAAATCATCAAGAGCAGCGTATTTTAGAGATAAGCTGATCATGTCATTTTCTCGTCACGGATAGCTATGCCCGCATCAAATACAGGCGACACGTGGGACAATGCCAAGATAAATATTGAAGTACATATCCCCCGAAAATACTGGCTACATTTCTGTCCAATTTTCTGAAACCACTCTAATATGTACAAGGCTCTGTATTCTTTTTCTAAAGAGGTATTCTGTAATGTGCTCTTTACATTAGGCCGGTGCTTCTGAGCATGCAAGGGCTTTCATTCCGAAGGGGTTAAAGCCACGAGAGGCAGCTATTATTTTAGATACCATTGGCGACCCTCTTAAAGATACTTCAGTCCCGTCTCTGAACATCCTCAACAAGCTTATGGCAGTGGAGTCGCTCGTGTTTGCGCCCTTCTTTGCCACTCACGGCAGCCTCATTTTCAAGATTTCCTGAGGTCCTCCTTTTCTAGCGGCCTAGCATTATTTCCAATCAACTTTGACTGCACCTCCTCAAAAATCCCATATTGGGGGTTTTCAAACTTGTAGTTTTAGCAAGCTTAGATTTTGGTGGATCGTGATGATAGTTTGGCAGGTTAGATGTTAAACAACTTGACAAATTGGCAGAATGCTGGTTGAATGTATAACTGCCAGTATTTTGTTAAATCTCTAAATTTCTTGCATTTGGTAACGAACTTCATTCGGGTACTTTTTTGCCTTACCTACAGAACGCTTTTCTGACTAGTTATGTTGCATGCAGAGTCTTTTTTTTTTTTTATCATAAATATCTTTTGTATTGAGAAATCTTTTCTTTTTTATTTGATTTTGCAGAGGTAAACATAAGAAACAGTTTTCAACAGTTTATGTTGTGATACTCTTAAAGTTGTTTTCTTTTGGCACGAGCAAAGCCCCGTTGGTACTAAAATTAACATGACATTGGATCAGTTGATATTGGTGCCGATATCAGAGCCCTATCAATTAAAATCACACAAGATGCCGAATAGAAGTTGAGGATGTGAGTCCTATAGAGTATGGAACCATTCCATTTTACCCTCATTCCATGCTGACTTAACTGTTTCAATCTTCTTTTGGGATGGAAAGGTGAGGGAATGCCAACAGTTGGTGGACGTTCTCAACCAATACGACATGGCTACTGTGAAGAATCGTCCACACATGCCTTTAAGCAATGAGACATCTCATTCTTTATATTGAGAGTAAACATGCTTCTCTTCGACATCTTCACATTTGCAATCAATTTATTATTTTGGTCTTATAGCACAAAGCTAAGATTTTTCATGTGA
Source organism: Eucalyptus sideroxylon x Eucalyptus melliodora (assembly GCA_016097485.1). Lineage (NCBI taxonomy): Eukaryota > Viridiplantae > Streptophyta > Magnoliopsida > Myrtales > Myrtaceae > Eucalyptus > Eucalyptus sideroxylon x Eucalyptus melliodora. The sequence continues at coordinate 43,388,226 of CM027828.1, read as the reverse complement.
ATAGTATAGCCTTTCATTAGAAGCTGTCCCAAACTCAAAATATTGCTTGACATCTGTGAAACATGATAAACATTAGTAATAAACCGACATGCACCATTTCTCAAATGAATCAAACTTGTACATTTGCCTTTGACAATAATTTTGGAGTTATCATTGAACGAGACTTTACCCTTAATTGTCTCATCTACCTTGGTAAACATCTCCTTTTGCCCAGACATGTGGTTGCTTGCACTAGTATCCACGTACCATATATCATTTTGACCTCCTTCATCTTCTTTGAAAGCTAGTAAATGAACTTGATTAGTATCATTCACCATGTTTGTCTTTTTGTCTACTTTGCTACTCTCTTTGTTCCAGTAGAGGAGCATAATGGCCAAATTTATTGCAATTATAACTTCGAATTTTAGATTTATTATGCCATTGGCCTATCGAGTTTTTTCCTCTTCCATAAACACCTCTTTGATTATGGTTTCTACCATTGTCTCGAGCAGCATCTCCTCTGCTTCGTCCATGATCTCTAACTTGAAAGCAATCTTGTGTAAGAATTATTGTGGCCCATATTATGTGATTTATTATATGGTTTAATAATGATTGAAATGCTATAAATAATTATTGGTTACGAGAAGGTACGACTCTAATAAAACGAAATGGTATATCGCTTTGATGGAAGGCACCCTTTCAACGAACGTATAAATAGAGTCCGGTCCTCTCTCCACCCACATACGAACAACAAAACAGAAAGAACGTATTCTCTCCTCCATCAATTGAATACATTAAGATTTAGTGGGTTAAGGGAGAGAAATCGGATTTCTTCTTTTGGATCAAGTTCAAGCGTAGCGTTATGGATAAAGGTATGTCTTCATCTATTTGTGAGAATCATGAAGATCAAAGATCCTTGATTTGTTATGAATTTCCGCATCAGGTTTTATATGAATTATCTTACATCTTGGCCTCAACCTGGATCACGATTTTGATTTGTCCCTTGAATTTGCATGGTATCTCTTCTTTGCTCCTTCTCATTTCAAATGGTTAATTGCGTTTGGACAACTTCCTCCACCGGTTAATTCTTTTTTCTTCCAAACCTTCTTCATGGACTTGTAATAAACCCAAAAGCTCATCGATCATCATGTCATCCAAGTCTTTGGATTCTTTGATTACAACACCAATGAGGTTGTACTAATTAATCGATCACTTTTTTGATTGATCGACAACTTCCAATAAATTTGGTTTAATTACTAACAAGCACGCCTGATCAAGAAAACTGCAATAGCTTCTAGACTTTAGCTATGTGAATGGCTCTCAAGCCTTGTTGGTAGTAGCCCCAGTGCTCGTCATTGTAGTCTTTCACTTTCTTGTAAGCTTGTGGTCTTTCCTTAGTAATCAAAGCCTCTTCGGGTCCTATCTCTTTGTTGGGTTCTGGTATGTAGAAAACAGACACAGAGATTCTGTCTCTCTCTGAACTGCTGAGCACCCTGTGCACTGCACTCTTGAACACTCCATTGGTTATTATCTGTTATGCATAACATAATAGTCATGAACAGAATGAAACAAGGTGTAGCATGAAAAAGCATACAACAGACATTGTATTTTAGAACTGGGCAAATAACTTGCAAAATAACTGTATCATTGATCTATCAAAGTACCTCCAATTGATCACCCATGAGGACAAGAAGAGCACCAGACATGGCTGGTATTGTGAACCACTTGTCGTCTTTGAGAACCTGAATACCTTCAACATCTTGCAAGATTATGGTGTACCCTGTTCCATCTGCATGCGGTTTCAAGCCAAGGACGAGATCAGGTCTTGGACACTGGGGGTAGTAACTGAATCTCGCATTCAGATGTGCTTTTTCGCCAAACTGATTTAGGAAGCAGTCCTCTTGTAAGTCCAGTGACTTCGCCATGGCCTTTGAAACGGCTTCTGTCATCATCCTCATCTTCACAGTGTACTCTTGTAGAACATCCCTGCATTTTATTTGGCCAATCGTTTGAGAAAGATTTCTTTGTTGCTTCAATGACTGCAACTTACAATTAAGCTAAACATGTGAAGGGTCAAGGCCACAACATTTTGATTGTTCAGGTGATCATGTGACTGTGATTATGTGTATAAAATTTTAAATCGGGAGAGATTTAGACCATAATTTGATGGTGAGTTTACTTTCCCAGACAAACAGTTATCTTATCTCCATAGATGGTCTCAGGACACTTCTCTTTGTCTGGATTTCGAATGTCAACATGTCTTTAATCAGGTACTGTCAATAAGGATAACTTTTCCAGTATTGCTATATTGAGAAGATAATGACGGATGCAATGAAATTTTATGAGATCACTGCCAACTGTTCCAAAAGCTTAAACTGTTAAACGAATGTGTAGTTTAATATTTGTTTTAAAAACTTAAGTTGTTAGACGAATTTGTGGTTTAATATTTAAATATTCTAACAAATGCGCGAGGGAGGGGGAGTTGGTGGTGTTCAATAGCATGGAAGAGGCATGTAGGAAAACCTGAAAGTAGGCGGATTTTCTGGCCAGAATTTCCGATTCCTCCGATCCTCTGGATATACATCGAGGAAAAGCCGGTCGGACCAGTCTAAGGGCTGGCCTTTAGCAGGAACAGGATCACCACCATAACCTTCAAAATCCTCCACTCCTTTCTCATATTTCCTCTTCTCTTCCATCGGTTGTTCAAAGAATTCTCTCCCGACTCGAACCATTTCATCCAGGAAAGAACTTGGGATCCCATGGCCTGTTGCCTGCAAGTTCATAATCATTTAAATAGATAAATGTGTTCGGAGTAGCGAAAACATTAACTATATCTCCTCGCATCAAGCTAAACTTTTTTTTTTTTTTTTGGCATTAGGAAACGTCTAGTTGAATGAAATTAAAACCAAAAAGGTCAGAGATTTGCACTGAAAAGGAAAAACAAGAAAGACCTTCCATCAGACCAGGAAGCAGCCCCATGAGGAAAGTGCTAATCTGAGCTTCTATAGCTCTCCATCTTGTTCGGACAATGGAGATGAAGATGATGAGAGGATGGAAAGGTCTATCAGAGGAAAATGAGATAGCGGATCAGAAGAAACATCTCCTTGTTGCTCTTCATCAGCCGCTTCACCACTTTTCCTGCAGATGTAGAGATGGGGCGGCTCTTCTTGGTTGATCACCATCTCTTGCACACGTTTGGAAAGCAACACCTCCGCTGGCGGGAGTGAGTCAGCAGCTTCAGCCATGTTTTCTATGTCTCCGGAGGTGGATAGGGTCTTTGTTTAACTGGAAGAAATGACCAAGAGAAGCACTTTGTTAGTTGCTGGTGCTAAACTCTCTTCTTATATATACTTATAATTTGCATATACTGTCACTACAGTTAAATTGCATGATACAGAGCAATAATTGGATTGCATGCAAGAGGAATTCTATTTCAATTAACCTATGTGACGAGGAGTTGGGGGGGGGGGGGAGTGGGGCGCGGACGAGGAAAGGGGCTCACGAGAGGGAGAGATCTCGAGTATGATTATCGACGTTTGCTCTGATAGACAATGTAAGATAGAAATGTTCAATTTATACTCTCGGACCGTTCATATCCGCACAGTCGAATTTTGTCGAAGTCTCGATAGTAATTCTGCACGGTTCAAGCCAGGACCACTTGTGCTCATTTGGTGGGGGAAAACATGACCCCTCATGTAAGAAATGTTCAATTATTATTCTTGGACCGTTCGACCCGCACAGTCGAATTTCGTCCATGTCTTGACAGTAATTCTGCAGGTATCAAGCCGTGACCACTTATGCTCATTTTGGTGGGGGAAAACATGTCTTCCACTCTCAATAATGCACTCAACTATTCATCTGTTAAGTGTTGAAGCTTGGTTTCGATAACTTTCTGGTGAGTGGATGCTCAGTTATTCCCAAAGTGGTCGGCCTATTGAGAAAACAGCTACTTATATACTCCATGATGTCATAAATTTGATTCACGTCTTGAGCGTTCCTCCAAATGACTGGGGCTATATTAGCTAGCTGCAATATATCAATGACGGCTTGCCAACCTTGACATTAGGCCAAGGATAGTGTCTAGTACCTATGATTCAAACTAGATATTTCATATTAGATATGAAACCTTATGGCAATCGATTGTACCCGCGCCAATCCATGGCATGAGGCGACAGGATATTCTTGAATCGCATCAGTAGATCACATGAACGACTGTCGACTTTGTCGTGGATTTTTATGGAGGTGCCTTTCCTGGTGGAAGATGGTGGTGACCATGAAAGCGATGTGGTGCTATTGGGGTATTGTCGGCGACCAATGAATGCTATTGCCTAAACGTGGAATGTGTTTGGTTCCTTCTTTTGTAGAGAGGGCATCGCAGAACCATAATCGGCTGTCACTTTCTGTACTGCTCGTTCTTTCTTTTTTAGGCTGCTTATCAGTTGATCCTCGCTGAATATCATGTCGAATAGGGGTAACGCAACAAGTGGAGGTTCGAATCCAAGCTAATAGATAAAACGATAAGATAGGGAGAAGACTAGCATTTCCCATCTTTAGAAATGAAAAAAGTGTTTCGGTCGTCGTGTCTAGTCACTGTAATCTCACGGAGCCGGTATGATATTCTTCGCCAAACCTTCGAGACTCCGCATAAGTAATCAATCTTTGACCGTGTTTAAAATAGCTAAACTTACTTTAGTGCGAAAGTCAACACGAGATATCACACTAAACGACATGATACCATTCATTCAATAAATGTACTTTCTGGATGCAGAAAATTAGATAGGTACATTTGAGATGGTCAATTCATCCTTTGGGTATGATTGTTGCGGCTAAATTAATCTCAGCAGGCAATATATAGAAACTTTATTTAAAAAAAATTCAAATTGAGACACAAGGTCTGATCAGCCAGGACCAAGTACGCTCACATCAACAAAATCTTCTACATATGCATATGCTAAAGGGTCTAACGATCGCAAGCGATCAAACTGATTCAGTGAAGCAGGCAAATTCGCAGTTCGAAACTCTTGGAACAAATTTCGAACGGAGGAGTTTCTTAGGTTTGGGTCTAACGAGGAACAATCTTGGAATTGAAGACCAGTTCCATGCCTAGTAGGCTTTGGTTCCCAATCCTAATTAATAGGGGTGAGCACGGTTTTGGTCCAACCCAAGAGTCCGATTAGATCAAACTGGCCGATACTAGGCAATTTTCCACCAAAATCAGACATAACCGATTTCGGTTCCTTATTCTGCGAAAGGAGCTGACCGACAGGACCGGTCCGGCATGCCTAAAAAAAATTGATTTCTTTCTTCTTCCGTTTTCTTAACTGAACTGGCTACAGCTGCATCAGGACTGTTTGGCCCCAAAAACAAAACCATGAACCAGACCTAGCCTCTCTCTGTCTCTAGCCTCTGTCACTCCATTTTCTCTCACTCTCGCTTGTCACTCAAGCTCCTCCGTGCTTGACCATGAGTCCGTCACCTCAGAACCATTTCCGACCGTGCCTCTGTCGCCTCCGTGCCCTCGCCTCCTGTCGCCTCTCAGCGGTGCACCTTGCCTCTCGATTGGCAAGATTCCCCATCTTCGCTTTTGTTTTTTCAGTGTAAGTTCGTGCTTTCCTTCCCAATTTCTTGAAGGCGCGGGGTAGAGAACTTTCCTTCCTTTTGGAAGATGAAGGTCGTGTGAATACATGACTGAGGTACGCATCAAATTTTCAATGGCTGGCTGTTTCTTTCTTTGTGATGGACATGTTATTGTATTCTTCGGAACTTAATTTGAAATGAAACTAATTTAATATCGGCAGGCAACATAGAGGAATTTTATTAAATTTTGTTCAAATTGAGATACGTCTCACTCAGCATAACGTACAAAAGTTGATCCGAGAGGATGATCAGCTAGGATTGTGCGTGCTTGCATCAACAAAATCTCCTACAATGCGTATGCTAAGAGTCCAACGACCACAAGCGATCGAACTGATTTTCAAGTGAATCAAGCAAATTCATAGTTTGAAAATCTCGGAACAAACTTAGGAACGGAGGAATTTCTTAGGTTTAGGTCTACCAAGAAACAAACTTGGAATTGGAGGCCAGTTCGTGCTTGGCAATCTTGGTTCCCAATCCCAATTAATAGGAGTGACCACAATCTCAATCCAATCTAGGAACCCAAGTAGACCAAACCAACCTGATTTAGGTGGTTTCCATTTGAATCGGACTAGCTGGTTCCCGATTTCGCACTAGGAGCCAACCGACCAAATTAGTTTAACATCCCGATTTCATCACTCCTCTCTGTTGTAAATATTTAATATGAAAACAACATGATTTTCCAAATTAAGTTAATGTGAATCACTAGAAAAATAAACAATGATTAATAAAAACACCGGAGATTTACGTGATTCAATTCGAGTATCTGTACTCACATCTACATAAAAAATTAATAGCAAATAATTCACAATAATCGAAGAATTAAATTTATAACCGCCCACATATTCGAGAGTTTTTCATACTTAAATTCAATCCTAAATTCAAAATGTTTAGAAATAAACAACTCAATTTAAACCTAACTTCAGCACAAAATCACAATATTCGCCGAAGCAAAAGCTTTAGGTACGATTGAAAAGCAAAAAACTCCGGTATCTCCTTTCTCTATCTTCGTACGGTGGCCCCATGGCGATCATTCTGCGGCTTCTTTGCTCGTGGGGCTCGTCTCTCTCCTGATAAAAGACCCCTTGTTTGGCTACAGCAAGCAGAAAAAGAAGTCGCACAGTGAACACGAAGGAGCCACCGTACAAATAAAGAGACAGAACGTACTAGAGTGTTATTTATCAACCGTGCCTAAAGATTTTGCTGTGGCTAAATATCATGATTATGTGCCATGAGTTTACATGTTAATTGAATTGTTTATTTGTAAAAACTTTAAGTTTCGACTTAAAATTAGGTGTGAAAAACGTTCAAATATGTGAGTAATTATAACTTCGATTCTTCAATTAATTTACCATTAGCTCTCTCCATAGATGTAGATATCAATACTCATACCAAATCACGTAAATCTCTAATATCTTTATTGTTCCTCGTTTGTTTCTTTAATAATTTCACATTGACTTAATTTGCAAGATTATGTGATTTGTGCATTAATATTTTGCAACACTGTCTCACACTCGTCACTCAAGCCCCTCTATGCTCGACCGTGAGTCTATCTGTCGCCTCAGAACCGTTTCCGACCATGCCTCCGTCGCCTCCCTGCTCTCGCCTCCTGTAGCCTCTCGGTTTGTATGATTCCAATTTTTGCTAATCTTTTCCTTGTTACACCAAACTGGATTCTTGAGGCACCACCCACCACCCCATGTGGAGCAGATCCGAAAGCAGAAGAAAAGTCCGGTTCTCCTGGGAGGACACCAGCATCCGAAAGCAGAACAAGGATTGGGTCGGGTCCGACCTGGCTGCAAGGTTCCAAAGTTCTGATGTCGGAATCGGATTCGGGCCAACAAAAAGGAATGAAAACTGGACCAAGCCCATTTGTACTTTTTTGGGCCAATGTCCAACTTGTTCATAGGCGGCCCATGTTGGCATTGTCGTCATATGATTAACTGGAAAGGAGAATTATTAAGAGAGAGAGAGAGAGAGAGAGAGAGAGTGCATAGGTTGCTTTGAGGAATCCTGATCGGACAGCATCACTCCAGAAGTTTAAGCCATTAGAACAGCAATTAAAAGTGAGATTCCGGGTTGATACCGTGATCTTTTGTATATTTATTCATTGCTCAATATAATTATTATTTTTTACCAAAAAAAAAAACTGAGATTCCCGGGCATTTGCAATTTATAATTAAAAGGGATGTAGATAAAGAGTGATTCTAAAGATATTTTTCTAGGACCCTAAAATTAGGTACACCTGAGATAGTTGATTCATCAATTGCGTACGATCTTCCCCCCTGTTTTCTTCTCCAAAACCAAATTTTATGGCCTTATCACTCGGCCTTTTTTTTATTTTTTTTTATTATCAGAAACAACAATTTTCATTGCGAAGCAACAATTTCGTGACAATCTATCTTTACTTTGGGCCTTAACAACCCAATCAGCTAACTCTATCGGGCTCTCTGTTTGTATGGGGCTAAACTGAGATTCGCGAAAGGCCTTAAAGATCAAATGGTCTACTTCGCTGATAAGGCCCTGCAAATTCCCAAACCGATCCGAGCAGTGCCTGCGGCAGGATCGCTTCTTGGCGGATCGACGCGATCTCGATTCCAGTCGAAGAGAAGGGGGGGCTTCCGTTCGTGACGCCACGGCCGTCGCCTCCGCCTGAGCTCCCGGAGCTATCTCGGCAGACCGGTGGCGCCGGCCGCCATCGTTAAAGGCGGAAGCTTTCTGCAGCTTGGGGCTCTTCCCCTCTTGACAGGGAACCATCGTCCAAGATTTGTGGCTGCATCGCGAAGGCGTCCTCCCACTAATAATTGCGTTGGATTTGACTTCTTCGGCGCTCGAAAGGCGAGGTGGGTTTGGTTTTTTATCTCTTCAGATCCGACAAGATGCTTTTCTTTCGAGTTTTCAGCATGAGTTTTTTGGCTTTCCATCTCAACTTCTTACGAACGGGTCATCCACCGAAAAAGAAACGAAAACTGGAGCAAGCCCATTTGTGCTTTTTCGAGCGAAAGTCCAATTTGTTCATCGGCGGCCCATATCGGCATTATCATCCTATAATTAAGTGAAAAAAAAAAAAAGATTAGCAAAAGAAATTGAATAAAGAAAAAAAAAAAAAAAGTGCGTAGATTGCTTCGATTAATCCTAAATTCGACAACGTCGCTCCGAAAATGTTTTCGATGATGCCAAGGTGAGCTCGCCTCGTCATAACTCGCTCCCACGCTGTCTTTCCTCTTTTGGCTTGGATTCTCAGGTCTGCCTTCACGTCTCTTCTCTTCCTCTCCTCTTTCCCGCTGCGCTACATGACGGGAGCGTGCCCTTGAAATTTCGAGCGATTTTAGTGATTCTAGCTCGCCGTGTGCGATCGGTTATGGACTGATGAAATAGTTGCTCGGCGATCAGACCGCGCGTGAATTTGTAGTGTTCGAGATTTGGTTGATAATGGGTATTGATGGTTTGAGCGATTCATCGATGTTTATCGTTTGCGTGGTCCAGGTGCCTCGTTGTCGCCGGCGGATTCAATGGGGAATGCGTCGTCCATGCTGACCCAGTATGATATCGAAGAAGTTCAAGACCACTGTAATAATCTTTGTGGGTTTCTAGTTCTATTATGGTTTTTCCTCCATCTTCAATTGTTTCTTTTCTAATTAATCGGGATTCATCACTGGATGTTTCTTTTTTGGTGTTGGTTCAGTTTCCCAGCAAGAGATTGTGTCGTTGTACGAGAGATTTTGCCAACTCGATCGGAATGCAAAAGGGTTTATCTCGGCGGATGAATTCTTGTCGGTTCCAGAGTTTGCAATGAATCCACTTTCTCAGGTGGTGTCTCTAATTGTTGCTATGAGGAGACGCATTACATTTTCATTTCTGAGTAGGATGCTCATAATGCGTTCTTTTTTGATGGACATAGAGGCTGCTTAAGATGGTGGATGGCTTGAATTTTAAAGATTTTGTGGCATTCTTGTCTGCTTTTAGTGCCAAAGCTAGCAAACAGCAGAAGATTGAATGTAAGTTTACTCAGCCTGTAAAAAGTTATCTTTCAGACACTTTGTTCTGATAGGAGCTTTATCGCACCAGTTTAATTTGTGAAAAAACTTTTCCACTCTTTGAAAATCATAGAAGATAAAAAGCGAGGCAGTTTCGGTATCTGTATAAAAGAAATTGATTGGCTTATTTAAGCAGCTCTTAGCATCACATCCAGATTGAAGTAATCTAAAAAGTTGGAAACCAGCAATGGTGTATGGCAAGATACCGAATTGTGGAAGTATAATTCCTTAGATGTGGGAATAATGAAATTAACCGGAGACGAGACCAGTAAATGAGTTCAATTAGAATTGAACTGATTTGAACCCGCAGACAGAAACCAGTCAGATGGTTGAGAGCATCTATTTGCTCCGCATTTTTTGTGTTATGAAATTGCCTGTGGTTCAAGTTATATTATCACAGTTCTAGTATCATATTGTAAAACCGTAATCTCTCTCTTTCTCTCTCTCTCTCTCTCTCTCTCTCTCTCTCTCTCTCTCTCTCTCTCAATCTCTCTCTCTCACACACACACACACACCAAATGTAACTTTTTAAAGACCCATCAGCTTAGGTGGATGAGTTGCCTGATGTTGTAAATCTTCCCTTCCTGCAGTGATTTTCAAGGTGTATGATTCGGACTGTAATGGAAAGGTCTCTTTCAATGACATTTTGGAAGTTTTGCGGGATTTATCGGGTCCATTTATGTCAGATGAACAAAGAGAGGTATATACTAATGGACTGGAGTTTCTCCTTCAATATTGTCGGTCTGTCTATGACAAGATTTTGTATAGGACGTTGTTATGTTGTAATTAGGCATCCTCCAATATGGTATAGTTGTGTTGGTCAAGCCTCATGTGTCCACTTCTCATTTGTGATTGTTCCTGTGGATTTGGATAGTGTCCATAGCAACATTTTGTAGTGCATCTTGCTTAGTATATTGTAAGGTTGACGGCTTTATCACTCTCATCTGCTTGCTTGTGTACTTTTGAGCTAATTGGTGCCTTAAACATTTTCTATAGCAAGTCTTGGTTCAAGTGTTGAAGGAAGCTGGTTACACAAGGGAATCCTATTTGTTGTTGGATGACTTCGTTAAGGTATGAGTAGCTCCTTTTATACTGATGGTAAAGGTTAATGCTAGATACAACCAATTGATAATATGGCTTCACATTTATCATTATAGTACTATGGACCAATGATAAGTTTCCCTTTCATTCTAAAGAAGATAAAATTATCATAGATTTGGATTGAGATATGCCTAAGTTGTTTCTACATGATAATTTACTGTCAGAATATGGTATGCGTGATTTGAGTCTCATCTGTCATCACTGGAGTCAACTAAAAGAACAGTGGAAGTCCTAGGATACTCTATTTTTCTAGAGAAAAAGGTTATTAATTGTATATTTTTTCACATATCATCTTCAGAAGTAATGCTCACAATTTTGACACAATCATAATGAAGTATCTTTAATTGTGTATTGAAGTATGGAAGCGTATCCAATTCCAAATTGATTGCATTGACTCATGGTTTCATATCTTTTAATGATGAAGATATAGTATCGGATATTATGACATACCGCCTCGCACGTGATGGACCAACAAGCAATCGAACATTATGGCCCAATCGCCCATCATACTGGGAATCCTTTTTTGTATTTTTATCTTCTTTATGATGGTTTAAGCATAGATGTTCTTAGCACGTCAACTGATCCATGCTTGACGAACTTTGAACTAAACTTTTATGCTTTTCCTTTTTTCTGCATTTGAATGATCTCTGTCATCACCAACATCACTTCTCTTTGACATGATTCAGGTTTTTGGAAACTCCGACCTAAAAATGGAGGTGGAAGTACCAGTTGACTGAGGAGCGGTCCATTTCGCCATGCTCTGGAAAATATGCTGCACCAAAAATTTGCCCGTCAAGGTTCCCATGGGAATAGCGAACATGAACCAGGAAGAGATGGCGTTTCGTTTCTCGCTCTGATTGTGCCCAGAGGAGAGAATGAGCAAATAGGAAAGGTGTATATTGAAATTAAATCTGCTCCCTTGGAATGTAAAATTGGACAAAACAACAATATTATGTCTCTAGATTTTTGTCCTCTCTCGGACGTGGTTTGATCCAATCCAGAAACAGATCAGGATAGGTATAAGTTGGATGCTGCAATTTTGTTTGTTTATTGGGTTGGCACCTTCTCTCTATTCTGGGTGGCATTCTCATTTCTGCATCGTTCGAGCGTCTACCGTTCTTAATGTCATTTTCATTGTCCATGATGGTCTTATTGGCATAAGAGGTCGATGGAAGCAATTTGAATTTGTCAGAAACCCTCCTAGTTAAACACAAGAACGAGCATCATCAAGAGTATGAATGCTGGGGCCCTTCTGGGGTCTTCACCTCTTTGCCACCCCGGCGCACCGAACTTCTTTAGGGTCAAATCATACACGCAAGTACTTGAAAATTTTGGAGTATAATCATCTGCGCGGTACGACATTTTAGAAAATGAAACAAGCTGGAAAATTCATGTTAAATGGTCATGCTAGTAATGTATGAAATTCCATGGTTAAACTTAGAAAAAGGACAATCGATATTGGAGACTGAGAGGAGTGTATATGCAAGTCTACCACATGAGAAAAAAGAATTGCTTAAATGGTTGGTCAAATTTGACCAAAATAAAAAACGATCGTTCAAAAAGGTAACAAATAACTGGAGATATCTTGGATAAATCCATGTGTGTAATTTCTGAGATCTGCACAAATAATCAGCTTTGCTTCTTTATTCAAGGTCAAATTGTTTTGAAACAGGGCAAGATTCTGTCAAACAACAATTAACCAGTTTGGACAACAGGGTAGGCTCAATTGTTCACTTCTTCCTTTTGGAAGGTGGCTGAGTTTGCGCATCCTCCTCATCATCATCCTCGTCGTCATCGTCGTCCTCCTCCTCGTCATCCTCATCGTCGTCATCGTCGTCGTCGTCTTCATCTTCATCGTCATCCTCATCGTCACTTCCCTCATCACTGTCAGCCTCGCTATAATCATCATCAGACCCCCCCACATCATCATCACTGTCATCTTCTCCCTCATCGTCATCCTTGCCATCATCACCCTCCCCATCACCACCCTCCCCATCACCATTGTCCTCAGGGTCCTGAGATGCCATCTCACCAGTGTCCTCATTCTCTGGCAATGGCTCTTTCACTCCAACTAAATCAGCTGCCGAAAACCTAATCGGCATACATGATTACTATAAATTCTTATCTGCCATACAATCAAAATGTGAGGACAATCAAAGACAAATGAAAAGGGGGAAAAGTTTCAAACCTTTGATCTGAATCAATTTTCATAAATACAGAGTCCTCGCCATGCCGCAATGCAACCTGAAGTGAGCGTCAACCAAGCAAAAATGTTAGACGCTTGTTCAAATTCCCATGTACCTAATGTTGGACAAAAAATAATTTCCAGTATAAATGAGAAATAGCTTGATGGCAAATCAGAGAATCACACGACAGAACCTGCAAATTGTGGGAATTTGACAAGATGAAACCCAAAAATAACATAATAGATCAGAAACAGGGAGATGACACAGGTATGGAATAAAACGAAATTTGCCAGGTCTAATAGACGAAAGCAAGATAATCAGTATTTTTAGCAGCAACAGAAATTAATTTGATTAACCGAGTGAAGAGAAAAAGTAGAGCAAGGATGACATCATTTACATTTCCTCAAGGATAAAGACAAGGGCAACATATTGATAAAAATGAAGAAAGCAAACATCTGTATATTTTTCAATATACATTGAGACTATTCAAAAGATTTGGAATATACATCACACTATTCAAGGTAATTCAAGCACCAAGCGCAAAGAGATTAGCAGCATGTAAGTACACAAATTACTCCAGTTCAAAACACGGACTTGCCCTACCAATTATAAAAAATAGGCCCTCTACATCAAAAAGATATACTAGCATCTCAACAGCGTTAACTTTCCTTAAGAAGTGAAAAGGGGCAAGTCAATAAGAGGAGGTGCAACTAATTAAATGAGGACTTGAAATTTAAGTCGAAGTGATGATACTCTTCAAACTTACTTTGAGTGTATACGCGAGAGACCAGATTAATCCCTCAGCTAGCTTGCCAATAAAAGGAAAATGAAAAAGAAACAGATGGAAACAAAGAGCAAGCTTATCTTGAGCCCACTGCTCCAACAAAAACAGCTGAAAACATTTAAGTAATCACTACATGAAGGAATGTTCTTGCAATAGGAATAAGAGAGAAATCTCGTATGTATAACAGTCATCTCCTCGTAGTCAAATCTCCAAGTTCTTTGAATGCTTGAACAAGTAGGTCTAATTGTTGAGTTCTGTGATGGCAAACTCAACAAAGTTGACAGTTGATGCTGTTACTGTAAAAAAGAATATGCTTGATGTTCCGAATTAGGTGTGTCATGGATCCAGATCCATCTATCGAAAGAAATAACAAGAAAGTAATGAAATTGATCATACATTTCTCTTACAGAAGCTATAGGCTATAATTGAAAGAGCGTTCAAATTAATGGAAGCATCAGTTACATTCATCTTAGACTCAACTTCTCTACCGATTTCCAAATTAATCCTGTGGATACGTACAATTCCAAAGAACATGAAAGTAATAAAGTATAGGTTTATGCAAAATCCGACTTTCTTAAATAGAAAACAATCATGTAGGTTATCACCTGAATTCGTTTCCTCGTCCAGCCAGATATGGTATGGATTAGGTAAGATACAAAGGACGATCAGGATTCCGTTTTACCGGGTGGATGCACGTCTACGCGAATCCTCATTCAATTTATCTTTTGCCCCACTAATCATGAGATTATCCGACTCCGATTTTTTTAACATACAGGATTTCAATGCATTCTCGCCCAATAAGGTAGGCCAGTAGTTGATCCATGGGCACCGTCACGCCGCGTCACATCGCTTTTCCTTATTTTCGCGATCGCCCTTTTTCCCCTCTTTTCTAACACTGTTTTTGCTCAACATCATGCATCATGAGTTTCGACGTGCCGCGAAAACTACAGGGACCTTCAAACCGACCACATCAACACTCTAGGATTCAACGTAGACACGATCGAAGCATGGTTCTGCTCTAAAGCCATGGTTTAACGAAGACCATTCATCTCAAGAACGAATCTTTTTCACATGTGAATCAAATTCGCATACCACGGAGCTAAAAACAGCCAAGCAGACACACCATCGAGCTTCAATTCTTGATAAAACGAGGGAACAAAGTAAAAAAAAAAAAAAAAAAACGAGGCAAAGCGAGAAGCGGGTACCAGAAGCAGGAGCAAGCAAGCGGCGCTCTGAACCAGCAGAGCAGCTTCGATCACGAAAGTTCGCACCTTTGGCACCACCCCGGCGTCGAGGCTGGCGTTGCCACCGTACACGCTCGCCATTTCCCGCTGCACTCGAACCATTTTTCGAGCCAGACGGATTAAACCCAGGAGAAGAGAATTAACGAATAAAAAAAAATCTCAAAGGAAATAAAAATTCCAACTTGTACCTCCAGAGAGAGACACGACGGTCCACAGAGAGAGAAAGAGTAGACAGGGACGCTCGAGACAAGCGGGGGGAGGGGGGGAGACCAGGGCCGTAGTCGGAACACTTAAAAAGGAGGGAGCTTTAGGGTTTGGACTCTGGTTTTGAAGGGCTGGTCTCTCCTTCGGACACTGCACAGTCACTTGCGGCGCGGCCCACGCGCCCTGCCACGTGAGCACCGCCGTGAATCTAGCCTCTGGGTGGGTCATAATTCAAAATCCCCACCCAAAATCCAAGTGGGTTTTTTTTTTTTTTTTTTTGGACCCACCGGACTTTATTTTAGCTCACCAAAAATGGGCATAGCTTTTTGGAGGGAAACATGTTTTTGGGTGAGGTTCCGATGGACTCGGAGACGAGGTACGTTCGCCAAACCAAGGAAAAAGTGGTTAATCGAGATTTCTATGAACACGGTTTAACTGTCAATCTTTCTTATCTTTCGATGACTTACGTCAATTAAGAGAAATATCATTGAATTGTCTAAGTTCTCATGCTTATAATTCTAAACCAACGTGAAAATAGTTTGAGATTTTTAGCAAGAGCTAAAAGTAGTAGGTGCTTGCATATTCAACGTGCGACAATGTAATAATCAAAAAGGATGATTTTCTCACCACCATTAATAACTCATAACTTTTTTTTATTGGATTAATAACCCGTAATTGCGATCAATGTTAAATGGAGAAATTTTTCATGTCCTACTGAAATATATCATAAGGTCTGAATTATGAGAATAAGTCTAGGCAGGTGGCCCTTCGTATCCTAATTGCTTAGGATAGTGGTCTCTGGATGTAAACTTATCTTACGGTAAACGAAGCAATATCATTTTCTATGGAAGCCAAAGTCATTCATTGGCCATTGTCCTGTACCCAGCCTAGTCTACTAGGATAAGGGTGTCACGAGACTCCAGAGTGGGTTCCCATCCCCTTAACAGGGTTTCGGGAGAGCCCAATGGGGATTTTATCCCGTGTTTCTTCCCCTCACTTGCCTTTAAATGGCTTGTAGGGAGAAGATACCCAGGGATATCTGATTCAGGGTGTAGCAGTTTAAAGACCTGCTTAGGTCTAAAGCAATATCATTTTCTATGGAAGCCAAAGTCATTCATTGGCCATTGCAACAATGGCGTGAAATAACGGAGAGGCTAGGTGAAATATGGGCTTTTTTTCAAAAGTACACAATTCGCCTGGACTACAAATCTCTCATTCATGCCTTGTCCGGAAAGAAGACCATTCATCCGATTGATATCCTCACTATGCTACAACAACAACGTATTTGCCTGAAAGCATAGAGAATGAACTCACCATCATTAATCAATTTCACTCAAAAATAGGAAAATTACCAAAAAAAAAAAGTCATAAACATATTATAATTATGCCAACTCAGTCATAAACTTATTTTTTTTTTACTAATTGAGTCTTAAACCTTTTACAATTATTCCCGATCGGTCCATCCAGCTAAAATTGGCCAGCTGACGCTAATGTGCAATCTGGTGTTGGCGACCTTCTTTCAATAATATTTTATTTTATTAAAATATTTTATTAATTTTATCAATTTTTTTTTTTTTTTTTTTCTTCTCCTTCTCCCTCTCCCTCCTTCCTCCTCCTCCCTCCTTCTTCCTCCTTCTCCCTCCTTCTTCCTTTGGCTCCAACAACCAACCAGAGGGGAGGGTTGGCTGGTCGCCGAATTGAAGTAGCCGGGCTAGCTTGCCTAGCCAAATTCGACAAGGAGCGCCTCACTGTCGCCGAGTCTAGTGAGGTGAGCCCCGCCAGATATGGTGAGGGCTCACCTCATGGTCACCAGGCGAGGCAAGCCCTCGCCAAATCCGGCGAGGGGGCTCACCATCAACTAGCGAGGTGAGCCCATCGGATCGCCTCAATCCAGGGACCAGCCAAGGCGCCAAAGGAAGGAGGAGGGAGGAGGGAGGAGGGAGGAAGAAGGAAGAGGGAGAAGGGAAAAAAATTAATAAAATATTTCAAAAAATAAAATATTATTAAAAAAAAGGTCCTCGACGTCGGCCAGCTAATTTTATGTGGATGGACTGATTGGGAATAATTATAAAAAAATTAAGACTCAATTAGTCAAAAATAATTTCATGTTTAAATTAGCACAATTGTAATAGATTTATGACTTTTTTGATAATTTTCCCCTCAAAAACAGAAAATAAATACAACTCTTGAGTCTTGACCAAAGTAATAGAGCCGAGGAACTAGAATGAGGAACCTTCTCAAGATCCAAAACCCCCTCAAAAACAACGCTGATAGAAGATACGCTGGGATCATGAAAGCAATCAGGCGCATGGCGGTGATGACCCTCTACCACATTAGAGAAAGATCGACATTAGTTCACTCTACCATCTCTTACCTGTGTGATAAACAGCAACAAATCCAGACAATACAATCACGAAATTAGACAGGTCTTTAACTCAATTCCAACTGAAGCAGCAAGCACTTTAAGTGAGCTCAACAAGACAAGTATGCTCCTTCGAGTGTCAAACGCTAACGGGGGTTAAGTCAGGCATTGGCATCTACCATGGTTATGTTACTGCATGATTGCAACATGACCATGGTGTTACTAGAGAGTATGCTACATGTGTATTCAGCATAAATTCCTATATCATTTCATTAGTAGGAAACAAATTTCATATTCAGGGAAAATCTTAACTGGCAAATGTTATACAATGACTAACACTGAGTTAATGAGAATACACTTTAATTCTCAAAGGACTATTAGCTCTTAGTTGACCAGCGCAAAATGAGAATAACTGACAATCAAGCCACGACCATCAGCAATTTAATAAACAGCACTACATAATAAAATCGCATGCAGTCACCATGTTCAGCATACTTGTTCAGTCCCGAGTCACAACCCAACTGAATCTTCCTGAAATAATTTTTCTGCCTTTCCTTCAATTGGCTTTGGCCATAAATCATTGACTTCCCTTCGCAGCATTCCTCTTGTAACTACCATATTACCAAGAATTGAAACAAGTAGAGAGAGCACACCAGATACAAGCAATACATGTTCCCAGAACTCATGCACAGGCGCATAATCACATAATAGTTCTGTATTATGCCCCCAACTGAAGGTTAATAGAACTACTGTTTGCAGCTTCGCTTGAGATGAAGCTGGAAAGGGTGCTATCCATAATATAAACCACATGCCCATACTTGACAATAAATACTTATTTTTATCATTAAAGCATAAGCACTCCGGATCAGCCAGAGTGCAGAACAATATGAAAAGGTTATGGGCATGCCATGCGACATTACATGAATTTGGGAAAAAAAAAATCATTCTTAAGATAATTAAAGTTAGGTTTACTAGCAATGAACCAAAAAAATTGCTGATGGAACCGAGCATATAACCAACATTGATAATGATAGGGGCCATGACAAACTGAGTAAATTAATAATGGCTCCTGGCCCCTGAACATAAAAAGGTGACACAAATGTTTAAGCTTTCATGTGAAATTGAAATAACAGTCTGAATCCAACCTGAAGGACATTGCGTATTATTAGGTTCATATTGTTCCCAGTAACTTGGGACAGTCGTTGACACTCTGATCCGAGCCTGCTCGTCAGATCACCCGCTGATTTTGTGTCAAAAAAGCCTATATCTTGGGCAAATAGGAAAATTCATATAGTTCTCCCAAAGAGAAGTAACAACCATCTAAAAATTAGAAGATGTAACTTCTCTATTGTGGAGCTTGTCTCCGAGATGCGAAGCTTTTAATCCTTATAACTTGTAAAACATGAACCTGAAAAACAAGCGATGAAAATATAGTTTGCCGGAGATGCTTGACCTGCAAGGGCATGGCAAGCGCTGCCCTTACTCGGTCAAGAAATCAAGGGCACAAATTGAAAGATCTGTGATCCAATAATGTCACGCAACAAAGAAGGGCACGCTTATTGTAACAAATAGGAAACAAAAGAGATGAATAAACATCTTATACAAGCGTAGGTAATGAATACTTTCGAGATCCAGATAACGGGGGAAATTACCCCTCAAAAAAAAAAAAAAAAAAAAAAAAAAAAAAAAAAAAAAAAGATAGAGAGAGCGAGAATTGTAGTACCGCACGGAAGGAGATTCCTCTCAACTGATGGAGACGAAATAAGCAGCCCAAAGGACCTTATGGACAGAATAGCTAATAGAGAGGAAAGACAACAGCTGTTCTCAAAGAAGTGGGGATAGTCTTCCATAAACTCCTAGGAGGATTCATAGGAAGCGGCCCGACAACCTTTTCGCCCCCGAAGGGTAAATGACTTCAACAACCCTTTGACCAGTCATTTTCGCAGCTTTGTCGTCAGATCAACTTCAAATGGATACAGAAATGGGATCTGATGGCTTAATTCTCTTATTCAAAAGAAGTTCCCTATCGCGAAGACCTTAGTAATTGACGGTTATAACTTGGTATCATTGCTTGTGAGTTTCCCTTCTGATTTAGTTATGCTTCTGAACCAGTAGGCAGGTAAAAGGCACCAAACTAAACCGAAGGGCTTGTTTAAGCTCTCTAACGCAAGAAAGAACACTATGAAGTCAGTCATCTATCCCAGCAGGAAGCACTCAGACTCCACACATCACATATTGCAATGATCAAATATCATATTCATGGGAGGGAAATAGCATTTGGTATCTTAGCCCTTTGTAAGGCACTGGCCCCCGTCTATATCCTAAATAACCCGTGTCTGGAGTTCAAACCCCATGAGCGCCCCATTATTAGCAGGGGAAAACCTTGGTTAGAATTCTTCATTTGACTTGAATTCACATTTAGAAGAACGAGGAATTCACAACGGAACAAAGAGCACTTTAAAGTAATTGACGTACCGAGATTGTATTTGCAATGGCAAAGCATCCACTGCACAAGCCACCGTGAGTTTAAATGAAAACGTTAAAGTAGAGGTACCGAGCTGATTGTACATCCAAATACAAAGAAGACTTTTCCACTAGCAGATTCCATCACATTCGCACTTTTCAACCTTATTATGATCGAAACCTGGAATCTATCGCATTCGCACTTGTTCATAGGATTCCATGCAGAGCAGGGGCGATAGATTCCTGGATGGGCTGGTTTCCAGTTTTTGGAACCAGGAACCAAAGTAGGCCTATAATCCATCGTAGAATCTTTGGGCAAGAAAGGAAATGTATAAACCAAAGACATAGCAAGCGAGGGAGGCGTATCAGTTCACACTTTGCAAGCAGTTATTACAACATTCCTTCACCGCTTCGTCAATACGGTAAGAACAAAGATCCACCGTAATAAAACAAGGCATAGCAAAAGAAACGTACTAATTAGAAGGAAAAAAAAAAAAAACGGACTGACAACGGATTCGTCAAAACAAGGTCACGGACTCACCTAATCATGAGATCCGAATCGCGACCAGCTACAGAGTTCGCAGGATGGGAGCTGGGAAACCCCTGGCCTCGAAACGGAATCGGCCAAAAATAGAGCAAGAGAGGGAGGCATCAAGTGAGAGGGATGCGAGCAACTCAGCCAAGAGGCTGGCGTCTGAGAGTCAAGCGAGAGAGCGACTAAGGCGCGAAGAATGCGAGCGTGAGAGGCTTGTGAAGGACTAAGGCGAGCGTGAGTCACGCAGCGTACAGTAGCATAATTGAAGTGAAAGATAAAGACATTCTAGTTTTTACAAATTTGTAAGAAATTACAAGAAAAAGTCAATTTGATATGGGTGGACCGTTCCACACATGGAAACCGGCTGAGTCAATCTAGTTAAAGCGGTTCCTTTTACTCACCCTGAACTAGCGTGCGTGCGTGATGAGGACAACTCTCATTCATGCAATGGATTCCGTACTCTCGCTCTCTCCCCTAGTGGCCAAGTCTCCATGTACGCCAAAGCCATGCATTATTGGATTTTACCAATTGGGGTCTTTCTATTATGTAAAAACGCCATGAAAATCCAAAACTTTATCCAATGTGATAATTTTATCTAAAAAAAAATTTATAACACAAGAAACTCCAAATTTTGCTAACTGTAACATATTTACCTTAAAAAAAAAAAAATTGTGACAAAAAAAAAAACTCAAATTTATACGGCATGACACATTTATTCCAAAATATAGGGTATTTTCGTCTTTTATTTTTTTAAATTTTCTTTCTTTTGCTTTTCTTTTTCTTTTTTCTTCTCTCTTCCCTTTGCCAAGGCCGGTGGAGGGAAGCCAAACTTAGGCGAGGGCCAACCTCGCCGACATCAAGCAAGGGCTGCACTCACCAAATCCGACAATGTAGAGAGAAGAAGAAAGAAGGGAAAAAAGGAAAGATAGAAAAAGAAAAAAAAAGAAAAAAATTAAAAAAATTAAAAGATGAAAATGCCCTTCAGCCATAGAGTTGGGGTAAATGTGTCAGTTAGCAAAGTTTAGGGTTTTTCACAAAAAAAAAATGTTAAATTTATCACAATAGATAGCGTTTAGTGTTTTTTTTGTGGCTTTTTCCCTTCTATTTTTTGGGTTTTACGGAAGAGGGTGCACGTGTTATGTGTACCAGCATGTTGCATGCTTGTGACAGCAAGAATTATACTTATTCAATCAAAAGATTTATGCCATTGAACTTGCATTTTTTGCATTTATCGATTCATCATCTCTTGGTGGGTTTGAAGCGAAACCTTAGAATATTGCCAAAATAAAAGTATTTATTTGATCACATGGTTCGACTGAAACGATGGTGCTCTTCGACTCTCTGAATTAGGGGCCAAACCAAGGTTGAGGTAAGATATAAAATCTTGTTTTTATCTGATGTAACGCTAAGACAGTGCGAGGACCTTTCGTTTCAGTGGTCTTGGCCCATTTGCTGATTAATGCTGATGATCAGACAATGTGCAATTTCAATTGCCTTTTTTTCTCTGTGATGGTAAGTTAATTTCACCCCCCCCCCCAAAAAAAAACCCAAAAAAAAAAAAAAAAAAAAATCCGGGTTCCATCATCAGTGTCATATATATCGTCGAAGGGTCCAAAAGATCACTGAAGCCTACTAGAGGATTGACATTTAACCGACAATTTTGGTTTAAATTAGCTAACGATGACAAAGTTTATGGACTAGCGCGACGAACTCGGAAGATGCTTCTGACACGGCATTGCCTAGTCTTGCTATTAAGAAAAGAAACGCGATTTTGGAAATGATTGCTTGAGAATCAACCCAGAAAAAGTTCTGATAGATTGTATATGTGTGTGGGCGAGAATGTGTGTGAGCGAGAACATTCGCAAATTGCATAGGTCATGTGATTTGTATTGACTTAGTCAACAAAACCAAATCAAGAAAAGAAACATTCGGATTTGGAAATGATAACTCGTCCGATAAGATTGATGCCATGCTTAGTGGCGTAGATTAAGCTGGGACAAGCGATAAATTTTAGATAATTTCATCCATAGATATCATTTGGATTTTGGAAATGATAACTCTTCATGTTTTGTGGAGAGAGGAGAGAAGTGAACAATGCTACAGACAATGTCTCAAGAAATTGAGCTGGGACAAATACAGAAATTTTAAGGAGTTAAGGAACTCATGATTATTTTCAGTAAGAGAATATTGTAACTTAATCATGCCCTATACATCCCAAAAAAATCAATTTAAATAATTTCATGAGTAGATATCACGTGGATTCCTTCGAACCCTACCGATCCGATAGATAATTGGTTAGTCTCTTCACATACGTGAATTGGTATTGTTTCAAAATCGATGCCTATCTATTTATAAGAAATGGTAAAGCTGAGGTTTGAAGGAACTATATTAAAATTGTGCGGTTTGTCGGCTCATTTTAACTTCATGTGTAAAGTTGGGCCGATGAAATTCCTCAAACAAAGTACAATCATAAGGACAAATAACAAATAGAAAAAGAAAAGAAAAGAAGAAGATGAAAACAACATAATTTGGGGAAAATATTACATGAAAAAAAAAAAAAAGCACGGATTAATCATAGAATAAAAAATATGTAATTCATTTCATTTAAATCTAATACCAAATGAATTTAGGGTCATCTGTTCAGGGAACTCGAAATATCCTTTTAATAAAAAAGTGACTTTTCCGCATATGCATAAAATTATTCTTCAGTATCCAACCAAAATTATTCGTTACTCTTCCCTCCGTCATTATCCAGTCTACCAGCATTGTGCACCCCCCAAGACCAATTCTGAGGTCAATGGAGCAGCTGGGAGGATAGAAGTGCCTGCTGCAAGGGGTTCCCAAGCTGCACGAGCTTCTGCAATAAAAGATGGCGTCCCCGCTAATGATAATGAATCAGAAGAGAGGAATCATGCAGGAATTACTGATATTGCTTCTGGAGTAGATGAGCTTCCAACATCGGCAAAGCTGGAAAGAAGGTCGGAAAATACAGACAGCAATGTGAAGGAAGATGACTTGACTGGCTCAGGTCTGGAAAACCAGGAGATTCCAGCAATCAGCTGGTGCAATAAAAGAATTGTAAAAATAACCTAAAGAATCCAAAGAACTAGGCACTACCGAAAAACCCGCTGTGGACAACTTGCAAGGAAGCCTCTGGTCCATCCTGAAAACTGAAGCTGGTGAGGAAGAATGTGAGGCTTCAGCAGAATATGAAGGCCCAGACAAGAACGAAGAACATCCTTATGGCACTCATTCAACTGAAGGTGTTGGAAATAGTGATCCATTTTCTAGAATTTCCTAGAGTTCCTAAACTAGAATCTAGAATTCCCTAGATGAAGTTTTTAGAAGAAAGAAGAAAAGGAAAGCATTCAAGAGAAATCTAGAATGTAGAATTCCCTAGATGAAGTTTGGAAGAAAGAAGAAAAGGAAAGCATTCAAGAAAAATCTAGAATGTTGTACTAAGGCGGTGACTTACGCCTATAAATAGGCTTGTAATTGATCATTTGAGTGTGTGAGGGGAAAACCTCCACCTTGTGTGTGGTGGGAAAACCCTCCACCGTGAGAGGTCTTAGACCTCCACCAATCTCCATCAAACTATTTCCCTCAACTATTGTAAAATTATTTTATCCAACTAATGAAACTATTTCACATATCCCATGTTCTTTGTCCTTCAATTATCCTAGTTTATCCATTGTCCATCCTCTACAAAATATACCATACACTTGCACACATCACTAACCAAAAACCATTATCAATACCAAAACCATGCTTCTGCATCAATTAAATTTTTTAACAGTGTCGTGATGCGTCTTGATGCCACAAGAAAACGAATCTACAAGGACAGTCTCTGAATCTGAGGAGGTTGAAACTGCAAAGGGGAGTAGCTCAAAAGCAAATGAGTGAAGATCTACGCGTCCCCCCTGAGCTGTGCTTTGCTGATCTCAACATCGCAAAGGCCCATATATCTCACCCGCCAATCGGAACAGGAGAAACAGAAAACCAGATTCAGGTGGACCAACATAATGCTTTATCAGATGAGACATCTTTAAATACACCTTTGGAAAGGAAGGACATTGAAGGTGAGATGAGACACGTGAAGAAGCCTTGAAGCACCAGAATTAGGATATTAAGAATAGATCCCTGGAAGAAAAGGTTTCCACAGAGAATGCTGAGGACAGCTTAAAGGAAGATTATGTGCCGGATAAAGCAGCATTCCACTCCGAAGTCAGTGCTCGCATGGGAGAAGAGGTAAGAGTGTCGTTATCTTTACTGTTATCATACCCTAGATGGAATATGCAGCTTCAATTACAACTTGGAGATTGATGATGTAATTTCGTTTTAAGGTTCTGCAGCATCAATTGAACACATTTCGCATCACTGAAGTTAGTTCATATTAAGGTGCTTAAGATAGATGACGACAACTGAAGTAAGAGCTAAATTATACGGCCAGAACTTTCTTTCACACCACTACTTGAGTGCTCATATGCAGGCGACAAATGTGAAGATACGCACATAAATCAGCAGAGATGAATTTTTGTTCTCTGCTACTAAGAGATTAGAGCACAATTCAACCAATTATGGGGATAGATGCGACACTTAAAAATAAAATGTATGAAAAATTTGATTAACTTGCAGAAACTACTCAGAAAGCAATCTAAAAGTTGAGAATCATGATTTCACACATCACAGTAACGTTAACATCAGAGTCTTATGTATAAGTGGTGGGACAAGAATAGGACCAATTGAGGAAAAAACATGGGGAACATGAACTCAAGACTAGATACTTGTTCTACATTGGGATACATGATCGTCATAAATTCATAACATCGTGTCAACAAAATTAGTCAGATAACAATAACAGTCTGCAAGAATAAAAGGTCAGAAACATTATCCAATTGAATTTCCAATTCTATTTTCATTTCTTTTTGTCTATATCTTTTCAAACAACTGAATAGTGTCACTGAAAAGCTAATAAAAGGTGTAAAAGAATGGCTTATAGAGGAAGTAATTAACATAGATGAATTTTATAAACTCCAGATGAAGTTATTGTTGACGTCAAAGCCTAGCATGCATCCACATGGTACTCAAATTCTGGTAGTGATTATTTTATTGTCAGAAAGTGACTTAAGCCATAACAGATGGGAGCTGCTGATACAATATCTACTCAAAATCTCTGAACAATGGAGTTGGCTAAACAGACGGAGACAATGAACATAGAGATTGAAGAACATTCAGGATTGGAAAGGGAGACATGTACTGCGGGAGTCTACAATTATCTTCAGGTAGAGTGTAGACAGAGGAAGCATGCTTTAAAAAGAAAGAGCCTAATAGGGATGGAGTCTCCAAAAAAAGGGAAGTTCCACAGAATTGGGCTGCGACGAAATGAAAGTTATGAAAGTGGAGGCAGTCACTGCTGATCTCAAGCCCGAAGAGAGTAGTGAGGATGCAATCGGAGCAAATGATATGCAGCAGAATGAAACATCCAATGAAGTGGTCTAGATTTCCCATAGACTCTTCACCTCTCATGATTTATCAAATGTTCTGTAAGTCATACATCGAAGACAGGTGCCTGATGAAAATAAAAAGTCAGAAAGAAACTCAAAATGTGGAAGACCATGAGAATGGAGAAGGTAATGACAAAATCAGTGAGGTTAGCATGAGCACATAAACTGTAGCTTTCCGTGAGAATGCTTGTATATGGATGTTACTTTTCCATCCACAAACATGGTTATGTAGCTTTTTTCCTATTCAACAGAAGAAAGATTACTTTTGCTGATTGTCACATTCGCAAGTAGATATTTATGGATCAGTATGGTTTTAGATGACAATTAGCGTTGTAAACATTACTTGTGGACGATTGTGGATAACTATTGTACACGAATATCATAGAAACGCAAGAATCACAAGGTATTCTAGTGCAAATTCCTGCTAAATGAGGTTATGTGAGCACTGTACAACAGGAGAAAAAAAAAACGTTGGTCCTTGCTAAAAGGCCGATCCATAATTAACAAAGAAAAGAAAAGCAAGGCAATTTAAGAAGGGTTGCGGAGAACCCAACAAGCATAGAAAAAAGGGTTGAAAAGAGAGAAGAAAAAAAAAAGGAGGTCTCTACTTCTCCCTCTCTTTCCTCTTAAATGTATAAAAACACACACTTTTCTTTATTACTAAAATGATGAAAAGAAGAGAAGTCACAAACAACGATGAAGATGAATGCCTCCATTCGACTTAGGGGTGAGCATTGGTCCAGGGTCAACCCTGGACCGACCCTAGACCGGCCCAACCTTGTCGATCCTGGTTTGGTTTCCAGGGAGATTGGGTCGGTCCTTAGTCCTAGAATTCCTAGACCAGTACCGTGCGGGTTGATCTTCGATCCTGAAAGTTCGGGTCGGTCCAACCTGGACCAACCCTGACGATATATATATATATATTGTCATAATATTACTTATAATTTTTTTATATAGAGAAAACCTTAAAATAAATTACGTCTATAATATTAAACAGCTCTTTAGTGAGGAGTTCAAGTAATTTTACATTATTCTTTAATAACTTAAATTTTTAATATTTTTTACGTCGTCAATAATCATAATTTACGAAGAAGGAAAATATTTTTGTGAGGAGTCTTCATGGCATCCAAAAGGGCATAAACAGCTCCTTATAGCATCATCTTCTAGTATTCGTTCTCTTCTATCTTATTTGTCATCTTAGTCTTCAATTTGCCAAAATCGAAAGAAACAACTTCTCCACTCACCACTTGACACTCGCCTCACTCGCTTTGGGTCACTCGTGCCGCTCTTCGTTCAATGCTCGCTTGGCTTGTTACTTCCCACTCAACATTCGATACTCATTCTGTACGATACCCACCCCACTTGACCCTTATCGCTTGCCTTTCTTAGCTGACCTCGCTCATCATTGAACCCATTGGGTTGGTATGGTTCTTGGTTGCTCTTTTAAGGAATATAAAAAATGAAATAAAAAATTATTGGTTAGTCCTGAGTTGACCCTGAAAGCTAACCGAATCCATTGGGTTAATACGGTCCTTAATCGTTTTTTAAGGAGTATAAAAAATTAAATAAAAAATTATTGGTTGTTCTTGGGTTGATCCTGAAACCGGACCAAACCCATTGGATCAGTTCGGTCTTCAATCGTTTTTTTATGGAGTACAAAAAATGAAATAAAAAATTATTGATTGGTCCTAGGTTGACCTTGGAACTGGACCGAACCCATTGGATTGATCTAGTCCTCAGTCCCAAGCTCAATATGATCGGTCCTCGATCCCAAAAATTGAGGACCAGCATTGTACGGGTTGGTCCTAGGGTTAGGGGGCGGACCGGCCCAACCCGAACCATGCTCACCCCTAGTTCGACTCTTACCCGAACAAATAGAAAAAAAGGGAGGTGAAAAAAAAAAAGCCCAGAAACCCGACCCAACCTGAATTTTCGATGCAAGTCTAATGTGTTTCGGGTCGAGTCGAGTCAAGTAACATCAAAACCCGACCCGACTCGACTCATTTACACCCCTAACCGCCTCTACCTCTCCACCTCAACCACTGCTTGCTCCTTCACTGTTCCATTGCAGAAATGGGTGGTCTTCTTTCCTGCATCCGCTCTGGTAAGCTTACACTTTATGTTTGATTGATCGTAGATAAAATAGGGTTTATAAGAAATTTCTAATACGCACTCGTCTCTAATGAAGCCCCACCTCCCGCGCTCGATCAGCCACTGGTCATCACTATCGAGATGGAAGAAAGCCCGCGTACTGTCCACTTCCCCGGGATTGACAGCGCCAATGTTGAGATTGGGGCAAGCCACCATCATAATGACCCAGAGAGGCAACAGGAGGTAGAGGAACAGGAGGAAGCAAAGGGCGGCGGACTCGCTAATACCCACGGCTTTTTTGAACTTCTTCTCATATTCTTGTTTATAGGGGTCACTATTCTTTACAACGTCAAAAAGATTGACCTACTACAAATGTCGCTCATGATCGTGACAATTGTGACTTTAGTGGGGGAAAGTATAGAATGGTGGTGTTGCGTTTAGCAACCACTATTACTAAAGAGTGATTGGGCGTGTGGAGTAGGTTAGGCCCATCTCTGTACAATGGCTGAGGTTTCAAAATGTATATAGAGTAGGAGTGGCTGAGGTTTCAGAAAGTATATAGTATAGGATATTGCGTTTTCTTCAAGAAAGAGTTTTGGTTTTAGAAAGGTGGATAGGATGCTAGTTTTGGCACTACAATGATTTATTGCTATTATTTCTAGGATGGATAGCTTCATTTGGTTTGTGGCATTAAACTCATCAGCATTCGCTGCAGCATCTGATCCTTGTTTAGAAAAGTCGAGCATGAAGTAATGCCGGCGATGGGAATGGTGGCTGGGTGAACCACCAACACCGCAAATCCAACTACCAGTGGAGTCATAACCTGTGCACCTAAACATTCATTTGTTAAAGAAGTGATTACTTGGAAAGGAAACAGCAACTAGTAAGCAATTACTTACAAAAACGTGAGGGTCGATAGCTCTCCTCTTTGGATCAGAGGGTGTTAATACCATGTACACCACCAAGAAACCGCCCATCGCCACTGTAAGCAACGCGGCACCCCTCCTATAGCCCGAAGCTACCACGTTGGCACCCCCTCCAAAGGAATAATAGTCATGCCCCCAAGGAGTCTCTTACCAATCCGACCCCAGCCACAAGACCCAAACATTGGACGATTATATAGCACAACGCTCTATTCAGAGTTATTTTCCTAGCCACGAAAAACCCAAAGGTAACCGCCGGGTTCATGCAGCCACCAAAGTCCAAGAAAACAGAAACGTTATAGAAAATAAAATGCATACACCCTTTGAACATGAGGAAGTCTTACTAGAGAGGCCGACAGTGCAATAGGTCATGACAAAAGTCATGCCTCCGAAGGCCCATGTGGTCATGAGGACCCCGTCAAAGTTGCCAGCCTGCTTCTTTTGTGTAATAATAGTCATGATGGAGACAAAGAGCAAGAACATGGTCGCCATGAACTCAACTGCCATGGCTCGGTAGAATGACCAAAGCTTGAATTCGGTCATGTCCACCACAAGAGCCTGTGGGAGGTCCAAGCCCCTCCCACCATCATTATGGGTCTCCTCCTCCATCTTCCCACCTCGAATGCGACGGCGAGGAGAGAGAGAGAGACAACAAGAGAGAAGGGGAGAGTAGGCTGGAAAAGATGGGTTTAGGGTGTGCATGGCAACGTTTCTATTCTATAGAACTATTTCTTTTCAAAAATAGTTTTTTCTATTTCTACTTCGGGAACAATTTCTTCGTAAAATAAAGTGTTTGGTAATTATACAAAATTTCTATTTTTGGAATAGAAAAAGAATAGAAATGCGTTTGGTAAAAATTAATAAATTTTTGTATTTATTATTTTTGTCTTCTTATTCACAGACCGTCGACCACCGCTTGCCGTTGCACGACTGCCGCACGAATGTCGCACGAACGTTGCACAACCGCAACAAGACCGTCGCATGACCGCCGCACGACCCCATGGAGTCTCTTACCAATCCAACCCCAGCCACAGGACCCAAACAATGGACAATTATATAGTATAACGCTCTGTTCAGAGTTATCTTCCTAGTCACAAAAAACGCAAAGGTAATCGTCGGGTTCATGCAACCACCAAAGTCCAAGAAAAAGTCGAGCATGAAGTAATGCCGGTGATGGGAATGGTGGCCAGGTGAACCACCAACACTGTAAATCCAACTGCCAGTGGAGTCATAACCTGCGCACCCAAACATTCATTTGTTAAAGAAGTGATTACTTGGAAAGGAAACAACAACTAGTAAGCAATTACTTACGGAAACGTGAGGGTCGATAGCTCTCATCTTTGGATCGGAGGCTGTTAATACCGTGTACACCACCAAGAAACTGTCCATCGCCTCTACAAGCAACGTAGCACCCCTCCTATAGCTCAAAGCTACCACGTTGGCACCCTTTCCAAAGGAATAATAGTCATGCCCCATGGAGTCTCTTACCAATCCGACCCCAGCCATAGGACCAAACATTAGACGATTATATAGCACAACGCTCTATTCAGAGTTATCTTCCTAGCCACGAAAAACCCAAAAGTAACCGCTGGGTTCATGCAGCCACCAGAGTCCAAGAAAACAGAAACATTACTGAAAATAAAATGCATACACCCTTTGAACATGAGGAACTCTTACTAGAGAAGCCGACAGTGCAGTAGGTCATGACAAAAGTCATGCCTCTGAAGGCCCATGCGGTCACGAGGCGCCGCATGACCACCGCACGACCGTCGCACGACCGCTGCACGACCCCATGGAGTCTCTTACCAATCCGACCCCAGCCACAAAACCCAAACATTGGACGATTATATAGCATAACACTCTGTTCAGAGTTATCTTCCTAGTCACGAAAAACCCAAAGGTAACTGCCGAGTTCATGCAGCTACCAGAGTCCAAGAAAAAAGTCGAGCATGAAGTAATGCCGGTGATGGGAATGGTGGCCAGGTGAATCACCCACACCGCAAATTCAACTGCCAGTGGAGTCATAACCTACACACCCAAACATTCATTTGTTAAAGAAGTAATTACTTGGAAAGGAAATAGCAACTAATAAGCAATTACTTACGAAAACGTGAGGGTCGATAGCTCTCATCTTTGGATCGGAGGCTGTTAATACCGTGTACACCACCAAGAAACCGTCCATCGCCTCTGCAAGCAACGCGGCACCCCTCCTATAGCCCGAAGCTCCCACATTGGCAGCCCCTCCAAAGCAATAATAGCCATGCCCCCATAAAGTCTCTTATCAATTCGACCCCAGCCACAGGACCTAAACATTGGACGATTATATAGCACAACGCTCTCAAAGTTATCTTCCTAGCAACGAAAAAACCCAAAAGTAATCGTTCCTAGCCACGAAAAATCCAAAGGTAACCGCCGGGTTCATACAGCCATTACAGTCCAAGAAAACAGAAACGTTATAGAAAATAAAATGCATACACCCTTTGAACATGAGGAAGTCTTACTAGAGAGGCCGGCAGGGCAATAGGTCATGACAAAAGTCATGCCTCCGAAGGTCCATGCGGTCACGAGGACCCCGTCAGAGCTACCAGCCTGCTTCTTTTGTGTAATAATATTCGTGATTGAGACAAAGAGCAAGAATATGGTCGTCATGAACTCAGCTACCATGGCTTGTAGAATAACAAAAGCTTGAAGTCGGTCATGTCCACCACAGGAGCCCGTGGGAGGTCCAAGCCCCACCCACCATCATTATGGGTCTCCTCCTCCATCTTCCCAACTCGAATACGACGGCGGGGTGAGAGAGAGAGATAGCAAGAGAGAAGGGGAGAGTAGGCTGGAAAAGATGGTTTAGGGTGTGCATGGCAACATTTCTATTCCGGGAAACTATTTGTTTTTAGAAATAGTTTTTTTATATATGTACTCCGAGAACAATTTCTTAGTAAAATAAAGTATTTGGTAATTATACAAAATTTCTATTTTTTGAATAGAAAAAGAATAGAAATGCATTTGGTAAAATTTTATAAATTTTTGTATTTATTATTTTTTTCTTCTTACTCACAGACCGTCGATCACCGCTTGCCGTTGCACGACTACCGCACGAATGTCGCACGAACGTCACACGACCGCCACACGACCCCATGGAGTCTCTTACCAATCCGACCTCAGCCACAGGACCCATACATTGGACAATTATATAGCGTAACGCTCTGTTCAGAGTTATTTTCCCAGTCACGAAAAACGCAAAGGTAACCGCCGGGTTCATGCAGCCACCAGAGTTCAAGAAAAAAGTCAAGCAAGAAGTAATGTTGGTGATGGGAATGGTGGCCATGTGAACCACCAACACTACAAATCCAACTGCCAGTGGAGTCATAACCTGCGCACCCAACAATTCATTTGTTAAAGAAGTGATTACTTGGAAAGGAAACAACAACTAGTAAGCAATTATTTACGGAAACGTGAGAGTCGATAGCTCTCCTCTTTGGATCGGAGGCTGTTAATCCCGTGTACACCACCAAGAAACTGTCCATCGCTTCTACAAGCAACGTGGCACCCCTCTTATAGCTCAAAGCTACCACGTTGGCACCCCCTCCAAAGGAATAATAGTCATGCCTCATGGAGTCTCTTACCAATCCGACCCCAGCCACAAGACCAAACATTGGACGATTATATAGCACAACGCTCTATTCAGAGTTATCTTCCTAGCCATGAAAAACCCAAAAGTAACCGCTGGGTTCATGCAGCCACCAGAGTCCAAGAAAATAGAAACATTACAGAAAATAAAATGCATACACCCTTTGAACATGAGGAACTCTTACTAGAGAAGCCGACAGTGCAGTAGGTCATGACAAAAGTCATGCCTCCGAAGGCCCATGCGGTCACGAGGCGCCGCACGACCACCGCACGACCGTCGCATGACCGCTGCACGACCCCATGGAGTCTCTTACCAATCCGACCTCAGCCACAGGACCCAAACATTGGACGATTATATAGCATAACACTCTGTTTAGAGTTATCTTCCTAATCACGAAAACATGCAGCTACCAGAGTCCAAGAAAAAAGTCGAGCATGAAGTAATGCCAGTGATGGGAATGGTGGCCAAGTGAATCACCCACACCGCAAATTCAACTATCAGTGGAGTCATAACCTACGCACCCAAACATTCATTTGTTAAAGAAGTGATTACTTGAAAAAGAAACAGCAACTAGTAAGCAATTACTTACGAAAACGTGAGGGTCGATAGCACTCCTCTTTGGATCGGAGGCTATTAATACCGTGTACACCACCAAGAAACCGCCCATCACCTCTGCAAGCAACGCGACACCCCTCCTATAACCCGAAGCTACCACGTTATCACCCTCTTCAAAGGAATAATAGCCATGCCCCATGGAGTCTCTTACCAATTCGACCCCAGCCACAGGACCCAAACATTGGACGATTATATAGCACGACGCTCTGTTCAAATTTATCTTCCTAGCCACGAAAAACCCAAAGGTAACCGTTCCTAGCCACGAAAACCCAAAGGTAACCGCCGGGTTTATGCAGCCACCAGAGTCCAAGAAAATAGAAACGTTATAGAAAATAAAACGCAAACACCCTTTGAACATGAGGAAATCTTACTAGAGAGGCCGGCAGTGCAATAGGTCATGACAAAAGTCATGCCTCCGAAGGTCCATGTGGTCACGAGGACCCCGTCAGAGCTGCCAGCTTGCTTCTTTTGTGTAATAATAGTCGTGATTGAGACAAAGAGCAAGAATATGGTCGTCATGAACTCAGCTGCCATGACTCGGTAGAATAACCAAAGCTTGAACTCGGTCATGTCCACCATAGGAGCCCGTGGGAGGTCCAAGCCCCTCACACCATCATTATGGGTCTCCTCCATCTTCCCACCTCAAATGCGACGACGGGGTAAGAGAGAGACTGCAAGAGGGAAGGGGAGAGTAGGCTGGAAAAGATGGTTTAGGGTGTGCATGGCAACATTTCTATTCCAGGAAATTATTTCTTTTTAGAAATAGTTTTTTTATATATGTACTCCGAGAACAATTTCTTAGTAAAATAAAGTATTTGGAAATTATATAAAATTTCTATTTTTGGAATAGAAAAAAAATAGAAATGCATTTGGTAAAATTTTATAAATTTTTGTATTTATTTTTTTTTCTTTTTACTCACAGACCGCCGACCACCGCTTGCCGTTGCACGACTGCCGCACGAATGTCGCATGAACGTCGAATGGCTGCCGCACAACCCCATCGAGTCTCTTACCAATCCGACCTCAGCCATAGGACCCAAACATTAGACAATTATATAGCATAACGCTCTGTTCAGACTTATCTTCCTAGTCACGAAAAACGCAAAGGTAACCGCCGGGTTCATGCAGCCACCAGAGTCCAAGAAAAAAGTCGAGCAAGAAGTAATGCCGGTGATGGGAATGGTGGCCAAGTGAACCACCAACATTGCAAATCCAACTGCCAGTGGAGTCATAACCTGTGCACCCAAACATTCATTTGTTATAGAAGTGATTACTTGGAAAGGAAACAACAACTAGTAAACAATTACTTACGGAAACATGAGAGTCGATAGCTCTCCTCTTTGGATCGGAGGCTATTAATACCGTGTACACCACCAAGAAACTGTCCATCGCCTCTGCAAGCAACGTGGCACCCCTCCTATAACTCAAAGCTACCACGTTGGCACTCCCTCCAAAGGAATAATAGTCATGCCCCATGGAGTCTCTTACCAATCCGACCCCAACCACAAAACTAGACAATTATATAGCACAACGCTCTATTCAGAGTAATCTTCCTAGCCACGAAAAACCCAAAAGTAACCGCCGGGTTCATGCGGCCACCAGAGTCCAAGAAAATAGAAACGTTACAGAAAATAAAATGCATACACCCTTTGAACATGAGGAAGTCTTACTAGAGAAGCTGACAGTGCAATAGGTCATGACAAAAGTCATGCCTCCAAAAGCCCATGCGGTCACGAGACGCCGCACGATCACCGCACGACCGTCACACGACCGCTGCACGACCCCATGGAGTCTCTTACCAATCCAACCCCAGCCACAGGACCCAAACACTGGACAATTATATAGCATAACGCTCTGTTTAGAGTTATCTTCTTAATCACAAAAAACCCAAAAGTAACCGTCGGGTTCATGCAGCCACCGGCGTCCAAGAAAAAAATCGAGCATGCAGTAATGCCAGCGATGGGAATGGTGGCTAGGTGAATCACCCACACCGCAAATCCAACTACCAGTGGAGTCATAACCTGCGCACCCAAACATTCATTTGTTAAAGAAGTGATTACTTGAAAAAGAAACAGCAATTAGTAAGCAATTACTTACGAAAACGTGAGGGTCGATAGCTCTCCTCTTTGGATCGGAGGCTGTTAATACCGTGTACACCACCAAGAAACCGCCCATCACCTCTGCAAGCAATGCGGCACCCCTCCTATAGCCCCAAGCTACCACGTTAGCACCCTCTCCAAAGGAATAATAGCCATGCCCCATGGAGTCTCTTAACAATTCGACCCCAGCCACAGGACCCAAATATTGGACGATTATATAGCACAACGCTATGTTCAAAGTTATCTTCCTAACCACAAAAAATCCAAAGGTAACCGCCGGGTTCATGCAGCCAGCAAAGTCCAAGAAAAAAGTCGAGCATGAAGTAATGTCGGTGATGGGAATGGTGGCCAGGTGAACCACCAACACTGCAAATAAAACTGCCAGTGGAGTCATAACCTGCGCACCCAAACATTCATTTATTAAAGAAGTGATTACTTGGAAAGGAAACAACAACTAGTAAGCAATTACTTATGGAAACGTGAGGGTCGATAGCTCTCCTCTTTGGATCGGAGGCTGTTAATACCGTGTACACTACCAAGAAACTGTTCATCGCCTCTACAAGCAACATGGCACCCCTCCTATAGCTGAAAGCTACCACGTTGGCACCCCCTCCAAATGAATAATACTCATGCCCCATGGAGTCTCTTACCAATCCGACCCCAACCATAGGACCAAAGATTGGATGATTATATAGCACAACGCTCTATTCAAAGTTATCTTCCTAGCCACGAAAAACCCAAAAGTAACCATCGAGTTCATGCAGCCACCAGAGTTCAAGAAAACAGAAACGTTACAGAAAATAAAATGCATACACCCTTTGAACATGAGGAACTCTTACTAGAGAAGCCAAAAGTGCTGTAGGTCATGACAAAAGTCATGCCTCCGAAGGCCTATGCGGTCACGAGGCGCCGCATGACCACCGCACGACCGTCGCACGACCGCTGCACGACCCCATGGAGTCTCTTACCAATTCGACCCCAGCCACAAGACCCAAACATTCGACGATTATATAGCACAACGCTATGTTCAAAGTTATCTTCCTAGCCACAAAAAATCCAAAGGTAACCGTTCCTAGCCACGAAAAACCCAAAGCTAACCGCCGGGTTCATGCAACCACCAGAGTCCAAGAAAAAAGTCAAGCATGAAGTAATGTCGGTGATGGGAATGGTGGCCAGGTGAACCACCAACACTGCAAATCCAACTGCCAGTGGAGTCATAACCTGCGCACCCAAACATTCATTTATTAAAGAAGTGATTACTTGGAAAGGAAACAACAACTAGTAAGCAATTACTTATGGAAACGTGAGGGTCGATAGCTCTCCTCTTTGGATCGGAGGCTGTTAATACCTTGTACACTACCAAGAAACTGTTCATCGCCTCTACAAGAACCATGGCACCCTTCCTATAGCTGAAAGCTACCACGTTGGCACCCCCTCCAAAGGAATAATACTCATGCCCCATGGAGTCTCTTACCAATCCGACCCCAGTCACAGGACCAATGATTGGATGATTATATAGCACAACGCTCTATTCAAAGTTATTTTCCTAGCCACGAAAAACCCAAAAGTAACCATCGAGTTCATGCAGCCACCAGAGTTCAAGAAAACAGAAACGTTACAGAAAATAAAATGCATACACCCTTTGAACATGAGGAAGTCTTACTAGAGAAGCCGAAAGTGCTGTAGGTCATGACAAAAGTCATGCCTCCGAAGGCCCATGCGGTCACGAGGCGCCGCACGACCGTCGCACGACCGCTGCACGACCCCATGGAGTCTCTTACCAATCCGACCCCAGCCACAGGACCTAAACATTAGACGATTATATAGCATAACGCTCTGTTTAGAGTTATCTTCCTAATCACGAAAAAAAAACCCAAAAGTAACCGCCGGGTTCATGCAGCCACCAGAATCCAAGAAAAGAGTCGAGCATGAAGTAATGGCAGTGATGGGAATGGTGGCCAGTGGAGTCATAACCTGTGCACCCAAACATTCATTTGTTATAGAAGTGATTACTTGGAAAGGAAACAACAACTAGTAAGCAATTACTTACGGAAACATGAGAATCGATAGCTCTCCTCTTTGGATCGGAGGCTGTTAATACCGTGTACACCACCAAGAAACTGTCCATCGCCTCTGCAAACAACGTGGCACCCCTCCTATAACTCAAAGCTACCACGTTGGCACTCCCTCCAAAGGAATAATATTCATGCCCCATGGAGTCTCTTACCAATCCGACCCCAACCACAGGACTAGACAATTATATAGCACAACGCTCTATTTAGAGTAATCTTCCTAGCCACGAAAAACCCAAAAGTAACCGCCGGGTTCATGCGGCCACCAGAGTCCAAGAAAATAGAAACGTTACAGAAAATAAAATGCATACACCATTTGAACATGAGGAAGTCTTACTAGAGAAGCTGACAGTGCAATAGGTCATGACAAAAGTCATGCCTCCAAAGGCCCATGCGGTCACGAGACGCCGCACGATCACCGCACGACCGTCGCACGACCGCTGCACGACCCCATGGAGTCTCTTACCAATCCGACCCCAGCCACAGGACCCAAACACTGGACAATTATATAGCATAACGCTCTGTTTAGAGTTATCTTCCTAATCACAAAAAATCCAAAAGTAACCGCCGGGTTCATGCAGCGACCAGCGTCCAAGAAAAAAATTGAGCATGCAGTAATGCCAGCGATGGGAATGGTGGCCAGGTAAATCACCCACAGCGCAAATCCAACTACCAGTGGAGTCATAACCTGCGCACCCAAACATTCATTTGTTGAGGACGTGATTACTTGAAAAAGAAACAGCAATTAGTAAGCAATTACTTACGAAAACGTGAGGGTCGATAGCTCTCCTCTTTGGATCGGAGGCTGTTAATACCGTGTACACTACCAAGAAACTGTTCATCGCCTTTACAAGCAACATGGCACCCCTCCTATAGCTGAAAGCTACCACGTTGGCACCCCCTCCAAAGGAATAATACTCATGCCCCATGGAGTCTCTTACCAATCCGACCCCAACCACAGGACCAAAGATTGGATGATTATATAGCACAACGCTCTATTCAAAGTTATCTTCCTAGCCACGAAAAATCCAAAAGTAACCATCGAGTTCATGCAGCCACCAGAGTTCGAGAAAACAAAAACGTTACAGAAAATAAAATGCATACACCCTTTGAACATGAGGAACTCTTACTAGAGAAGCCGAAAGTGCTATAGGTCATGACAAAAGTCATGCCTCCGAAGGCCCATGCGGTCACGAGGCGCCGCACGACCGTCGCACGACCGCTGCACGACCCCATGGAGTCTCTTACCAATCCGACCCCAGCCACAGGACCTAAACATTAGACGATTATATAGCATAACGCTCTGTTTAGAGTTATCTTCCTAATCACGAAAAAATCCAAAAGTAACCGCCGGGTTCATGCAGCCACCAAAGTCCAAGAAAAGAGTCGAGCATGAAGTAATGGCAGTGATGGGAATGGTGGCCAGGTGAATCACCCACACCGCAAATCCAACTGCCAGTGGAGTCATAACATGTGCACCCAAACATTCATTTGTTATAGAAGTGATTACTTGGAAAGGAAACAACAACTAGTAAGCAATTACTTACGGAAACATGAGAGTCGATAGCTCTCCTCTTTGGATCGGAGGCTGTTAATACTGTGTACACCACCAAGAAACTGTCCATCGCCTCTGCAAGCAACATGGCACCCCTCCTATAACTCAAAGCTACCACGTTGGCACTCCCTCCAAAAGAATAATAGTCATGCCCCATGGAGTCTCTTACCAATCCGACCCCAACCACAGGACCAGACAATTATATAGCACAACGCTCTATTCAGAGTAATCTTCCTAGCCACGAAAAACACAAAAGTAACCGCCGGGTTCATACAGCCACCAGAGTCCAAGAAAATAGAAACGTTACAGAAAATAAAATGCATACACCATTTGAACATGAGGAAGTCTTACTAGAGAAGCTGACAGTGCAATAGGTCATGACAAAAGTCATGCCTCCAAAGGCCCATGCGGTCACGAGACGCCGCACGATCACCGCACAACCGTCGCACGACCGCTGCACGACCCCATGGAGTCTCTAACTAATCCGACCCCAGCCATAGGACCCAAACACTGGACAATTATATAGCTTAACGCTCTGTTTTAGAGTTATCTTCCTAATCACGAAAAACCCAAAAGTAATCGCCGGGTTCATGCAGCCACTAGCGT
This sequence comes from Eucalyptus sideroxylon x Eucalyptus melliodora, assembly GCA_016097485.1. Classification (NCBI taxonomy): domain Eukaryota; kingdom Viridiplantae; phylum Streptophyta; class Magnoliopsida; order Myrtales; family Myrtaceae; genus Eucalyptus; species Eucalyptus sideroxylon x Eucalyptus melliodora. The sequence continues at coordinate 43,348,604 of CM027828.1, read as the reverse complement.
CCAAGAAAAAAATCGAGCATGCAGTAATGCCAGTGATGGGAATGGTGGCCAGGTGAATCACCCACACCACAAATCCAATTACCAGTGGAGTCATAACCTGCGCACCCAAACATTCATTTGTTAAAGAAGTGATTACTTGAAAAAGAAATAACAATTAGTAAGCAATTACTTACGAAAACGTGAGGGTCGATAGCTCTCATCTTTGGATCGGAGGCTGTTAGTACCGTGTACACCACCAAGAAACCGCCCATCACCTCTGCAAACAATGCGGCACCCCTCCTATAGCCCCAAGCTACCACGTTAGCACCCTCTCCAAAGAAATAATAGCCATGCCCCATGGAGTCTCTTACCAATTCGACCCCAGCCACAGGACCCAAACATTGAACGATTATATAGCACAACGCTATGTTCAAAGTTATCTTCCTAGCCACAAAAAATCCAAAGGTAACCGTTCCTAGCCACGAAAAACCCAAAGGTAACCGCCGGGTTCATGCAGCCACCAGAGTCCAAGAAAAAAGTCGAGCATGAAGTAATGTCGGTGATGGGAATGGTGGCCAAGTGAACCACCAACACTGCAAATCCAACTGCCAGTGGAGTCATAACCTGCGCACCCAAACATTCATTTATTAAAGAAGTGATTACTTGAAAATGAAACAGCAACTAGTAGGCAATTAATTACGGAAACGTGAGGGTCGATAGCTCTCCTCTTTGGATCGGAGGCTGTTAATACCGTGTACACTATCAAGAAACTGTTCATCGCCTCTACAAGCAACATGGCACCCCTCCTATAGCTGAAAGCTACCACGTAGGCACCCCCTCCAAAGGAATAATAGCAATGCCCCATGGAGTCTCTTACCAATCCGACCTCAGCCACAGGACCAAAGATTGGATGATTATATAGCACAACGCTCTATTCAAAGTTATCTTCCTAGCCACGAAAAACCCAAAAGTAACCATCGAGTTCATGCATCCACCAGAGTTCAAGAAAACAGAAACGTTACAGAAAATAAAATGCATACACCCTTTGAACATGAGGAACTCTTACTAGAGAAGCCGAAAGTGTTGTAGGTCATGACAAAAGTCATGCCTCCGAAGGCCCATGTGGTCACGAGGCGCCGCACGACCACCGCACGACCGTCGCACGACCGCTGCACGACCCCATGGAGTCTCTTACCAATCCGACCCCAGCCACAGGACCTAAACATTAGACGATTATATAGCATAACGCTTTGTTTAGAGTTATCTTCCTAATCACGAAAAACCCAAAAGTAACCGCCGGGTTCATGCAGCCACCAGAGTCCAAGAAAAGAGTCGAGCATGAAGTAATGGCAGTGATGGGAATGGTGGCCAGGTGAATCACCCACACCGCAAATCCAACTGCCAGTGGAGTCATAACCTGCGCACCCAAACATTCATTTGTTAAAAAAGTGATTACTTGGAAAAAAAAAAACAGCAACTAGTAAACAATTACTTACGAAAACGTGAGGGTCGAGAGCTCTCCTCTTTGGATCGGAGGCTGTTAATACCGTATACACCACCAAGAAACCGCCCATCACCTCTGCAAGCAACGCGGCACCCCTCCTATAGCCCAAAGCTACCACATTAGCACCCTCTCCAAAGGAATAATAGCCATGCCCCATGGAGTCTCTTACCAATTCGACCCCAGCCACAAGACTCAAACATTGGACGATTATATAGCACAACGCTCTATTCAAAGTTATCTCCCTAGCCACGAAAAACCCAAAGGTAACCGTTAGCCACGAAAAACCCAAAGGTAACCGCCGGGTTCATGCAGCCACTAGAGTCCAAGAAAACAGAAACGTTACAGAAAATAAAATACTTACACCCTTTGAACATAAGGAAGTCTTACTAGAGAGGCCGGCAGTGCAATAGGTCATGACAAAAGTCATGCCTCCGAAAGTTCATGTGATCACGAGGACCCTGTCAGAGCTGCCAGCCTGCTTCTTTTGTGTAATAATAGTCGTGATGGAGACAAAGAGCAAGAACATGGTCATATGAACTCCGCTGCCATGGCTCGGTAGAATAACCAAAGCTTGAACTCAGTCATGTCCACCACAGGAGCCCGTGGGAGGTCCAAGCCCCTCACACCATCATTATGGGTCTCCTCCTCCATCTTCCCACCTCGAATGCGACGACGGGGTGAGAGAGACAACAAGAGAGAATGGGAGAATAGGCTAGAAAAGATGGTTTAGGGTGTGCATGGCAACATTTCTATTCCGGAAAACTATTTCTTTTTAGAAATAGTTTTTTTCTATATTTACTCCAGGAACAATTTCTTAGTAAAATAAAGTGTTTGGTAATTATACAAAATTTCTATTTTTGGAATAGAAAAAGAATAGAAATGCGTTTGGTAAAATTTTATAAATTTTTGTATTTATCTTTTTCTTCTTACTCATAGACCGCTACACGACTGCCGCTTGCTGCTACATGACTGCCGCACGACCGTCGCACGACCGCCGCACGACTCCATGGAGTCTCTTACCAATCCGACCCTAGCCACAGGACCAAAACATTAGACGATTATATAGCACAACGCTCTGTTCAGAGTTATCTTCCTAGTCACGAAAAATCTAAAGGTAACCGCGGGTTCATACAACCATCAGAGTCGAAGAAAAAAGTCGAGCATGAAGTAATGCCGATGATGGGAATGGTGGCCAGGTGAACCACCAACACCGCAAATCCAACTACCAATGGAGTCATAACCTACGCACTTAAACATTCATTTGTTAAAGAAGTGATTACTTAGAAAGGAAACAGCAACTAGTAAGCAATTACTTACGGAAACATGAGGGTCGATAGCTCTCCTCTTTGAATCATAGGCTGTTAATACCGTGTACACCACCAAGAAACCGCCCATCACCTCTGCAAGCAACACGGCACCCCTCCTATAGCTTGAAACTACCATGTTGGCACCCCCTCCAAAGGAATAATAGCAATGCCCCATGGAGTCTCTTACCAATTCGACCCCAACCACATGACCCAAACATTGGACGATTATATAGCATAATGCTTTGTTCAGAGTTATCTTCCTAGCCACGAAAAACCCAAAGGTAACCGTCGAGTTCATGTAGCCACCAGAGTCTAAGAAAACAGAAACGTTACAAAAAATAAAATGCATACACCCTTTGAACATGAGGAAGTCTTACTAGAGAAGCCGACAGTGCAATAGGTCATGACAAAAGTCATGCCTCCGAAGGCCCATGCGGTCACGAGGACCCCGTCAAAGCTGCCAGCCTACTTCTTTTTTGTAATAATAGTCGTGATGGAGACAAAGAGCAAGAACATGGTCGTCATGAACTCAGCTGCCATGGCTCGGTAGAATGACTAAAGCTTGAACTCGGTCATGTCCACCATAGGAGCTCGTGGGAGGTCCAAGCCCCTCCATCTTCCCACCTCAGATGCAATAACAGGGCAAGAGAGAGACAACAAGAGAGATGAGAGAGAGTAGGCTGGAAAAGATAGGCTTAGGGTGCGCATGGCAACGTTTCTATTCCGGAGAACTATTTCTTTTCAGAAGTAGTTTTTTTCTATTTCTACTCTAAGAACAATTTCTTCGTTAAATAAAATTTTGGTAATTATACAAAATTTATATTCTTGGAATAGAAAAAAAAATAAAAGTTTGTTTGGTAAAAATTTATAAATTTTTGTATTTTTCTTTTTTCTTCTTACTCATGGACTGCCGACCGCTGCTTGCTGCCGCATGACTGCTGCACAAACGTCACACAAATGTCGCATGACCGCCGCACGACCGCCGACCATCACCGCCGACTGCTGCCGCCGGATTGCCACCCACAACCCACCAGCTGCAGGAGGGGGCGATGACTAGTGGGCTGTGGGCGGCGATCTTGCGGCGGCAGTCGGCAGCGACGGTCGGCTATCGTGCAGCAGCAAGTGGCATTCATGAGGTGGTTGTGTGGTAGTCGGCAATGGCAAGCTGCTGGCGGATGGTGGCAATCGTTGGTCAGTGGGCTGTGGGCGGTGGCTAATGGGCAACAACGAAATATAGAGCCCTTATTTCTACCAGGCTCACCAAAAAGGAATCATTACAAATTTGCACAACCCAAAACGGACCCCAAAAGGGGAAGATTGGGAATGATAAGGTAAGGTCCTATTTGTTTTCTTTTGCGCCTCTCATTAATATATTAAGTTTATGCTTTCCCCCACCTCACTTTCAAGTTATGCTACAGGGAGTTTCTTTTTTTTGGCCATCAACAGATAAACTAGGCTTAAACCCAAGAGGATAATATTCTATAGTGTTGTACTTTATTGTTGTGCCAAAGTAGATAGCTTTGTTTGTCATTGCAATTGAAGTTTGATCATCACGGTAGGGATGGAGTCTCAGATAGTCAATTCTCTGAAGTCATTCTCGATGAAATAAAGGCGATTCACTAGGCACTTCAGTGGGGAATAGGTCCATAGAATATTTTCTCATCATCATTCCTTTTAAGTAGATTATAGTCATTTTTTCCAATTACAACTTGAGTCGGTTTTGTCATAGGCTTGTGAGTCACTGAATGTTGAGCCAAAAATTACCTTCATTGTGATGCAAAAGAGGCATCATAGTCTCCTCTTTCCTGCTGATAAAAGAGACAATCTATTCAAAGGCAACATACTGCAATACTTTTCTTATTAATTTACCAGAGTCAATTAGCTTTCGAGTAGTTTAAAATTTTAGTATGTTTTATTAGGTACCATTGTTGATACTATCATCTGCCACTCTATTGAATTCAATTTTTACCTCACTCGCCATGTTGGGTTTAAGGTGACGCCCATCTCCTTTACGTTTAGCGAAACACACCGATCAAACTCTCTTTTTGTGTAGGTCACTTGTAGGCCATTGCATTATCACGTATTACTCGATGAGAATGACTTCTCTGCCGATGCTCTCCAAACCCTCACTAACAATTTGTGCTACACGTAAGTATTTTGTTGCCTTTCTAATTGATTAACCTCATTACCAATCTGTGAACTCCACAAATATGCCTGATGCACAACCTTGGTCCCATTAGGTTAGGTCAAGATTTGTTGTTTTTCTCCATGGACCTTTTCCTTTTTGAATTTCTTAATTTTTTACTCCACATTTGATGTTTTGTGCATCTTGCAATGCCCCCGTTTATTATCCCCATTTAGCGGCCTTTCGAGCGAGGTATTACATAAAGGACATGAAGCCTGTTGCCAATTTTGGTCGGATTGAGGTTAAGGAGCAGGTGGAGAACGTTATGTTTTATTGCTGAATGAAGCTGCTGGAATTAAGCCATGACATCATTCAATTCCTTTTGGTTCTATTTTTTTTTCCACCAAGAATTCTAGGGTGCACATGGCAACGTTTCTATTCCGGGAAACTATTTCTTTTCAGAAATAGTTTTTTTCTACTTCTATTCCAGGAACAATTTCTAAGTAAAATAAGGTATTTGGTAATTATACAAAATTTCTATTCTTGGAATAAAAAAAGAATAGAAATGCGTTTGGTAAAAATTTATAAATTTTTTGTATTTATATGTTTTTTCTTCTTACTCATGAACCGACGACCACCGCTTGCTGCCGCACAACCGCCACAGAAATGTCACACGATCGCCGCACAATCGTCGCACGACTACTAACCATCGTCACCAACTGCCGCTGCAAGATTGCCGCCTACAGCCCATTGGCTGCGGGAGGGGGTGACGGCCGGTGGGCTGCAAGCGGCGGTCCTGCGACGACAGTCGACAGCGACAGTCGGCTGTCATGCGGTGATTGTGTGACAGTTGGCGACAATAGGCTACCGGCAAACGTTGGCAATTGTCGACTGGTGAGTTGTGGCCGGTGGCCAGTGGGCTATGGGCGGTAGCGACCATCGTGGCGGGCAGCTACCAACGATGGCCACGGGTGGCAAGAGGTGGCCAACTATTGGTAGGCAGCCAACAATGGCCGCAACAAAAAAGAAGAATAATAGAAAAATAGAAAAGAAAAAAAAAGCTTATTTCTAAAAATTGTTCCTGGGAATAAGAAGTTACTTTTTTTTATTTCTTGTTTCTATTTCAAATTTATTCACTAGCCACTTTTCTATTCTGAGGAAAAGAAAAATAAGTTGGCGTTGTCAAACAGATTTTTGTTCTTTTTTTGTTCCGGGGAATAAAAGAATAGAAATTGGGAGAAATATAAATGTTACCATGCAGGTCCTTAGTGTCAGATAATGCAAATGAGAGAGGAAGCACGAGTGTCGTTTTTATATAGAGGGAGGAGAGAGAGGGGAGGAGGGGATGCCGCGGATAAATTAGACTAGTTTTGTTTATTGTATTATGCATAGTAAGAGAATTCATAGTAAAAGAATAGGTCAGTTTGAATTGATTTTTATTTTTTTATTCTTTACTTTAATTTTAATCTTACCAATTTTATTTAAAAAAAATTAAATTAGTAGAGAGGGAAAAATTAGCTATTTTCCAAATATCTGTAAGTAAATAATTTACATCTTTTTGTTCTACTCGAGCAACTGAAAATTAAAAGAGGGGAGGGAAGCACAAAATCATTAGACCGGAACACAAATTTAGATTAACGGGTTGAAAAGGTAGAGAGAAATGACAGACACGACGGGAGTAGCTCGTGTATGGAGATTACCAATAATTACAAGGATCACAAAAAAAAGCGATGGTAATGGGCAATTGCAACATCATTTCAAAAACAACTCTCCTTTTATTATTACATTGTCAGTGACTTGATACCGCCATGTCAACATCCTACATAGCAATCTTTTTTAATCCAATAATAAATTGCCACATGTTAGATGAGGGAATAAAAATTTTAAAAATGATTTTTCTCTTCTTCCTCCTTCCTCTGTCGATTCGGTTGTGTTCCTTGGCCCCTGGCGTTTCCTCCTCCATCACAGAGTACCACCCAATCTGGCTAGCATCTCCGCCACCTCCAGCGTCGCTTGTAGTCGATTCAACCTACCCCTTCGTCATCGCTCAAGTTCGCCTCAGTCATTACCTGTTCAAATTTGGATTGGTGTCATGCCTCCAGAGCCGCAAGCATAACTCGTCCATGGCTCACGAGGCTTGTCCATGGGTGTGAGCCTTGGCAGTGAGCTCGAGGTCCATACGATGGATGTGGCACTGAAGGCATGCTTCCAGATCTGAAGCTGCATTTAGATTTGGCCATGACCGACTTGTCCATGGCCATGATGTGCAAGGTGTAAAATTTTTCCTGATATGGGCTACATTAATTGATATTGTAATTTACCATTTAACGATTACCGTTTTATAGGGTTTAGTCTAATATGGGATTAGCTAGTGTGGGCCGAGTTGAGCATGGCCCGTAATGAGAGGGACTAGTTGAAAACTCTATAAATAGTGCTCAAGTCTCTCCTTTAATCTTAATTCTCACATTTATCATCACATAAAGAGCGTTAACCTAGCGCTAAAGGGTAAGGTGGCCATCTCATTGAGCTAGTGATATGGAGGGTAATAGAGGAGAAGGATTTGCACGTGGGACATTGATTTTCCGCTTCCGCTTCAAGAACGATGGATCCCAAAACAAGTGCATTTCTTTCTGCTCAAATATGCATATTCTTGTTCTGGTTATGGAGTTCTTGGGATTGCGTAATTTGCATCCAACACAAGACGATCCCAACGGCGATGGACGGAGCTCACATATCAAGAAGAAAAAACAGAGGAAGTAGTGGGCATACTCAAGAAGACAAAGGCGACGAAGACAACGCCTAGCGTTCGACCATGGATGGACCGGTGACGCTTTCGACCATGGATGGGCCAAATCTCAAAATTAGGAGAAGGACAAGATGGAGAAAACAAAGGAAGCCGGCCACACTTGGCTTGAACGCAACGGCGATCGACCTAGTGACGGCACCGGCAACTCTGCCAGTGGCGACGATCGAGGAGGGGTGGAGGTTGGCGGCCATGGATAGAGGAGGAAGACAAATCAGAGGTGAAGAGAGAAGATTTTTCTTAAATTCCACGTCAATTGCTATATGGATATGTGAACTTGTGTCAAGTATCTCGCGTAGGATGTTGACGGTGTCATTTTCTCCATTGGTACTTGTTCCGTTGATTAAATGAAAAAATAAAAAATAATAATAAGAAAATAATTTCTTAAAAATGATTATTTGTGTCACTTAAAATAATTAGTCAGTAAAAATTATTTTTATTATTGACATGAATTTTTATTTAAATATTTTTATGAACCATGAAAATATTTTCCGTTCATTCATTCTAATTAATGATAGAAATAATCATTTTTAATAAAGAATTTTCAAAATAATTTATTTTAAGCAACATAAACAGAACTTCATTTACCAAATAATAAGGGTCTGTTAACAATTTTTTTTTCAAAAATAATCATTTTCTATTCTAAAGAATGTGTTTAATAAATACAAAAATTTATATTATCGGTATAGAAAAATTATAAAAATGTTATTATATGCGCCTAAGCGTTGAACTCAAATATTAAACGATATCACAACCCAGAAGGGGGCACCTCCTCATATATTTACGATTTCTCAAACAATTACAATTTACTTAATTCCGTTTTTTTTTTTTTAATTATTATGGTGAGCAAACAGAATTTTAATCTCCTATCATCCTATTTGTTTCCCGTGGACATGTCATGTACGATCATGTGGAGCCTTGCTTGCAACTGTAGATATAGTGATTAAGAAGGAAAGGGAAAGGACGCAACGACGATAAAACACTGGGTAGTCGGCCCCTCCACGTCAGCTAGCTCCCGTTCAACCAAGAAGCAATTTGTGGACACCCGTCAACATGTGGTCGCGCTGGCTTTTCCGCACTAATAATCTGATTTTTTCGACTTTCCTATTTACAAATTTGTTCCCTTAAACATACCTTACACCTGTTAAGTATTTAAATGGGTCATAACAAATTTCGCATGCTAATATAATGAGTCTGCAAAATGAAGTGACCAAAATAAGTGAATTATCTCCATTGTGAATCCATTTACAACTTACTTCTTAATCCATTTAAGAAATCTCTACTCTTTTAGGTAAGGTCATATGGAGATGTCGGGCCAATTATTTCAATTTTTTATTTTTAAAAATTTTCTGAGTTTTTTGCTTTATTTTATTTATGCATTTTTTTACAAAGTCCAACGAGGGTCACCGGTTGACCCTAGCCAATCACAAGCGAGGGCCGCTTGGCTCTCAGCGAATGTAAAAGAAGAAAAAGGAAAAGAAAAAAGAAAATATAGATATATAAAAATTCAATGTTTTTTTTTTAATTTAAAAATGTCCCTTAAATTTGTATTGCATGGAAATGTTTTAGCAATATAGTTCGGATATGGTTCGGGAAGTTTGCATTATGAATAAAAAGGTCAAAAAAGAGTTAATGGGGCAATATGGGTTGGACAATTTATGACCCTACCCGATCCTATGGGTCTAATAGACATTTACACATTTATTGCAATATACAACACCCCCCATTGCTCATATCTAAGCTCCATTTTTACGAAAGATTTGAAAAATATTTTCTTAAAAATGATTAATTATATCGTTTGAAATAATTAGTTAACATAAAAACATTTTCTTTATCAATAAGAACTTACGTCTAAATATTTTCATGTACGATGAAATATTTTTCTTTTATTTATTTTTGCAAACAGTGCAAACAATCATTTTTTAAGAAAATTTTTTTCAAATATTATCCATTATCCATGAACAAACGAGGCCTTATTTCCCTCTCCCTCTCCTCTCTTAAAGAAGAGCGACGCTTCTCTCTCTTGTGAATTCATAATTTTCGGCCTCTCATCTTTGCTCGGGCGCTCGTTTCTGCTCCGATGTTCGCCAGGCAACCATTTACCTGCCATCGTCGGCGAGGCACATTAAGACCACACTCGCACTGTGGCACGAGACGGTGAAGCCAAATGAGGCAGAGGCCAAGGGTCGGGTGATTGGGCTCGACAAGAGCTCTGGGTTCTCAAAGAACTTCGGGAGCAAGAATGAACTTGGGGATGAGATCGGGGGAGGGCGTTTTGGGGGCAATGAGGTCGAGCTGCTGAAATTATGTCGATGATTCTAAAGATGGAGAGGATCGTCAGAGGACAATTGTTCTGGTGCGAAGAAAAGATGGAAGATACAGCAGCTGTCTGAACAGACATTAGTGGATGAATTATAGATTTATGTTAGTAGAGTATGGTCGGTCGATGCTAATGCCCCGGGTGGCTATCAACTGAAATTTTGACAGAGCTCCGGGCAACGAGGGAGAGAGGTTGAGCGCAGCCATAGGGACCTCGATGGTTGACCTCTCCTGGGTAACAACGAGGAACTTGCGACAGATGTTCATGATGGATAAGAAGAGAGAGGGAGAGGACGGGCAAAAACTGCCACCATTTAATGATGCGATCATTGCGGGCCTATAGCAGAGCTCGACCCTAGCTATAGGGACCTCGACGGGGCCCCTTCTAAGCTGGCACGGCAACGGCCTCCAAAAAAGGGCAACGGCGGCGCGCGTAACGCGGAGGAGGAGACGTCGTGGTGGATGTATCGGACTCGGAAAGCCTCTCGGTTGAGGGGAGAGAGAAAAGGGGTTATGTTGGTTTTTCTTAGGGATGGCGGTAAGTTTAGGAAATAGAATGGTCATTTGCAAGTTATACGTGAGGGACAAATGCATCTTAAAATATTTTAAGGCTGTGCTTCCGACTTCTTCTTCTTATCCATCAACGATTCTCTCTTTTTTCCTTTCCTTTTATTAATTCCATCGGATGAAAAAGAAAAAGAGCAGGTTGTTCCCGCTTTAGATTCGTCACCTGGTAAGTCGTGCTCCCCGGTTCTAAACTTCTATTATCCATCGACAAGAGACGAGCACAAGCATCATTAAATGGTCTGTCGGAGAGAACATACTATCTCTCTCTCTCATTAAATGGTATGTCGGAGAGAGCATGCCTCTCTCTCTCTGTGCTGTTGGTCGACATTCCTTTTGGGCGTGGAAGTAAAAAGAATAAAGATTGCCGAGAAATAAAAAGGGAATATTTTGTTTTAAAATGTCAGTAAAATACTGGTGAATTAAACCGGGCGCAGATGACGTGTCATCAATTGAAGGCTGCCCGGAGTGGGCGAGGAACAATAGCTTGTCCTGCCCCTCATTTCCATATTTCCATATTGAAATTGATCGAATTTAGAAAACTATAAAATAAATATCAAGGAATATTGCTAAGAATCTACTAAAAAAAATTATTGATTTATATGAATTTGTTATTGAGTGTTATTCTGGGGGCACTTATTAAACAATCATCTACTCATTGTCCCCCATTAAATTGAGACATATAGCGCATCATGATGTTTGCAATTTGACAATATATGGAAGTTGAGGAACTTTGTGGAAGTGCTTTGGTTAGCTCTAGTGTTTTTGTAGATATTAAATTATCGGTCACATTATTTTCCTTACATATAGGCTTTGTGAAGCTACAAGAGGGCACCTGAGAAGCTACAAGAGGTTACCAAAATGCATATAAGTAACCTCTCTATGTGGCGATCAATTGTGAAGAAACATAAAAGAATATGTAATATTATCAAATTTGTTTTATGGTCCGCTTCAAAACTAGCACCAAAAATCTGTCATTGATGTACCATGGAATTTACTTCTTAAATTTAAATTGACGAGTTAGAGCTTCAAACAATAAATAATAAAAAAAAAAAAAATAAAAACAGAAATACAGAAAAATGAATCCAAAAGGGTCATGCTTTAATTCCACCACCGACATGAAAATGTGTAAAACCTAGAACTCGACTCCTTTCCCGGTCGATGATTTTGAGAACTGAAGTTCACCCTTATCCGATACCTTTAATTCGTGGTCAACAAAACATTGATAAAATGCTTGGGAGATGAAACCGATAGTTACGAACATTCATCAAACAAATAGAGGGGTTTAGAAGAGAAACGACGAAGAGCAATAAGATGGTAGATGAAACAGTCCCGTGTCATTACCGATGCTCGACTACAATCTTTCAAATTTGCGCCGTGAGAGTGGTTCCATTCCTCCATTGATTAAGCACCATGCCTATGGAGTTATGAAGATTTCATTTGTGAAACTTTTATGTTAGTTCGGGAAGCCGAAGCTTAAGCATTAACTAATAAAGCTAATTAAGAAGACTTAAATTTCGATAACAGAACACAACAAACTTTTCTTTGCTTTTTTTCCTTTTTATTAAGGATTAATGCATTTTCATTACAATTCAATTAATTTTTTGGTGAAATGCTCACGTGATGGCGGCTTGCCAGTGATATGACTTATTGAAAGTTATTTATGAATCTGTTTGCATTTTACTATAATACTGGATGAAAGATCTATAGACATTAATTGTGGAATAACTGGCACATTAGGCAAATGAAATTAAAAATCGGTCGCTGTCGAAGGGAGGAGGTGGAGGAGTGGAAGATGCTGATGCTAATGGCTCCAACATCATGGGTCGGAAAGGTTGATTGTCCTCCATTTTCTTTCTCCTTTTAGATATTTCGGAAGCTATAGACATTTTTTACCTTTTAATTAATACCACAAAAAATCCAAATTAACCCTAAACTGTTACAATTTTATCCTCTCTTAGCTCCCGTTAAATTCTTATCAAATTGCTGAGTTTGAGGATATATGGTAGTTGATGGACGTACCAATTTTGAGTTTTATCCTTCCTTTGTTACAAATATATTGGTTTGTGATTTTTTGTAGTATTGATCCAATTTAACGAAAATTAATGGATGGCAAATTTGTTACAAATATACCGATTTATGATTTTGTGGTAAATTTATTACAGATGTATCGGTTTTAAGGTTTTTCATGATATTAACCTTTTTTTTCCTCAATTTTTTTTGTATGTATAATGAAAGGGAATAATTAATGATGTAATTGAATTGTGAAATAACAGCCGAGCAAGGCAGTTTGTTTAACTTTTCTCGTGACAAATTCGAAGGGTGCCAGAGCTTTTTAAAAGTTTTTAATAAGCATTATAACATTTGCAGCATCGATCCAGCACTAATCCGTTTGAGGTGCTGTAGCCTTAAAACATGTATTACGGGGCGTCTAATTTGTAGCACTTAATGATCTAGTTATAAAAGGACACAACCACAACTCACCCGTTAGAATGGCAAAAATGCAAGGAGCAACGACAGAACTAATTTTGTGCTTCTGCTTTTCCTAGACGAAATTTGAGATGGCCTTTGGTTAAAAAAAAAAAAAAAGGCATTTTTAACTTATATTTTTAAAAGAGGAGAGTCGAAGTTTCATAAAATGTTAAAACATCTCAAATTCTCAACATTGCATTGCCTAGTCTTGCTATTGAGAAAATAAACACGATTTTGGAAATGATTACTTGAGAATCAACTCGGTAAAAGTTCCGATAGATTGTGTATGTGTGTGGGTAAGCAACATTCGCAATTACATAGATCGAGTAATTTATATTGACTTAGTCAACAAAACCAAATCAAGAAAAGAAACATTTGGATTTGGACATGATAACTCATCCGAAAGATTGATGCCATGATTAGTGGCGTAGATTAAGCTAGGACAAGCACAGAAATTTTAGATGATCTCATCCGTAGATATCATTCGAATTTTGGAAATGATAACTCCTCATGCCTTGAAACCCTTCTCCCAGCTCTTGTGCATCCAAATTTTTCTCGATGAACACGATGTTGTATACTCTCGGTTCGTATGAGGCCCCACAGCCTATCTGGTGAACCTTGGAAGATATCATGAACTCCCTGTACCCAAAGTAGTATGGATGTCTTCCAGGTGAAATTTAGCATCTTTGGCATCAACCAAAGTAACGACCCCATCCAATTTGGCATGATTAAGAATTTGGTCCTCCGCATTAAAAGTCTGGATTATTGGTGCTGGGTTTGCCAATCCTGCAATTGCCAAATGAAGGTTATCAACTGTAATCGGTAGTTCTTTGGCCCAAAAATTATGTATGATCAGTATAGTCCTACCAGCTAATGGATTAAACTTTTGATCTTAATGACAAGAAAAATCTGCTAAACAATGGATCTTGCCTGTCGGAAATAGACAGAAAATGTGAATGGAAAAGTCCCACGGAAAACCAGATCATTTATAGTTAACATAAAAAAAAAAAAAAAAAAAAAAAAAAAAAAAAAAAAAAAAAAAAAAAAAAGTTCCTATCTCTATTACAATATGATCAAATTCCCCTTTCTTCCTAGTGACCAACTCAGAAATCATCGTTATAAGATCGACCCTTATAGTGCAACAAAGACAGCCATGGTTAAGCATTACTATGTCTTCAACACCGGCAGCTTTTGCAGCAACTAATGAACCGTCTACATCTACTTCACCATACTGCAAAACCCAAATCGGAGAGAAAGGAAAAACAATGAATTCGCTATCAAAGAAGATCACAGTTTCGGGCAATGCAAAGACTTGCTTGGACTAAATTAAGTAGAAAGACAACAAGTCAGATAGAAAAGTTATGCAATAGTAAAAGCACGACATAACATTATGATAAACCTCATACCTCATTGTCAATTACGGCATTGCATTTTCCATGATCAACTGTCAATATGTGGTTGAGCAGAGTGGTTGCATGGTATACTCGGTTTCCTTAGAAAATTTAGAATCTCACTTGATGCAATATTTCTTTTTGGTAATTCCCATTGAGTTCTATGCCTTTTTTTTTTTTTTTTAAGAAAAGGTTGGCTACTATGAAAATAAGAAAAAAAAAAAGAAAGAAAACAACCATAATTTAGATACATAGAAGCACAAAATGATTTATTTATGCCAATTCTGCGTCATAAATTAAATTGATTACTTTTTATAGTATCAATCCAATTGAATTTATATGAGAAATTGTAAAATAACCATGATCAAAAGCTATATTTGATTTTTTTTGTGTGTATAAAATTAATTTACTTATGATTTTATACCTTATTGCCACAAAAAGGAGCTATACAAAAAATTTCTTAGCTATTTAAATTTATGAGTTCAAAATTCTCAAGCCATCTTAGAAATTACTCCAATAAAATTTCTAATTCTCATTATATAAGTTAAAATTTCTAATTCTCATTATATAAGTTAATGGACTCTATAGAGAAAGAAAGTTTAGACAAAGGAGCTCTGAAAATAAATTAGCTTTGTATTGTTGAACTAGTTGGATAGATACAAATGAGGAGGAGGGCACCCTTTTTATACTCGAGGCCCGTGAATTACATATGTTGATTTAAATTTGATCCGGCGGACGAGATCACACCACCTTAACTATCGACATAAATGCTAACTACCATCTATTGACATAAATAGAGATAGAGTCTTCTAGAATCAGGCGTATTGACGGTTACGCCCACCCTTGGAAACTTCGAGGAGAAGACTTGATGAGCGAATTACATCTGTTGATTTAGATTTGATCCGGCGAACGAGATCGCACCACTTTAACTATCGACATAAATGCTAACTACCGTCTATTGACATAAATAGAGATAGAGTTTTCTAGAATCAGATGTATTGACGGTTACGCCCACCCTTGGAAACTTCGAGGAGAAGACTTGATGGGAATCCGAGTGAAAGCAGGAGATCCTCCACGAATGAGTCACGGCTATCCTCCAGGAACCTCTTGGTTGGCTTCTTTCAGGCCGTCACACTTGCATGGACATCATCCCCTTATCCTTCATTTTATTTATAGGAAGGACAATCGTCGGCTGTAAGAAGTTCAAGACCTTCACTCCATCATTTGTATTATACTCACCTGTGTGCAATTAATGTAAATGACGGCTTACTTCTTCGCCACTCATCATTCTCGAATGTAAACTTTCTCAATTGGAAACAAACAGTGGAAGCTGATTTGTCGGCTCTATCTTATATACCCATCTTAGCATGATCGAATGAGACCGCGAGAAGAGTATCAAATGGAGTTGGGTAGAGCCAGATTTAGCTGATAGGAACAAGTTCTTGGGATACATAAGGTTGCTTGACAGAAGTGCAACGTATAAGTCATCTAAAATCATGAGTGAATCATGTTTTCTCCATCTTAAAATGATATTTCAGAAAAGTCATGCAGTTTTGAAGGAGTCGAAACAAGTGAACCCATGCGATTTGATTTTAAAATAGCTGTTCTAGGTTGCAACGGTTTGTAACTGGCCATGAAGTCCAGCATACCAATGAGGCTTAGATCAGAGAGAGACTGATTTGATTCTCAAAGCACAATGCAATCTCAATTTAATGGTATTTAGCATGTTGATGTCCTTTCGAACATGATGGATTTTACTCCACCTACTTATTCAAAGTTCAACCTTACTCAACTTGGTTAAAATATGACCTACGGGTGAGAGAAAATGAGCACGTCTTCAGCTTATCCTCCCAAAGTGGTGCATCTTGGATTGGCACGGCCATGACCTGAGTGGTCGGACGCATACCTCAGAAACAACAATGCCACCAATTGATAGAGATCGAAATAGCACCAGTGAAGGAGAAAAAGAACCGTATATGACTTCTCAAAGAAGCATTTCGTACTAGATGTCAACGAGACATTATAGTCGTTTTACATATCGCAGTCACCAGTGGACTTTTCTCGGAGATATCTCTGTCTGCATTTCGACCTCCAAGCTTGCCCTTCTATAGTTGCTCAATATTCAAACTCTCTCAAAGCTGAAGGACCTTTTAACCAATAGGAATAGGCAAAGCAGCTATCTCAGTTTCGTTTATAGCAAACATGCCTTGAAACCCTTCTCTAACTCTTGTGCATCCAAATTTTTCCCAATGAACACAATCTTGTTTACCCTCGGTTCGTCTGGGCCCCACAACCTGTCCGGTGAACCTTGGAAGATATCATGAACTCCCTGTACCCAAAGAGTATCAATGGTTAAAACAGAGTTCCAAACTCAGTCGCAAAAGAAGTCTAACTACAAAACAATCAGTGCAGTGATACTTTTCTCGGACTTCTTTATTGGGGCAAGGCTTGACACATCTCTAGGAAAGAAATAATTTAACCAAAATACAAAGTATAAAATGCTCTACTAAAGGATAATAATGGACAGGCAAGGTGATACATGGGCTTTTCAGAAGTACACAATTCACCTGGAATACAAATCTCTCATTCATGCCCTGTACAGAGAGAAGACCTTTCATCCGATAGATATCCTCGCTACGTTCCAACAACAATGTGCCAAGCCATATATTTGCCTGATAACATAGAGAATGAACTCACCTATCATTGATCAATTTCACTCAAAACAGATAATAACTATCACTCTTGACCAAAATAACAAAGCTGTGGAGCTAGAATTAGAACCTTCTCAAGATCTAAGCTCCCCTCAGAAACGATGCTGACAGAAGATACACCAGGATCATGAGAGTGATCATGCGCATGGTGGTGATGATGCTCTAGCACATTAGAAAAAGATCGACATCAGTTCCCCTACGCTTTACCTGTTGGATAAAGAGCAACATATCCAGACAATGCAAGAGATGGACATGTCTTTAACTCTATTACAACTGAAGCAGAAAAGCATTTTTAGTGAGCTCAACAAGACAAGCATGCTCCTTCACATGTCATAGGTTATAGTGGGAATGTCAGGCATTTGCAGCTATCGTGGTTATCTCGCTGCATGATTGCAACATGACCATCATGTCACTAGAGAGTATGCCACGGATGTAGTCAGCATCATTTCCTATTTCATATCATTAATAGTAATCAAATTTCACATTCAGGGTAAACCTAAACTGGCAAAAGTTATACAATGACTGAATTAAATATTCACACTGAGAATACATTTAATTCTCAAAGGAGTCTAATAGCTCTTAGTTGACCAGCACAAAATGAGAATAACTGACAATCAAGCCACAACCATCAGCAATCTTATTAGCAGCACTACAATAAAACTACATGCACTCACCATGCTCATGATCGTGTTCGTGATGGTGGTGGTGATCATGGTCGTGGCCATGCTCATGTTCATGTTCATGGTCATGATCATCTTCCTTTGCCTCTTCAGCATTGATGGCACTCTCAATTCTGGCGAGAATCCAAAACAGAAACAACAGTCAGGGTAATTGGAGCTCAGAACATTAAGGGACCGCATCCTCACCAAATTGTCAAGTAATGCGATCTTAACCAGGCCAGTAACACACACAAAATCAAATCTAAACTTTTATCCAATCCAGCAAGCCTGCAGCTTAACAAATATTTCTAAATCTAGTGTTGCCCCAGGACAGTGAAAAGGAAATTCAGGTGTCTTCTCCATAATTGAAAATTTCCATGCTAATTAACCTGATTTGAGTTTAAACAATGCTTCAAGTCAGTTAGCGACTTTCCCCTCAGTGAATGGCCACAAAATAATGGTATCCGGTAACATGGAGACAAATCCATTCGTCCCAGCATAATTCAGAACTGACGAGCATTACCTTTCCAAATCAAAGCCTCCAACACCAAGAACATAATCCAAGTCAACTTGCCCAAACTTTGTCCGCTTTAACTGAGCCATGTGATTTATGTTCTGTTCAGCACATAACAGATCATCATCCTGTTAGACACACTTAGCAAAAAGATAGAAAATAACAAGCATGTGGGAAGAGAGCCAACCTTTACACGCTGGACCAAAGAAGCAATTTCAGGTTCACCAACTAGATCGGTCTGCTCAACACCAACAATACAAACTCATTAGGCATTCAACCACAGAGAGACATATATAACTTGCACATTTTTATCTTCTCATCAGGCACAAGACCGGGATTGCAATAATTCACATAAAGACCTTGACAAAGAATTAAAATCTCCCATCAAGTAAACCCAACTAAGTTCAGAACAATTCAAGCGCAAGAGAGATGGAAGCTCATAAATGCAGTTGTAGTGGAAGTTCAGATAGGAAAGCTGAACCAAGTCAATGGATCTTTGAAAACCTATCATCAATGTATGCAAGCTTTCTTATCCTTAATATAAACACAAAAGCTAAAAATCAATTTGCCACACTAGTTTTTTCAATCAAAATACAGAAGTACCTTGTTTACTATTATGCGGTCAGCATAGGCAATTTGTTCAACAGCCTCATTCACAACACCTTTTGGCTTAATATCGTCCAGGTGAAAATTAGCATGTTTGGCATCTACCAAAGTAACGACTCCATCCAATTTGACATCATTAAAAATTTGGTCCTCCGCATAAAAAGTCTGGATTATTGGTGCTGGGTTTGCCAATCCTGCAATTGCCAAATGAAGGTCATCAACTGTGATTAGTAGTTCTTTGGCCCAAAAAATATTTAATGATCAGCTAATGGATTAAACTTTTGATTTTAACGACAAGAAGAATCTGCTAGACAACTTGTTGGAAATAGACAGAAAATATGAATGGGAAAGTCCCACGGAAAACCAGATCATTTATAGTTAACAATAAAAAAGTTCCTACCTGTCGTCTCTATTACAATATGATCAAATTTCCCTTTCTTCCTAGTGACCAACTCAGCAATCATCCTCACAAGATCGCCCCTTACAGTGCAACAAAGACAGCCATTGTTAAGCATAACTATATCTTCAGCACCGGCAGCTTTTGCAGCCACTAATGAACCATCTATGTCTACTTCACCATACTGCAAAACCCAAATTGGAAAGGCAGGAAAAACAAATGAATACGCTATCAAAGAACTTGCTTAGACTAAATTAAGTAGAAAGACTAAAAGTTAGATAGGAAAGTCATGCGATAGTAAAAACACAATATGACATTACAGTAAACTTCATACCTCGTTCTCAATTACCGCAATGCGTTTTCCATGATCAGCTGTCAATATGTGGTTGAGCAGAGTCGTCTATTGACAAGAACAGGCACAAGTTTAACTAGTGAAGTGCAAATCTTCCAGAAAAGAGTCAAGATGTATAAGAGAATCCAAAATCAGCAAAGTGGTACAAAGGTCAGTTCCTGATGCTTAGGATAAGAGAATGCATTGCGAGCACTGAGTCGATATCAATTAGACAATATAAATAGAATGATTCAGAAACATTCACCAATAAGTATGAATTATCCAGAAAGAAAATTCTAAGATTTATTTCAAGTACGTAACCATGAGCTCGCATAATCATTTTAAAATTCACAATTAAATTAATCACCTCCATCGGTGCCTTTTTAAAGTAAAGAATGCTTCCTTAAAGACACTATTTTAGACCATTACCTTGCTAAATGAACATGGTACAAGCTGCTGCTACGGTGCAAAGCCACGCAATATCAAAATTAACAAGCAGAAATATAAATTTGCTTAATTAACCAAAATCTGACAAACTGATTAAAAGGCTCCGCTTCAAAGCAAACACAATAATAATGCATCGGGAAGAACCGGATAGGCTGAAACTAAGAAAAACGTTGCAACCCGGTCCGTAATCTCTACAAATTTAAGAAATTTCAAAGTAAAAAAGGTCTTAATTTACACAATCTGCAACAGTCGCAGACCCAAATGTGAAAGAACCCACCTTTCCAGAGCCCAGGAATCCAGTAATTATGGTGGCGGGAATCCGATTATCCGGCGGAATCTTCGTCAAGACATCGGCCTCATCGCTCTGCGGCGCCGACGTAGCCGTGGCGGCCACCGTGAATTTGCGGGAGCTCGGAACGGCGACTACTCTGGAGCCGAAAGCTGGCGTCTTGGAGCTCAAAGGGCGGAGCTGGTGCCTTGTCGAGGCATTCACCGCGACGGGGAAGACGGTGGTTCGGAGCCTGTAGAGAGATTTCGGCGTCCAGGGCTTGATGCCGAGGAAGGTGGTGGCTATATCCATTGACAGAGAAGCCATGGCTGGCGGCGGCGGCGGCCGGCGACGACGGAGCTGGGTTTTTAGAGAGAGAGAGAGAGAGAGAGACAAACGGAGAGGAGGAGGGTTTTATGATTCTATCTTGTAGTGATTTATGTACAGATGGATGGTTGGTCGTCTGCTTTGCTTTTTATATATTTTATTTTTGCATAATAATATCTGCCAATGGGATAAAAAAAAAACCATTTCCTAATTTATTAGATTAAAAGAAAGACAAAGATCGAAAAATAAAAACCCTTTTTTTTCCGTTCTCTCTTCTTCTTTTTTTCGGGAGTGAAGTGGAAAACATTACGGCAATACGCTAACTGGAGTGCGGCATTCTTTTAAATCTACTAAAGTCAATCCAATTATGTAATGGAAGGTTTTGTTATTGGTAAAAACAAATTTTAGAAAAAAGTATTCATCTAATGACTTTCATCCAATTCTGGTAATTTTTGCACAGAAAATCAAACCAAATATTAAACAGCAAAAAATATTTTTCAGTTCACTTTCAAATTTCGGCCAAATATTCAAAAATATTGTCATTTAAAAAAATAATTTATTAAAAAATGCTATGGCGAGGTCTTAATCATTTTTGTATTAAGAGCTTCTTGTTTTTCAACGTTGGGGAGGAGTTGGCCCAAGAAACCTCATGATTTTTCGAGTGTGAAAAATGAGACATCAATACCATTAGAATTATATCCTCCAGATTACACCACCTTTGGAATGTCTCACGCAAACAAATATCTATCATCTCTCAAGAATCGGTGAAAAAATGCACATTGGAATCACGCCACACGTCAAGGAATTGATGCAGAATGATTAACATGTCGCCGGCTCACCTGGTTGGGTCCTATATCATTTTTGCTACAATATTGTGGAGGATTGAATTGTTATATAACATCTCAATGCATGAGTGACATCGTGTTGCGATAGCTTTCAGAAAGTAAAGCTGAGCCAAGTCGTTGGTCGCCAATCCAACCTCCTCTACAAATCTCAACTTTCAATCCTAATTGGTGTACGTCAAAGACATGCATCATTTTAAATCATTGATTGCTTCTGGAACGAAGGAAGAATTCACCCATTAGCGAGAAAACTCTCAAATCGATTTTGGGCAATCAAACCGACTGATCCATATTTACCTCCAAGTAAAACAATCTTTCTTTGATCTCGAAACTTGATCGTTCATCCGAGCCGAGACTCAGTGTTGATCTGCAAGGCTTTACGAAATGTTTAGGCAAATGATATTGTCGGAAGGTTCTATAGCGCTACTTGGAGTTCTCAAATGGCATGTCTTTCCCTTCTCCACCATACATGCACCACTACTTACAAATGTTACTCAAGGTTTTTCCATTTCCACTTACAGGACAGAAAGTTGCATTACCTGGAGAGAACCAAAGGGAAGTCCTGCCCTTCTCAACGATTCAGATGAGTTGTTCTTTTTCATTCACCGGATAGATCAGTTTCATTACTCGCATAAGACACTGAGTTAGTCTTCTGTTTTTTTTTTTTTTTTTTTTTTTTCACAATAGTGAGAAAATGACCTTCGTGAACAGCTAATATATCCTTGGGACAAATCACAACCTACACATCTAAATTTTGATATCATGTAAAGTAGATTTGCAAGAAATTTGCTTCTGTTCTCTTACATATTATTATAATGCGTTGCCCACATTTTGAAGGAGAATGGGCAGCCAGTAACGGTACCAGAGACCATAAAAAGTTTCCTGACAGATAAAGCATGGTTTGTGATGTCTGCAACATAAAAGTACATGATAGCATAAAGCATACCTAGATTCGCAATGGCCGTGCAGGCCAAACATTAAAAGAGACTTCTTAGACTATAAAATCATCTCTCTGCATGGTCATAGCCTTGAAGGGCCAGCTGACGAAGCTGAGACTCCACTTGCTGACCCATCTCAGCGAGTGGTGGCACGCCCCATTTACTGTGAGAGTCCAAGGGCTCAAAGACATGAACACCGACATCTGATAGTCCCAATGCAAATTGAATTGGCACATGTGGATGCGCAGCAATCACCAGTGGATGCACGTTCGAGTTGCTGCATAGAGCACACATAATAATTGAACTCACGAGGTATAATCGAACATGCATATCCCTATAAATTTCTGTAAGGTGGGCTTCCTCGTCATCAACATTTGTATACATAGACAACATTTTGTGGAGTCTATCCTCAAAAACACACATTTAGGCGCAAAGTCATGATGACCGCATGTCCTTACTAACCTAAGCATCTGCGCCCGATGAAACTAACACATTCAGCATATTAGAGAACGCAAGACCAGTTATCCTTTTAGAATGGCCCTTGAGCTTACTCTTAACCTGCAACAAATTGGTGCAGAGCATGAAAGGACAGCGATATCCGCATCAACAATGCACAACACTTTCACAATGGGCATACCTCATCCACACGGACATCATGTATCTGGACAGTGGAATTGTCCATGCCTATGGCAACAATATTGTTATCCTAAGGGTGCAAAGCAAGAAAGGTCGCTGCAGTAGGCGGCCGCATGAATGTTGTCATAGTATGCATTTGACAAGAAAAAAGGGATGATACATATAGCACAACCGACCATGTGTTAATGTTAATGAAGGTTGCAGTAGAAAGAGGCTAAGCTATCCATGAGAATGCAAGTACATTGTAAAATTTCATATGTTACCTTTGTTGAGTAGGTCACTCTATAAAGAGTGGTCAAGTCTCTCCTCTAACCCTAATTCTCACATGTATCATCACTAAGAGGCGTTTACCTAACGCTACACGTGAGGGGGCCGCCTCATTGAGCCAGTAATACGGAAGGCAATAGAGGAGAAGAACTTGTGCGTGGAACATTGTGTTTCCGCTTCCGCTTCAAGAACAATGAATCCCCTTGATGAGTGGATAATCCCTTTTCTACTTCCGCTTTATATTCGATAGATCTCAAAACAGATGCGTAATCTTTCTACTCAATTATATATGTTCTTATTCTAGTTATGGAGATCTTGGGGTTGCGCAATTTACTTGGAGAGGCCAATGCAAGTATGTATATATGTAGTAGTATGGTAGTGAGGGTCTAAAAGTAAAAAGAAAAAAAAAAAAAAGAAAAAGAAAATATCAAAAGAGATTGGGAGATAAATCAACGTGATCTTTCACATTCAGAAAATCAAGGGAGATTGGGAAATAAATCAAAGTGATATTCTCATATATACAAAATCACGAGAAATTAAGAGATAAATCTACATTATTTTATATTGTACAATTTCAATTGGAATTACATTTGCTCCTATGAATAGGAGTCCTCCTCAACGGAGAAGAACATACAAAGGCAAGGATATTAAGCAGGGTAGCGGAAGAAACAATTTTCTTCTTCCAAGAAAAGAGTTATCTTTGAGTGAGTTATTCAATTTGTGAGAGATTCAGATTCACAAATTGAAGACAGAGAGAGATCCACCTTTGGGTGAAGTTGTATCCCATTATTTATCATAGCGGAAATTTGAAGTGAACTACGGTCCGTGGTTTTTTCCCTTCACCTTGGAGGGTTTTCTGCGTTAAAATTCTGGTGTTATTTATTATTCATCTTTAATGCTTTCAGTTAGTATTTTATCCTATTTAATTTTCACAGAAATAATAGTGGGAAGAATTTTCTAAGTGTTTTCCACAAATATTTTTCCCAAACAAGTGGTATCAGAGCAAGGTTGCTCTAATCATTATTTTTCTGTGCATAATTAAATGAAGGAAAATTTGGCAACGTGATAAAATTGACTGCATTCAATTATGCAATCTAGAAACCAAAGAAGGAGGATCTGTTGTACATTAAAGATCTTTGGAGGCCAATTGTGATACCTGGTACCTCCGTCCGAGGAGTCTGATCCTGTAGCGGAAGCCAAATTGGCATCGTCTTTTGGTGGCAAACCAACGACAATGTCCGAAAGCAAATGGATTGTGCTTAATCGGAAGTGTGCCGCTCAAATCCGACAATGGATTGATAAGAGCATTTTGCTAATGAACATGATGCTGGTGTTCTTTGGCAAAAATTAGAGAAAATGTATGCAAAAACAACGATGCAAAATAAAGCAAATCACATGCGGCGGCTCATGAATCTAAAATACAAAGATTGGAGTAGTGTCTCAAAACACATGAGTGAGTTCCAAGGTATAGTAGACCAACTCAATTCTATGAAGATGACATTAG
The DNA here is from genome assembly GCA_016097485.1 of Eucalyptus sideroxylon x Eucalyptus melliodora. Lineage (NCBI taxonomy): Eukaryota > Viridiplantae > Streptophyta > Magnoliopsida > Myrtales > Myrtaceae > Eucalyptus > Eucalyptus sideroxylon x Eucalyptus melliodora. Next base: position 43,323,693 of record CM027828.1, on the reverse strand, counting down.
ATGATGAATTGCAAGCATTACTACTGCTTAGCTCTTTGCCAAATAGCTGGGACACACTTGTTATGTCGGTCAGCAACTCGACTCCTAACAGGAAGCTCACCATGGACATGCTAAAAGATAGAATGTTGAATGAAGAATCCGAAGAAAAGAGAGTAGAGTCAACCCTGAGTCCGAAGCTCTTGTCATTAATCGACAAGAAAATCAAGAACGGAGAAGGAGGAGCAAAAGCCGAAACTTCCGGAATCAGCAACGAGGAAGGTCCCAATCCAACTTCAGACGAGACAAGAAGTGTCATCATCGTGGTAAATTGGGACACTTCATTCGAGAATGCAAAAAACTAAAGGCGGAAAAATTAAAAAGTCATAACGTCAACAAAGCTAATGAGAACCAAACGAATGACACTACAAATATTGCAGATAAGGTGATCATTATTCAAAGTGATGATTTCATTAATCTTGCAACCCAAGATTCGACATGGGTAGTTGATTCTGGCGCATCCTACCATGTCACGGCTCATCAAGATCTTTTTACATCTTACACCACTAGTGATTTTGGACTCGTAAAGATGGGAAACGAAGGTATGTCCAAAATTATTGGTATGGGCAATATTTATTTGGAGACTAATGTTGGATGTAAGATGATGTGAAATGTTCGACATACGCCACAATCTTATATCTCCCGGCAAGCTTGATGACTAAGGCTACATCAATTTCTTTAGTGATGGAAAATGGAAACTCACCAAAGGTAATTTGGTGATAGCCAAAGGAGAAAAGACTAACTCTCTCTATATCACACAATTCCAGCCGAAATGAGAGGTGAATGTAACAGAAAATGAGTCACCACTAAGTTATAGTGAGAAGAAAGGACTTAAGATTCTCATTAGAAAACAACTTCTACCCGGAATAAAAGGTGCACTGTTGAATACTTGTGTCGATTGCATTATGGAAAAACAACATAGAGTAGCATTTCACAATTCCCCACCATCTAGAAAAGCTGAAATTTTAGATCTAATACATACTGATGTATGCATAATGCAAACTAAGACACTTGGAGATGCGCTTTATCTTGTAACATTTATTGATGACCACTCTAGAAAGGTGTGGGCATTTGCCTTGAAAACTAAAGATCAAGTGCAGGAAATCTTCAAGTAATTTCATATGAAGGTTGAAAGAGAAACAGGTAGGAGATTGAAATATGTACGCTCAGACAACGATGGCGAATACCGAGGACCATTTGAAGATTATTGCAAAAATCTTGGGATCAAACTAGAAAGATCCATACCAAAAACACCTCAACAGTATCGTGGAGCGGATAAATAGAACCATGTTGACACCTAAAAGAGGTCGCGACAAACCATATGTGAAAAAATAGATGCATGCTCTCCAACGCAAAGCTGCCAAACCACTTTTGGGGTGAGGCAATGAGGACGGCAGTTGATTTAATCAATCTATCACCTTCAGCTCCACTTAAGAGTGATGTACCTCAAAGTGTCTGAACTGGTAAAAATGTATCTTATGACCACTTGGAGGTGTTTGGCTGTAGAGCATTTGTTTACATTCCAAGGGATGAGAGATCAAAGCTTGATGGGAAATCAAAGCAATGTATCTTTTTTGGCGTACGCACATGAAGAATTTAGTTACAAACTCTGGGATCCTGTTAACCGGAAAATAGTCAGAAGCAAGGACGTGGTATTTCTTGAAGATCAAACAATTGAGGACTTCGAGAAGCACAAGAAATTTCCATCAACATATGAATACTCCCAGTTGATCTTGGCCTAGTCGCTCCTCCTATCAACAAGCAAGTTGAATCTAGGATTGAATGTATGACTACTTCAACTGAACTTGAAACAATTGTTGAACAGGTCCCATCAGAACCTCAATTGAGGAGATCAACCCATGAACAACAATCTAGTCGTAGATATTCTTCCAATGAGTATGTGATGCTCACTAATGGGGGAGAATTAGATAACTACCAAGAAGCTGTATACCACGAGCATAAAGAGGAGTGATTAAAAACTATGCATGAGGAGATGAAATCCTTAGACAAAAATCATACTTATGATTTAGTCAAGTTGCCACAGGGAAGAAAAGCTCTAAAAAACAAGTGGGCGTTCAGATTAAAGACTAAAGAAGGTAACTCACAGCCACGATATAAAGCAAGGTTGGTTGTGAAGGGATTCGCTCAAATGAAAGATATCGACTTCGATGAGGTATTTTCCCATGTAGTTAAAATGTCATCTATTTGAGTTGTCATTGACTTGGCAACAAGCTTGAACCTAGAGGTTGAGCAACTTGACATGAAGAACGCGTTTTTACATGAAGATCTAAATGAGGAGATCTCCATGGATCAGTCGGAAGGTTTCAAAATTAAAGGCAAAGAAAACCTTGTGTGTATATTGACGAAGAGTCTTTACGGGCTCAAGCAAGCACCAAGACAGTGGTACAAAAAATTTGATTCATTCATGGAAGAAAATGGGTTCAACAAAATCATCGCTGATCATTGCGTTTTCGTCAAGAAATTTACTGATGGTAATTTCCTCATTCTTTTGCTTTACGTTGATGACATGCTAATTGTTGGCCAGGATAAAAGCAACATCAACAACTTAAAGAATGAATTAAGGATAAAAGCAACATCAACAACTTAAAGAATGAATTAAGCAGGTGCTTTGCGATGAAAAATTTGGGACCCGCAAAACAAATTCTTAGGATGGAAATCTTGCGAGACAGACAGAATCGTAAACTCTAGTTATCTCAAGAACGGTATGTTAATAAAGTTCTTGAAAGATTTAATATGAATAAATCCAAAGCAATTTGTTCTCCATTTGCAAATCATTTCAAACTCAGCTTAGATCAATGACCAAAAAGTGAGACAAAAAAGAAGGAAATGGAAAAAATCCCTTATGCATCAGCGGTTGGTAGTTTAATGTACGCGATGGTATGTACGACGCCTGATATTGGAACATTGGGCAACAGTTAAATGGATATTCAGGTATCTTTGTGGTACATCTAATAACTGAATATGTTTTGGTGATAGTAAAATTATGTTATAAGGTTTTTGGATTCAAACATGGCAGGGGACATGGACTCAAGAAAGTCTACATTAGGATACTAATGACTTTTATAGGGGAAGCAATTTCATAGCAATCTCGACTACAAACATGTGTTGCCTTATCTAGTGTTGAAGTTGAGTATATTGCGATAACGGAAGCATGTAAAGAACTCTTGTGGATGACGAAGTTTCTACAAGAAGTGGGCCACAACCAAGAGGGGTATATCTTCTATTCAGATAGTTAAAGTGCAATACACATTAGCAAAAATGCAACTTTCCACTCCCGATCCAAACACATTGATATCATATATCATTGGATACATGATGTGTTGGAAGAAAAGCCCTATAGTTAAAGAAGATACACACTGACAACAACGGCGTAGATATGATGACAAAATCTCTATCTACAATGAAGATGTAAGCAAGTCGAACTTTTACAAGTTTGGCACCTTCTCCAAATTGCCCGTTGCTCATGAGGGGGAGATTTGTTGAGTAGGTCATTCCCAATTGGAGAGGCCAACACAATTATGTATATTTGTAGTAGTATGATAGTGAATGTGTAAAAGTAAAAAGAAAAGAAAAAGAAAATATCAAAAGAGATCGGGAGATAAATCAACGTGATCTTCTACATCTAGAAATTCAAGAGAAATTAGAAAAGAAATCAAAGCGATATTCTCATATATACAAAATCACAAGAGATTATGAGATAAATCTACATGATTTTGTATTATACAATTCCAATTGGGATTGTATTTGCTCCTATGAATAGAAGTCCTCCTCAATGGAGAAGAACATACAAACGCAAGAATATCATAGTAGCGTAGCGGAAGAAACAATTTTCTTCTTCCAAGAAAGAGAGTTATCTTTGAGTGAGTTATCCAGTTTGTGAGAGGTTCAGATCCACAAATTGAAGACAAAGAGAGATCCACCTTTGGGTGAAGTTGCATCACATTATTTATCATAGTGGAAGTTTGAAATCGATTACGGTCTCGTGGTTTTTTCCCTTCACCTTGAAGGGTTTTCCACATTAAAATTCTGGTGTTATTTATTATTTATCTTTACTGCTTTCAGTTAGTATTTTATCCTATTTAATTTTCACAGAAATAGTAGCGGGAAAAATTTTCTAAGCATTCTCCACAAATATTTTTCCCAACAACCTTAAATGTCATGATATTGAACAAAGAAATTTTTCCTCCTGATGCCAACATGACATAAGAATCATTCTTGAATGGAGCAAAGTAGGGAACTACCTCCTCCAAATTAATTATGTTTACATCGTTGGTCATCACAAGGCCCCTTAATGGTTGCCATTGTTGAGGTGCCACGCTGGCAGTAGCCTACAAAGGAAGAAGAGTTTTAGTAAGGAATGGCATTATGGGAGAAAGCACGTTGGCTCATCTTTCTAAAGGTGAAATATTTTATTGTTGAAAAGTCTTCCCCGAAATTTGGAACGAAATAGTATAATTGTTTATACTAAGAGATCACCATATTACCTTGCCAATTGAATTGCAGTCATTGCGCAGCCATTCCCAGAGAAGGTGAACCACATTTGATGCTAAGGCCAAAATAGCATTCCATGAGTTTGTATATATTAAGCATGTTATCTGCAATGATCCAAAAAAATAATGGTCAATACCTCAGTGGCAATAAAACTGTAAAATCACAATGAAAAAAAAATATGGAGTCTTCATTTCTGTTGCCAAATGACAGCAACTAATGACAAAAACCTCCGGAAATGAGAAGAACTAAGATTCAGATGGTCAATTTAAACCAATTACACCACTAAAACATGCTACTAAATGGTATACTCTGCAGGCAAGATCAGCCACAGAGTATCTTATTAAAAGATTGTTGACATCTAAATTTTGGCAACCTAATTAATTGTTTATTACATTTAAAATTAAGGATTAATTTTTAACCCCTAAACAAAAATAACATATAGTTTTAGAAGCATTCATTAGTATTATTTTTATCGCATTTGCATTGGATTGACGATAGATGAACTTTAATTTTATGAGTTGGGAGATAGATATATTTCGATCTGATCCATTAGTTCATAGAGCTATTTACTCGATCATAGAGATTTCTAGAACACGAGGGACAAATAGTTAATTTTGAAATAACTTATTGTCAACCTCTTTTAGATGTGAATCTATCTAATTCAAAAGGAAAGAACTTGTATTAGTATCTTAATTTCAATTCAAACATCAGTTTGATTCACACTCCATGTTTTGAGAAATATTTACCATCCGAAAAGAGGAAAAAACAATCTTTGTCTAAAGAAATGCATTGAGAAAGAACATGTGTATAGAACCTTTCAATGAGATAGTGTTTTTCAACTATCTCAAAATGGAATCTATTCCAAACATATATGCCATGGTTCCTTATCTCGACAGAGTACAAATATCTAAATTGGATATTTTTAGATACTTCTTTAGACCTATTGCCGATACTAAGTAGCAGTCAAAAATTTGTATCCATTTTTCATGATATTATGCATGGATCAAATATATCATGGCAACTTCTTTAGAAAAAATTCTATCTTCCATAATGGAATCTGATAAGTGAGATTTCAAGTAAGTGTTGTCGTGTTGTTTGAATTGATTTTGTTTCCACAAAAGAAAACCCAAAAAATATAATATATATTTGAGCTAGATTAGGTTCATGTTAAAATATTGCTTGTTTTCTAGGCTTCATCTAAATAAAAGAAAATCTTGAAAAAAATTGAGTGATTGCGTGTTTATTAGAAATCATATCTAGGATTATTAATGTGAATTATAATCTAACATTGCAAATGCTTTCATTGTTATGAGGTAAGTCTATAATTTATTTATTGCTTTATTTTGGTGTTAAATTGGTGATTTACGCACCCACATAATTACCTCACATGTTAGGGAGGTAAATTAAAATCAATTCAAGCTGCATGTAAAATAGGGGTGTGCAACGTAAACCGCCCGAACCGGGAACCGGCCGGACCGGACCGGACCGGTCGGTTTCGGGCGGTTCTAGAGGGTCTCGGTCCGGTCTTAGGTTCCTATTTTTGGAACCAGTGACCGGTTGGTCCGGTTCCCGGTTTGGGGGTCGGAACCGGACCGACCGAACCGATTGGACTGGACCGACCATTTATATATATTGATTTCTAAACTAATTTACAATACCCATTACCATATTCATTTTTTCCTCAAAGCTAATTCCTTTCTTGCGTTTCTTTACACTCTACAGTAAGCATCACATCAATTTTTTTAATTTTACAATTCTTATTTTCCTTTTACCTCTTGAAACTGAAACGGCTAAACCCCTCTCTTTATTTTTTTAAGTTTCTGCTCTCATAAACAGTAACCATCACATCAACCTCCCTTTCCCCAAATTTTACAACCTAATTCAGCAGCAATTCTCACTGTCTTTCCCTCTCAAAACCGTAACCCTTCCTCTTGCTCGCTCGACGCCTTGCCCGACGCCCCCAACGCCTCACCTCACGCCCCACTCACACCAACGCTTGGCTCTCTTCCTCCGAGTGCCTCGGACGCTCAGCTCTCTTCCTCCTCGGAGTGCCTTGCCGCAACATCTCGCCTCACATCGTCCGATTCCAGCTGAAGGAGGAGGAAGGAGTCGATCGACTTCTGGAAGCTGTTGAAGGCCTTGACATCGACTGGGACACTGCCGTTCTATGAACCCGCTCGGGTCGAGCCAAGTGTAGACCGCGCCGACCCCGTCGACCACCTGCGCCTTCGCCTCCAACGCCTTGTGCTCCCAATACATTTGGTCCAAATCACCGCCGAACTTCGCGTAGAGGGCGAAGAAGTCAGTCCCCATGCGCATCGAGTAGAGCTCGTCGACGACGTTAACGACATGGCGGCCATGAAGTTTTGGTTCTCCACAAGGGTGTCCGCTGGAAAGTCGAAGCTCTGCCACACAACGACAGGGGTCTCGCTGCCGCTGTCACTCTGCTTCTAGACTTGAAGTCGCTCCCCCATAGTCGTAGCCTCGCCCCATGCCTAGCTTCGATCAAGGTTCTTAAGCCTTAACGTCAACCCCGTGCCGTGGTTTCTCTGTCGTTTTTCGAGAAGCCCCACTTCAATTCCTTGCTCTGTTCGTCTAGCGAGTGCCATGTCCGAAGACCCTTTGGGTTTTTAGAAAGTGGGTGCGTGAAAAGGTGCGGCCTTAGGAGGAGCCTGAGGAGCTTCGTGACGTCTGCCATCGCCATGCCGAACTCGGTGTTGAGCGAGGAGGCTTTCAAGAAGTTGGGGACCGGTGGGTTCTCGGAGAGCGAGGTTGACGCGAGTGAGGATGAGGGCGGCAAGGCTGAGAGTGTGAGCGAGGACGAGCTTGCTCTCTCCAAGCTGGGTTTGCCTCAGAGGCTCGTGGAATCTCTTGAGAAATGTGGCATTACCCATTCAAGTATGCTTTATCCTTTGTTTCCTTCCCCTGTGTTATCCGATATTCTCCTTCTCTTCAAGTTGTGAAAATTTTAATTGCCAATTGATTGATTGATTCAAGGGCAATCCTATGATAGTCAGGAATGAGTTTGGTTCAGAGGCAGTAAGGTTTATGTTATCATGTCTGATCTCTCTGATTTGTTGATGCGAATTGCGGATGGTATTTTGATTCGAGGATTTTGATTAGGAAATCGAATATATATCATTTAATTAAACTATGCATATGCATCTCTTTGCTCACTAAGTAAAACCCTAGTTGTTCTTCAATACGAGTTATCATCGCTATCCATTGGTTCATATGGTACGTGTCTCTTTGCTCACAAGTATTGACAATGTCAATAATTTATTTATTTTTTGGACGGTTTCAAGTGTACTAAGGCATTGGAGATGGATTTCACTTCTTTATTGTCCCATTCAATAATTCAAATGGTCTTAGAGCACTTTGTATGAAGTACAATCGCGATTAAAATAAAAGATCAATTTATACCTACATTTACAACAGTTTGTGCGAATGTTTTACGCTCTGGTGTTAGTTAAAGTATGTTAGTAATTGGAATATTAGTAGATATACAAAAGTAAAGCTGAGTGCACAAATCAGAACGGGGAAGGTAAGGATGAAGCGGAACCTAGAGAAGTTATGGAGAATGATAAAATGGTCAATTAGAAGAGAGACCACTCCCCAAATCTCTGCCTTCGTCCAGCTTGGTGTGCTTCATGTGGTATTAAATGTCGCAATCTTTAAGGTCTTTTGCAAATATTCGCAAACTAATCAAAGAAATAATTATGGGGGATAGTGTACTCCATGGTCGACAACTATAGCTTATATGCTTCATAATTGGTGGAAGTCTTAAATGTTCCTTTTTCAAGTGAGTTTGCGTTGGAGGAGTTGTAGTTTTGGAGTGTTCATTCAGCACTTTTTCATTAGCATTCTCTATTTGACTGGTTTAAGTATATGAAATTCTGTTTTTGGTTCATCTATGGTCCATTTTGGAGGAAAAAGTATCACTTTGGCTGCTGGAAATCTGCTCTTGCTCGAGTTGCAACTTAATATTTGCTTAATTTTTTAGTATTTATTTTGGTAGGTATAGCTATATGGTAAATATGGACATGACATTAAGAAGTAAGGCTACAATTATATCTTTAGTATCCCTATTGCTATAAATACATATGATGGTTTGATGGCTCATTATAATATTTTGTTTGATTCAGGCGATCTATTTATATGTCAATGGAAGTGGATCAATTAAATGATGATATGAATCCTATGATGGACTCACTAGAACATAAAGATGAAGAAATTGAAAACCTTGAAGTGGCATCCAACACAAACAAGGTATTTAATGCTTGTCTTCCTAGTTCTGGTAAACAAACATCAATAGTCTGGCTTCATTTTCGTAAGGGCAAAACCGAGAAGGAGAAAACTATGGTGATTTGCAATTATTGTGGGGCCAAATATACGTACTCCGTTGATAATGGTACTTCCGCTATGTTGAAGCACTTGAAAAAGTGCAATAAGTATCCTCGCAACATAGATAAGAAGCAAAAAATTTTCACCCCACGTAGAGCACAAGGGATAACAATAGGGCATACTAGTACTGATATTAGTGCAACTGTCTTATCAGCATGGGAATTTGATCAAAATCGTTGTAGACAAATGCTTGTTCGAATGATCATAACGGATGAACTACCTTTTTCAATGGTTGAGCGTGTTGGATTCTGAGATTTTATTGATCAGTTACAACCTCTCTTTCATCACATCTCACGATTTACAGTGGCTAGAGATTCCATGAAGTTATATCTCTGTGAGAAAAAAAGTTTGAAGACTTACTTTGGCAAGCTTAAGTCTAGGATTGCACTCACGACCGATACATGGACTTCCATCCAGAATTTGAATTATTTATGTCTCACCGCACATTTTATTGATGACGACTAGAAATTGCACAAACGAATAATCAATTTTATGGTGATGCCTAGTCATAAGGGCAAGGATATCGGGAAAATGATTGAGAAATGCATCTATGAGTAGGGAATAGAGAAAAAAGTGTTCACAATCACCGTGGATAATGCTAGTTCTAATGATGTTGCCATTAGTTTTTTAAAAGAAAAATTGTCAAGAGATAGGCTATTGATCTTGGAATGTGATGTTTTACACATGAGGTGCACGGCTCATATTTTAAACTTGATTGCGAAGGATGGATTGACCGAGGTACGTGATTCTATTATACGTATTCGAAACGTGGTTAAGTATGTGAGAAGTTTTCCCATGAGAGCTAAAACATTTCAAGGTTGCATTGAAAGTGCGAGGATCACTTATAAGAGTTCGGTTTGTCTTGATGTCACAACTAGGTGGAACTCTACTCATCTCATATTGGATACTGCTTTAAAATTCAGAAAAGCTTTTGAAATGATGGAAGAAAATGGTCCTTCTTTCTTAAGTGAGCTTGACTATGACACTCCTACACATAAAGATTGGGAATATGCTAGAATTCTTTCAGTATTTTTAAAGAAGTTTTATGATGCCACCAACAAGATGTCTGGGACTCTATATATCACTGCGAATGATTATTTCAATGAGATAACAACTTTATATAAAACTTTGAAACAAGCGGAGAAGGCTTCGGATCTTAATTTGAAAGTTATGGGTGCAAAGATGAAGGAAAAGTTTGACAAATACTATGGGAGTTTTGAAAATGTGAATATGATGGTGTTGATCGCGGTGATATTGGATCCAAGAAGAAAGATAAGCTATGTACGGTATTGTTATAGATTAATCTATGATGATAGTATGAAAGTTGATGAAATGTATGATAATGTGAGAATTGCCCTAGAAAGATTGTTTCATTTTTATGAAAAATCTCATCTTAATTCTTGTGATAAAAATTTGGGTATTAATATTGATAGTAGTTGGGATCCTGATAACCATGAGGAGGGTAAGAAGGATGATCTTGATTTGGTTGAGGATTTCAATTCAGACAAGGCATTTGATATCTTTCTTTGCTAGGAGAAAAAAGTGTCGGCAGGTAAGCTATATGAGCTTGATAAGTATCTTAAAGCCGAACGTGAAGAAAGTCGTGATCTTGACCTATTGATGTGGTGGAAAACTACTGGCCAAAAGTTTGAAATCATTTCTTTAATGGCTCAAGATATTTTATCTATTCCTGTAACAACCGTTGCTTCGGAGTCGACTTTCAGTACATCTGGTCGTGTGCTTGATGGCTTTCGAAGTTCTTTAACTCCTACAATGGTTGAAGCTTTGATTTGTACTCAAGATTGGTTAAGAAAGGCTATCATGACGATTAATGTTGAAGAGTGCATTGAGAATGCGGAAAGATTTGAATGGGATAAGTCATCAATGTATATTTTTATCTTGTAATTCTTTTGTATATCTAATCAGTGAATGATCTATTTAATATTTTTTTTGTTAGATATAAATGATGTTTATTCGGAGCTTACCGGTAAATAGAGTTCGCAAGTTCAAGTGGAAGAAATATATGTGGTGAGATTTTTCATTAATTATTTGAGTTCAATTAAAAGTAATTCTACTTTAAAACTAATGTTGAGTTATCATATATATTTTTTGCAGGACTATTAGCAAGTTTTGGACTCTCGGATTTAATCATATTTTGCTTGCTTGAACAAAAAATCTATTCCCCTCGGGCCATGCAACATTGAGTGATTCGGCGAGATGTATGGAGTTTGGTATTTTAATGTTGAATGTCTTTCTCTTGTGCTAATTTTGGAATTTGATTTTGTTTTTTATTCCATGAATGGTTTGTTCTAGATTAGTTATGACTATTAATGGATGGTATTGAACAATGGCCAAACTACATGTTGAATTTTTGTTGAGTTCGGATTCTGTTTTTCTTTTGTTTTTTGCCTCTCTAATAACATTTATGTTCATGAGAATGAAGGTGAGTGTGTGAAATATGTTTGGAAAGAAAAACTTATTTGATATTTCAAATTTGTGTGGATCTTTAGCTTATTTTTTTGTTTCATAATAGTGCAAGGACATAGGGTATGATGCAGAATTTTAATTTTTGTTTCTACAAAGTGGACGTTTATAATTTAATAGGGCGTCACTTTGTTGGTCACAAAGTGAATAAGAAAACTTGACCGGATCATAATCTCGTGCATTACTTTACTAGTAATTGCTATTTATTTTTTCTGTTAAATGAAATGAAAATAAGTGATGGTTCATTGGAACCGGACCAGACCGGTTGGTCGGTCCGGTTCTCGGTTCCAAGATAGTCGGTCCGGTCCACGGTCCAGAAAAGTGGGAACCAGTCCTCCCGGTCCGGTTCCCGATTCTTGGGTGGAACCAGACCGAACCGAGAACCGATCACCCCTATGTAAAACATTTTTTTTCGAAATAAAAGAGAAATGTACCAACCGAACTCACAAATTTTAGTTCAGTTTCTAATCAAACCACCAAAAATATATTAGTGGCGATCAATTGCATGTTGGGAACTTGAACCTAAGTCGTGAATTGGTATGAGCTTAGGAGAGCTCGAGTTAAGTTTAGGTTTAATAATCCATTAGCCAAACCTTGAGTGGTGCACCCGAGATTAGGTCGCGACAAAGATATGACAACCAACTTCTCACAACAGTAGTAACTCCTCTAAGTCTAGTAATACATGAAAAGGGGCTGACTTCACGGTTAGAGCATCCATGTGTCACGGCCAAGAGGTTCCCGGTGCTAAAGGGGCATGCCTTGATGCGGTGGACCTCCTGCAATCGTTGGGATTCCCGACAAGTCTCCTTCTAGAACTTTCCAAGGGCAAGCAATACGGTAATTGAGCCGCAAAGTTCTAGAAAACTTTAGCTATTAATGTCGATAGCTGGTAGTTGTCATTAGTGTCGGTAGATGAGGTGATGCGATCTCGTTCGTTGGATGAATTTTAGATTAACGGATGTAATCAGAGGGCCTCTAGTATAAGAAGGGGTGCATTCTCCCTCATTTGTAACCATCCAATCATTTCAGAAATACAAAGCTTCTTTCTTTCCAGAGCTTCTCTCTTTAGAGACTTTCTCTCTCTATGATCCGGGTAAGCCTCATTTGTAACCATCCAATCCCCATCCAATCCTTTCAGCAATACAAAGCTTCTTTCTTTCCAAAGCTCCTCTCTCTAGAGACTTTCTCTCTCTACGATCCGAGTAAGCGAGCGAATGAGCATTCGATCGAGCAAGACTTGGCTTAGGTGATCCAAAAGAGCCTGAGTCACCGCACAGTCACGATCCCAATCGATCAACCTATGACACATGCCAATGGCCTATACACAAAGCTAGATAGGAAAAAAAAAACTTGAATTTTCATAACTTATGGATACATTATGGGAAATGAATTATCAATTGTGGGCAAGTCATAAATCATACAAAGGTTAACAATTCAGCAACTACACGTGTGGAAGCTGATAAATTGAAAAGCCAAGAAATGCAAAAGAAAATCAAACAAATAGAAGTAAGCATAATAATTTGCTAAGAAACCAATGAACCTTGTCCGCTCTTTGGTTTTCAGGCAGCCTCAAGGATCGACACTGAGATGGTTTGCTTATTTCATTGACCTTCCAAAGTTCAGATTTTTCATTTTCATCCCCCAGAATTCGGGCATCCCCATTCTAACAACATTAAACAAACATGATCATCATAACTGAAGAGGAAAGAAATTCAACATGCATCAAATTGAAAAGCAACATAGCAAGCAAATTCTATTCTAGTTATTTTTTCGCATCATGAATAAGCATAATGGTGACCAACCATTCCGGACGTCATAACTATAGGGGCACCTCTTCTGCAAGTCCAACATTGGTTGGAGCAGTAGCTGTAATGGCGTTTACTTTTGGCTGTAAGGAAATACTACACAGCTCAAGATTCAATTTATAAGAAGGTCATGCCTAGGAAGATATCAATGAAAAACTCAGCACATATGCTGAGTTTATACAATAATTTTATTCAATTACACTTGAGATGCACCCAAGTAAATTAAGAAAGCAAGGGAAGATTACCTTTCAATTTAGCCATTTAATATAATATTGCCATGGTGGTCTCCTCAACAATAACAAAGCTTAATTGTGAAATAGGCCGGTCATTATATTTTCCTTTATTACTAATTTGAGAAATTTGTCAATCACACTGTGATCGGTGGTTACAGACATTGATATAACTTGGTTTTAGTTTTAGTTAAGTTTATATGTAGGTAATGTTCATAACTTGTAATTTATCAATTAAACAAATGGGAGAAAATATAGTAGATTGTCACACGAGAAGAGGAAAAGAGTCGCGATTTCAATATAAGATTCTCAAATTCAAGTGATTCGTATCGTGCTTCTCGGAATTTATTAGGAGGAGTATTATTAAAGTGGAGATGTATTGCTTAGGCTTTTCTTTCTTTTCCTTTTTTTATAGAGGCTGCTTTCATTTGCAAGTAAAAGAAAACCTATCCACTTGGGAATTGAGCAAGTGTTGCTTTGCTCAGTTTGTTTTATGGCCAGTTTTAAAGCCTCTTGTCTCTATAATTTATCTAGACTATAATGTAAATGAAGGATTATTGTAAATGATGCATGAGATTATTTGAGTGCTCATAAAAAAATAGGACACTCAACACCATATTAAATATATATATCTTCATAGCTTATGACTTCAAAGTTTCCATTGCATGTTATCTAAACAAACAAAGGTTTTGGAGAATTTTTTTTCTCCAATAGAACAATTTCAATAGTATTATATAGATTGATTCTTTGACAAATTAATTTAACAAACCTCCTCTACCTTTTTCATTCCAATTTGCACATCCAAGAATTTGCATCTTCATTACGTATTAGCTGACAACGGTACTTCTCGTTCAAGACAGGATCACTATATGTCAAATATCACACGTGATTGATGAGTTAGCACTTAGAAAACGTCTATGTATATATCGATTAGATGCACAGCACCAATCCGTTTGTCCACGTGTCCATCTTTTATTTTTGGCGTAACCTAATAAAAGATTGGATTAGTGAGCTTCATTTTTTTTTTTTTTTATAACGAGATCCTGTCATTCTACACGAAGGAATCGCCCCTTTTGTCTATAATCACCTTTTCAATAAAAACGACAAGTTTTTTCTATCTTCCTTTCATTATTTTTTTCCCGGGCATATTCCGGATTTACAATAAGGTGGGACGTTGCTTTCATGGGCGCACTTACTTCCAGACATCTTTTCCTAATTTTTTTTTTATTTTTCTGCCCTAAAATTTTGTAGTGAGTGGACCAGAGGGCTACGAGATACCGACATTGAATGAGAAATCGAATTATTTTGGCCACAAAAAAGAGAACGAGAAATCGAATTGGGAAAGTCGCTGTCGTCCCGAAAGAGGTACCAGAGATGAGATGGAAGAGCCAAAGTTAATCGCGGTCGAGATATTCGTCTCGAGAGATTTACGTTAAATTCTTCGAGATATCACGAGATCGTCCATCGGCGATTGGGGGCATCTTCTTTTCGTGTCTGTGCTTTTCTCCCTCTTTCTCCCTCGGGTTATTCGATGGGAATTTTTTAACTGTTTATTTTTATTTTAGAGGAATCTGACATGTTTCGAGGGTCTGTACTTTTTTTGTATTGCGTGGATTCATCCTTTTATATATATATATATCAATCAAAACATTCAAAAAATTAACGTCTAGATTATCATTGTTGGCATCTGGGTTTTTTTAATCTTCTTTTATAACTTCATAATGTGGAAAAATTGAGTAGGTCTAACATTGTATCACTTTTTAAAAATACATCCTATATCGAGTTAAATAATATATATATTTTGATCTTAGGTTTCAAACTGTTTTTAAAACACTCCACATGCAAAATCATAAATGTATTGGGTCAACGTGAGAGAATGCATCCTTCAAATTGCCCAAAAAGGTAGATCGATTGAGATGAATGAAAGTCGATTCAAATGCTATTTGAGCCGCTATCTTTTAACTAAAAAATAGCATTATACATGAGGAAAATGTCAATAATTGTATTAAATAAGCAACGAAGCAATTGATGCAGTTAAAAATATTAGGCATCAATGCAAGTGGGGAAATCATCTCATTCACTGAATCAAATGGAATCGTCAAGGGTCATTAGCAGGGGTCATTAGTAGGGGTCATTAGCAGAACACCGGCACAACTTTAGCTCTTTAGGCAAGCAAACATTTGACTTGTGGAATTCACGAACTTGACCCAAGCAAGACAAGCCGAAATGCGTGACTAAGGGGGTTCCAATATGAGATCAGTTGCCCTTTACATATGATGTGTTTCAAAATCACTGGCAATTCTATATTTATTCTAGCAAGAATACGAAATAAGATGGATGATGATTAAGTACCTAATTTCAACTTTGGAAGCTAAGGAGGGGTTGGATGCGACCAAACCAAACCAAGCTTTCAAGCGAGCACGCATCACGAAAGCGACCTCCATAATCCATTCGATCTTTATCTTGGAACAGCGTCTTCATTTAGACATTAGTCAAATGCTTAATATGAATTTCATAAAAGCTCTAATCTAAACAATCCTTGGGGCCCATCACCGCGTTAGATGCAACGTTAGGTGTGCCTTTCCATTTCACGAGCATTTTAGCATTTATTTACAATTGTTATATGACGTTCAAGTACGGATAATCAAAAAAGGATATTTGTTTTCTTTTTCATTTTGAAATATACAAAAGATTTTTATTCTTTACCAAAATTCAATACCATGGTAAATGGTACACATTAGAATTTTAAATATTTTTTTCCACGTGATCTTATCCAAATCACTTTAGGCCGATGCTCATTAATGTTTATAGTGGTTCCATATCAGACATTGTCAGTACAATCCCATAGCCTTATTCATCTTCGCGACAGTCATGAGCGTGGAGGCTTGAAGTTCATGTCAATGTAAGGCAAGATTTATTAAGTCAATCATGAATTTAACGACCCTCGCATTTCGTAATTTTATATCACATAAAATTAACATGTATACCCTTAATTATTACTTATTTTCGTCATCAATTATGTTTTTGAGTACTTTTGTGGTATTCATTTGGGTTTTTTCTTTTCCATTTTTTTTCCGAAACGTGTTTTAGTTGTATGGCCAATGTAGGGCACACATGATAACAATTTTGTTTTTCTATTTTTTTTTTTTTATTCATAAACAATTTAAAAAACCGTTTGATAATATAATTTCATTTTTCTATTTATTTTTAATCTAGAAATAGGTTTAAAACAAAAATCGAAAGTTAAAATGTTTATATTTTCTATTTTTGGAACAAAAGTGAAAAATAAAAACTATAATCATCATTCAATATTGTCACCGCCCACTACCCACCCCCTCTTGTTGGATGTTGATCGCCGAATGCCGGTTGTCGGCTGACAAACACCAAATGCCTATCATCAAACGCTAAACACCCATCGCCAAATGCTGTGCATCAATCGTCGATTACCAATTGTTCGCCGCCAACCACCCACTACTAGCCTTCTCATTTGCTAGCCACCTCTTACCATCACTTAGGAGGGAGAAATTTTATATTGTTATCAATTAAATTTTTATTCTAGGAGTAGGAATTTTGTATCATCACCAAATACATATTTTTATTAAGAAATTCATCCGAAGAATAGAAATAGAACAATTAATTATCAGCCAGAAATTGATTTCTAAAATAGAATTATTATCACCATCTATTGAATTTTTATTCGGGGGAAAGTGCTGCTTTTCCATCTTATTTCCCGCGAGAGGGAGGGCCCACAAGTTATTCACGAGTGGGGCCCGTCTTTTAACTTCTCGGGGCCAAGATCATATTTGGAAGAGAGACAAGAGGGGAGAGAGAGAGGTGGGCCCACGAGTCGTACACAAGTTGCGCTCCACGTGTCACGTACGACGAGGAATGAAAGTGGGGAGAAATTGGAAACACGTAGATTGACGTCCTCGATGTGAAATTACAAAAATAGCCATGGGGGCACTAAGAAATTGTACATGTAGTAGTCATCTACATCAGCCTCCTCGATGCAGAAAAAATCATTTCACACAGAAGGTACACTTGTCACCCATTTAACAATACATGACGAATGAGTAAAACATTCTTATTATTATTATTATTATTATTATTATTATTATTATTCTATTAGTAATCAATCCAATAAGAAATTTTATTTATTTTTAAGGCATGATGAATATGATGTGCAAATCTAACGTTTGATGTGCGTCACAAGAGTTCATGCGCCATGGATTTGGATCTTTCCCAGAATTAGACGCTAAATAAAATTTGCTAAGGTCAAGGAAAAAATTATTGATAAATCAATCAATATTGTCATCGATATATATAATAGTATAAAAATAAAATTATCCGATTAATTCTAAAACTTATTATATGGATTACCAATTTAGTTATAAACTTTCAAAGCTTTACCTATTTAGTTATAAAATTTTGTGTGAAATTTCAATTTAATCATTTCAGTTAGTTTTCAACAAAAATCAGTGACATGACTACCCAATAATTGCTGACCATTTTATGTGGGACACCATCAAGTTAGAGATTTTTAGCGAATATTGACCGCAATGACTACTTTTAAATTGCGAGTAAATAAATGTTTAAAATTAAATTCACAAAATTCGAAAACTTCAAATTGAATTAATGTCCATATAATAAATTCATGATTGATTGGACAATTTTGGTGGAGTGGAATATTGTAATGAGAAACAAAAAACGAAGTCCACGCGTGGATGAGCACTCGCCTCTTTTGTTTAAAATAGTCTATGTTCAAAGTCAACCGCAAGCAATAAGTCAACCATAAATTTTTAATCCTACTTTAGCATACGTCAAGAGACACGCTTCATTTTAAATCACTGATTGCTTCCAGGATATTAGAAGGATTCACCACGAATTCTGGGCACTTAAACGGGCTGATTAATATTTACCTCCAAGTAAACCAATCTTCTTCGATCTCAAAACTTGATCGTTCATCCACTGAATGATTCAGATGAGCTGTTCTTTTTCACTCACCGGATAGATCAGTTGCATTACTCCCTTAAGGCAATGAATTAGTCTTCTATTTTGCTCATAAGACACTGAATTAGTCTTCTATTTTTCACAAAAGTGAGAAAACGACCTTCAGGAACAGCTAAAATAACCTTGGGATAAATCATAATCTACACATCTAACCGATGATATCATGTAAAGTAGATTGGTGGGAAATTTTGTTTCTGTTATCTCACTTATTATTATGATGCCTTGCCCCCATTTTGAAGGAGAATGGGCAGCCAGTACCAGTACCAGAGACCATAAAAAAAATTTCCTGATAGATAAAGCATGGGTTTGTGATGTCTGCAACATAAAAGAGCACGATAGCATAAAGCATTCCTAGATTCACAATGGCCATGCAAGCCAGACATTAAAAAGAGACTTTTTAGGCTATAAAATCATCTCTCTGCATGATCAGAGCCTGAAGGGCCAGCTGAAGAAGCTGAGACTCCACTTGCTGAACCATTCTCAGCCGGTGGAGGCACGCCCCATCTACTGTGAGAGTCCAGGGGCTCAAAGACATGAACACCGCCATCTGATAGTCCCAATGAAAACTGATTTGGCTCATGTGGATGCGCAGCAATCACCAGTGGATGCACGTTCGAGTTGCTGCACAGAGCATACAATAATTGAACTTACAAGGTATATTATTATTTAGTTACGTAATGGCTACTTACAGCAAGCTGAAAGAATGGTGAGCAGATAATTCTATACAGAACATCTCGTTTTAGATTGTTTAATGTTTCAGAGTCATAATGCTGAGCATTTAAAATTTAACATATCAGAAAATTGTGAAATCAGATTAGAAAGACATGCAAAGAGACATGTTATTAAGCACGTTATAGTTCATTTGTCTGAGACACACCTGACAGTAGCAGGAAGATAAGCAGACGGATTAATGCGACACTGCATCCTGAGGTTTGCAGCGTTGAAAACACAGATACTGGCGTCAAAGAAACTCGCATAAACAAGCTGGCTATCGCAAGAGAATGTAGCATGAGATATTGGGGCTGAAGATTCATATGGAACCCACTGTAACATAGAAGAATCGTCAGAAAAGATAAGATCAACACGTATATAGAAAAGGTTTGCTCGCAGAAAGAGGCACCTGTTTCACGCATTCTAGTTTCGTTGCTTCATATACAGCAAGCTGAGTACCATGAACAGCAAGGAAGTGCATTTGGTCCTGATGAAATTGCACTCGTGTATCTGACTGTGCTCCTGGTGTCCTTCCAGTCGGAATCTGCAAGTATGTGCTCTTTTGCTTTTCCCAGACATCAGAACTCCATACACAAATCTGGAATTAATAGGATCATTGTATAAGAGCGCTATTTCTTTGATAATTACCCTGTGATACTGTGGTGAAACTCTATGAATCTCCCTTTACTAGCATATGTAATCTTATCTTAGCAAACTGCAGCAGTTCACAGCAAAGTCAACCGCTCAGCACATCCGTCAAAAATAAACAGTAATGGTTTTGAACCACATACATTTAATACTAGATACCAGATATGAGGTACTGATCATCAATTTAGAAACAGGAAAGCAGATGAATACAGTCAAATATACAAAAGCATATCACTATAAATTTCTGTAAGGTGGGCTTCCTCACCATCATGTATATACACAGACAACACTGTGGTGTCCTATCTTAAAAAACGCACATTTAGGTGCAAAGTCATGATGACCGCATGTCTTTACTAACCTGAGCATCTGCACCCGATGAAACTAACACATTCAGCGTATTAGAGAATGCAAGGCCAGTTATCCTTTTAGAATGGCCCTTGAGCTTACTCTTAACCTGCAACAAATTTGTGCAGAGCATGAAAGGACAGTGACATTCTCATCAACAATGCACAACACTTTCACAATGGGCATACCTCATCCACACGGACATTATATATCTGGACAGTGGAATCGTCCATGCCTATGGCAAGGATATTGTTATCCTGAGGGTGGAAAGCAAGAAAGGTCGCTGCAGGTGGCGGCGGCATGAATGTTGTCATTGTCTGCATTTGACAAAAAAATGGATGACAATACAGCACAACCAACCACACGTTAATGTTAATGAAGGTTGCAGTAGAAAGAGGCTAAGCTATCCATGAGAATGCAAGTGTGTTGTATGATTTCATATGTTACCTTGAATGTCATCATATTGAACAAGGAAATTTTTCCTCCTGATGCCGACATGACATAAGAGTCATTCTTGGACAGAGCAAAGCAGGGAACCGCCTCCTCCGGATTATTTTTGTTTACATCATTGGTCATTACAATGCCACTTGATGGTTGCCATTGTTGAGGTGCCACACTGGCAGTGGCCTACACAGGAAGAAGAGTCCAGTGAGGAATGGCATTATGAGAGAAAATAAGTTGGCTCATCTATCTAAAGGTGAAATATTTTATTGTCAATCCCTGGAATTTGGAACCAAATAGTGTAATTGTTTATGCTAAGAGATCACCACATTACCTTGCCAGTTGAATTGCGGTCGTTGCGCTGCCATTTCCAGAGAAGATGAACTGCGTTTGATGCTAAGGCCAAAATAGCACTCCCTGAGTTTGTATATATTAAGCGTGATATCTGCAATGATCCCAAAGAATAAGGATCAGTGCCTCAATGGCAATAAAGCTGGAAACCACAATGCGAAAAAATGGAGTCTTCATTCAGCAGGAAAGGGTTCGCATATTAATTGCAAGCAAGTTATAAAGGCAACTCGATGCTCATTTCTGTTGCCAAGTGACAGCAACAAACAACAGAAACCTCCGGAAAAGAGAAGAATCAAGATTCAGATGGTCCATTTAAACCAAGTATCTTATCAAAAGATATGAAAACCGACTTCTCACAACAGTAGTAACTCCTCTAAGTCTAGTAATACATGAAAAGGGGCTGACTTCACGGTTAGGGCATCCATACCAGTGGTCTATACACAAAACTAGACAGAAAAAAACTTGAATTTTCAGAACATCATGGATACTTCAGCATATCATTATGGAAAATGAGTCATCAACTGTGGGCAAGTACATAAATCATACAAAGGACAATTCAGCAACAACATGTGCAGAAGCTGATAAGTTGAAAGTCAAGAAATGCAAAAGAAAATCAAACAGATAGAAGAAAGCATAATTCTAAGAAACTAGTGAACAAGGGCCATACCTTGTTTGCTCTTTGGTTTTCAGGCAGCCTCAAGGATCGACACTGAGATGGTTCACTTATTTCAGTGAGCTTCCAAAGTTTAGATTTTTCATTGCTTTCTTCAGTTATTCTGGGTTTCACATCCCCTAGAATTCGTGCATCCCCATTCTAACAACATTAAACAAACAAACATGATCATCATAACTGAAGGAAAGAAATTAACAACACACATCAAATTGCACCAGCAGCGTAGCAAGCAAATTCTACTTTGGTTAATTTTTAGTATGAATAAGCATAATGGTGACCAACCATTCCGGAAGTCATAACTGCAGGGGCACCTCTATCTGCAAGTCCAGCACTGGTTGGAGCAGTAGCAGCAGTAGCTGTAATGGGATTTACTTTTGGCTGCAAGGAAATACTGCACAGCTCAAGATTCAATTTATAAGAAGGTACTGCCTAGGAAGAAATCAACGGAAAACAAATACCTTCACCAAAGTTTCTGGTGTTCTTGATAGATCATATGAAAAATTTTCGAAAGTGCGCAACAACCTCATGCCATCAGAATTCGCTAATATTTTGATTCCATTTTCATTGATAGAAACAGCCAAGAGAGATCCATCCTTGTTGAAGCGGACACGTGGACTTGCCTAGATACAGGTAGGCTACAGAATTAGCAAAACAATCAATATTAACAAGGAGAAATTAATAATGAATTGATGTTGATACTGACCGTCAAGCCTCCATCAGCATCAAGAGTTGTTAAGAGATTAACATTGTCCATATCCCAAACTTTAATGGAGAAATCATCGCCAGCGGCTAAATAACGATTTCTAGTTGTGTCAAACTGGATAACACCAAAAGAACGTTTCCTAAATCCTTGATATGTCCTCTTCACTGCCCCTTCACTTTCATTCCACTCAACAATAAATGATTCTCCATCTTTACTTGTCCCACAGGAAAAGAGCCTAAGACCAGAACCACATAGCAGGCACACTGTCAGGATAAAGCAGAGAAAAGAAAACTGAAGCACTATAGCACTGAAGCGAAATGGCAAAGTGCTCACCTTGTACCATCCGCACTATAAGCCATTGTCGTGCACCATCTCCCAGGGGCATCATAATCAACTCTAGACCCCATATTGTCATACAACCATGCTTTTATCTTTCCATCCAGTGCAGTCGAAAATATAAACTGATATCAAAAAGTAAAAGAAAATAAGGAAGATGGAAAAGCAGAATCCAATACATGAGATAACCGAACCAATACACAACACTAGCAATACGGATGCAGTGCAGGAAGCAAATAACCTGAATGTTCTCCTTAGAGTGAGGGCACACAGAATAAACAGGAGCCTCATGACCTTCAAACGTGTGCCGCTTTACACCAGTAATTGCATCCCACACCTGCGTATTCAAATGAAGAAATAAGAAATAAATTAAAAGAACGAGAAGCTTCCCCTGCTTTGAAAACTTCATGTAAGATGATGGAAACCTTGATTGTTTTGTCATCACCGCAGGTTATGACACAGAGTTGCTTATTGGGTTGGGCAAATGCAAGATCATTCACTCCACCAACATGAGCATCAATCTGTACAGAACAATGAAGATTATTTCTAAGGATAGAAAACTAGCTTAAATACAGCAAACTAGCTAAGTCAGTAATATCAAGTGTAGACAGATCAAGGACTATGTACCTCTAGATGCTGCCGCACTTCATTGTTTCCATTGAAAGAAAATAATTGCACAACGTGCAAAGAGTACGCAACTCCTGTTGAGGAAAGAGAAAAGCACATGATCAGATGCTCCATTTACCGGTAAAAACACTCATCTGTCTTCTTCCATTGATCTATAGTTCAAACTTACCGAAGAGGGAACCATCTGGGCTCCACATAATGCGATTTACAGATACACCAGGATCTTTAACAAGAGCTGCCTGTACTCCTCAGCATGAATTCGATTTTCACTTCTCAAATTATTCAATTGTTAATAAAGTACTTATGCAAACATCAGTTCAAAGCAACTTGCCTGAAGGGTCGTCGTACAGCAGCTAAGATCCCAAACTTTGAAGTTCTTTGAAAGAAGTCGCTCTCTAGAGACAACATCCCAAAGGCTAATATCACCCACATTGGTGCCAACTGAAATATTAGATCAAGAGAGTATAATGAGCAGTCAGTTGCCATCAATGGCAAAGCAAAGGGGTGCCAACCAAGAGCTAAGCACAATATATTAGGAGTTAAACTCTTCGGATAAATGAGTGAAGTATACCTAGAAGCAAAGTCTGCTGCACAGGATGAAAATCCATGCTCATTGGAGATGAACCCTGATTTAAAATCCGTCCTACTGCCTTTGGCAAGTCGTCAGAAGTAAAAGCCGGTGCATGACCATGGCCAGGAAAAGTTACAGGGAGGACATTAACCGGCAGATTCACCTGCACAAGATACAGAAAATGGTGATTCTCATGTGATTAATCAGGAGGCAGTTAACAACTTAATAGCATTAGTAACTCCACTGCTATAATTAAACTTTCATATGGTCATGTCAAGAAGGAAAGCTTCATAAAGGATTACATGAAAGACAATTAAAAATCTAAAGCATACCTCATCAACAATTCCCAAGGGCCTCGTTCTTTTTGAAACAGGATCAGAAGCATCCCCTGAAGGGTAATCCACAGAAGGGTTAGTTGGGGGAGTCCGAGGATGCTTCAGAGTAGCTATACATGGCAACAGAAGGCCTCCATTGTTAAAGTACATTATTGCACTTGTTTGATGTCTCAAAAATATTCTTACTAAGGGCGAAAATCGCAGTGACTACCCAATGCAATATCTGACCTGGAATTGATGGACCACCAAGACCAATCACTCCTCCTCCGGGCACAACTGGATGTGTCACAGTGGAAGGTGGATTGGACATCCAACCAGCAAGAGGCGTTGGAACAGCGGCAGGAGCAGGTTGAAAAGGCTGCACTCATATGCACCATAATAAGGTCCTAATTATGGATGTGAGAAGTAAGTCTAATGCCATCATAAGATAGTTGGATGACTTACCCCATGTGCTCCCAGAGGAGGAAAACCTCCAACTTTTGGCAAGGGTCCTAGCAACGGGCTGTTTGCTGGAGATGGGGCCCGTGCACCATTTGGCTGCCCGCAAGAATGATCCACAAATAGAGTTTTTATATCTGGATTTGATCTTGGATTTTTACAAAGTTGGTGCTGCCAATTCAGACTGAAATTATAGGAGGAAATCAGTTACCTATTTTCCATGCGTAATTATATTCAACCGGAAGGACAAAAGTGTGGCTCATGAATATATTGCTATATAGCAAATAGAAATTTATCCTGACAAAGTGGCTGAACGATAATCTACAGCTCTAATGAAGTTTAGTGTAGCAGTATCTGAAGTCAATATCAAATTCCACTTCCACGACTTCACCTTACCACTGGTACAAGTACCACACAGGCATAAATTTAGGTAGTAAATGAGACCACATTAAAAATTTCCTGAATCTTGACAACAATTTAAAAAAAAAAAAAAAAAAAAGGAGAGAAAACAGCTGTAGGAATGAAAACATTTTCACTAGAATTCTAATTAACGGCCCCTAAAAGCTCCAAGGCCGATATGTAGGTCAAGCACAGCAGAACGAAGAATCACCTTTGGTTTATGAGAGTGCGTAGTCTTGAGTTCTTGAGGCTAGGAAATTGCAACTTATCACGGAAGAGGGGGTTTGCCTCAATAAGCTTCTTAAGCTCCACCAACATAATTGCTCTCGCAGATTTTGTATCTCCATACTTAGATAATTGCTCATTTTCCCTGCAAGAAGAGGCATTCAGTTTGAGCACATTTTCAGCGACTATGATACAGCGCAAAACTAAATACTCTCATACCTGAAGTTCTCTAGTGTCAGTAGCTGCGTTATTTCCCTAAAAAGTTCCTCATTAAAGGTGGAGAACACTTTAAGATCCTTTATCAAAATATCCACAGCTTTGGACCGATCATGCCTGTCATCCAAACCATAAAAATTTAAGCACTCGACCATAAGAATGGCATAGAAACGAAGATTATGAGTAATCATAGAAGCCAACTTGTCCAATGCCTCGAGATACTTCTGCTTCCTTATCTCGAAGAAGATTTTCATCGAGTACCGATTGTCATCCACCTTTGTGAACCCAGAGAGGTACCTCTCGACCTCGTCCCAATTCCCATTATGGACCTCATCCTCAAAATGCCTCACATTAAAGTAAAACCCAGATTCCTGCTCAAGCCTATTTGCATGGGCAGAGAGAGAAAAAAAGCATCATCGCATAATCATTGTACTATGATACAACGCTGCTACTGAGATAATTTAAAAAAGGGAGCAATTTGATCACAATTAAACCCACTTGTGAACGGTCTCTTTGAACTTTTCCTCATCGAGAAACTGTAAGATCAAGAACACCAGCTCTCTGCTGAGAGAAGACATCTTGACCGCCTCTCTGCTCCACTGATCTAAATGCACGATTTCCACCTAAAAAATTCCAAGATCTTGAGATACTATTCAGCATGATCAGCAAAAGAAAAGGAAAAAAAAAAAAGCACTCGAACCCAGGAATAATCGGGCTGTAAATTCTTCAAAACAAACTCAACCCACGATCCAACACCAACTCAGGACCCACACGAACTCAGCACTCGGTCTCCACACACACCACCGTCTCCATCTTTCATTTATGACGACACCGACAAGGACCGAGCCGGGGGGGGGGGGGGGTCAAATCACGTGAAATGGGGCGAAAACCAGAGTTTCAAAGATTTCAGTTTCCCCAGGATCGGATGGAGAAGACAACCGGGCTTTAAGCTTTAAAGCGTACGGGAATCAAAGATGCAGAAGAGAGAGAGAAGGTGGGTAAAAATTAATTAATCGAATAAAGCAGAACCCAACAAAAACAAAAAAACCCAAAACACGACTTCGAAAAAAGCCGAAGCTTTTATGAAATTCCTCCGAAACGAGCGAAATTATTCCGAAAGCAACGAACGAGATGGAAAAGTTCGGAGGAGACTCGCCTTGCGACTGAAGACCGGAGCAGAGATCGGTTCTTGAGAAGCGCCGGCCCAGTGAATTCCAGAGCGAGGAAGCTCCCTTTCTCTCTCTCTCTCTAGAAACGATGCCTGCAAATTCCCTCACGCCCCTCTCTTCTCCATCGCTTGCTCTCTCTCTCTCTCTCTCTCTCTCTCTCTTTCTTTAGCGACGCATGTATGGCGACATTTTCACTTGCAGATGGGGGAGCAATTTGTTTAATAGGAAGGCGACAGACACAGTCGGTGATAAGTGCACTGGAATATCAGATAATTTCTCCTCTGACAGAGCTGCTTATCGTGATAAGCGGCTGTGCTTATCCAGCGTGGCGGGATTCGCATGAGTTGAGGCTTAGCCGGCTTCGTTTTGTCGAGTTCATCGGCGCGGAATCTCAAGCTAACTCTGGTCGGGCGAGGATCCTCTGCTTCCAGGTCTACGGTAAGATGTCACTTGGACTTTCCACTCTTTTATACCCCGCTCGAGCGGATCGTTTTTTGAAATAAAATATTTATGGAAATTACTCATATCGTACAATCACCGATTGAATCACTGATTGCTGACGTCATTTTCCGGCGTCGGCTTGAGTTAGTCCCCATCTCGCGACCTCATCCGACCCATCCTGCCTCGTCGGTGAATTCATCATGACATCTGGAAGGCTATTATTAGGGCTTCTAGGATTTACGAGTGCCCGTTCCACTTCATGATGTGAAGCACTGAGGTTTATTGGGGAATGGATTGTACAATTGAGATAGAAAAGGGGAATGTTGAAGTAACTTTCTTTATTATATCAGCAGAATTGCATTAATGAATTGTATTTAGATCGTAAGGTCGGGAACAACTCTCAAAAGATTCATCATTTTCGCCGATTCCTTTTCAGCTTAGTAAATATGTTGAGTTTATACAATAATTCTGTTCAATTACGCTTGAGATACACCCAAGTAAACTAAGAACGCAAGGTAAGATCACCTTTCAATTTGATTGTTTATTACGATATTGCTATTGTAGTCTCCTGGACAGTAACAAACGCACGAATGTAAAATAGGCTAGTTATTATCACTGAACCATATTTTTCTTCTTTACTAATTTGAGAAAATTTGCTAATCACACTAGAATTTGTGGTTATAAACAGTGGTATCACACAGCTTTAGTTTTAGTTAAGTTTCTACATGGGCAATGTCCATAACCTATAATTTCTCGATTAAGCAAATGGAAGAATATACACTACGATTATCGTGTGAAAATGGAAAAGAGTCTCGATTTTAATAAAAGATTCTCAATTCAAGTGATTCGTATTGTGCTTCTCTCAATATATTAGAAGTATAATTGAAGTGGAGATGTATTGCTTATGCTTTTCTTTCTTTTCCTTTTTATAGAGGTTACTTTCATTCGCAAGCAAAAGAAAACCTATCCATTTGGGAACTGGGCAAGTGTTGCTTCGCTCCATTCATTTTATGACTAGTTTGGAAGCCTCTTATCTCGATAATGTACATAAAGGATTGTCATAAATGACACTTGAGATTATTCGAGTACTCATGAAAGAATAGGACTCTCAACACCATAGAAAAACTATCTTTGTGGTGTATGACTTCGAAATTTCCATTGCATGTCATCTACATTAATAAAAGTTTTTGAGAATTTTCTTTCTAATAGAACAATTTCGATAGTATTATATAGATTGATTTTTCAATAGATTAATTTAATAAATGTTGTCTACCTTTTTCATCCCAATTTGCACATCCAAAAATTTGCATCTTCACCACGCATCGGCCAACAACAATTCTTCTCCTTCGAGGGTCATTGCATGTTTAATATCATGCGCGATTGATGAGTTAGCACTTCAGAAACATCTATGTATATATTGATTACATCCATGACACCTATTCGTTTAGCCACACATCAATCTTTCATTTTTGGTGTAATCTAATAAAATGATTAGATCACAATTTTTAGGATTACGAGTACCTGTTCCAATTCATGATTTGGAGCATTGCGATTTGTTGTTGAATGAATCACATGATTGAGATGGAAATGGGAAATAACTAAGTAGCCATCTTCATTACATCAGCAATAATTGCATGGACTAATTTGTATTTGGATTGTCAGGTCGGGAAGAACTTTTAAAAGATCCATCATTTTTGTTGGTTCCTTTTTAGTTTAGCAAATACGTTGAGTATATACAATAATTTCATTCAATTAAACTCTTGATGCACCCAAGTAAATTGAGAAAGCACGATAAGATTGCTTTTCAATTCAATCGTCTATTGCAACATTGTCATTGCGGTCTCCTCAACAATAACAAAGCCCCATTATGAAATAGGCTAGTTATTATCACCGAACCATATTTTCCTTTGTTATTGATTGGAGAAAATTTGCTAATTACACTATGACTGGTGGTTACAAACGTTAGTATCACTCGGTTTAAGTTTTAGCTAAGTTTACATATGAGTGATGTTCATGACGTTTAACTTATCGATTAAGCATATGAAAGAAAATATAGTAGATTATCACACGAGAAGAGAAAAAGAATCAACCATTTCATTATAAGATTCTCAAATTCAAGTGATTTGTATTGTGCTTATGGTAATGTTATAGGAGAAGTATTGTTAAAGTGGAGATGCATTGCTCATGCTTTTCTTTCTTTTCTTTGTTACAGAGGTTGCTTTCGTTTGCAA
Source organism: Eucalyptus sideroxylon x Eucalyptus melliodora (assembly GCA_016097485.1). Lineage (NCBI taxonomy): Eukaryota > Viridiplantae > Streptophyta > Magnoliopsida > Myrtales > Myrtaceae > Eucalyptus > Eucalyptus sideroxylon x Eucalyptus melliodora. Next base: position 43,294,352 of record CM027828.1, on the reverse strand, counting down.
GCAAAAGAAAACTTATCCACTTGGGAATTGGGCAAGTGTTGCTTCCCTTAGTTTATTTTATGGCCAGTTTCAAAGCCTTTCCTCTCTATAATTTCAAAGCCTCTCCTCTCAATAATTTATCTCAATTGTTATGTAAACAAAAGATTATCATAAATGACACATAAGATTATTTGAGTGCTCATAAAATAATAAAACACTCAACACCATAGGAAAACTAGCTTCGTGGTGTATGACCTTGAAATTTCCATTGCATGTCGTTTATGCAAATAAAAGTTTTTGAGAACTTTCTTTCCAATAGAACAATTTCAATAATATTATATAGATTGATTTTTTGACAAATTAATTTAATAAACCCTCATCAAATGATTCGATTTGCACATCAAAATTTTTTGTGTCTTTACTACGGATCGACTAATAACAATACTTCTCGTCCAATGCTGGATCACTGCATATCAAATATGACACACAATTGATGAGTTAGCACTTAGGAAACATCTATGTATGTATTGATTACATGCACAACACCTATTTATTTAGCCTAGTATTGATCTTTCATTTTTGGTATTATCTAATAAAATGATTGGATAGTGAGATTTTTTTTTTTTTCCTAAAACTGGGATTACCAATTTAAAATGAGATCCTGTCATTCTCAAAGATAAATCGCCCGCGATGGCTTCTACACGAAGGAGTCACTCCCTGCGTCTATAATCGCCTTTACAATAAAAACGACAAATTTTTTCTATCTTCTTTTTAATTTTTTTTTTCCGGCATATTCCGGATTTTCAATAAGGTGGAACGTCGCTTTCATGAGCGCACTTACTTCCAGATATTTTTTTCTTTCTTTTTTTTTTGCCCTAAAATCTTGTAGTGGGTGGACCAGCGTGGCTACGAGATACTGACATTGAACGAGAATTTGAATTATTTTGGCCACAAAAAGAGAACGAGAAATCGAATTGGGAAAGCTGCCGTCGTCCCGAAAGAGACACCGGAGATGGAAGTTAAAGTTAATCACGATCGAGATATTCGTCTCGAGAGATTTACGTTAAATTCTTCGAGAAATCACGAGATTGTCAATCAGCTATTGGGGGCATCTTCTTTTCGTGTCTGTACTTTTCTTCCTCTTTTTCCCTGGGGTTATTCGACGGGAAATTTTAAATTTTTTGGGTCGAAAAAAATAAAAAAATGCATACACAGTTTCGAGGGGAATCCGACATTTTTTTTAAGGGTCTGTACTTTTTTTGTATAGCGTGGGTTCACTCATTTTAATTTCTCTTTCAACGCAAAAGAAAATTATTTAGATCTATCAAAACATTCAAAAAAAAATTGACTTCTAGATTATCATTGGCATTTTGGTTTTTTTAATCTTCTTTTGAAACTTTAAACTACAAATAAAATGAACACATCTAACACGGTGTCTTTTTTCTAAAGCATATCCTAATGTCGAGTTAAACAACATATGTATTATGATCTTAGGATTTAAACCTTTTGCAAACACTCCAAGAGCAATATCATAAATGTATCGGGTCAATGTGGGAGAGTGCATCTTTAAGATCGTTCGATGAGATGGATCAATTGAGATGTATGAAAGTCAATTCGAATGCTACTAGAGACGTTATTTTTTAATAAAAAAAATAGTATCATACATGGGGAAAATATTGATAATCATATTAAATAAGCAACATTGTCATTGGCACGGTAAAAATATTAGATATAGATGCAAGCGCATAAATCATTAATTGAAAAATCATTCACCAAATCAATTGGAATCGTCACAGATCATTAGCACAACACCTATACCGCCTAAACTTTTTGGTGAGCAAACATTTAACCCGAACAAGATGAGCTGAAATGCGTGACCAATGGGGTTTTAATATGAGATTAGTTGCTTTTTACAAATGACGTGTTTCAAGATCACTCGTAATCCGGTACTTATTGCAGCAAGAATATGAGATGAGATGGATGGCGACTAAGTACCTAAATTCAACTTTGGAAGCTAATGAGGGGCTGGATGCGACCAAACCAAACCAAGCTCAATGTCAAGCAAGCACGCTTCATGAAAGAGACCCCCATGATTTTGTGCAATCTTTATCTTGAAATAGCATATTCATTTCGATTTAGTCAAACACATAATGTGAATTTAATAAAAGCTCTAATTTAATCAACCCTGTGGGCCCATTACCGCGTTAGATGCGATGTTAGGTCAACTTTTCCATTTCACGAGCATTTTAGCATCTATTTACAATGTTACATGACATTCATGTACAAATAATTAAAAAAAAATAAGATATTTGTGCTTTTTTTCATTTTGAAATATACAAAATATTTTGTACTCTTTATAAAAATTCGATACCATCATCATAAGTGTACGGATTAGAATTTTAAATCGCAGTTGATTTCTAGTATTTTTCAAACAAAAATGACAATTTCTATCATCATCATAAGTGTACGGATTAGAATTTTAAATCGCAGTTGATTTCTAGTATTTTTCAAACAAAATGACAATTTCTCTCCACACGCCCGAATCCAAATAACTTTAGGCCGATGCTCGCTGATTTTCTTCGTGGTTTTATATCAGACATTGTCAGCCCACAGCCATAATCATCATCGCCACATTCGAAAACTCCTCGAAGACTTTAAGTTAATGTCAATGTAAGGAAAGATTTATTAAGTCAATTATGAATTTAATGAAAATTGCATTTCTTAATTTCATGTCACATAAATTTAACATGTATCCCCTTGATTATTATTTATTTTTGTCATCAATTATGTTTTCGAGTGCTTTTGTGGTATTCATTTGGGTTTTTTATTTTATTTTTTTCCACTTTTATTTCGGAACGTGTCGTAAGTTCTAAGGCCATCTTAGATTTTCATCAATTTTTCTTCAGAGGAAAGTGCTGCTTTTCCATCATATTTTCCGAGAGGTGGGGGCCCACAAGTTGCGCACGAGTGGGGCCCGGCTCTCAACTTCTCGGGGCTAAGATCTAAGATCATGCTTGGAAGAGAGGTGGGCCCACGAATCGTACACGAGTGGGGCTCCACGTCTCACGTACGACGAGGAATGAAAGGGGAGAAAAATTGGAAACACGTAGATGGAAATTACAGAAATAGCCATGGGGGCGCTAAGAAAGAGGAAATACAAGATAGTTTTTATGTGTATGTAACAAAGTTCATAAAGTTTTATGCCCCACGCAGCAGTCATTTGCATCAGTGTCCTCGATGTAAAAAAAAAAAAAATCATTTCACACGGAAGATGCACTTGTCACCCGTCCAATGGTACATGACCAATGAGTAAAACATTTTTTTTTCTTCTTCTTCGCCTTTTTCTTTTTCTTTACGTCGGTAGTGGATCCAATAACAAATTTTATTTATCTTCTAAGGCATGATATATATGATGCGAAATCTGACATTTAACGTGCGTCACAAGAGTTCATGTGTCATGAATTTGGATTTTTCCTAAAATTGGATAGTAAATGGACACTGCTAAGGTCGATGAAAAGGTTATTGATAAATCAATTATTATCGTCGTCGATGTAAAATAATAATATAAGAATAAAATTGTCCAATCAATTCTAAAACTTTATTCGAATAAAGACACAATAGAAAAAATATGTTTCAAGATATCTCATAAGCGATTTCAAATAAAAAGAGATGAAATTTGGTGAAAGGAGTGGCAAAACAATGTCACGCGACAATTAGTGAAAGAAAATTTATCATGTGATGGGTACACAAGCAAATTAAGGGTATGTAAAAGAATTGGGGCTGCCTGTTTGTAGACCAACCCATAGCTAGTAGTTCTCATAAAAATTGGTTCAGTTTTCAATTCCAATTTATTTGAACTATTAAACATTGGTTTAGTTTTTAATTTTATATGTGGAATTGCCTATTCACCCATCTAAACCAAACCCCCCCTTTTTTTTTTATTTTATGTTTTCATATAAAAATCCAAGTTTTCTATTGCCTTTGTATAAATTTCTCAAAATTATTGAGATAACTCCTACCTCAATATAGGTTACGTCCATCATCTCCACCTTCTTCTTATTCATTGGAGATATTAATGAAGGAGCAGGGGCAAACATCGGCCACGATAAATGATATATTCTATAACTTTTGCCGATAACATCGGCCCATGTCGAATATGATTTATGTAAAAGGTTGATGTTGGAAAGTGACTCATGGAGAAGGTGACTTTGATGAACCAAAGAACCCAACCTTTCGAATAGACAACTCCCAAAGTCGGCCTCGCTAGAAAGCTATAGAAATTAAAACACACACGAATAGATCTCGGCCGAGAAAGGTGAATAACATAGCTTTGGACAGATGGATGGCACGAATTTGTTTTGGGGGTTCCGGTTCCCTATCATGTCCAAAGCGCACGCCCCTTTCAGTTCCGGCTTTTTAAACAAAAGTATAAAATAGATAATAATACGATATAATGATAATTCTCGGCCCGGTTTTGGTGGCGCGCCGAGCTGAGGGATCGGCTCGAAAGAAGGACGATATTTTTTTCCATGACAATTTTTTCTTAAGACGTCGCTATCTGGCTGTCCCCCACATGGCGCTACAAAGCAGCACCGCGATTATATCGTGCAACGTCGTACCACAGGCCCCCCCGCCCGACGCCCCCAAACAGTCAAAATCTCTCATCCATCGTCGTCTCGACTCTCGTCTCGTAGCGTCTCGAAAGACACCAAGCCACGCGTTCTTTTCCTTTTCTTCATTTGCCTTTGTTCTTCTCGATTTATTTTACCTTCTCATCGCGATACGAAAAGGAAAATTCTTCACGATTTTTTATTTGGCCCTCTCTTTCCTTTATCTCTCGGGATTTATCGTCTCGATACGATACGAGAATATAGGTAAACGTGGGGAAGTGGGCACCGATGAAAGGGCCCGCATTTATTGAGTTGCTTTTTCCATGGATTACCGCAGACGCAAGTTCTTTAAATGTCGAAGTAATTATGGAAATTTCTTCACTTCATTATAAATGGGCCTCGCCCATGTTACTATAAATGCATTTAGTTCAGCATTCCCAAAAGCCTTTTAGTTTTCAAAGCTAATATTGATTAGTTTTAGACTCATAATCTACCCTAGTAGCACTAATCCTTAATTTTTTTTTTGAAGTGGAATTGGTCGGGGCTTTTTGTTTATCGATCAGTTTTAGACCCAAATTCTACCCTATTCGGATTAATTCCAATTTTCTGAACTGGAATCGATAGGAGCTTTTTTGTTTATTTTGTTTTATGTATAAGTCAAATATAAATATTTTTTTTTACTTGCAAATAATATGTCAAATATATTTAATTTAAATAAATACTGTTCATTTAAAAAGAATTGTGTAAAAACTTATATAGAATTAGTTGTGAATTGGTTCAAAATTAGTTCGATTCCAAGTCCTAAGCTTTCGAATAGAAAGGGACTAGTCAAGAGATAGAATCCACAACCAAACTGATGACACGACTGTTCACCCCTAATTTACCTGGTTGTCTCAATCGCCCTGTTCCTCATCAACAACAAAGCGTCATTCGATTGATTTGACGAAAAAGAAAGTGGCAAAACTCCGAAACGTCAAAAGAATCGATTGACGAATTTAGGAGCACCGTCCCGGGACGCCCATGGTGTACGACCGTCCCGTGATGCCCCTGGGACGACCACAAAACTTTTTTTTTCCTTTTTCCAAAGGCGATAAGAGTCAAGTGCGACAACGTCCAATAATGGCATGGAAACGGACGTGGAAATTGGGCTCGAACTTCCGTTCGTGGATCGTGGACGTTTCGAGTACGACGTCCACGACCGAGACGAATAAAATAAACAAACGACATCGCTTTCGGTCGAGAGGAAGGAAATTAGAGGAAAAAAAAAGAGAAAAAGCCTCCATGGCCACAGCGCCTCGTGGACCACACCGTGGACATCATTGTCTCGCACGCAGACAGAACGCTCGTACGCTTGTTCGCGGATAGCGATTTTAACGTTATTCCTTTCCCACTGGCGAAAAAAGCGACACCAATAAGAGAAGAATATTTTTGATTTTTTTGGGTACTCAGCCTTGGGTAAAAGCGAGAGCATTCGCTGTTCGATTTGGCGATACTCGAACGGACCGTGTCCATATGGAAAAATCCGGATCGAAACTCAAATCTACTAATTGAGTTAACGAGCCAAACCGAATAGGTGATTCCAATTCTTGTCGATTTGATTTATTTTTTTAAATGGTTAACGTGGAGCCCATAGGCTTGATGCTCGAGGAATATATGGTTTGCCATGTAGAAATATGGGAAGAGTAGATCACTGGTTAAATCATATTAAGTGTTCATTTTATAAGAAAAAAATTCTTTAATTTTGTAACGATAGTGGAATCGGTCTTGGTAAACCTTGAGATTGTAAATACCATTCTAATTAGAAATTATGGTAACGAGGCACGAGCTGAAACCCCAAAACACGATATAATTGAATACGAGAGCAGAAAAACAAAGCATCAAGCCCTTAAACTATCCTCCTTCAAAATTTCAAGATCCACCGACAATAATTGACTTGATGCACGAAAACTTGTAATTCCATGGTGTTTCAATACCAAAATGATAAGTCCACTTGACTTGTCTTGATTAATATGATTGTGCTGACCTCACTATGGAGAGGTAGGATGTCAATATTTATAGTAGATTTAGCCTACATAATTTTGAATTTATAAAAGTTTAACTCAAATGCAAGAGATGAAACACTTCATTTTCACGTCTTCCTCGATCCCCGATCAAGAATGAACATATTTCTTGATTAATAATTGGGTGAGATTGGGAAAACTAAATGTAACAATCGAGAGCTTCATAAGCGACTATTGCTAGTGAAGCCTTTAAGATCTCCTCATGGCCGAGTTTTAGTTCTTTCATTCTGTTCTTGAAGGACGCTAGAGGGTATTTTCCATAACAAGAGATACTCAATTTCGTTGCCGAGCTATTTTTGATTTCCCACCATTTCTGAGTACGAATAATTTCATAGAGTAATCACAAAAAAAAATCAATGGAAGTTCTGGGAATTGCCCATTTTTAACTTTCACAAAGCCCAACACATAACCCTTTCGAGCAGAAGCCTTGAGCCCACTGCAGAGCGAGCAAGCTTTGAACATTTCTAATTGGCAGAAGAAAAAATAATGATTATGTCCAAGCCCGGTAGGAATAATTGAAGAAAAATTATCATAAATAGTCCATGAACTTTGACTCAATATACAGTTTAATCTCTAAATTTTTAATTTATTTAATATGATTCTTGGATTTCAACCTAATATGAAATGTGGTTCACAATTTATTTTATTCGATATGATCTCTAAATTATTATTATATATTCAATTTAGTCTTGAACTATACGAAAATGTTAAATATAGTCTTTCCATTAATTTAGGTTCAAGGATAACATTGGAAATTTTTATACAGTTTATGAACTAAATTATATATGTATCGAAAGTTTAGGAACTGCACTAAACAATTTCAAAGTTTGGAGATCACGTTATATATCAAACTAAAATTTAGGGATAATATCAAATAAATTAAAAATTAAAGGGTTAAATTGTACATCAAATCAAAATTTAGAGACGGTTTATGTCGTTTCCCTTATTCAAGGAGAGATGGAAAAAGAGGAAAAGAAAATTGGTCAACGGTATTACGCATTGAGAAAAATATTTTTGCTCTTCCGGAATCTTTTCCTTTTATCCGAAAAAATCAAATTCCACGTGGGAAAAACAAATGGGCCAATAGGAAAACCTTTGTCTCCCCGAACAGGCTTCCGAGCACCTTCTCCCTTCCCCCTCCTCTCTCTCTCTCTCTCTCTATCTGCAGGTCGTAGCTGAAAATCGAGGAAGAAAGACGGATGAAACGTTGACCCCGAGATCCAGTGATCATCCATGGCGCTGTAATCGCTGCTGCGCGGCGAGGAATCCATCGGCGAACCCCCTCCCCCTTTCTCTCTCTTCCTTCGACGACGCCCAGGTTCTCCTAATTTCCCCATTCGCATCCCTCGTCAGATCCGCGGATCAAAGGTCCGAACTTTATTCCTCGTTCGGGCGCGAGTTGGAACATGGGTAGTCCTTACAAATCTGTTTCGAAGAGCGCGTACGTGGAATTGCAATCCCACAATGATGGGGCGGCCCCCAAATCCGACCCCCAGTTCCTCCCCCTCGATATGGACGGCTACTTAGGTTCCAAGAACGTGAATGGCGTCGACGGTGTTTACGACTATGATGATGCCAATGTGGATGTTGATGATTACCCGCTTATCGGAAATGGGCCCAAGACCGGATCCGGTGTGTCGGGTGCGGTGTTTAACCTCACCACGACGATAATTGGCGCCGGGATTATGGCCCTTCCGGCGACCATGAAGGTTCTTGGATTGGTTCTAGGGTTTGTTTTGATCATACTGATGGGTATACTGTCGGAAATTAGCGTGGAGTTGTTGGTGAGGTTTTCGGTTTTCTGCAAGGCCTCTTCATATGGGGAGGTTGTTGAACGTGCATTGGGGAAACCGGCTAGGATTATGTCAGAAATTTGTATCATAGTGAATAATGCTGGTGTTATGGTGGTTTACTTAATTATCATGGGTGATGTTCTGTCTGGCTCGGTTCGTCATGTAGGGGTTTTTGATCAGTGGCTGGGAAATGGGTTTTGGGATCATAGGAAGTTAGTGATTTTTATAATCCTAGTTTTGTTTCTCGCTCCTCTTTGTGTTTTGGATAAGATCGATTCGTTGAGCACAACGTCTGCAGCTTCAGTGGCACTGGCAGTGGTGTTCGTGATTGTTTGTTTTACTGTCGCAATGATTAAGCTTGTTGAAGGGAAGATCGAGGCCCCGAGGATGAGCCCTGATTTTGGCTCTAAGAAGGCAATATTGGATTTGCTTGTGGTGATACCAATCATGTCTAATGCTTATGTATGCCATTTCAATGTTCAACCTATATATAATGAGCTTGAAAACCGGTCTCCGGACAAGATGTATCGGGTAGGGAGGATTACCACAGTTATCTGTGTCATGGTCTATGCTTCGACTGCTATATCTGGGTATCTGCTCTTTGGAAAAGACACTGAAGCCGATGTGCTGACCAATTTCGATAAGGACCTAGGGATCCGGTTCAGCTCTGCTCTGAATTATATTGTTCGGGCTGGTTACATTCTCCATCTGGTCCTTGTTTTCCCGGTGATCCATTTCTCGCTACGCCAAACGGTAGATGCACTGCTTTTTGAGAAATCAGCTCCACTTTCAGAGAGTAGGAAGAGGTGTTTGGCATTAACTGCTGTACTCCTCGTGCTTATATACATAGGTTCAACAATGATTCCTAACATCTGGACCGCATTCAAGTTCACAGGGGCAACTACAGCTGTGTCATTAGGATTTATATTCCCACCATTGATTGCGTTAAGATTGTGTAAGAAAGGTGTGGCTTTAAGTCCAGTGGAGAAATCACTATCGTGGGTCATGTTAGTACTTGCAGTAATGGTCAGCATTGTTGGAGTTATCGGGAATGTGTATGGCCTTGAGAGCAAATCGGAATGACCTTATCACTTCGGTTTTATTGCAAGTTCACATGTGGACAAGTTCTGTGTGACTTGGTCATCTCTTTGCCTGTCCGATTTAAAGACTCAAATGGATTCAATGGATTCACACAGTAGATATATTTTTTGACAATAGTGCTTTATTGGTTCACCCTTTTGGTTGTTCCATAACGAGGAATGTCAGTGGAACTCATGGATGACCAGAATCATGAAGGCTGCTCCAAGGTCCTTTGTAATTGGATCTGCTGCAATAAATTGTATTCTCAGAGCAGGATTTAGAGATTTACACGTTTGTGGATGAATGTTTGGGGATACTCACGTAATTCTTTCAATGATTCTCAGTTGAACATTTCTTTTATAGGATTTTAGAGTTCTGTTGTATAATAGGGGGAGGCGTCCGCCACAGTGATTAAGTGATGCCCCACTTTATGTGTCTTCACTTTTGTTGGAAGCTTTTTCTTAGTTCAGTATACATTTATTCCCTTACTGGGCATGTTATTGATCTTCTTGCTAGGGATGGACATATTCATAATTTCTTGACAGCTCCTCTGTTAATATACTCCAGTTGAAAACTTAAAGAGTAGTTTCTGATTTTTAGTGCTTGAGGATCCTTCAGTCAGAATCAATTGCTTCTTGCCATCAAATAAACTTTTGTCTTCTAGGTAAGTATTGCCAATTGGTGTTTTCATATTTGTAATAATGTAAGTGCAGAATACGTGACTGAGGGAATGGTGTTCCTTCTCAAGTAGCAACCAACTAAGTAACCCCTAAATTCTAGGCGAGATCCTGTAAGATAAACTCAAACATTTAGCACTGGCTTCATTTCGCTGTTTTTGTGTCTGCATCTCCCAGCAAAGGTGGTTTAATTTCGTCTGCTCTCCAGTTTCAGCTATTTTGTGCTCTACAGGTCAATTTTTCCAATAAGTGGCTTGATCAAAATGGAGGCTTTCACTTTTGCCAATTCTATGGAAGTTTACCCCAAATACACTATAGTTAGAGGTCCATGATTTTAAACTTTTTCTGAGCAAAGTGATCTTCTTCTTCAATAAGGAAAATTGAACTTGCGTCCCTTTCTTCTGGCTCTAAAGTCTGTGATTGCAAGAATTACCGGGAAATGGGGCTAGTCCTGTCTGTTTAAAACTGCTAGACTTCAATTTCAGAAGCTATATATAATATTAAGATTGCTTCCCGGGAAATGGATATACTTGTGTTTATGAAGCTTTCAGGATTTTGTTTTGGAAATGTTCATAGGGTGTGGAAATCTTCTGCCAGCAGCTTTCTAAAAAAGATGGAAACAGTAAAGGATTGTGCAAATATGTATCGCTACACGCTGCAGGTAATGATAGGACGACTACGCACAACTAGTGACAAACTTGCCAGTTCTTCTAGGAGTGCATTTTAGGGTTAATGATCATCAGGTCTGTCTCATGAATCTCCAAACATTCACTTGCTCAAATGTGACATGTCTTGAGAAGCAGATGGTGTTACCAAAGATTTAGCGAAAGCAAATGTGTAGACATCCTTAAAACCTAAGTACCGGTGCATCTCTAGGATCTCTTGTGGCTTATTAAGACTGGCAAGATAAAGATATGGAATTGAAGGGTTAACTCCAACAATCCTCATTCATCCCATAGATCAATTTGTTTACGAAACTGCAAGGACCGAGGATACTAGAACTTGGCTGCTTGAGCGGGTGCACCTATTTGGGCCGATAATCCATGGCATGGCATGCCGATGGTTTAGTTTTCCCGCCTTCATCCGTGAGAACTGCTCCCCAAAACACGCTAACTCCGTGGGAAGAGTCTGGCCGCTATTGACGCTTAACTTGTTTATCAGGAGTTGACAGTTGATCTGTGGGACTCCCATGTGCATGATGAAGGGCATTTATCTGACTTTCAGACCTTGCACGCGCATGTACATGAAAATCAAAGCGGAGACTTGACTTGTCAACAACTTTGCTAAACGCTTTTTGCGGAGAATAATGAACTGGTAGGCGAGAAGAGACAATCAAACTCCACCAAAAGTGGACATGGGAGCACAAAACAACATGAATGTCACTACCAGGAAAAACGCAAAGTCAGCCGAAAGAAAAGATTTTTTGAACCCTGATTACTTTAATCACGCCTCATGCAAAGTCACACCTCCAAGAGGACTTGCCCATATTACCCGCTTGATACGGTTTTAGGGGAGACAGATTATGAGCTTCTTAAATCAAGTCTGCACCTTATGAATGCGGTTGTAGCCTCCCCCATCCACGAAAAAGTAAAGAGAAAAAGGAGACGAAACTCCTCGTTCGGCCATTACTGGACTTGCTGGGGTCATTCGGAGGGGAGCCTTGGAGACAGAGAACACAAGGTAATCATAAGGTCGACAAAAAAGCGAGGGTGAATCGTCTAAGTGGTAGTGTCCTGTCCTGCTTCTAGGAGGAAACGCATCATGGAGGGACTTAACTTCACAAGGCTCGAGGAAAAGTTGCTCCCGGCAATGCAAAATCCGATCATGTGCTTCCAAGAACCTATTAAAGATACCGAAAAACATTGCCCTAAATCAAATTTTGCTCGGATGATAGGCTAATGACCATGGTTAGGCAGTCAAAGATGCAAAAGCCAACCATCATCCCTCTACATTTGTACTATCGAACGAAGCAATTTCTCTTTGAGGTGCTGAGTTCTCCACAAGAAAATCCGATTAGATAATTATTTTGCAGAAAAGTCCATGTAGAAAAAAAGGCATAAAACATTGCATATCCAACATCTCTCTTCACGGACGATCCAGCCTTTTTCTTTTTAATGACCGAAACCCCGAAAATGGGGTTCAAAGATTTGAAATTTTGGGTCCATCTTTAGTGCACTTTCCTCCAAGTACGTGCACGAGGGACGCAAACCCACCTTCGCATTCCTCTTTTTTTTCCGTGATTGAAGGCAGTGCGTTTTTATGAGCAACTTTTGATAGCACTTGCCCTTGGAGACCCCACACGGTTGTTCTCCTTTTTCTCCAATCACTCTCAAATTCCCGACTAACGTCCAATTTACGAAGCTACTCATGGCTTAAAAAAAGTCACAAGTTAGTCCACTAACCTCTACTTGATATCTCTCTTCTTCCTCCCCTCTACCATATATATGGCCGACTGTCGATAGCAATACTTGCTCTATCTAATTAAGCCATGGATTGGTTTTCTTGGTTATCGAAAACTGGTCTGGAGCCGTCTCTTGTATATGAATACGGCCTCGCCTTTGCACACAACGAGCTCGAGGAAGACGACATGAGTCACTTCGACCATGAGTTCCTGCAGAGCATAGGCATATCCATAGCCAAGCACCGGCTGGAAATACTCAAACTTGCTAGGAAGGAGAATCTTTTGAAGCCGCATCCATTTTCGAGTCTCGTTGGTGCGATCAACACGACCAAGAAGCGTCTGGCCGGTTACATGAGGAAGTGGACGCATCGTGAGAAATCTGCTCTCACTGTTGTGCCGAGGCCTAGTTATGGCACCAGATGGAGGGATGCAATGGTGAAGAGGAACAGGAAGTTGATGATGGCTAAGAAAGGGAGGTTGTTGCTCACTAAAGGGAGTCCTCTGGCGGTGTCAACGCCTCATCTTAACAGCTTTTCAAGTCCGGTGGTTTATGCGCTTAGTCAAGAAGAAAAGTTTGTAGATGATCAGTATGATGGGTACTGGTCTGCTGATGGGGTTCAAGAGATCAAATGGGACACAATGTTCCAAAATCTTAAACCCACATGAAGATTAAAATTTTCATCCCAGAGTCACCAAGTTTCCAGTCTCTGGAGTCCAAGTTTGCAGCTCTTCGATGGTGCGAGATCAATTTTTGGTTCCTCCACCAAAGATTGTTTGTTTCTGTAGGAGTTCTCATCTCTGTTCTTCTAGTCTGGTGTATCGTGCACTAGATAGTCTTTAGCTACAGAATATTATCTCATCTGCAGGGAAGTTTAATGTCACCACATGTGAGGTCGATTTGTCTTAGGCATGAGTGAGTTTATTCTGGAAGTAGCTCATTTTTTGTCCTAGTAACCGTAATGGCTAATTTGGTTCGTTCGAAATGTTGTTCATGTTATTCATCGGGCAAAATTAATATGCTTTAATTTCACTGGTCATGGCATGCTGTCTTCAGGAACAATCTGCTTTGAACAGTTGAAAACTCTGTTGCTAGTACTCTCGGACATAGTGCATGATGGACATGATTATAAGGTGCATTCAGATACAAGCATCGAAGATCACAACCATTGAACGCCTGAACATACTGTTATTTAAACTCAACCATAATATGTCTCATCAAACTTACAAAACATCTGCTCCTGACAAAAAGCATCGTCAGCTATGTCTCCATATAGAGCATGCTGGACAGGAACCCCGCATAGCATATCTAATATTCTGAGAATGAGAAAGTTCTGCCAAAACTTGACATTTTGCATTAGTTGTAGTTTGCAACACAACAACAGATTCCCACGATGATCGACACTTGCTATGATCGTGATGTTCCAATTTATAGAAGATCTTAAAAGCCAAAAATCTGATGCTGCAATGAGTGTGTACCTGCCGCTCTGAGAAGTGGAAACTCACCGGTGTTACTCAGCTATGGTTGAATGACCTTCAATCTGAAAGATGTCTTCGCTTATCATTGGTCTGAACTCGGGGGATTACGGGAAGAACCCTCAGAGTAAAGACTTTGGTAAACTGGTCGAATTCTAACATACAAAACAATGCTCAGGAGAGTGCCTAACCCACATAAACCAGCTAAAACCAAGAACGTGAGCCTGAAGCAAGTGGGACCCAAGCACGTTGAACCCCCCTGTAGTGCAGCTTCTGCGTCATATACATCACCAGCAAGGAGACCCGAGAAAAGAAATGCACCAATAGGATTGCCCAGCTGCATGAAGTTGAAAATAATGCCAAAATGTTTCAAACCAAAAAGCTCAGATGCAGTTGGGATCATGATGCTAAACTGAACACCGTAGCACATCCCGAGTAGAGCAGTAGCAGCATATAGAGTACCATCAAGGGCTGACGCATACAGAAGGAATGTTGCAATCATGATTATTTGAGCAAATGTCATCCAAATTGTCCGAGGAAGGGCTTTAGACCTAAAATTGAGATAAAGCAATCTCATATCAACATAGGTGCATGTTGTCTAGAAATTAAGAACTGCATATCTACAGAAAATTAAAAATATTATCTATTTTCAAGATGGAAGAAAGCACCAAAGAGAGCCAAGGAAGTAGCAAGTAAATGGGAAATTTGCAGAGAGTTGAGGAAATTTTGTAAGTCATGAAGGCTAGTGAAACACCTAATATGAAACTCAATATACAAGTATGTGACTTAATGGAGCAATACATGAAACAAAACTCAGCCAAGTCTTTGAGACAGCATAAGAACCAAGAACTATTACCTGACGAAGTGTTCAGAAACTACACCTGATCCCAGACGTCCCAAAAAATTGAAGAAGCTGAAGACACACAGCAGCACTGTTGTATCATCAACGCCTAATGCAGCTCCAATTTGAGCCAAATTATTAAGAACCGTTACTCCAGAACCAACCCCGAAAAAATACACAAACCAAAGAAGCCAGAAATCAGCCTTGATAAAGGCTTCATGAAACTTGAAATCTTCCCCTCTTCTAGGCCTTCTTTTCTTCTTTACAGCCCCTTCACCCACTGCGAGAAGATATTCCACATCGGAGGCATCCTCACTCTCCATCCCAAGATTAGCGGCTGATGAAGATGGTGTCAGCAACAATGGATCAGATGGGGTCGATTCACCTTCTTCCTGTGCTAAACTATCAGAAGAAGGAACTTGTGGGCCAAACTTCTTTGTAGGAAAAAATGTCATCTTGACAGGAATTGCGAGAGGGGAGGTCATGAGGATGACCATTATGGCAATTAAAATGTATCCAACAACCTTGCTGATTGAAGCCAAGTCATATAATACAGTGACAGTTAGAACGTAGACAGCAAGCAAAATACTTGCTGCCTGGGTGAATATGAAATGAACATGCACGGAAGAGTCCTCTCCAGATGCCGGAGTACAAGGTCGAATGAAGTACATCAGAGCAAGACATAAGATTGGAAGCCCCAGCGTAAGGAACAACAATAATTTTGATGCAGACTCGCCAAGCACCATAGAGTATATTGCAGTATAAACTGCAGCGCTGATCCCAATATAACCCTTGAGAATGCCCGCGACGGTCCCCCTGCTGAGGGGAAAGTTCCTCATATTTGTCACAAGCACTGCTGTGCCATACCAAGCACTGCTGTTAGTGGCCACACAAAGTGCAAGCCATAACTGCCACACGCAGAAGCAGTAAGTAAGCCAAACAACATGTCACGTGCTAAAGAAACGATAAGAGGCACCTCAAGAAAACAAAAATATTGTCCCAGGTGAAAGCATGTTTACTTGGTAGAGGCAATTAGCAAAAAGCAGCAGGAATTTTTACCAAAAAGAAGACAGAAAAATATCTTGCAGATAACACTGGTTATTGGATTTGTTTTATGTTAAGAGCTTAGACATTTCAGAGCAATGCCACTACAGAGCCATTTCCAGCAGATTTTGCATACCTAAGGCTAGGAAGCAGAGGACTGGATGGGATTCTTGCAAGCGATTCTCCATTTATCCCGCCTAGCTTATGATGAGAAATGATTGATGAAGACGTACTCAACCAATGACATTTGGTGCAATTCAAATTGCACCAAATTCTCTAGGTGACAAGCAGAGGCTAGTTTCCTTTGATTCACGGAAAAATTAAGAATCATCGCCGTAACATTCATCAAACAAATTCTACAATGATTTCTAAAGCCAAGTCATCAAATCCTCATAAAGGGTACACCTTAGGAGAAAGAAATTCCCAAAAATCACGGGAGAGAATGAACCCCATCAACTCCTCAGTCCTAAAAAACAAGAGAATAATCCCAATTCCATATTCACAGCAAACAGTAGAAAAGTCCCAAGCAGCATCAGCTACAGTGAATACAAATGAAAGAGAGGGAGAGAGACTAAACGTACCAGCCAGTAAGGGAGGTTTTGGACGGTTTGACTGACAGCTAGCCAAAGAACGCCATAACCCAGGAAGCAAGAGACGACCCCAACCGATAGCACAGCCCAAGGTGGGAACTTGTTGCAGGCGATCCCAGGAGGAATGCCCAGGTTCTCTCCGATATCATTGGCCACGCCCAGGATCGTGAGCTGCTGCTGCGTATAACCCATCACCGACTTCAAAGTCGGCGAATAGAGAGGGAAGTTGTAGGAGTTGCCTGCCGCCGTCTGGACCCAGACCGCGGCCGCCAATCCCACCCAAGGCGGCCTGCTTCCCGCCTTCAGCACTCGCTTCGGCATTTCTTTGTAACTTCGAGCTGACGACGATTGCTCTGTTTTCTTCTGCCGCAGAGTTGATTGCTGGCCTTCTTTTTCAGATGGGTACGGGGGAAACCAGAGAAAGGTCTTATTTTTAACAACAAAGGTGGGTGAAGGTGTTAATCGAAACAGTGGTTCGTTCCTTCTGGAAGAGAGAGAGTGGAAAGTCCGCTGGAAACGGGGACAGAGGGACAGGGGAGAGAGAGAGAGAGGGAGGGTGGAAGGGTGGGAGAGATTTGTGCGAATCAAAACCAGAAAAATGCAAAGGTGCGAGCCCTGCATACGTCAAGACCCGGTTGGTCAGAGGAACACACCCAAGAATTTTTGGACATTAGACATGGACACTAGTACAGATGATCTGATTTTTTGGTTTTTTTTTTTAAATTTTATCGACATCGTCCACTTGGCCGAGTTTCGACATATTAATCGACTTAGCTTAGTAGGCTGAACGAACACGATGATTCCATTTATATATATCGGTTAGGAGTCATTGTCGTCACGTCTATCGCATCAATCGGAAGAACAGGAAAGCTTCTTTCTCTCTCTTCTGTTCCTTGGATTGGAGGCTTTCCTTTCTCTCCTCAGTACAAACGGTTCATGTCCTGATTTGTCCATTTATAATCTAGTGAATCTGCCTTCCTTACCTACCATCTACTAACAAATCATTACCCCAGCACATGCACGTGACTTGCATCTTCTTTGCTCTTTTGTTTTTTTAAAACCTTTTGCCCTTAAAAAAAGATGGGAAGAGCAAACCAGCCCGCAGCTGCGTATCTTTCTGCTCTTCGATTTCTTCTTCTTCTTTTGGAATGGTTGGTGCAGCAATGAAACCAGAACCCTAAGTGAGAGTAGGAGGAGGAAGAGGAAGAGAAACGAAAGAGGAGCTCTTACTGAGATGACACGAATGAGGAGAAGTGCAGTTTTAACACGGGGGTTCCAATTTTTTCCAACTGATCATTGGGTGGTCCTGGCAAAGCCACTCCACGATTGCTCAGCTCCAAAACGATTGGCCTCTTTTCCCTGTCGTGGCACCGTTCCCTTTCACGAGAACTTTGTCTATTTCTATAGTATTCAAACAAGCCATAAATCGTCTTCGATCTGCCCGACTTTATCACCTACCGAGTGCTTTTACTAACAAGCGTACAAGCGCATCGACGTGTTTAGCAAGCGAACAAAACCGGTGCGCGTGTTTTCTCATCTCTTTATCTGGATTGATGTTGGCATATTGAATATTCTAATTTCACCTTGATTTATATGAGTATGATGACCTTGCAAGGAGGCACAGGACACCACACACGAGATCAAATCTTGAGCATGCACCCTTGGAATTGTTGGGTTGACATGACCAAAAAAGTCGTTGCCAAAACAACTTCTCATTTAAATAAGTTCATCCACAAATCCTTCCCTAAATTATGGATATGTGAGTAATGAGGAATATCGAGTACAACTTTTATTCCACCTTTTTCTCGGTCCACCCGAGATTGAATCTCCGGCGTGTTCCCCGGGATTTGTGGGGGTGACATAACCAAATTATCATCATCGCTCAATCAACTCCTCATGACTGTGATGCCTTGAGTTAAATAACTTCATCCACAGAACCTTCCCTAAATCATGGGCATGTGAGTTATAGACGATTCTTTGTCATGGGAGAGAGCAGAATATATGATGGTGTGTGCACAAAATAATGGGTAGAGAGGAATGGAAACTTCATATTGAGTTGCGGGAATCGTAAAGCCAGCAAAGCCAGATTTTGATGTTCAGCAACAGACTGATGTGGATAAATAATGCCCTGATGACACCTAGGAGGAATGAGCAGTGGTAACGGCGATAAATATCGACTCTAGATTATAAGAAAGTGGGAAAGATGAAGTGACTGAAACTAGTTCATTTAGATTTGTATTTGTAAATAACCATGATTTATAACGAAATCGTCAAGGAAGTAAATATATATTATGGGTATGAGGAAAAGCTGCAGAAGATCAACGATTAAATCCGGTGGCAGATCTTAAACTGCTATTAGTTAAATTAAAGTGATAAAACTTTAGGGCCAAAAGTTCATGCATGTTCTGACTGCTTAATACTAAAGTCCTTAGTTGTAGTGATTCAAGGGAACGGATCAATTCGATCAAACACTAAAGCTCTATTCGGCAACTTGCTAAATAGTAATAATTTCTGCTCTTTTGTTTCTAGAAGTAGATTTGGAATAAAATCGAGAAGTAAAAAAAAGTTGATTCTTTGTTCCCGGGAACAATTTCAAAATCAAGCCAACCCATTTTTTTCTTTTTTCTTATTCTTCTTCCCTCTTTTCTCTACTTCAACCGCTGTTGTTGTTGCCGTTGTCAGCGGAGGCTCGCCAAGCTAGGGTGAGATTTATTGAGCTCGCCTGGAGCTCGCCTAGCCATTGGCGAGGCTTGGCCTCGCTAGATCTGGTGCTGCCGACATCACCTAGTGTGGAAAGTCCGAAATTTTCACTAATTCAAATTAAGGGACAATGTTAAACAATTTCATATAGTTTAGAAATTAGATTAAATATGTAACAAAAATTCATGAATTATATTAAATGTATTAAAAACTTAGGTATCATATTCAATATGTATCAAAAAGTCTAGGAACGATATTGTATTGAAAATAAAGTCAAAAAATGACACGAATAAAACTATAAGTCCATAAACGACGTTACATGTCCGGCTAAAGCTTAAGAATTACATACTTGAAAAAAAAAAAAAAAAAAAAACTACGTCTCGCGACCCCAGTGCATACGGATGCTCAACGCCAGCATTAAAGGAACGACAGGCTTTGCTCACAGAAATTTTTTAAAAAAAAATTAAAGAAAATTATAATAATAAAATTGGGAGAATTAAATGAAGGAAAAAGAAAAATAGGAAAAGGGGGTTGGGAATCTAGAGAAAGATCACGTCCATGCAAAAAAAAAAAAAAAAAAAAAAAAAAAAGGAAGAAAGAAGGGCCTTAACGTTCAGTTGACTCCCTCACCCAAAAAGCAACACAATTTACTCCCTTCTTCTTTAATGCCACCCCCACACCACCGAACCCCACTTTCTCCCTCTCTCTCTACCCACCCAGCCCTAACCCCCGGCGATCCCACACCACCCCCCCCCCTCCGGCCACCCCCGCCGCCCTCCGCCGCCCCAGATCCACCCCCTCCCTCCGCCGTCTCCGCCGCCGCCTCCGCCTTCGCTTCCCCTTCCCGCCCTTAGCTACTAGCATGCAGCGGCCGAGGCCGTGGCCTCGCCCTCCGTCGGCGAGCGAGAGAGAGAGAGAGAGTGGGGAGAGAAAGAGACGAGCCGGTGGTGGTGGTGGTGGTGTGGGGTGGTGAGAGAGAATCATCGGCGGCGGCGGCGGCTTCGGAAATGTATAAGAAACAGCTGCAGGAGCTGGCGCAGAGGAGCTGCTTCACACCACTAGAGTTTTAGCCAAACTCAACTTTTAACCCTATAATCTATCCTATGTCAATTTGGAATATTTTAAGATGATTTATGCAAGCAAAGACGAAACTTAATGTGATTCGTGAATTGATTAGGGCATCCTTCCACTGGGGTTAGAACTTAGAAACCTACTTGACTACAGAAGGTTAGGTGCTTTCATAATTTGGCAATTAATTAGAGATTAAATAATCCAGTACTGAATACCCTCTGAACACGATTAATGTAGATAGTTTGACTAAGAACTGAGGTAAATTAATCGCACGAGTTTGATCCATTCATACAGTTGGCGTAGAGTTGGCGAATCTAGAGGAAGAAAAACCTAAGATTATCTAGGGCAATGAACCAACACAACATAAAATATATTGTTTTGGTTAGACAACATAAAAACAAACAACCAACATAGCATAAAATATATAATAGGTCTAAACATGTGCATCACCATCATTGCTATTAATAATCGTAATTCTGACCGGAAAAATTCATGTAGTAAGATAAGCCCCACTTGCTCTCTTTAATAATAGGACACCGCAATCTCACAAAGACTCATCATGCGGCTTAAAATATCTGAAAAATGTGCAAATTTTCACGTGCACCAGCCTGATCAACATTGCACTGATTCTGAGGATAAGACCATGCTTTTTCCTTAATAAAGAAAAAAAAAACCATGAAACAAATACACACACAGACACGACAACTTCATGATTGATCATATGCTTGTGGTTTTGATATGAAATATGCGAGAACAGCTATAGACCGAGCAAAAGGCTTGCAATGTCATGAGCAGCAAGAGTGCAATCGCAGCCAGCAATGCCAGGAATTGCCATGAGCCATATACGTAAAGCTTCATGAACTTGCCGAGCTTGACCTTCCACCTCCCGTTGTAGTACTTGTTCACGTCCTCGATCGCCTTGTCCAAGAAGGGCACTTTTGTCAACCGGATTGATTTGCTCATGCTGTTCCACAGCTTTGCGACCTCCTCGTCGCTCTTCAGTCGGTTCAAAATGACCCCTTTCTCTCTCAACAGCTTCACGTCCTCGTCCGAGTCTATAATGCCGTTCATGAGTTCAGTGTAGCGTGTGAAAACCAACGGGCCTGATGCGTTTGATGCCTCGTAAGCGACTAGGTTTCTCATGAACACCTCGGAGTTCACGTCCAGACTTATGGCAGGCAAGTAAAGTGTTGCCATCTTGGTGTCGAAACCGATGCTAGAGAGGTTACCATTGGTGGCTACGAAACGGACTCCTACATTGGATAGGTCAGAGACCGAGGGGATTGCGATCTCCTCAACTGAAGGTGGCTTATAAGGGTTGCTACTTTCATTTTCTGGCTTGCCAGCTTCTTTTTCTTGAGATGAGAATAAAGCCTCAAGAGGCTGTGCCAAGACCGAGAAAAATGGGATTTTAGAGAGAATAGTCCATGGCAATTTCAACAGTACCTTCACTGGGTTTGAAAAAAACAGCCTCTTGAGCATTTTAATTGGGCCATTGTTCAACTTGGAGAGCAAATTCCAAATTGCATCGCAAAGTTGCTTGACGTAACTCGTGCCACTGCTAGACGAGGCCAAAGGTGATAGTCCCTTGTCTTTCTTGTCCTCGCCGTTACCTTCCTCCTCGATGATCTCAGGTTGTCCCTCCACTTTGGGTACTATGATGTCATACAAGAAGTCTAGCAAGTGGGCACAGACGGAGACTTGTATATTGGGCAATGCCTCCATCAGTTTGAAAGGTGAGACTTCCTTGTAAAATCCCATTAGCATCGTGAGCAACATGTCATCGGCTTCATCGAGGGACGCACATTGGAATTCTAACATCTTCCTCAATATGAAAAGTGGGATTTGATTCTCTAGCATGACTATGTCCCTAAGGATGGCATTGTGTGCGGACTTCCTCCCTGCAATATCGACCAAATGCGACATCCTCGATGAGACCCTCGAGAGCATCTTACCTTCTTTGATTGCGTAGATTTGGAGGAACTCAAGCAAGAACAGCGCGTCAATGGCCATCATCCATGCCAGCGTCTCACCGTTGAAGTCCAGGTACTTGTGGTAGCAGGCTCGGACCCTCGGCTCGAGCTTGGCCAATTGCTCCACCAGACTCTCGAACTTGATCCTCTGGAGTTGCTTCTGATATCTTTTCACTGCCGCAAGCTTGTACCTCTGCATCTCGTACATCTCTGGGCGCCAATGGTGGTATGGACCAATGGCCACTTGTTGCGGGGTGTACAAATCTGGGTCGCTGGACATTAGTACAGTTGGGACGCTAAAAATGGAGACTGGCACCTCAGTTTCGTCTTCGAGCTCTTCCTCAAGCATCCGGCGGATTTGGATCACCCACCGGATCTCATCGAAGATCTCACGCACTTTCGGGGTCGACGTTTGGGTTTGGAGAGAGGAAGCCATGTTGCCTCAACTGCCTAATCTGTTCAAAGAAACTTCTCTGGGTTGAGAGTACTGCAGTGAATGAGCTCTCTTAATAGATGCTTTTATGTAAAGAAATGCGTTTCTCAAGGCTGCAATTTATTTCTCCTTATAGTCACAAACTATGTTTTCTCGATCCAGTCCAAGTCAACCATGTGGACAAGCTCCATTGAAACGGCTCCTTCAACTAAAAGGTAGGTTTCACTTTTCGCGTGATTAACTTTGCAAAAAGAAAAAAGATGGATCAATTTCATAGATGATATGACAAACGAAATCAATCACTCTTCAAAATCAATATGTGATAACTTGTGTTTTTTATCGGATGCAGTGATCATAGTGTTTCTCGACATGTAATTGACTTGATCTGGTAGATTGAATCCGTTGTGTATTGAATTTTTCCATAAAATTTGGTTTAACTGGATTATTCTTTTTTTATGGAGCACGTGAAATGTGTTCCTTTACAGATTAACTCACAAGGGACAATAATGTCGCTAACCTGCAAGGTCCACCCCTTGCTTGCATTTATTACTCATTTGTTGCGTAGCCTTTTGGCATTGGTTTTCTCTTGCTGTTAGGTCTACAAATGTTCAACGTGCTCCATGAGGCGTCTAAAAAAGGTCACAGCTGCTTTGTCTCCGTCACGCACACCTCGCAAGAAACTAAGGTGACGGAGAAGATAAGTTCTCTGGGAAAAGAAAAAGTAACATAAGATGATGGACATAGTCGATCTTTGCTATAGAAAATTAATATACGTGAGATGCATTGAGATAGGAGATAGGTGATTGATCTAATTTTGAAAGATGAGTCGGGCCATTGCTGTCTCTTCTTTTTATATTATGGAGATTCAAAGCTGTACAAACGAGTTAGGCCATTTGCATGATTGCAAGGTGAACTTGCAGGGAAATATGATCCTCAGTTGACCACTGCCAATGTAAAGTTCAGATTTTGAGGACAACTCGTGTCTAAGAGCACATGAGCAGTTCCATTTGATCTGCACTATTTTATGGTATCGCAGCTTGCTGTTAGCTAATGTTCCCTGGTGCAATATTATACTCTCGGTAAAGACCCTTCAGGAAAGTGCGATGTTTTCCTTTTTCGTTTTTGGCCGTAGGATTTGTCTGCTTGATATCGCTATAGTTGGTAGGAGAAATTTCTCGGAAAGGCTGCTCTTAGGGTGTCAAGTCTCCGTTGCTTTCTCTAGATGTCACCGAATTGGCACGGCACGAGCTTAGCTAGTGCTTTCTTATTATCTTATATACGGTCCACAAAGTATAGAACCTGCCTTTCTATGTTGTTTCCCCAACTACGTCGAAACGGATTTTATTGTGTAAGTAGGGGTAAAGGAAAGTACTGATTGTCGCTAGAGATGGAAATATCATGTGATTATAGAGAGAGACCAAGGGAGGGATCGTGGGTCATTATTTTTCGAATCTAAGGGAAGAAGAAGATGTAACTTGCCTTAACTGCTCAGGACAACTATAGTTGTAAATGATGCTGTTGTGCCATGTTGAAGCATAAGCTCCCAAGGCTAAGTGAACGAAATACGTTCAAGCATTAGTTCCTGCTCTCTGGAGAGAAATTTCAAGGGCAGGAGTCCCTGATGAAGAGGATATCGTGTTCAAAATGTCGGAAAGGGATCTATGAAGAAAAATAAAAGCAACTGGAGCGTCATTTTCATGGTCACGCTGACACAGTCGGGACCAGATCTATATTCTTCAAATGTTCATGGCAAATGTTGATTTTCCAAAACCTTCGTGATGTGTTGAGAATCTTTTTCCATAGTAAACTAACATTAGAATTAGATGAAAATTTTGCACGATTCATTGGCACAGTTGATCTCGACCTTTTTCTACTCCCGAATGTTCTTGATCTATCAAAGCTATGAACTTTTCGGTGACCAGGCGCATCTGCCAATCTCTTTCGCCTAAATGACCCAGAGCACCAGTGAAAGCATTACCGAAGCAGAAAACAAAGCCAACCCAGCATAGATCCGCTTATTATAGAACCAGAGGCCTGGACAACGATCCTTATCGACTTGACGGAAGGCCTCTCGAACGAAGATCAGTCTCCTCGGTCGACAAGGAAGGGGCTGTAGTTGTTAAGAACATATATCAACAGAGAGCAGATGGTGCTGGTGCAGTAGATGGTGCTGGTGCAGCAGATGGTGCTGCTGAGACTGTTGCTGATGTTAGAACAGAGGATGCTGCGAAGGCTGATAAAGCAAGAAATGAATGGCTAAGATAAAGAGTAATGAAGTTGATGATCAACGATGGAAAAGCAGTCAAAGAGGATAAACAGGGATTGCGGATTCAGATTACCTCTATGAAGATATAGGAAGTCGTAGGTTAGTTATAAAGTAAAAACAGAAGTTAGTTGTTTCTTTTAAGACTTCACCTTCCTAAATAAGGAAGGTATATAGCTTCGTAATGATAGAGAGAGAAGTAAGGGGAAAAAGTAATCATTCTTGATATGTTCATTCTCTCTCTCGGTTACTGCAGAAAGATAGAGAGAAAGATTGATGAGAGTATAGAGAGTTTTTCTTTCAATTGATGTAAAGATCTTGAAGTACATTGAGATCAAGTACAGAAGAGTATATACAGAGATTTTCATTGATCAATCTCAATCTCTACATCTATATTTTCCTATTTCTGTGTTCTTCAATTCTTCTGTAACAGAAGCTTTGGCATTGTTGAATCTTCTGTATTAATGCATCATCTTCACATGGTATCAGAGCGGGACGATCATTTCAGCCAAAAAGGATTCACTCAGTAGCTACTTATTTGATTGAGGAAGAAGGATCTGAAGCTATACAGATTACTGTATCACGGTAACTCAGTTAGTTTTTCATAAACGAAATTGCTATCTTGGTTCGTCCATAATTGAAAGAGTATAGCAATGGCAGTAAGAGCATCGAAGTATCCCTTCCCTATACATGTGAATATTTCTAACTTTGTCACCATAAAACTTGCCGAAGACAATTTTCTTTTATGGCAAGCTCAGATCTGTAGGTTTCTGAAAAGCCAAGAACTCTTTGGCTTTGTTAATGGTGATGTTACACCACCTACTCGAATTCTGCAGAATGTAGTTGGAAGAGATGAAGTTGAGGCTGTAAATCCAGAATATACTGACTGGATAAAAACAGATCAGCTAGTATCCTCATGGATAAGTGGAGCTGTAACTGAGAATATACTAGGCTTAATAATTGGCTTAGAAACATCTTATGAAGTGTGGC
The DNA here is from genome assembly GCA_016097485.1 of Eucalyptus sideroxylon x Eucalyptus melliodora. Classification (NCBI taxonomy): domain Eukaryota; kingdom Viridiplantae; phylum Streptophyta; class Magnoliopsida; order Myrtales; family Myrtaceae; genus Eucalyptus; species Eucalyptus sideroxylon x Eucalyptus melliodora. Next base: position 43,268,374 of record CM027828.1, on the reverse strand, counting down.
GCATCTTGAATCGATTCACACAAAAATCAGCAGCAAGAGAGTTTGAGTTGAGGGGGAAACTTCAAGGCTGTCAAAAACATGATCGAGATCTTCTAGTCTATCTTCGAGAATACAAGACAATATGTGATCGGTTAAATGCTATCGGGAAACCGGTAGATTATATAACCAAGCCGTTTGGTGTACTGGAAGGATTAGGAGCTGAGTATGAAAATTTTCGAACAACAATATACTGTCTAAAACCTCAACTGGAGTATGATGAGGTAATTGCACAATTAGAAAGGTTCGAGTTAAGATTGCAGAACTACTCTAGAACGCAATTTGACCCCAATATGGCTTACTTTGGGCAAAGATATCCTCTAGCTCAGTTCAAAGAAACTACTGATAGAGGGTATATTCCTCAAAATTTAAGCTTTGCTACTCAACGAGGTAATTATAAAGGAGGCCGCAGTTATGGAAGAGTACGCTCTCTTAATGACAGAGGCTGTGGATTCAGATACCCTGGAGACAACTCAGGTTACAGGTTTAACAATGTCAGCTATATGCAAGAGAATCAGAGAACCAAACCTTATTACAGTTCCTCTGAATCTGCTTTCACTTATGGATTTCGTCCCTATGCTGGTCCATCACAGAGATACCAAGAAACAAAATCTTATCCTTCAAATCTAACTTTTTCCAAGAATGTGCAAGATAAGAAACCAGTTAACAACATAAAATTAGAATGTCAAATCTGCAAGAAACCAGGCCATGATGCTTTGCACTGCTGGTACAGATTTGATAATTCGTATCAAGCTAAGGAGATACCAACAGCTTTAGCAGCTATTCATCTTGAGGATACCAAAGGCAACGAGTGGTATCCAGATACTGGTGCAACTGCACACATTACAGCTAATCTTGGTATGCTTCAAAACTCTTCTGAATACACTGGATATGACACTGTCATGATTGGTAATGGATCACATTTGTCAATTACACATACTGGTAACACATTGTTGCATACTGAAGAAAGTCTATTGCCTCTGAATGATGTTCTAATTGTCCCCGATATAAAGAAAAATCTGTTATCAGTATCCAAATTAACAAACGATTACCCATGCTCATTTGTCTTTGACAAATTTGGTGTATATGTAAAGGACAATTGGACCAACACAACCTTGCTGCTCGGAAGGAAAACTAAAGGACTATATCAAGTGAATTTACAAACAACACAAGCCTTTCTAGCTCAGAGACACAGAGCAGTAGAAGAAGATACATGGCATCAAAGACTAGCACACACCAATCTGAATGTCTTGAAGTATTTGCAGAATCAAAAACTCATTCAATGTAGCAATAAGATGTTGAGTATTTGTAGTAGTTGTCAAACTGCTAAGAATGCAGCTTTACCATTTCCATCCTCTAAATCTGTAACAACTATGCCCCTACAGAAAATCCATTGTGATATATGGGAGCCATCACCTGTGACTTCATATCAAAGTTTCAATTACTATGTTCTGTTTGTGGATAATTTCTCTCGATACAGCTAGATATATCCATTAAAGTTGAAGTCCGACTTCTATAAGATCTTTGTTGTGTTTCAAAAGCAAGTAGAAAACCAATTTGAATCAAAGATCAAGGTCTTTCAGTGTGATGGAGGTCGAGAATTTCTTAGCCACGGTTTCAAGCTCATTTGCAAAACTGTTGTATAAAACAAAATCTCTCTTGTCCCTATACACTAGCACAAAATGGGATATCTGAGAGGAAACATTGGCATATTGTTGAATTAGGTCTTGCCATGTTATATCATGGCAGAGTTCCACTGAAGTATTGGGTTGATGCGTTTATTACAGCTAACTATGTCATCAATCTTCTTCCAACACCGAGATTGGACATGCAATCACCACATAGGAAACTATATCACCAAGAGCCAACCTATGATCACCTCAGAGTATTTGGTTGTGCCTGTTATCCATGTTTACGACCCTATGCTCAGCATAAGTTTGATCCAAGATCCCTCACCTGTGTATTCATTGGTTATAGTGACCATCATAAAGGCTACATATGTCTTGTGCCTTCAACAGGTCGAATATATATCAGTAGAAATGTAAAGTTTGATGAGAAGTTTTTCCCATTCACTAAGTTGTGCTTGACAAAGTATGCACCTCTTACAACATTATACCAGACATGGGTAGAAGAAGTTCAGTTAACAGAATCAGCAAATAGAGAAACAATCTCTAAAATACCTTATAATGATTCTCATACATGTGCAGCTCATCTGCAACTCAATAAGAACAATATTGTCATCAACTCTCAAAGTCCTCAACAGAACTTTATTCCTTATACTGATCAATCAAGACATGACATTTCCACAATGGTTACACATGGTGCAGAAACTTCACCTGTACAGAACCAAGACACATCTGATACTGATACAGCACTATCCAATAATACAACCAGTGGATCTAAGCAAGTCACTTCTCACACAACTCAAGGGATTACTTCTAATCATTCAATACAGACGCGATCAAAGTCTGGAATTGTCAAACCAAATCCCAGGTATGCATGTCTTGCTGTATATAAGGTACCTTCTGAACCAAAGACAATTAAATCTGCTTTAGCACATGAAGGTTGGCATAAAGCAATGACAGAAGAAATGGAGGCATTATATCAAAACAAAACCTGGGACTTAGTTCCTCGAGCTGATCATATGAATATAATTGGCTGCAAGTGGGTCTTCAAAACAAAACTTGCATCTGATGGTAGTCTTGATAGATTGAAAGCACGATTAGTTGCTAAGGGATTCCATCAAGAAGAAGGCATAGATTTCACCGAGACTTTTAGTCCAGTAATCAAGCATGCCACGATCAGAATTGTTCTGTCTATAGCAAAAATGAGACAGTGGCCTATACATCAACTTGATGTTAAAAATGCATTTTTACATGGCACTCTTAATGAAACAGTTTACATGGAGCAGCCTCCTGGATTTCAAGATTCACATAAACCTTATCATTTGTGTTCACTCAAGAAATCACTCTATGGTCTTCGACAAGCTCCTCGAGCATGGTTTGATAAGTTCAGTGACTTTCTACTTGAATATGGATTCTTTTACAGTTCGACAGATCCATCTCTATTCATCTATCATCATCAACAACATACTATTCTTCTGCTTTTATATGTTGATGACATTGTTTTAATTGGCAGTTCTTTCCAAATACTTTATGTTCTTATTCAGTCTCTTAGCCTCAAATTTCACATGAAAGATCTTGGTCCTCTGCATTATTTCCTTGGCATCGAAGTCAAACAAAATTCGGATCATTTGTTTCTATGTCAAACAAAATATGCCAGTGATCTTCTCACTCGAGCTTACATGTTTGAAAGTAAACCAATTGCTACTCCTTTGTCCTTGAAGCAGATCATTATGCAACAAGACTCTGTTGCTCTGACCAATCCTATTGAATATCGTAGCTTGGTAGGTGCTCTTCAATATCTAACTTTGACTCGACCTGACATAGCCTATGCTACCAACCTACTGTGTCAGAAATTACAGACACCAACTGTGGCAGATCTTGCTCGACTTAAAAGGGTGCTCAGATACATCAAAAGCACCATCAATCTTGGTTTATTCATTCACTCATAGAGTTCTTCGCATTTATATGGTTTTTCAGATGCAGATTGGGCAGGGTGTACAGAAACACGAAGGTCAACTACAGGATTCTATACTTACATTGGTTCCAATCTTATCTCTTGGGCAGCCAAGAAGCAATCCACAGTCAGCAGGTCCTCTACAGAAGCCGAGTACCGTGCACTTGCTTCCACTTCTACAGAACTCACTTGGATCAACTTTGTCTTACGAGACATAGGCTATGCTCTCCACTCTCCTACACATCTCTTTTGTGACAATAAATCAGCTATAGCTCTCACTGCTAATCCTATATTACATGCTCGAACAAAGCATATTGAAATTGACTTTCACTTTGTTAGAGAAAAAGTCTCTTCAGGATCACTCACTGTTCGGTATGTCCCAAGCAATTCCCAAATTGCTGACATTTTCACCAAATCTCTCTCACACTTTACACATCGCCAACTCCGCACCAAATTGGGACTTGGTTCTCCACCTACTCCCAATTTGAGGGGGAATGTTAAGAACATATATCAACAAGAGAGCAGATGGTGCTGCTGAGACTGTTGCTGATGTTAGAACAGAGGATGCTGCGAAGGCTGATAAAGCAAGAAATGAATGGCTAAGATAAAGAGTAATGAAGTTGATGATCAACGATGGAAAACAATCAAAGAGGATAAACAGGGATTGCGGATTCGATTACCTCTATGAAGATATATGAAGTCGTTGGTTAGTTATAAAGTAATAAGAAGTTAGTTGTTTCTGTTAAGACTTCACCTTCCTAAATAAGGAAGGTATATAGTTTCGTAATGATAGAGAGAGAAGTAAGGGGAAAAATTCATTCTTGATATGTTCATTCTTTCTCTCGGTTACTGCAGAAAGATAGAGAGAAAGATTGATGAGAGTATAGAGAGTTTTTCTTTCAATTGATGTAAAGATCTTGAAGTACATTGAGATCAAGTACAGAAGAGTATATACAGATATTTTCATTGATCAATCTCAATCTCTACATCTATATTTTCCTATCTCTGTGTTCTTCAATTCTTCTGTAACAGAAGCTTCGGCATCGTTGAATCTTCTGTATGAATGCATCATCTTCTCAGTAGTGATGTAAGCTCTAGCTTACATTGACAACGGTCGCCATGTTATCATAGAATGTGGGTGTCAAGCGGCCCACTGAAGTGCAAATATTACTTGCTGGGACCTCACAGACGTATTTCCACCATTCCTGCGCAGATCATAACTATTCAAAGTTTCACATGAAGAAACAGCTTTAATAATTGCTAATGCAAAGATTCTCTAACTTACCTGCGATGCAATGCGAAAATTGACTCACCATCGGCGCAGCTTCTATCAGTTTTCACGATGGAAAGGATTACAAAGAAGCAGCACTGACGGGCTAGGCTGCTTGTCGTAAAAAGGGCCACTGCCTGCTGGAAGGTTGTGCGGTTCGAGATATTGCCAATGAATCTGAAGACTCCACGGACCAACGGGTAGGTAACATCTTTGGTCTGTAACAAGGTCTCCTAGGCAGTTGCCCTGTCCACACAGGGAAGGATATCATCCATGGATGTCGGCTGTGGGAGCCTGGATCCATACCTCCACGGCAACACTGGCGTCGGCCACTGCACTGAAATTTTTAATAAAGAGAAGACTTAGAAGCAAATCATAAGGCTTCAAGCCAACCCTAGCAAGTACGTACAGCATTGTAATCGCTACTTGAAAACCATAAATGTTATTGCTTCAGGAGTAACTGAAACTACAACACCACTCTAGTACCGAGTTACACACACACACATATAGGGTCTGGCTTAGCTGACCATCATTTTGAATGGAAACCGGTTTCCATCTTTTACACTCTTCTTCTTCTTTTTATTTATTTATTTATTTTTATGTTTTTTTTATTGCAAGCTTAAATCGAGAGATAAAATCATAAGAGTGCCCACACAATCAATTTTCATAAATATGATGAAAGAAAAAATAAATTAGATACATTATCACCTACTTAAAAGAAATCGTTAATGTCATTATATAGATCTATTAAATTTAAAAGATGAAAAAACACTTGAAACGTTGGCTTTCATAACTAGTATCTTCAGTTGCATTGTTCATCTTGTCTTTATCACTACCATTATTTGAAGAAGAAGAAGATCACATTGCTATTTTTCGAGTTATTAAGTTTTTAACAATATCCAAATTGGGTAGAGAATAATTCCACTATTTTAAAAGTTGCAAATGAATTCTCCATATATTTCTTATTATTTGAATAGTATTGTAGGATTTATTTCTAATGTGTGAATATTATTACTTTGATTTGTTTCTCAATTTAAGCTTGCAATAAAGAATTATATAAATCTTAAAAAAGAAAAGAAAAGAAAAATAGAGTAAAAATGAAACCGGTTGAGGAAGCTAATGTTTCAAGTGTTCTTTTTCCATATTTTAGATTTAATAGGTCTATATAGTGATATTAACAATTTCTTTTGGGTAGGTAATAATATTTTCTACTTGTAATTATTTATATTTCAGTATTTAATTTTTTCATTATATTCATGAAAATTGATTGTGTGGGTCTTCTTACTATTTTTATCTCTCAATTTAAGCTTGCAATAAGAAAACATAAAAAAGGGTAAAAGATGAAACCGGTTGAATAAGTTAACCAATGTATTCCAAATACGTGTGGTCCTAAACGGAGTGATGGTCAATTAAGTTTTTTCCATATATATATACTTTTTTTTTCCCATAAATAAGATTCATTTAGCAAAAAACCACAACTTACATATCGAAATGTTAGGTCGCAATAAAGTGGGCTTGGCTAGAAACTGTCTCATAGGTTATAGAAGATGGTATAATAAGTTACAGACTAAAGAAATTAGGCTTAACATGCAAAAATAAAAAAGAAGAGGAGCATTATAACTGCAATAATGAGAAGAGCCAATATTCCACAGAAGGTGGAAATAATCGATTAGTACAAATGCTGAATCATAGAAAACATATACAGAACAAATCTTAAATTAGCAACCGACACTGAATTCAACGCATGCCGAATCTTATCTGAATTCCGGTCCATTGATTTTTTTTTTCAACCTATCCATTAACTTTACAAATCGGGTAAGATTAAAACTTCGTTGAGTGGCTCAAATTTTATATTATTTGAACTTATTATGTGGAGAATCAGCATAGCTCATCATAGGTACATATCTTTATTAATTTTTATTGAGCCAAGCAGCGGACAACGCGAAGCTTTGTTCAGCGGGCACGTGTGCTTCAATTGAACTTTGTTTTTTTCGCTTTATTAAATATAATACCGTAAAAAAGTTTATCTCGCTAAACAAATTTTAAGCTCTCGACCCCCCTAGAATTTTAGCTAAACTCAATTTCGACCGTACAATCTGTTCTACGTCAAAACTTCGTGATATTACAGGAGGAGCTCAAGTTTCTTTCGGAAAATTTAAGATAGATTTATTCAAGCAAAAAAGGAAACTTCGGCGAGGTCACTGGCCCTCGTCTGGCCAATCACTGGTTATCCCAAGGCCGGCGACTGGCAACCCTTGAAGAAGAAGAGGAGAAATGAAAGAAAAAAAAGAAAAGAAGGAAAAAGTAATAAAATTATTTAAAATTTAAAAAAAATGATTTGAAGTAAAAATTTTGAGACAGTGCCAAACACAATTTTATTACGGAAATTGAAATTTTAAATAGTTATTAAACGGCTTAAAATGTTTAGAAATTATTCTCGGGAGGTGGGAACATAATCAAAAAGAATTATTTTGATCATAAATTATTTCCGAGAACATAAATATTACCAAATGCATCCTAAATTGTCCAAGAAAGGCAAAAAAAATGATCAAGCTTTGATGTGCTAGATGAATGATGGGAGTTGTCGAGATGGACCGTTGAAAAAGAGCTTTTCTAGGATGGAAAGTAAAAGGTGAAAGAAAAGGCAAGAGTTAAAGCCGGCAACTATGGGGTTGACAGAGCTTTTAAGTGCTCGATGTTGATGGAACAAACTAGGACATTTTCATTTGGTTTGGTGGTGACTCTGCCCTAATAATGCCTTTTTTGTATGCCTTCTCATGGATTAGTGAGAAAATAATCCATTAACTTTATAAACTGTAAGATTAAAACTTAAATGAGTGGCTCAAATATGAGATTGTTTGAATTTAATGTTACAAAGATATTAGCATATGCCACATTGTACTATGTATCTTTATGGATTTTAATGATCCAAGTCATGAACGGTGCCAAGCTCTGTTTGACGTGTGTAAGTGCTCCAACTGATCTTTGATTTTTCATTTTTATTATCTATGAGTTCATTCAAGCTTTGTAAAGCTCTCGACCCACTAGAGTTTTAGCTAAACTCAACTTTAACCCCACACTCTGTCCTATGTCAAAATTGTGATGATTTATGCAAGCAACAAGGAAAATGTGATTCATTTCATGTGGACATGGGGTTACATGTTGCCGACGAGGTGAGTAATTATTAAAGACTTGGCCTAGGAAAGAAATTGATTACTTTTCATGGGAAATGAATGGTTTGGAAATCAACATATATCCCATTCTATGTAATGGATTTTTTTTAGCCAAGTCATAGATAGCGCCAAGCTTTGTTTGGTACGTGTAAGTGTTCCAATTGATCTTTGATTTTTCATTTCTATCATCTATGAATTCATCCAAGCCTTGTAAAGCTCTCCACACCACTATAGTTTTAGCCAAACTCAACTTTAACCCTACAGTCTATCCTATCTCAATTTGGAATATTTTAAGATGATTTATGCAAGCATAGACGAAACTTAGTGTGATTCATGAATTGATTAGGGCATCCTTCCACTAGGGTTAGAACTTAGAAACCTAACTACAGAAGGTTAGGTGCTTTCACATAATTTGAAAATTAATTATAGATGAAATAATCCAGTACTAAATACCCTTTGAACACAATTAAGGTAGATAGTTTGACTAAAAACTGAGGTAAATTAATCGCACGAGTTTGATCCATTCATACGGTTACCATCAGAGTTGGCGAATATAGATGAAGAAAAACCTAAGATTATCCAGGGCAGTGAACCAACACAATATAAAATATATTGTTTTGGTCAGACAACATAAAATATCTAATAATTACAAAAAACAAACAACCAACACAGCATAAAATATATAATAGGTCTAAACATGTGCATCACCGTCATTGCTATTAACAATCGTAATTCTGACCGGAAAAATTAAAGTGGTAAGATAAACCCCACTTGCTCTCTTCAACAATAGGACACCGCAATCTCACAAAGACTCATCACACGACTTAAAATATCTGAAAAATGTGCAAATTTTCACGCGCACCAGCCTGATCCACATTGCTCTGGATCCGAGGATAAGACCATGCTTTTTCCTTAAAAAGAAAAAAACATGGAACAAATACACACACAGACACGACAACTTCATGATCGATCATATGCTTGTGGTTTTGATATGAAATATGCGAGAACAGCTATAGACCGAGCAAAAGGCTTGCAATGTCATGAGCAGCAAGAGTGCAATCGCGGCCAGCAATGCCAGGAATTGCCATGAGCCAAATACGTACAGCTTCATGAACTTGCCGAGCTTGACCTTCCACCTCCCGTTGTAGTACTTGTTCACGTCCTTGATCGCCTTGTCCAAGAAGGGCACTTTTGTCAACCGGATTGACTTGCTCATGCTGTTCCACAGCTTTGCGACCTCCTCGTCGCTCTTCAGCCGGTTCAAAATGACCCCTTTCTCTCTCAACAGCTTCACGTCCTCGTCCGAGTCTATAATGCCGTTCATGAGTTCAGTGTAGCGTGTGAAAACCAACGGGCCTGATGCGTTTGATGCCTCGTAAGCGACTAGGTTTCTCATGAACACCTCGGAGTTCACGTCCAGACTTATGGCAGGCAAGTAAAGTGTTGCCATCTTGGTGTCGAAACCGATGCTAGAGAGGTTACCATTGGTGGCTACGAAACGGACTCCTACATTGGATAGGTCAGAGACCGAGGGGATTGCGATCTCCTCAACTGAAGGTGGCTTATAAGGGTTGCTACTTTCATTTTCTGGCTTGCCATCTTCTTTTTCTTGAGATGAGAATAAGGCCTCAAGAGGCTGTGCCAAGACCGAGAAAAATGGGAGTTTAGAGAGAAGAGTCCATGGCAATTTCAACAGTACCTTCACTGGGTTTGAACAAAGCAGCCTCTTGAGCATTTTAATTGGGCCATTGTTCAACTTGGAGAGCAAATTCCAAATTGCATCGCAAAGTTGCTTGATGTAACTCGTGCCACTGCTAGATGAGGCCAAAGGTGATAGTCCCTTGTCTTTCTTGTCCTCGCCGTTACCTTCCTCCTCGATGATCTCGGGTTGTCCCTCCACTTTGGGTACTAGGATGTCATACAAGAAATCTAGCAAGTGGGCACAGACGGAGACTTGTATATTGGGCAATGCCTCCATCGGTTTGAAAGGTGAGACTTCCTTGTAAAACCCCATTAGCATCGTGAGCAACATGTCATCGGCTTCATCGAGGGACGCACATTGGAATTCTAACATCTTCCTCAATATGAAAAGTGGGATTTGATTCTCTAGCATGACTATGTCCCTAAGGATGGCGTTGTGTGCGGACTTCCTCCCTGCAATATCGACCAAATGCGACATCCTCGATGAGACCCTCGAGAGCATCTTACCTTCTTTGATTGCGCAGATTTGGAGGAACTCAAGCAAGAACAGCGCGTCAATGGTCATCATCCATGCCAGCGTCTCACCGTTGAAGTCCAGGTACTTGTGGTAGCAGGCTCGGACCCTCGGCTCGAGCTTTACCAGTTGCTCCACCAAACTCTCGAACTTGATCCTCTCGAGTTGCTTCTGATATCTTTTCACTGCCGCAAGCTTGTACCTCTCCATCTCGTACATCTCTGGGCGCCACTGGTGGTATGGACCAATGGCCACTTGTTGCGGGGTGTACAAATCTGGGTCGCTGGACATTAGTACAGTTGGGACGCTGAAAATGGAGACTGGCACCTCAGTTTCGTCTTCGAGCTCTTCCTCGAGCATCTGGCGGATTTGGATCACCCACTGGATCTCATCGAAGATCTCACGCACTTTCGGGGTCGACGTTTGGGTTTGGAGAGAGGAAGCCATGTTGCCTCAACTGCCTAATCTGTTCAAAGAAACTTTTCTGGGGTGAGAGTACTGCAGTGAAGAAATGCGTTTCTCAAGGCTGCAAATTATTTCTCCTTATATGCACAAACTATGTTTTCTCGATCCAGTCCAAGTCAACCATGTGGACAAGCCTCATTGAAACGGCTCCTTCAACTAAAAGGTAGGTTTCTTTTTTCGCATGATTAACTTTGCAAAAAGAAAAAAGATAGATAGATCAATTTCATAGATGATATGACAAACGAAATCATTCACTCTTCAGAATCATGTTGCTAACCTGCAAGGTCCACCCCTTGCTTGCATTTATTACTCACTTGTTGCGTAGCCTTTTGGCATTGGTTTTCTTTTGCTGTTAGGTCTACATAAGTTCAACGTGCTCCATGAGGCATCTAAAACAGGCCACAGCTGCTTTGTCTCCGTCACGCACACCACGCAATAAACAAAGGTGACGGGGAAGATATGGGCTCTTGGAAAAGAAAAAGTAACATAAAATGATGGACATAGGAGATAGAAAATTAATATACGTGATTGATTGATCTGATTTTGAAAGATGAGTCGGGCCATTGCTGTCTCTTCTTTTTATCTTATGGAGATTCAGTACAAACGAGTAAGGCCATTTGCATGATTGCAAGGTGAAGTTGCAGGGAAATATGATCCTCAGTTGACCACCGCCAATGTAAAGTTCAGATTTGAGGACAATTCGTGTCTAAGAGCACACGAGCAGTTCCATTTGATCTGCGCTATTTTATGGTATCACAGCTTGCTGTTTGCTAATATTCCCTGCTACAATATTATACTCTCGGTAAAGACCCTTCAGGAAAGTGCAATGTTTTCTTTTTACTTTTTGGCCATAGGATTTTGTCTGCTTGATATCGCTATAATTGGTAGGAGAAATTTCTTGGAAAGGCTGTTCTTAGGGTGTCAAGTCTCCGTTGCTTTCTCTAGATGTCACTGAATTGGCACGGCACAAGCTTAGCTAGTGCTTTCTTATTATCTTATATACGGTCCACAAAGTATAGAATCTGCCTTTATATGTTGTTTCCCCAACTACGTCAAAACGAATTTTATTGTGTAAGTAGGGGTAAAGGAAAGCACTGAATGCCGCAAGAGATGGAAATATCACGTGATTATAGAGAGAGACCGAGGGAGGGATCGCCGATCATAATTTTTCAAATCTAAGGGAAGAAGAAGATGTAACTTGCCTTAACTGCTCAGGACAACTATAGTTGTAAATGATGCCGGTGGGCCGTGTCGAAGCATAAGCTCCTGAGGCTAAGTGAATGAAATACGTTCAAGCATTAGTTCCCGGAGAGAAATTTCAAGGGCAAGAGTCCCTGATGAAGAGGAGATCGTGTTCAAAATGTCGGAAAAGAATATATGAAGAAAAATGAAAGCAACTGGAGCGTCATTTTCATGGTATGCCGACACAGTCGGGACCAGACCTATATTCTTCAAATGTTCATGGCAAATGTTGATTTTTCCAAAACCTTCGTGATGTGTTGAGAATCTTTTTCCACAGTAAACTAAAATTAGAATTAGATGAAAATTTTGCACGATTCATTGGCACAATTGATCTCGACCTTTTTCTACTCCCGAATGTTCTTGATCCATCAAAGCTGTGAACTTTTCGGTGACCAGGCGCATCTGCCAATCTCTTTCGCATAAATGACCCAGAGCAACACTGAAAGCATTACCAAAGCAGAAAACAAAGCCAACCCAGCATAGATCCACTTATTATTGAGCCTCAGGCCTGGACAATGATCCTTATCGACTTGACGGAAGGCCTCTCGAACGAAGAGCAGTCTCCTCGGTCGACAAGGAAGGGGCTGTAGTGATGTACGCTGTAGTTTACATTGACAACGGCCGCCTTGTGATCATAGAATGTGCGTGTCAAGCGGCCCACTGAAGTGCAAATATTAGTCGCTGGGACCTCACAGACTTATTTCCACCATTCCTGCACAGATCATAACTATTCAAAGTTTCACATGAAGAAACAGCTTTAAAGGTAATTGAAGAAACAGCTTTAATAATTGCTAATGCAAAGATTCTCTAACTTACCTGCGATGCAATGCGAAAATTGACTCACCATCGGCACAGCTTCTATATCAGTTTTCACGATGGAAAGGATTACAAAGAAGCAGCACTGACGGGCTAGGCTGCTTGTCGTAAAAAGGGCCACTGCCTGCTGGAAGGTTGTGCGGTTCGAGATATTGCCAAAGAATCTGATGACTCCACGGACCAACGGGTAGGTAACATCCTTGGTCTGTAACAAGGTCTCCTGGGTAGTTGCCCTGTCCACACAGGGAAGGATATCATCCATGGATGTGTGGGCTGTGGGAGCCTGGATCCATACCTCCACGGCAACACTGGTGTCGGCCACTGCACTGAAATTTTTAGAAAAGAGAAGACTTAGAAGCAAATCATAAGGCTTCAACCCAACCCTAGCAGGTACGTACAGCATTGCAATCGTTACTTGAAAACCATAAATGTATTTGCTTCAGGAGTAACTGAAACTACAACATCACTCTAGTACCGAGTTACACACACACACACATATAGGGTCCGGCTTAGCTAACCGTCATTTTGAATGGAAACCGGTTTCCATCTTTTACCCTCTTCTTTTTCTTTTTTTTTTTGATTTTTTTTTATTTTTATGTTTTCTTATTGCAAGCTTAAATTGAGAGATAAAATCATAATAGCACCCACACAATCAGTTTTCATAAATATGATGAAAGAAAAAAAAATTAGATACCGAAATATAAATAATTACAAATAAAAAATATTATCACCTACCTAAAAGATATTGTTAATGTTATTATATAGATCTATTAAATTTAAAAGATGAAAAAACACTTGAAATGTTGGCTTTCATAACTAGTATCTTTGGTTGCATTGTTCATCTCATCTTTATTACTACCATTATTTTCACTGGTGAAGTTGCTTTCAATACAATCTCCATCGATTTGAACGAGGTGTCAAGAAAAAACGAAGAATTATATGTCTAAAATATATAGATGCAAACTAAAATTCAACAACAATGAATACCTCTTACTTTCTTGCTATAAGAAAAGTAGAGATTGACGAATCTTTCTCCACATTTATGACTTATTCAATTACAAATTGTAGAATAATCAAAGTTCAAAAAGCACAAGATAATTACACAATTTGCCAAAAAAAGAAGAAGATAATTATATTCCTATTTTTTGGGTTATTAAGTTTTTATTTATTTATTGTGGGAACAATATCTAAATAATCTTTTTCTTGGGCCAGAGAATAATATCTACTATTTTAAAAGTTGCAACTGAATTCTCCGTATATTTCTTTTTATTTGAATAGTATTGTAGGATTTGTTTCTAATGTGTGAATATTAGTACTTTGATCTGTTTCTCAATTTGAGCTTGCAATAAAGAATAATAAAAATCTAAAAAAGGAAAAGAAAAGAAAAGAAAAGAAAAGTAGAGTAAAAATGAAACTGGTTGAGGAAGCTAATGTTGCAAGTGTTTTTTTTTTTCCATATTTTAAATTTAATAGATCTATATAATAACATTAGAGATTTCTTTTGAGTATGTAATGATATTTTTTACATGTAATTATTTATATTTCGATATTTAATTTTTTCATCATATTCATGATTGATTGTGTGGGTCTTGTTACTATTTCTCTCTCTCAATTTAAGCTTAGAATAAGAAAACATAAAAAAAAGGGTAAAAGATGAAACCGGTTGAAAAAGTTAACCGATTTAATCCAAATACGTGTGGTCCTAAATGGAGAGATGGTCAATTAGGGTGCGTTTGTTTGTGTTTCTGTTAAAAAATTATTCTAGGGAATAGAAATAGAAAAAATTATTTATGTTTCGGTGAACAATTTTTGACCAGAAAAACGCATTTGGTAAACTTGTTCCGGAAATAAAAAAAGAACCGAAACACGTTTAGTAAATTTATGTTCTTTTTTTTGTTTCTTTTATTTTTAATATTTTTATTTTTATTTTCCTTTTTTTCTTTCTTTTTTCTTTTCAAGCCTCGCTATGGTTGGGTGAGGCTTGGCCTCGCCTTGGTTGGGTGAGCTCGGGCTCGCCCAGATTCGATGAGCTCGAGCTTGCCCAGCCAAGGTAAGGCCGAGTGTTGTCGACACGGGCGAGGCTCGGCCTCGCCCAGATTCGATGAGGCTGAGCTCGCCCAGCCACCGGTGAGGCTCGGCCTCACCGTGCCACCGCTAGGCGACATTGACCTAGCGGTGGTCCGGCGACGTTGAGCCTTGCCGGTGGCTAGGCGAGCTCGTCCTCGCCAGATTTGGGTGAGCTCGAGCTCGCCCAGCCAAGGCGAGGCTAAGCCTCGCCAGGGGCTAGCGATGCTCGGCCTTGCCGCTGGAGCATCGCCGGCCCTCGACGGCCGGTCGCCGGCCATGGCCGAGGTTGGCGACTGGCCAAAGAAAAATGAAGGAGAAAAGAAGAAGAAAAAAAAGAGAAGAAAAAGATAGGAGAGAGAAAATTTGTTCTTAAAAATTGTTCTAGAAATAAGAAACAAGTTTTTTTTTGTTTCTTGTTTCTGTTCCAAATGTGTTCCCGAGAACAAAAAAACATATTGGAACAAAAATGCAAACAAATGCGTTTCTGTTTTTTTTTTGTTCCCGGGAACAAAAAAATAGAATTTTTGTTCATAAACAGAAAGAAAGAACATAACCATCATGCCCTTAAGCTTTTTCCATATGTATATATACATACTTTCATTTTTTTTTCCATAAATAAGTACATTTAGCAAAAAACCACAACTTACATATCAAAATGTTAGGTCGCAATATAGTGGGCTTGGCTAGAAACTGTATCATAGTTTATAGAAGATGGTATAATAAGTTACAGACTAAAGAAATTAGGGTTAACATGCAAAATCAAAAAAGAAGAGGAGCATTATAGCTGCAATAATGAGAAGAGCCAATCTTCTAGAGAAGGTGGAAATAATCGATTAGTACAAATGTTGAATCATAGAAAACATGTACAGAACAAATCTTAAATTAGTACCAACACTGAATTCAACGCATGCCGAATCTTATCTGAATTCCGGTCCATTGATTTTTTTTTTTTTAAACCTATCCGTTAACTTTATAAATCGGGTGAGAATAAAACTTCGTTGAGTGGCTCAAAAATTATATTATTTGAACTTATTATGTGGAGAATCAGCATAGCTCATCATAGGTACATATCTTCATTAATTTTTACTGAGCCAAGTAATAGACAACGCGAAGCTTTGTTCAGCGGGCACGTGTGCTTCAATTGAACTTTGATATTTCGCTTTATTAAATATAATACCGTAAAAAAGTTAATCTCGCCAAACAAATTTTAAGCTCTCGACCCCCTAGAATTTTAGCTAAACTCAATTTCGACCGTACAATCTGTTCTACGTCAAAACTTCGTGCTATTACAGAAGAGGAGCTCAAGTTTCTTTCGGAAAATCTAAGATAGATTTATTCAAGCAAAAAAGGAAACTTCGCGTGACAACATGAATTCTAGGACCTGCTTAAAATAATCCATTAACCCATTGTCAAACTGCCAATGTTTCTATAGTTCTGCTCAGGACTCCAGGAACGCCGACTACAAATATTTTCATTTATGTCTTAGATGTGACGACACAAAGAAGGCACGTTACTCAGAATTTACCAAACGTTGTCATTTAATTGAACGAACCCACTGGACAAATGGCCCGAGTCTCTCCCTAAAAATGACTAATCCAGCACTACATGCCCTCTGACCTTAAGGGAGAGAGATAGTTCGACTGAAAACTGACTCACCTGCGCCCTTGAATTGGATGCCTGGGGATCTTTGGGCACCCAGTAGTCTCTGAATCTTAGAGGCTAGGGCAAAAACAACCGATATGTCATTCAGATATATAATAACAACAAAACATGCCCATGATAAAATTAAGGAGAAGACGTCGTTAGATTTAGCGGGAATCGACGAACTCATCAGCATCATTGCTATTAATGATCACAATTCCGACCTGAAAAAAAAAAAAAAAAAAAAAAAGATAATCCGCTTGCTCCTTTCAATAACAGCACCCCACAATCTTACAAAAACTCATCGTGTGGCTAAAAAACTATGAAATTACTGCAAATTTTCACGTGCACCAACTTGATCCATTTTGCATTGGATCTGAGCATGAGACCATGCTTTTTCCTTACACTTAAAAGAAAAAAACAGGGAACACATATGCACACAGACACGACATCTTCGTGCTTGATCATATGCTTGGGGCTTTGATATGGAATATGCGAGAACAGCTATAGACCGAGCAGAAGGCATGCAATGTCAAGAACATCAGGACTACAATCCCAGCCAGCACTGCCAGGAATTTCCATGGGCTGAGCACGTACTGCTTCGTGAACTTGCTGAGCTTGACCTTCCACCTCCCGTTGTAGTACTTGTTCACGTCCTCAATCGCCTTGTCCAAGAAGGGCACTTTTGTCAACCGGATCGACCTGCTCATCCCGTTCCACAGCTTCGCGACCTCCTCGTCACTCTTCAGTTGGTTCAAAATGACCCCTCTCTCTCTCAACAGCTTCACGTCCTCGGAAGTGTCTATAATGCCATTCATGAGTTCGGTGTAGCGAGTGAAAACCAATGGGCCTGATGCGTTGGATGCCTCGTAAGCGACTAGGTTCCTCATGAACACCTCCGAGCTCACGTTCAGAGTTATGGCTGGCAAGAAAAGTGTTGCCAACTTGGCGTCGAAACTGATGCTAGAGAGGTTACCCTTGGTGGCTACAAAACGGACTCCTACATTGGATAGGTCAGAGACCGAGGGGATTGTGATCTCCTCAACTGAAGGTGGCTCGTGAGGATTTTCTGACATGCCCTCTTCTTTTACTTGGGATGAGACTAAGGGCTCAAGAGCCTGTGCCAAGACTGACAACAATGGGATTTTAGACAGAATAGTCAATGGCAATTTCAATACCTTCGCCCGGTTTGAAAGAAACAGCCTCTTGACAGTTTCAATCGGGACTTTGCTCAACTTGGAGAGCAAATTCCAAATTTGATCGCAAAGTGGCCTAATATAATTTGTGCCGCTGGAAGACAACAATGACCATGGTGATTTTGCCTTTCCTTCCTTGTCCTCGTTGTCACCTTCCTCCTCAACAATCTCGGGTTGTTCCTTCACTTTGGGTACTATGGTTTCATACAGGAAGTCTAGCAAGTGGGCACAGACTGAGACTTGTATCTTGGGCAGCGCCTCCATCAGTTTGAAAGGTGAGACTTCCTTGTAAAACCCCATTAGCATCCCATGCAACATGTTGTCAGCTTCGTCGAGGGATGTGAATCGGAATTCCAGCATCTTCCTCAATATGAAAAGTGGGATTTGATTCTCCAGCATGACTATGTCTTTAAGGATGGCATTGTGTGCAGACTTCCTTCCTGTGTAATCGACCAAATGTGACATCCTCGATGAGACCCTGGAGAGCATCTTACCTTCTTTGATTGCGTAGACTCGGAGGAACTCCAGCAAGAACGACGCGTCGATGGCCATCATCCATGCCAGCGTCTCCCCTTTGAGGTCCAGGTACTTGTGATAGCAGGCTCGGATCCTCAACTCCAGCTTTTCCAGTTGCTCCACCAAATTATGGATCTTGATCTTTTGGAGTTGCTTCTGAGATCTTTTCGCCGCTGCAAGCTTGTATCTCTCCATCTCGTACATCTCCGGGCGCCAATGGTGGTATGGACCGATTGCCACTTGTTGCGGGGTGTACAAGTCTGGGTCGCTAGACATTAATTCTCTCGGGACGCTGAAAATGGAGACTGGCACCTCGGTTTCATCTTCGAGCTCTTCCTCGAGTGCCCAGCGGATTTGGATCACCCACTGGTTCTCGTCGAAGATCTCACCCACTTTCGGCATCGATGATGCGGTTTGGACAAAGGAAGCCATGTTGGCTTAGCTGTTTAGTCCGTTCAAAGAAACTCTTTTGGGGTGAGTGTAGTGCAGTGAATAAGTTCTCTTAATAGATGGTTTTATGTAAACAGATGCGTTTCTCAGCGTTGCAAGTCAGTCCTACTTATAGGGTGCAAGCTATGTTCTTTCTATTTTGTCCAAGTCATCCGCGAGGAATTGAAACGGCTCCTTCTCAAAAAGTAGGTTTCATTCCACTACCATCATCTTCACAAAAAAAGAAAAATTATATTAATTTATTTTACGCGACAAACAGAACTAATTATATTTTAAAATAAACATATGGAAACTCTTATTTTTTTCATCGGATGTAATGATTGCGGTATTTCTCAAGATGTAATTGAACTGATCTAATAGAATGAATCTGTTTTTCTTCTATTTTTCTCATTAGCTTTGGAATATATGGAATTTTTATGGCACATGAGAAATACGTTCCTTCGTAGTGGAGCTTGCAAGGGACGATAATGTTGCTAACTTACGAGGTCCAACCCTTGCCCGGATTCAATGGTCATTCCCGCGTTGGCTTCATGGCATTAGTTTTCATAAGTTCAACGTGATCCACGAGACCGTAAAGAAAGGTTAGCGGCCCTTCACGCAAAGCTCACAGGAAAACAAAGGTGGTAGGGAGAATATGTGATCTTGTTCAAGAAAAGCGACGTACAAGAAGGGGTATAGTCAACTTTACTCTTGAACAAAGAGCCAGGCCGATGCCGTGTCTTCCCTTATCTTACGGAATTTCAAAGCCGTACAAACCAAGGTGGCCAATTTGCATTTTGCGATCGGAAGGTGAAATTGCTGGTACATGTAATCCTCTGTTGACCACCGCCCACGTATGTACAGTTCAAATTTTAAAAACTGCTCGTGTTTAATTGCACACGAACAGTTTCCATTTCATCTGCGCTATTTTCTGGTATCACAGCTTGCTATTTGCTGATGTTCTCTGATGCAATTTATAATCTCGGCAAAGACACTTCAGGAAAATGCAATTTTTTTTTTCCGGATTATGCGTGATTGATTTCATTGTAGTCGGTAGTATATGTGAACATAGTTTCAGGATAGAATCTGGAACTAAAAAGATTGGAAAGGTGGGTTCCATATTCCAAAAATTGGAGAACACGTTTCAATGGATAAGTTCTCTCTTCTAGGTACATGGAACCCGGAATAAGTTTTTGGGTTTTTCCTGGTCTCTGTCTTCATGGGATTCTCTGGTATACTATGGCATTCGATGATGAGGGTACAATCTAGAACTATTAGTCTAAGTTTCTATTATATGACCAAGACTTTTATTTTATTAATGTTTCATATTATTCATATGTCTAAATATAAGTTGCGGTCAGTAGATTGTAACAAAAAATGATAGCTATTAAAGGCGATAATCTACTACAATTGTTCAATTAGTAATATGGGTGAAATTTGGCTAAACCCTGGAACCAATCCTTAAACTTATGATAATGTAATTCCAAATTGCAGGGTATGCAAAATAAGTTATAGGTTCCAAAAAATAAATAACCTGTTCCAATAGTAGCTTTTAGATTTCAGATGGAATTTATATGAAACTTGCAATGCCTAATTGGTAGGAGAAATTCCTTTGAGAGGTCGTTTTTATCGTTTTGAGCCTCTTGACCTTCCGTTGCTTTCTCTAGATGTCGTTAAATTGGCATGGCACGAGCTCAGCTAGTGCTTTCTTACTTCTTTCACATATGGTCGACGTAGTATAGAACTTGTCTTCGCATGTTTTTTTCCCAAAATACATCGAAAGAAATGCAGATGTGTAAAAAGGAAAGCACCGAAATATGCCGGAAATGCAAATATCATGTGATCATAGAGAGAGACCGAGGGAGGGAGGGAGGGAGGGATGGATGATTGTTATTTGCGAAACTACGGGGAAAAAAACATGTAACTTACTTTTAGCTGCTCAGGACAACTCATGCCAGAAAATGATGCCAGTGCGCCAATTTTTTAAAATAAATTCCTATTCTGTGGGAAGAAATTTCAAGGGCAAGAGTCCCTGATGAAGAGGAAAAGAATCTTTGAAGGAACATGAAGTTGACTGGAGCCTCGTTTTCATGGTCACTCTCACGCCCTCGGACCCCACATATTCTATCACGTGTTTATCACAAAAATTGCCTTTTTCCCATATCTTACGTGATAAGGATGAGCATCGGTCTAGCGTTAATCTTGAACCGACCCTACATCGGCCTAACCCTATTGATCTTGATCCGGTTTCTAGGGAAATTTGGTCAATCATTGGTCCTAAAATTCTTGGATCAACACTGTGTGGGTCGGTCTCCTAAAAATTTCGGGTCGGTTCAACTGGACCAATCCTATATATATATATATATTTTTTATAATTTTTTTATATACATTAAAATAACCGGCGTCAATAACATTAAACAGCTATTTAGTTAAGAGTTCAAATAATTTTACATTGTTATTTAATAATTTAGGTTTTTAATATTTTTTATGGCGTTAATAGTTATAATTTACGAATGATGAAAATGTTTTTGTAAAGAGTCCTCACGGTGTCCAAAAATGTATCTTATAGCATCCTCCTCTAGTATTCGTTCTTTTTGTCTTATTTATTTCTTAGTATTCAATTTGCCAAAATCGAAATAAACAACTTCTCCACTTGCCACTCGACACTTGTCTCGCTTACTTTGGGCCACTCGTGTCGCTCGCAGCTTAATATTCACTTGGCTTGTTGCTCTTCGCTTGACATTTGATGCTAATTCTCTTCGATACTCATCCTACTTGACCCTCATAGCTTGCCTTCCTTAGCTGACATCGCTCATCATCGAACCTATTGAGTTGATAAAGTCATCGGTTGCCTTTTTAAAGAGTACAAAAAATAAAATAAAAAATTATTGGTTGGTCATGAGTTGATTTGAAATCGGACTGAACCCATTGGGTCAATTCGATCCTAAATCCCTTTTTTAAGTAGTACAAAAAATGAAATAAAAAATTATTAGTTGATCCCGGATTGACCTCGAAATCGGACTGAATGGTCCAATCCTCAGTCCCAAGCTCAATAGGATCGGTTATCGGTCCCAAAAATTGAGGACTAACACTGTGTGGTTGGTCTAAGGTTAGGGGTGGACCAGCCCAACCCGGACCATACTCAGTGTTGAGAATCTTTTTCCACAGTAGACAAAGAGTATAATTAAATGAGAATTCGCACGACGCATTGGCATGGTTAACCTCGACCTTTCTCTACCCCTGTCTGATCTTCATCTGTCAGAGGTATAAACTGTTCGCTGACCGGGCGTTTCCGCCTCTCTCTCGCATAAATCGCCCAGAACACCAATGAAAGCATTACTGAAGCAGAAACCAAAGCCAACCCAACATAGATCCACTTACTATAGAGCATCAGGGCTGGACAGTGATGCTCTTCAACTTGACGGAAGGTCTCTCGAACGAAAGAGCAGTCTTGCAGGTCAACAAGGAAGGGACCGTAGTGATATAAGCCGTAGCTTACATTGACAATGGCCGTCATCTGGGCATAATATACGGGTGTCAATCGGCCCACTGAAGTGCAAAGATTATTTGCTGAGACCTCGCAGACGTATTTCATCCATTCCTGCACCAGATTATTTTCACTATGTTAATTGCAAAGCTCTCTGCAAACTCTGTACTAGAAAATCATCCTTCCCCAATTATGAACACACGACCCTTAGAAAGTTCAAAAAGAGAAGTGAAATCTAATGGCTTCTATCACTGAAAAAAAAATTCAATACAGTTGTCTTAAGCGCGCTAGTATTGGGAAACTGTCCGATGCAAATTATCCTAAATTTCTCTTTCCTCGATATGTATGGGAAAACACTGCGGATCATAACTATAATAAGTTTCCCAGGACTTGATTCAACTAGGCCGTCCCATCTCCATGAAGAAACAGCTTTTAATCATTGCTAATAGACAGATTCTCTGGCTTACCTGCGACGCACTGTCAAAGTTGACCTCCCCATCAGCACATCTTCTATCAGTTTTATCATGATTGAAAGGATTACAAAGGAGGGGCACTAATGGGCCAGACTGGTTGTAGTAAAAAGGGCCACTGCCTGCTGGAAAGTTGTGGTTCGAGATGTTGCCGATGAATCTGTTCACTACAAGGACCAACTGGAAGGTAACATCTTTGGTCTGCAACAAGGTCTCTTGGGCAGTTGCCTGGTCCACACAGGGAAGGATCTCATCCATGGATGTGTGGGCTGTGGGATTTTGGATCCATTCTTCCATGGCAACGCAGGTGTCGCCCATTGCACTAAAAATTTTAAAGAATAGAAGACTGAGAAGCAAATCGTAAGGCTTCAAGCCAACACTAGCAGGTGAATATAGCATTACAATTGCTACTTGAAAACCAAAATGTATTTATTTCAAGAGTTACTGAAACTACCACCGCAATCTAGTAGCGAGCAATATATATATATGCTTTCAATTTTTTTTTTTTTTTGACCTTTTTCAATAAGTAAGTTATCATTTAGCAAAAAACCATAACTTATATATTGAAAAAGTTAGGCTCCAACTTAGTGGGCTTGGCTAGAAACTGTATCATAGGCCACAGAAGATGGCATAATGAGAAATAAACTAAAGAAATTAGCCTTAACAAGCAAAAAATTTACAGTAGGGGAGATACTTTGATCTAAAAGAATTAAAGGCAACAGACAGGTCCTGAAGGATGATTCCCTGCACTTACTTGTGGAGAATGACAAAAACTCCACATAAAACGAATGTAACAGTGACCAAGATCCACCCGCAAATTGACAATCTACAAAAAGTTCACATCGAGATGAAAAAAAGTGGATAAAATGGATCATACTTGCTGAAATATTAGGACATATTAACAGCTAGAGCACTCACAGGGACACGAGTGGCTGAACTCCTAAAACTGATAGAACTGCCAGGAGTAACAGTCAACGTGTGAGGGAATTTCACTATAGTCAAGAGAAATATACGCAGTTAATCTGATTGTGAGTACAGGGAGTCTTACAGAAGCCAAGTAAAGCCAAGAGCAGCATCATAGCTGTAATAATGATTACAGCGAATCTTCTACAGAAAGTGGAAACAATCAATCAGTACAAATGCTGAAATAGGAAAAGGTACAGAACATAAATTAATCACTAACACTGAATTCAACACATGCTGAATCTTATCCGAATTCTGGTCTGTTTTTCTTTCGATTTTGGTTGCTGCAGAATTAATCATAGTTTCTACTTTGTCAATGTCGCTCTGCACAGTGGGTGGTAAAGATATTTGATCCACTCCAACACGCTTAGCAGCAGCAAGGTAATCAGATACACTTCTAAGCTGTTCGACTGTAGCATCAGCCTGCTTCACCACATATTTCAGCATGCTACATGTGCTTCCATGGAACTTCTCCTGGCCAGTGAACAGGACGATGCTTCCGACACTTGAAGCACAGACAAGCCATCATTCACATGATTTGCGTCACTTAATTTTGACAAAACAAAGAGAAGAAAGGAACCTACATTGCCGCTGTAATGAATAGTCCAAGTAGAGAAAGAGCACATTTGGATTTTGAATTGCCATAAGACTGTTTGAGGCGGTGGCAGCAGCAGTGGCGAACACATATGATGCAAAAGCAGAGACCAAACCCCAGAAACCATATTGCAGCAATGACAAAAAATGGAACGGCAGTAAATCCAACAGACTGTTAAATGCAAGAAATTGAAATGCTTTTAGTATTACAGCCATATAAACCAACACAAAATAAATACTGACATCTGTCAGCAAACATGTGGAGCTCTCTACTACAGATAAATGAGACCATCAACAAGGGCAATAAAAAATGGAACACAAAGGAAGTTCACCATCTGAAATCCAGCCACTGAAGATGTAGCCAATGAGTAATGCTTTTCTTTTTATGGGCAAGTCAATAAGGAATCTTAGAACTAACTCTGCATCACAGCAAATCTACCACGCATCCCGACTAAGAACATATTGTCACCCAACCTGCACCACCCTCTCTAGGCATATTTGTCATTGAGAATACTAAGTAAAAAGAACATGTTCCTGGTTATAATTTCATAAACTCATTAAGGGATCAAATAGAATAGAGAGGGAAGTAAATGATGACACTGACAAACAAGTAATGTCTGTCGCTGATGTTCCAACCCCCCTTGTAGTGCCTGAAATCATCCAGAGGGTCTCTCCTGCGTGTTCTCTTTTCAGCTAATACCAGCGTCGAATTCTGTACACCGCCTTCATCATTTCCTTCAAGAACTAGCCTCCTCTCTTCCCACCGAACAACGTCAAACTCTGCCAAAACGGCGATTTTTTCAGCAGAATAGAAATGTTCATTTTGTCGGAACATAATGTTAACCATAAGATAGAAAAAAACGACAAGGAGGCCATCAAGCCCTTGTAAGAACACGAATGACCAAAAGAAACAGCCCACAAGTTGAACTGCCAAACGGAACAGCGATATCACATCTGGTTTAGATCCGCACTAGCTTCGTCGAAGATCAAGTTTAAAAATGAAGAACAAAACAGAGGAGGACCAAAAAATGAAAGAATGTTTACTCGGAAAGTCTGCGGCCGGTGGGCGGTGGAGATGAGAACCGCCGTGAGAGAATGAAATGGAGACCGAACAGATGAGGAGAACAGCGAGAAGAAGAGGGGAGTGAAATTTGACAGAATCAAACATTATGCAACTTCTCGCTTGCTTTTTGGGCGTGGTTATTTGCAGAAGGAATGTGCTTTTTGATGAACGAAAAAGGTTTTGGCGCCTCGAACTTATCGAGAGGAAAAGAGTGCTCTTTTGTCTTTCCCACCCGAAATTATATTGCGCACTCCAAACGTTTTACGTTCGTTTTGTTTCTTGCTCCTCGTAACCGCATGCACGTTCGGTTCTGAAACCGCTCTGTCTCTCTCTCTCGTGCAATGCTCCGTGCGGATTAATATTATCGAATCAGCCTCGCTTTCTTTGAGAGTACGCATTCTTAAAGTGCTCTGTTTTGTCGTGATAGAAGTACAGATTCGACAAAGTGAGAGGTATCTGAGTCGCTTCCTGGGGCTGTGGACAGTCAAGAAGTCATAATTTCACACTATTACTGCCAAAATAAGATTAATGACTAATGGGCAACCTTCGATAGTTTCTCTCTGAGGAATAAGCATGGTCGACTCCTTTTTTGCCCTATTGAATGGATTAATTACATTCCGATGTTCCCTTTTTTGGTTTCAACTTGGACCAAACCAAATTTTGTTACCCCATTTGAAGAATTAAGAATAATCTGTCTTCAGCAAGGGAGCTTTGTTTTGTTTTGTTCCCCTTTGGAAATGATGAAATGATATGATAAAGCATCAAGTATGGAGATAAAAAGGGACTATTTGTGTATTTAAACTTTGACTCATCGACCTTTAATTTGTTCAAATTGATTCATGTAGTCGAAGGACTACTATATTGAATATTTATAAATAGTTCATGATTACATTGAATATTAAATCAAAGTTCATGGATTATATCATATATTGGGTTCATGGAGAAATTAAAAGTTTAGATTTTATTTATGTCATTTTCCAAAGATAAATATCATGAAGAAATGAAATTTTAGATGATCAAATGTACGAGATATCAATATCATCTGATTTAATACTACAAAAAGAAAAAAGATGGTATTTTGCATTTAATGTTAACTAAATTAAACAATGTTAGGCGTGCGCAAACACGTGATCAAACCGAGACGCGTGCGGAGAGTTGTTGTGACGTTGTCTTTCCAAACACGAGCCGCCCAAGCCGCCAACGTAGCGTCGCCCTCGCTCAACCAGAACTCTGCAACTCCAAACCTACATACATCTCTGTATTAAAACTCTCTCTCTCTCTCTCTCTCTCTCCTTCTCTGGACAATGGCTTCTCTGCAACTGAGCTTCAAATCCCTCGGAGCCCCATGTCGCCACCGCAACGCTCCGCTCCCCAAGCAATGCCCTCCCAAGGCGGGCAGGATCAGGTGCGGCGCGACCGCACCCGCCAGGCGCTACTCCATCACTCTCCTCCCCGGCGACGGCATCGGCCCCGAAGTCATCGCCGTCGCTAGAGGCGTCCTTAGCCTCGCCGGGTCACTTGAAGGTTCCCCCTTTTTTCTTCCTTCGACTTGTGTTCGCCGTTTCTTTTCTTTTTTTTTTTTTTTTTTTTTGGGGGGGGGGGGCACCCTTCTGCTTTTCTCGCCGTTTGATTGAAGCTCATTGATCTCTGAAGTTTAAATTATGTAAAAGTTCTCTCCTTTTACAGTCCTGGATTCGTAATTCATGAATTGTCGGTACTGTCTACTGTCAAGTGGATACGAGATTTTCTGGGATGAATTGACTGAATTGGATTTTTAAGTGGACAGTTCAAAAAACTTTCCTATGCTGGGAGACTGCAGCTAATAAGAAGATCTGATTCTTATGGTCTGGCGATTTTTTTGTGCCAAACCTTTCTTTGACTAAGAAAATTATTAGAGCACTGGAAGCAGAATCTTCGTGGTGGCTCTAAAGTTAGTTGGGACTTTGTGTGCCTTCCTACGCAAGACGCAAGAGGGAGGGCTTGAACTGGCTCCATGGAACATGCATTGTATTATGAGATGCCTGTGAAGATTATTGAGCCAGGTTGGTTCCCTTTGGATTGCCCGGATTTATATTACTATCCTTTGGCAAGGGGTAGCACATGGTCTGTTTCAGCCTCTGCTGATTGCACCATTGCTTGGAGAAACCTTTTGAAGGTCCGACCCTACCTTACACCTGTCATTAAAAATGTCTTAGGAAATGGGAAATACACATACGGTAGATAATTCGCATCCTCATGGAATTCTTTTAGAGGTATATTCTTGAAGAGTTTTATATGATTCCTGTCTACCTATTAGTGCTAAGGTTTCAGATGTTATCTTAAACTCTGATTGGTACTGGCCTCATGCCAGATCAGACAAGTTGGTGGGTATGCAAGTGCCTTTGTGGAACTATTTCCCCAAACTCTTCAGTGGATGACAAAGTTCTTTGCACTGCTTCTTCTGCTGGTGTAATGAATTTGTTCTATTTCTTAGGAAATTGTTGGGAATAGAAGACTAAAAGTGGATTGGCATTGATTAAGTTGGTTCTCTCCCAATGTTCCTAGATTTGGTATCATATCTTGGTTGGCCATTTTAGAAAGACTGCTAACTATAGATAGGATCTTGAAATGGACTTCAGTTTCGTCCTTGCCATTTTGTCTCTTATGCAGTCAAGGGAAGGATTCTCGAGCACATCTCTTCTTTTTATGTAATTACTCTGCTCAGATCTGGAGAAGGGTACTTTTGTTATGCCTTATTGAAAGAAATCCTGGGAATTGGGATGGTGCTAAGGTTTGTAGTTTTAAGGCTATACTTCTGAAACTTGCCTAATGCCTGCCTTTATCATGTAAAGAGAACTAGGAATGAGCAAATGCATTCACATTTTGCTTCAAATGTCGATCAGGTGCTTAAGTCGATTAAATTTGCAGTGAGATGCTGCTTGGAAGGGGAATGTTCTCCTAGACATAACGTGGCTTCAGCTTAGGGTTTACAGCTTTGTCTGAATTGGAATATTCATTTCAATAATCTGTGCAGTTGAGTTCTGCTTTAGTTGTTTAGCTGAAAGCTGCTGCTGCTGTTTTATGTTTTGCAGTTAAGTTCTGCTATGTTGCAGGCTTATACCGGTGCTTTTGCTTTGATGAGGGATTGTTTAGTGCAAGTTGATATGGGCTTGTAATGGGATCTCCCCCATTCTTCTAGTTGAAATGAAAAGAACTATCCATGAAAAAAAAATTGGATTCTAGCAATGTCAAGGGAAATGATTTCTGAATGTAAATTTCATCCTCACTTCGATGAAGTTTGAAAACTAATTTATATTAGTTTTTTTCTTTCTTTCTCAGGATAAGTATTTGGAAGATTGCTATCAGTAATGAAATGCAGCCTTGCAAAATCTCTAAAATTTGAATGCTTACTACTGGGATTTCCTTGTCTTATATTTGGTTGATCGTAGCTAATTGAGCACCAAAGTCAGACTATGCAAAAGTTCTCCGTGTTACGTGTGTATCCAATCTTTCTTTGTTGGGTACTGGTAGTTGTATGTTAAGTTTAGTCTGGGTACCGTTGAAGTGTAGCTCTCTGTCAAGTGTAAGAGCTTGTTGCTTGGTGAAATTGGTCAAATGAGCATTGAGGAATTTCCAAGTAAAGAACTGTTCAACCAAAGTTCATCCTTACTTCCAGAAAGGATTGAAAAACAAAAAAAAATGTAGTCTAACTCCTTTTATATGAGCACTAGATATTGATTTTATCAAAAGATTGCTGCCATTAAAAGACTACGATCTCATAAATTTCAGGAAGAGGAAGCATTGCTAGTGTTGGATGATAGTTCCTTATCGTCTAACAAATATATGTTATTGTAATAAAATAAATTCTTGGAAATCCTGCCAGACTTGAATTATAAGTATTTACTGCTAAACCACAGCATTACTTTGATCTTTCCCCACCATTTTCCACTTTACTTTCATTCTTATTCATTTTCTAATATTAGCCCCAGATGTGGAATGTCAAAGTATTATTAGATTGATTATGGGAATGATTTCTTAGTATTGTATCTACTATGTCTTAGGTATTGAATTTGGTTTCCAAGAGATGCCTATGGGAGGAGCCGCTTTGGATTTGACTGGAGTTCCATTGCCAGATGAGACACTATCAGCAGCTCAGCAATCTGATGCAGTTCTTCTTGGAGCAATTGGAGGGTAATTTTCGTCCATGTGATCTTTCCCTCTTAACTATACTGTTCCCGCCTTCTATCATAAATCTTTTTCATTTTCTTTGCATCATACTAAGGTATAAGTGGGACAATAACGAAAAACATTTGAAGCCAGAAACTGGGCTGCTTCAATTAAGAGAAGGTCTTAAAGTATTTGCAAACTTACGGCCGGCAACTGTGTTACCTCAGGTTGTTTTTGGACCACTTTCTTAATTGCCTGACTTCATGATCCTTTTTTATGTTATGGACTAAGTATTCCATGGCAAGCTGCCTCTGTTTCTTTTGTGTGGCACTGGTAGCTTGTGTTTGGTCAGTTTGCTGTGCTTCTTATTGTAGTGATAATTCTTGCTTGACTATATTTGATTTCTTTGCACGTGTTCTAGTATTATGTTAAATCACTGAACAGATGGTCTTACTCTTTTCTACGGATCTTCCTTCCCAGTTAGTTGACGCTTCAACTTTGAAGAAAGAGGTCGCTGAAGGTGTTGATCTAATGGTTGTAAGGGAGCTCACAGGCGGTTAGTTTCCAATACTTGTTTGTTCTTTCGTACTTGAACTTTGATCAGTATGATATGGATGATTCTGTATTATTTCCTTGTTTGAACAGGAATATACTTTGGGAAACCAAGGGGTATTAGTTCCAATCAAAATGGTGAGGAGATTGGTTTCAATACTGAAGTATATGCAACAAGTGAGGTAACTTTTTATTTTTTATTTTTTATTTTTTGTGTTGTCACAACTGTAAACATAATCGAATCATTTTCTACTTAACCGGGGTCTCTTTTCCTCAACCTATAAGCGATTACACCTCCCATGATGTCATTGTATGACTCATTAACTTGATAATGATAAAGTTGTAGTCTGCTCAATTCTGTTGATCATGTGCATTATTCTAAGTATGCTTTGAAATTTTACTTTCTCCATCAATCATCAATGTTTTGTCTCCTTTGTTTAAAGAGCTTTGATTAATATGTCCTACCACTTCTTCATTGTATGTAAACTTATTGGGCAATGTTTTTCCTCTTCTCTATCAGACTGTTCTTGTGTGGGTTGGGAAGCTACCATAATTATTCTCTGTGGATAGTCGATATTGGTAGATGTAGCACAGTTGTAACATAGAAGGCTCCTCTAAAGCTAACTTTGGAGTATTTTCCTTTTCCTTTTTAAATGTTTCAGTGGTATGCTTCCCTTTGCCTCTCCTGACTTAGACTTGTTCCTGAGATATAGTACTTCTTGTTCTTTCTATATTCCAGATACTTGATTGACATGATGCATATTTTCATGGTAGATTGATCGCATTGCTCGAGTTGCTTTTGAGACTGCTCGAAAGAGGCGTGGAAAGCTTTGCTCCGTTGACAAAGCTAATGTGTTGGAGGTAGGAAATTTTGTTGAGCTCTTTGCAAGGATAGTTTTATATTGTTGCATGAATGCAGGCATTTTAATACTTAAAATTAAGGGACTTGGAAGTCTCTAAGATGATTTATCGAACCAATCATTCAGGAAGATTACTTGATGCTGTCCTGTCGTGAAGTTTCATGCTTTTGAGATAGTAACCTCTCTGCTTGGTGCAATCCTATACATAGATTACTGTTGCTTCAATGTTAGTTTTTGTCAAAGTTGCCGAACTTTAGATGCAAGTGAATTTGGGTATTTCCATATGACCTTGAGACAGGAAGCAGACTTTGTCTCTCTAAAAGTCATCTCTTTTTTGTTTTGTTTTGTTTCTTTCTTTCTCTTTTCCTTTTCATGTATCTTATTTCTTCCTTTCTGATAGGCCAGATGTTGACTGTCACAAACATACTAAATACTGTCTCATCAGCTTCCTATGTTTGGTCATTCACTAAGTTATAATGCACAAAATCTTGGAGAGTAGTTTGAACTTGTTCCTTCATTTGAATGTCTAGGCATCAATGCTTTGGCGGAGAAGAGTCACCGCAATTGCCCTTGAATACCCTGATGTTGAACTTACCCATATGTACGTAGACAATGCCGCAATGCAGCTCGTTCGTAATCCAAAGCAGGTACGCTCTTCATGAACACTGTTTCTTCTCTCCCTGAGAAGACATCAGTTTGCCAGTGTGAGACCAGTTGTCATGATAACTCATAAACGATGCAGTTTGATACAATTGTAACAAACAATATATTTGGTGATATATTGTCTGATGAGGCTTCAATGATTACTGGAAGTATTGGGATGCTTCCATCAGCAAGTCTTGGCGAGAAGGTAAGAAGCTTGTTGATGTTTCTTGGTTTTATTTTTTTTTCTTTTTTGGGAAAAGTCTACTTTTGGACCAACTTTAATTCAAAAACTATACTGTTGAAACAGGGGCCTGGACTTTTTGAACCTATTCATGGTTCTGCTCCTGATATTGCTGGACAGGTTAAGTCTGAAAGCATGAACATGTTTTCCAAGGTAAAACAGAGAAGAATGTATTGATTCAGTTCTCTAATTCGTTGTACAGGATAAGGCAAACCCATTGGCGACTGTGTTAAGTACTGCCATGCTTTTGAAGTATGGACTGGGGGAGAAAAATGCAGCTGAGCGAATAGAAGCTGCTGTGCTTGATACTCTCAATAGAGGCTTCAGGACTGGTGACATATACTCTGATGGCAATGTAAGTACTTTTCTTTCATTTCTGCAGTATGCAAGTTATTTCTCTCTTGGTGACTTCCTTGAAAATTCATCGACATATTCTTGATTCATTTTATACTTGGTGAATGCACTCGAGTTGTCAACTGAATCCAAGGCACGCAAAAGTGTGTGCCCTACAACTCTCTCTCTCTCTCTCTCTCTCTCTCTCTTTTCCTAGTGGAGGAAAGAATATTGACTGAAACTGAAGGAATGGATTCAATAAGCTCTCTCTCTCTCTCTCTCTCTCTTTTCTCTCATGTCTTCCAATAAGGATATTAGATTGGAGGGGCCTTAATGTCATGCTTGAGTGGAAGGAGTCAGTTTGGCTACGTACTTGGTGAAATAGCTCCATACAAAATTGACTTACAGAACTTCTCCACCTTTTTGGCACTGTGTCGATTTGAAAAGGTTATATTTAGCAGATGATGGAATCTGCACATAACTTGGGTGACGACTTTAAAATTTGATGGATGTGCTTTTCCTGTATGCTCATTGCCTACTGGATGTTTTCTGTTCAGAATAGATGATATGCACGATTATTTACTGTCGTGACTTGATTAGTTGTGAGTTGTCTAACGCTTGCATATGCAGACATTGGTGGGATGCAAACAAATGGGTGAAGAGGTACTGAAGTCAGTGGAATCTGAAATTCTGGCCCCACTATGACTATGAGTATTTCATAATTACAAAGATTGCGAAGCGAAGATGGTAGCAAGGGAACTGAGTTGCTGCTGTGAAAGAGCGGCTAGATTGAGACCCTATATCGAAGAGTTTAATATTTCATGGTAATGTTGCAATCATTCAGGTCGTGAGGACAATCCATCCATTTACCCAGGCTTTGTCAATTTGTAATGCAAAAACTGGATAAGACTAATTTGAAATGACAGACAATGCGAGATTCTCGTTCCTTATGTTATATTTTCGAATCTCCACTGGGCCGAGGGAGTCTAACATATGAATGTACATGAGACTGGAGATAGCAGGATCATTGAGGAAATTCAAAATAAACTCGAGCGCAAGGATACAAATTCAATATTAAATATGAGTAATGCTACAGGAGTGCTATACTAAGACAATCTACCAAATTTGATTCACCTAATATTTCGTTGGGCTTGCATGGATTGTTATGTAAATCCACAAATTGTTAGTTTGCCTTTTCAATACGTGGAGCATTACTCACCAAACGTATAGCTGAGACCACGAAGGCGAGAACAATTTTCTGAATCAGCTACCCTTCTCAAAGTTCCAAATACTCATTAACTTCGAGAGAAATCTACACAACTTCATGCTTCTGCTCTTTAGGCATTATATAAACTCACAGGAAATCAATTATTCTCCTAGATCTCGAGTCACATGTTTAATCCTTGAGCTCTCATCCCAGCTGTCTGCAGACATTCAGGAGAAGATCATCATCAATGCACAAAACCGGCATTTCAATTGGTGGATTGATCTGGTATATCCACAATGGAGATGTTACGATTGCTCTTGAAGCACAGCTACTGCACTTATCTGCAGCAAATACGCAAAGCTTCATGTTATCTACTCATTGAGATTAACATCGCATAGTAACAAGGCATATTTAGCCCAACGTTACTAGAAAACACTATTTCATTAGCGATTCGCTTTGTGGATTCGCTTTTTGGTACACCGGCGATTTGGTTTGTTGAAATGAGCACTCTCAAACGTTTCAATGCAATAATCAGATTACATGCAGAGTACATGTTTTATATATTATAATAATTCTTGTTTGGATGTGAAACTTATTAACCTAGATATGTTAGAAATAAATCATATTATCTCTATTAATATTTAATATAACCAAAAAAAAAAAAAAATCATGTCTTATCCTAACTCTTATGATCAAAAGAAGCCTTCTCCTGTCGAACCACATTTTTGACAAGGGACATTCCGCATTACCATTTTCATTCCACCGGAGCAATCCACGCTCCACGTAACCTATCTTTAGCATGGTGTCTGTAAGCTTCGACCATCAAGAACCTTCCTCTGATTTCGGTGCCAGCTCTGCCCTAGGCTTCGGGGAAAGACCTTTCTCAAGCATCTCCTCATCGTACCTTCGAGCCATATCTATCATGCCTTTGTCCACCAAAGCATCGATCAAGGCATTGTATGCAGATTCATCGGGGCTAGCTCCTAGTTCTTCCATCTTATTCCATAACATTAAGACAGGCCTGAGAAATCCCCACCTCTCAAACTTCCTCATGAGCATCACATATGTGTCCATCCTAGGATCGATCCCGCTCCCGATCATCCTATCAAACAATCTTAGTATCTCTCTAGGCTTCTCCAAAGACCCAAAAATGCAGTTATATGTAACCACATTCGGCTTACAACCCCTCTTGCGCATTTCGTCGAGCATCTCATACGCATCCTGGACCCTGCCTTTCTCACACAAGAGCTTGATGATGATGTTGTATGTCACCACACTGGGCTCATAACCCAATTCTCTCATCTCTCTACACAACCGAATGGCAAAGTCCACGCCTTCCGAGAGCCCGATGGCGCGAATGACCGTGTTATATGCCACAACATCGAGCTTAATCCCCTTCCTCTTCATCTCCTTGTAAAGCTTCACAGCCTTCCATGGCTTACGTCGCCTGCATTCAATGTCCATGTAAATCGAGTACGAATGCAAGTCCTTCTTAATGCCCTGTTTGTCCATCTCTTCCCAAAACTCCCTGCACTTACTCCACCACCCTATCTTGAACCACCCGCGAAGAATCATGTTACAGATCCTCGTCTTATCCACATCGAAACCCAAATCTCCCTTCTGGTCCTTGCCGAAGCAGAGCTCGTGAGCTTCCACGACATGCTTGTACTCACACAAGGCGTCCACGAAATTGTAATACCCCGTCTCGTCCTTCAGGCCGAACTCATCGAGCCTACGGTACGTCTTGGCGGCCTCATCGACCAGATGGGCACTCGCGTACCGCTTGAACATGATCCGGAAGGTGACGTGATCAGGGAAGGAGAGGGGGTCGTCTCGCATCCGGTCGATCAAGCCCCAGGAGAGGTCGAATTCGAAGAACTTACCCAGAATGTCGATCATGCGGTTGTAGGTGTCGGTGGTGTGCTGGAAGCGGCGCTGCCGCGCGGCCCAGTCGAAGAAGTCGAGGGCTTTCTTCCAGTCGTTGGCGTAGCCGGCGAGGGCGTTGCAGACGGAGGCGGACGACAGGTCTGGAGGGCCCGAGGCGGGGTGCGGAGACGAGGAGAGGGAGAAGCTGCGGAGGAGGAGGAGGAGCTTGGCGCGAGGGAGGAGGAGGAGGGAGGGCGGGGTGGGAAGCGTTCGGATCATTCTTTCCCTTGCTGCTGGAACTGAAGCCAAAGCAAGGCTCCCATGAATGCGAGGAAGGAGGAGAAGAAAAGAGGGAGTGTGAAGCGTGGCGCCGCCCCTTTCGCCGCGCCGCGATCAATGAATGGGCCGGGCCATGGGAGCAATTGGACTAAGCTAATAATTTCAAACAGTCTTTTTCACTCTTTTTTAATTCTTTCTTCCTTTTTTGCCTTAGCATTTCAAAATTCAATTAATGTTGAAGCCCAACACCTAAAATCTTTCAAAACGTACAAATGGCGAATTTGAAAATATTTTCTTATTATTTCTTTTGAGAAATTTCGGAGGAAGATAGTGAGTGCTTTCTTTTCCGGAAATCAATTAAAAAATTTGAGCAAGGCCACCTTGTTTTCGTTTAAATGGAGAGCTCTTATAAGTACATTTTACTGGTGAAATTATGTACCCACTCCTATTCATTTTTCTTGCTGAATTGATTTTAGAACATGACCTCACACACGGCTAACATTGAAATTAAAACAGACATTGTCTCCTATCGTAATGAACATACAAAATCTGTAAAGCTATAAGATGTTTGCTACAAGTTGGATTTTCTTAACATTATTAGTGTTTTGGGTTTGAAAATATGCTCGGAATCATTGCCTAAATCAATCATTTTGGTAGGTCAGTAACAAGTTCCCAAATGACCTCACCGCTGAGAAATCTATCGAAATGAGATAGTTTAGCACTTGGTCAAATGATTTGCAATTGCAATTGTGATGCTTACATAAAAGCTCGAGGAAAAAATTAACTTCAAGCTAAAGGAGAGAACTCTTTAGGCAGAAGATGAAGCTATTCTTACTATATTGAGTTTTCCTTTGGTTAAATTAAATTTAGCTCCCCTGTATGTCATCCATAGACAAAATATTAAAAACTACGCTGAAAAGGTGATGGACATTCTGGTAAAAAAAGTTTTAAAAGCCTGTCATTCTAGTTATCATCTTCTTGAAACCCGAGCAAGCTTCCGTTTAGTTACATTGTGTTTACCGTTATACTACTTATACGACTTACTTCTTTTCAGCCTCTAAAAGTTTTACTTTCCAAATCTCTTGATTTTTCAAAAGATTCAAATTTTTCAAACTTTCTTTTGTCGTCCAATTGACTCGATTATTTTGTCAACGGAAACCTTGTAGATTGACTCAGTAAAAGGCAATTGGATTATATAATTTGTATATATAAGTGTGTGTGGGATTTATTTGAGCCAAAGACTGAGTGAGATAGTGAGTACGAGACTCCAGTTAAGTGGGTGATAGAGAGATTGTTGTTTGAAAAAAAAAAAAAAGCAGGAGCATTTACTGCATTTAATACTCACAGTCTTACGTGAACAGACGAAAGTTAAATAAATACGAGAAATGCAAATATTTGCTAAGGTTTTCTCTAATTGTTCTCCTTTATGTGCTGGTCCCATGCTAATTTGAAAATAAATGTCTCCCAATAAAAATTAATAATGACAATAAAATAAAATATTAAAAGCTACGCTGAAAAGGTGATCACTAACGTAGTGATCCCGTTAGTAACTTAGTACCATGGCACAACCTTTGTTGAAGTTGACAATATTTTTTTAAATTTTCTCAATTATTATTATTTTCCTCTTCTTTTTTCAAATCCTAGGCTAATGACCCTTTGTCTAAACCAGGTGAGGGCCTTCATGCTCTTGCGGGCCACAAGTGAAGGCCATGACCTAGCCCATTGCCTTATTCGGGAGAGGGCCAATGTCCTCACCTGTGGCCGGTGATGATTGACCAAATATCTGCCTACAGTTAGGAGGAAAAAAAGGAAAAAAAAATTCATAAATTCATAATTTTTTTTTTTAAAATGTCCACATTGATACCAATTATATCATCTAACTGGTTGACATTGACTAAACCACAACTTCAATGATTTTTGACCAAATTGGTCAGAATGACTAAATTGACAATTTGTCAAAAGATTCGAGATAAAATTGACCAAATCGAAAAGTTTAAAATAAATCGGCATAAATGCAATGATAATTTTCCCTACATTTTCCACATGTAACATCCACACACTATCATATGGCAATATCTATTTCATTCATTCCAACCGGCACACTATAAGTATCTCCAAAACAATGCATATGGAAACTCAAATTCATCACAATAATAGAGCTCTCTTTTTATCTATATATTTTGAGAAGGTCGAGTCTATATAGTCCACTCCTCTCAAGCTCTCTCTTTCTTCATCCAAGTCTCCATCTTCCTCTTTTCATTCCAACCAATCTGATCTCGTCCTTTTTCTATCCTACCACTAAAAATAATCTGTATATACCTGACCATCCATTCATATCAAGGTACTATTATCACTTCTACTTCCCGTCCATTCTAAGCACACATTAGAACAATACATTCAATTAACAAACACAAGCAAAATCAATCAATTGCACATATTTTAATCTAATCAATTAAAAAGCGAAACTTTCATTGCCTTGCAAAATTTTAGCAATCAACCTGAATTTGAATTCATAACTGTCCTCATCCTTGGAGATTGTTGTTGTGTCATCATGTTGATTTCCTGGGTAATAAGGGGAATATAAACAAGAACATGAATCTAGACTCACATGATAATGTACTGGCAAAATAAGCAAATAACAGTTCTCTTGGTTAGCATGAAGATTTTTAATTAATGTCCACAACAGGTTTGGACAGAAAATAGAGCATAAATGAACAAGTTTTAAGGGAAAAAATTTCATAAAGAGTTCAAGTCATTGCAAATGGAATAGTGCAGCAAGTTCCTGTGGACTAAGACGATGGACAGACAAGTCAAATTATTTTCAACAAATTTAAAGAAAGATGATGTAACGAGCAGATCCTAGCATGTGGTGCATTAAGGGCAGGGGAAATATTATCATGAAAACTTCTTTCTTGGATTTGTAAAAATCTTTATGGACAGTGGTACAATTTTCCAATGAAGAAATACATTACGCCAAAGAAAGTACTCCTGAAACATAAGAAGCAAGCTGAGTTTTTGTCCGCCATTTTCTCCTTCCAAAGCTATGATTGTTTCTTTTAGCTGTTCAATCTCCACACGTCTTGCTTAACTTGCACTTTGATAGGTTGAGCTCCAGAAGTTCCTCTTGAGAAATGCTTCTTCAGTCTTGGAGGTTAGCAGCTCAGCCTCCAATTTCCATTTTGCTTCCTGGAGAAACCTCACCTCTCTGATCTGATGACTCAAATTTTTAGTTAGTTTGAGAATATGTTTCTGTTGATGCTTTCGTCCTATCTTGATATCAGCATACTCCATCTTCAAATCCTCCGGCTTCAGCTCTAGCTTTTCATTGTCAATTGTTCTCGATATTTCAGATTTCAGCACTTTTTCGTTGTCAATTCCCTCTGAGAACTTTGGCTTCACTTCTTCGTTTGTATCTGTAACCCTTTGCAAGCATAGTTCAACAAATCGAAGTTCTCAGATTTGATCCTTAGCTCTTGATGAAGGGCATTTTGTTCTATTGCAAGCTTTATGGCCTCTAGTTCCAGTTGTTTGAGCAGTGAATATAGGACTGATTTTTGAAAACCAGAGATTGATTCTTGCACATCTCTAATCTTTGCCAGAGTATTCCATATAAGATTATGGTCCAAATCCATATGGTCTTCAAACTCTTGACACGGACAGATATCAAGAGTCTTTGAAATCCGATACAATGCCAACCGTTCCACAGTAATTTCATTGGACAAAAGTTTGAGCTTGGCCAGATGTTCGAGATTTTCACTCTCTAAGTAAGAAATCTTCTTCTGTGAGAATTGCCATGCGTCTACGAGAGTATGATATCTGAGTGAGAGCGAGAAATTCTTCTCCTGCAGATCAGGAATTTCTGCAAAGTGAAGATTTGCTTGTGAGAATCCAAAGCCTTTTCACAGAACATTCTATGTCTTTGCTCCGAGCTTCTTGCTGCAGGTGAATGATCTGGAACTCCACATCGGCTAACTGGGTCCTACTCAACTGCACAGAATTGTAATAATCCTCCATCTCTCTCTTCAAATCAAGCTGTATCTTTTGGATGCTAAAGATCAAGATTCTCTCCTACTTCATACCGGAGTATTCACCTTTTAGTCCCTAGTAACTGCTCATGATAACTCTATAAAAATAGAGTTATTTTACCTATTTTAGGCAACAATTAATGCATTATCTATGAGAAAATATTTGAATTTCCTTCTGATTATTTAAATTTTCATTGTTTATGCAAAATAATGAGATATTGAGAAGATAAGGAAAAGAAGGGCAATTATTAGGAATTCAAATAAAAGCAGCGATGGAAAATGGATATCAAATTAGGAAATTCTTGATTTTGTTCCCTAATGTTATCTACAAGTAGATATTTTAGATTTCCTATAAATAGGAAGAGAGAGCAGCTAGAGGGAGCTAGATCGTTTTTTTATTGTTCTGAGAGTTTTTCAAGTATTTTGAAGAGAAGACAAAAGTGGTGACAGAATTCTTGTTCTTTGATTCAAGATGCTGAGTTTGATTTATATTTTTATTTTTTCTTCTACTATGTTCTAATTTTCTTTTGTTAGGGCTACGATGTAACCTAACCATGATGATATGAATTTCATGATTTTTATGTTTTACAATTGATTTCATTCATGTGAGTTATATATTATTGCGTTTAATGCTTTTGAGTGACTGGCCACCACTTGAATGATCTGATGTGTATGTTTGAGACTGAGAGGTGATAATATGCAATTGCTCATTATAATATATAACCATGAATTAAACATGGATAGAAATATACCGCGTTATTTATGTAGCTTTCGGTGATAAGGTGATCCAAAAAACTCATTGTAAACCGGGAATATTCATAGTTCTTAATGCACTCATGTTTATTTTAATTCACATAGAGATATAATGGATTAATAAGCTGAGTAGGTTTGCTATACCTAGAGATAGGATAGTAAATAGATTAGGAAATTCCGCTATCACATGTTTGATATCGTTCTTGTATTCACAACAATCTGAAATTCATATCTAGTGGTTATGGTGAAATCGGATGCTCTAACATATTTATCTGATTGATTTTACTGCATTTATTCTTCAAGTTTTGTTTTTAATTTATTCTAAATTATATTTTGATTTGTTAGATAAATTTTAGAATTAATCTAATTTAGTATTTAATTAGTTTATTAATCATTGATCTCCGTGGGACGATACTTTTTCTCATCATTATATTACTTGTTCGATACGTGCACTTGCGTTTAGAATTTTATGAACAAGTTTTTGGCGCCGTTGCCGGGGATTGTTTGTTTAATACTAATTAATATTGATACTAGATAATTCTAAGTTTAATCTAGCTTTCGTTTTGTTTTATTTTTCAGGGTGTACATCGGTTTATGACACGTAGCCAACAAGGGGAACTTGTTGAGCTTGATCCAGAAATCGAGCGTACATTCAAAAGGCGACTAAGAGAACAGAAAAATCAAGCTAAGATGGCAAACGGTGATAATGAAAATCCACGTAGACTTTTAAGAGATTATGCTGCGCCAATAGTTCAAGGCGCCACATCAAGTATAAGAAGACCTGCAATTCAAGCAAACAACTTTGAGATTAAGCCGTCACTTATTCAGATTCTTCAACAATCGGTGCAATTCAGTGGGCTACCAAGCGATGATCCAAACGCTCATATCGATGCTTTTCTTGAAATCTGTGACACCATTAAATATAATGGAGTTACAGATGATGCTATTAAATTAAGATTATTTCCATTCTCTCTTAGTGATAAAGCTAAGAGTTGGCTTTCTTCTCTTCCTGCAAGATCAATTACTACATGGAATGATATGGCTCAGAAATTTCTTGGTAAGTTCTTTCCACCTGCAAAGTCTGCGAAGATGCGTAACGATATTACTAATTTTATGCAGATGGATAATGAATCATTATATGAAGCATGGGAAAGATTTAAAGAATTTCTTAGGAGATGCCCACATCATGGACTACCCGTATGGATGCAGGTACAAACTTTTTATAATGGCTCTAGTGCAAATCTTCGTTCTATGATTGATGCAGCTGCAAGAGGAACTCTAAATAATAAAACACCAGAAGAAGCCTACAATTTATTAGAGGAGATGGCGTCCAATAGTTATCAGTGGCCTACTGAGAGATTACCAATGCGAAAAGTTAGCGGAGTTCATGAAGTGGATGCTTTTGCTGCAATTGCTGCACAATTTGAAACAATCAACAAAAAGCTTGATAATATGAGTGTTTCAGCCATGAAAATTCACAATTTGACATGTGATTTTTGTGGTGGAGGACATGTTAGCACAGAGTGTCAGGTAGGTAATACTTTCAAACAATCTCATGAAAATTCTAACTTTGTTAAGAATTTTAACAGGTCACAGAATAATCCATACTCCACCACATACAATCCGGGATGGCGCAATCATCCAAATTTTTCATGGAACAATCAAAATGTGACGAGACCACCTGGATTCAAACAATCAGAAGAGACAAAGTCAAATTTGGAAGGCATAGTCACCAAACTTGCTAACACAACTCAAAACTTCATCAAAAGCACGGATGTGAGATTTCAAAACCAAGAGGCTTCAATCAGAAATCTGGAGATGCAAGTGGGTCAATTAGCAAGCATGATGTCAGGAAGGCAACAGGGTTCTTTGCCAAGCAACGAGAGAAAAATCCAATTGAAAAAATAAAGGCTATTACCCTGAGAAGTGGTAAACAAGTGGGAGAAGAAGAGATTGTCAGAGACAAAGAAGAGGTGATCAATAAACAATCAAAGGAGACAAGCAAGAGTAAATTTTTTCCAGATAATCCCAAGCCATATGTGCCGCCAATTCCATTCCCTCAGCGACTCCAGCAGCACAAAATGGATAAGCAATTTTCTAAATTTCTTGATGTATTTAAAAAATTGCACATTAACATTCCTTTTGCAGATGCTTTAGCGCAAATGCCCAGTTATGCAAAATTTTTGAAGGAGATTTTGGCAAATAAAAGGGAACTGGAGGATTATGAGACTGTGAAGTTAAACGAGGAGTGTTCAGCTATCCTACAAAACAAATTGCCTCCGAAATTAAAAGATCCAGGAAGTTTTACTATTCCTTGCACTATTGGGGATTCTTACTTTGAAAAAGCATTATGTGATTTAGGTGCAAGTATTAATCTGATGCCTTATTCTATTTTCAAGAAATTAGGATTGGGCGAGGTAAAAGCAACCGCAGTGTCACTTCAACTGGCTGATCGATCAATTAAATATCCGAGAGGTATTGTGGAAGATGTTTTGG
This sequence comes from Eucalyptus sideroxylon x Eucalyptus melliodora, assembly GCA_016097485.1. Lineage (NCBI taxonomy): Eukaryota > Viridiplantae > Streptophyta > Magnoliopsida > Myrtales > Myrtaceae > Eucalyptus > Eucalyptus sideroxylon x Eucalyptus melliodora. The sequence goes on along the minus strand of CM027828.1, from coordinate 43,225,749 downwards.
TAAAAGTTGACAAATTTATCTTTCCTGCAGATTTCATAGTTCTTGACATGGAGGAAGATTTTGAGGTACCACTTATCTTAGGTCGACCTTTTCTAGCAACAGGAAGAGCTCTTATTGATGTACAACAGGGGAAGTTGATCCTTAGAGTTCAAGATGATCTTGTTTTATTTAATGTTTTTAAAGTAATGAAATATCCATCTGATGATAATTCTTGTTTTAGAGTTGAGACAATTGACAAGTTGGTGAATAAGGTTTTCCAAGAAAATATTTTTGAAGATCCACTTGAAGCATGTCTGATTCAACCAAGAGACAAAGATATTCATAATGAGGAGATAAAGGAGTACGCAAATTTCATGGAGGCAATTCCACCATATTCAAGGCAAAAGGCAATTAAATTTGAAGAGTTGGGACAACACATTACAAAGCCTAAACCATCAATTGAAGAGCCTCCAATTCTTGAACTCAAACTCTTACCTTCTCATTTGAAATATGCTTATTTAGATGGAGTTTCTTTTTTACCGGTAATTATATCTTCTTCTTTGACAGATTTGATGGAGGAGAAATTGCTCAGAGTATTAAGAGAGCATAAATGTGCAATTGGATGGAAAATAGCTGATATCAAGGGAATTAGTTCTTCAATTTGCATGCACAAAATTTTGATGGAGGAGCAATATAAACCCACTATCCAACCTCAGAGACGTTTGAACCCGAAGATGCAAGAAGTAGTGAAAGCTGAGGTAATTAAGCTACTTGATGCAGGTATCATCTATCCTATCTTTGATAGTTCTTGGGTAAGTCCTGTACAAGTTGTGCCAAAGAAAGGTGGTATGACTATTCAGAAAAACGAAAACAATGAATTGATTCCAACTAGAACAGTTACTGGGTGGCGTGTGTGTATGGATTACAGAAAATTAAATGATGCCACTAGAAAAGATCACTTTCCTTTACCATTTATTGATCAGATGTTAGAAAGACTTGCAAGGCATGAATTTTATTGCTTTTTGGATGGATATTCGGCTGTTGACACCCGAAATTTTTGTCGACATTTTAAACATTCAATTCGCAAAAGTTAAAAAAATTTTGAAATGAAAAGACAAAAAAATTAAATTAAATTTAGAAATAAGGAAAAAGAAGAAAAAAAAAAGAGAGAAAAAGAATAAAGAGCCCAAAAGATTAAAAAATGGATGAAGGAAAATATAAAAAAAAATGAAATGAAAATGAAAATGAAAAGAAAACAAAAAGAAAAAAAAGAGTATAAAAGAAGGGGAATCGCGGACGGCAAAAAGGGGTCTCTCTCCTCATACGAACTCTCTCACTCTCCACATTTTTGCACGGACTCTCCCTCTCCGCCCACTGATTCTCTCTCCAACAGAATTTTTTCACAAGATCCTCTCTCTCTTTGGAGGGGCTCTCTCGGGCGAAGGAGGAAGAGAGAGGTTGGAAGTTTCGCTGGCTCTCTCACGCTCTCGGGGGAAGGCGGATTCTCTCTCGGGGGCTCTGTTTCCGCTCGCTCTTTTTCCCTCGAGGAGTTCTGGACTCCGGCGGGGCCCTCTCTCTCCTCGGGTGTGCGCGAGTTCTCTCTGACGGGTTCTTTCTGGGGAATCTCTCTCTCAATCACGGACTCTCGCTCGATCAGTTCTCGAAGACGAAGCAGCTGCCGGCGGAGACATCGGTGGTTACAACGATGATGACAGGGGGTTCGATCGGCTAGGGTTTTTCCTCCATTGGCGAGGGATCGAAGATCGGAGGCCGAATCTCTTCGATCGGCTGGGGTTTCTTCTCTCAAACCTCCCTCTCTTGATTCTCTACTCTCCGGATTTGACCCGCTGGATCTAACCGGTAATATCCGCGACATCGACGGAGACTGTGTTGGTGGAAAGAGGTTCAGATCTGAAGCGGACTAGCGATAACTACAGCGACTCTTGACCGATTTCTTCTCGCTGGATTTTTTGCTCGAGCGGTGAGCTCTTTTTCCATCCTCCACGATTTGTTAGGGTTTTCAATTTCTGTTGGCATCCGTTTGGGTCGTGATTTTTGACCTCTCTATCCCTCTTTCGGACGCTCACTCGCTTATCAATCCGACGCGTTCGTCGCGGATCACACCCTTCCGGAGCTCGAGATATCGGGGTTCAGGTTCGCGCTGAGTAGGAAGTCTCGGCATAGCTCCAAAATTGATCAGCGACAACGGATTTCTGTTCCTAGCTTGATCAGGTTTTTTTTTTCTCTCTCTCTCTCTCTCTCTCTCTCTCTCTCTCTCTCTCTCTCTCTCTCTCTCTCTCTCTTAATTGTTCTGATTCATGTACGAACTGTCGTGCTTTCTTTCTTGAATTGTTCCCTAACTCGTTGCTTTGTCCGACATGATGCCATTGTCCACATCTTGTAATGGCCATCCACTATGGTTCGTTTCTTCTGTTCTCTGATCCTGTTTTGAAGGTGTAGGATTGATTGGTTGATCATGTATAGGTTCTTAGGTCAATATAGATTGTGAATATGTCTAGTTCTCGTAGAAAGTTCTGTATGGCTGCAACTTCACCCAAGTAATTAGATACTGCTCACCTAAGGTTCGTGAGTTTGTGAATTGTGTTTAGCTGAATGTTACATTTGGTGATCCTCTGTGTCATTGATGTTGGCTCTTGGAATGCATCAAAATAGTCGGGTGCTCACGTATACATCTAGTTGTGGATCATGCAGTGTAGCTGTGCCGATATCCCTACGTTTAATGCATCTGTGTACTGATGTACACATGCACAAGTGCTTTAACTTTTGGTCAATCAAAACTTCTTCCTTTGTTCAGCCTTGCTCTTTGGATGGCATGTCACTGCATTTGCGGGGCTATATGTTAATCTGTTCTAGGATTTTGGAGGTTAATAAGTCAACGTGATTAATAGATTTATTTGGCAAGTAAACGCATAAATTAATGGAAGAAATCAGCTAGAAAAATAATTCTGATTTCTTAAAGCTTCGAATCAGTAGGATGCCTATTAAAATTGAAGTTCATTTGCTGTGAGAAACAAACCACTAAATCTAGGAGCTGAACTTGGGAATTTTGATTTCAATTCTTCAATGATAGTTTCTGGCATGATCTGTGTTTGTTCTCTAATCATACGTTGTCTTGAATATATTGATACAATCTACTGAGGTTAATGAATTTTTGTGGATTGATAATCAATGATCATGAACTTGAAATTGATTGAATTTGATTTACTTTGATATGTTACTTTCTGTTTTGGTTGAAATGAGGTGTTAGATAAGGCTTTTTGACTTCGAGCCCTTCTAGACATAGCAAATAGACTTCTCAAGCTTCAATTTGATACGTCGCACGCCCTGAATAGACATCATCTGGTTATTGAAAAATACCGACAAAGTCTGTCAATTCTGCAGTTTTTTAGGTTGATTTGCGTTTTGACTTGTTGCAATTTTCTGTTTTAACCGGAACAAGCTGGAAGATGTTGTTATTAAGACTTAATGTCTTCTAGAGATTTGTAATAGGCTTCTCAAACTTTCCATTGACATATTATATGTGCGATTTGGCCATCATTTGCCCTGCCCTTTTCTTTTTTTAAATCAAGCTTTGAAATCTGGAATTTGGCTTGAACTGCAATGCTGACTTTTTGTGGCTAGTTGTTGTTAGTTTTAAGATGAGATAATAGATTTGTCCAAATTGCTTTCAATATGTTGTAGAATGACGGTGTGACATGCTATCATGTTCTATTTTTTTGATTGGCCTCTTCATGCTCTTGAATTTTTAGAAATTCACGTGTTAAAATTTTGAGAAGCTTCCTCGTGAAAATTGTTCTTATGATGCTGATTTCACATGATTTGTGTATCAATTGGACTCAACTTCTCTTGTGATTCGCATGATAGAAATTTGTCATAAAAAATGAAATTCATGACCCTTATTTTTCCCTTATCAAAGCTGACTTTGTTACTTTGCTATGATTCTCTTATTAAGAAACTCTAAAATTGGATTCTTAACAAAATTTGTTCGTCTCTCTTTTGTTCACGCTATGGTAAAATTTCATATTCTTCGGATTTTCTTTTAGATCAAATCACTATTAATGTGTCATGACATCCCGATAATTTGCAGCAATTCCGACGTGATATTGTGCATTCCTGAATTTTCTTTAACTTCTATATAGCTTATGTTAAAAACTTTTTCCACGAAAATCGTTACCATGATTAGATGTGCATTTGATTCTAATTTGAGGTTAGTTCGGTTATTAATTGATGCCATTTTGATCAAGAAAATTCATACGTGCTTGTGGCAAGACATGACTTCAATTTCATGGCAATTTGTCATCAAACAATTACAATTTATAGTCTCACGTGTTCTGTTACAACATTGATTGCATGCTGGAAGTTGTGGATTAAGCATTGATTAGATGAACATACATGTAGCATGAACACGCTCGATGATGCATATTGTTTGGTGAATGATCTTTTGTCAACAAATCCACTTGTTTGGTTAACTGAGAACCAAGGTTATATGACTTGGATGTATGTTATATCATATGCTTTGCATGTGATCATTTGATGAATGATTTTAGTGCGACACATATTAATGCTGAATTTTAGGATATCGCTCGAAACTTGACTTCGCATTATACTTCTTTTTTTAAACAGTTAATTTTGATATGATGTATTGTTTTTTTATTATTTGATGTGTTTGACTGTTTCTTTTATTTGTATGCATCTAGTCATAAATTTCTTAGATTAGGTTTAGAATAGGATCCAAAAAGTGGAGAAGAAGTGAAGATGGTGGAGGTCGATGTCTACTCCGACCGTTATTCTGTAATATTCGTTTTTCTCCCGACATATGTCTCGGGTTCCATGCATTGTATAAGACCCGACGAGTTGCGGGTTTTCTTTCTTTCTTTATTTATTTATTTTTATTTTTTATTTTATTTTCTCTTTTATATTTTTTTAGGACTGCCTGATAGATTTACTGTTTTTCCTTGATTGCTTACTTAACGTTTTGCAATTTCAATTTCATTGGTTGTTTTCCTTTCTATTTTTTTTTTAGAAATAGAATAGCATGAAAATGATCAACCACGCATGATCACTTAGCCTAGGAATTGATGATCCCAAAAATATAAAAAGAAACGCATGGACATGTTAGGAAAAACACAACATACTATTTAGGTACCGAAAGGGCGCTAATAGCAATATTAGCGTAACCCAAGTCCCCGAACCTAGATATCTGGTTGCGTAGAAATCGAGGGAACACTCCCGACTCTCGATTGGGTTTCTAGTCGACCCCGAAAATGAGGCTAGTGGCGACTCCCGTCTATTTTTAGGTTGTCATAAATAAGTAGATCGTATAAATAAATCCGCTGTCACGCGGGGTATGAGTTTCGATGAAACTCACTATGGTTTAGCATACTTGATGTGGGAATAACCCAAAGGATGAAGTGATGCCATCCTAATGGGTGAAGCTAACTATCAAGAGGGCTACCATGGTAAAAGTACCATTAAATTCGATATCCACATTCGACTCCTTTTTTTAGGTGTGTCGCTTATGTGGGTATGGATCGTGACATTCCGCTGTCACGCGGGGTACGAGCTTGGGAGAGCTCGCGATCTCGTGGAGGGAACTCATGAGAGGCTTGATTCAAAAGGCGAGGTGATGACGTCTTTTGGAATGCAAGCTATGAGGGAACTTTCGTGATCAAGTACCCCTAAATCCGACCTTTCCCCCTTTTCTCTCCTCGTGATAATGAGAGATTCGAGGGCGGCGAGATCGGGTCGCGACATCGGGGTATAATCAGATTCCTATTACACCAGAAGATCAAGAGAAAACTACTTTCACTTGTCCCTATGGTACTTTTGCTTTTAGAAGAATGCCCTTTGGTCTTTGTAATGCACCAGCTACTTTTCAAAGATGCATGATGGCTATTTTCTCTGATATGGTTGAAAAATATATTGAGATTTTCATGGATGATTTTTCCGTTTTTGGCCTATCATTTGATTCTTGTTTAAATAATTTGGCTTTGGTCTTACAAAGATGTGAGGAGACTAACCTTGTTTTGAATTGGGAGAAGTGTCACTTTATGGTGCAGGAAGGAATAGTGCTCGGGCATAAAATTTCTCGAAACGGAATAGAAGTCGATCGAGCCAAAGTGGAGGTCATTGCAAAATTACCTCCGCCAACATCTGTGAAACTTGTCAGAGGATTTTTAGGGCATGCAGGATTTTACAGGCAATTTATAAAAGATTTTTCAAAAATTGCTAAACCTCTTTCTAATCTTTTGGAAAAAGATGCTCATTTTAATTTTTCTGTTGAATGCATGCATGCTTTTAACACTTTAAAGGAGAAGTTAATTTCAGCACCAATCATGGCAGCACCAAATTGGGATTTACCTTTTGAGCTGATGTGTGATGCTAGCAATTATGCAATAGGAGCTATTTTGGGACAAAAGAAGAATAAAATTTTTCGAACCATATATTATGCCAGTCGAACCTTGTCAGGTGCACAATTGAATTATTCAACAACAGAAAATGAACTTTTGGCGGTAGTATTTGCTTTTGATAAATTTTGTTCTTATTTAATTGGCTCAAAAGTTATAGTTTATTCTGACCACTCTGCTCTTAAGTATCTGCTTGAAAAGAAAGAATCAAAACCTAGGTTGATCAGGTGGATTCTATTGCTGCAAGAATTTGATTTGGAAATCAAAGATAAGAAGGGGATTGAAAATCTAATTGCAGATCACTTATCAAGAATTCCAAATTCAAAGGAAGAGGTAAGACCAATTTTGGAAGAGTTCCTTGATGAGAAATTTTTTTCCATCATGTCAATTCCAAACTTTGTAAATTATTTAGTAAGTAATGTTCTTCTTCTTGAATTATCATATCAACAGAAGAAAAAATTCTTTTCTGATGTTAAAAATTATTTTGGGAAGAACCTTTCTTGTTTAAAGTATGTGCAAATCAGATCATAAGGAGATGTGTTCCAGATGAAGAGAAGGCAAACATTCTACATCATTGTCATGATGGAGAGACAGGTGGCCATTTTGGTGCCACAAAAACTGCAGCTAAGATTTTACAATCTGGATTTTATTGGCCTACACTTTTTAAAGATGCATACTCCTATGTAGCTTCATGTGATAGGTGTCAAAGAACTGGAAATATTTCAAGAAAAAATGAGATGCCTTTAAACAACATTATTGTGTGTGAATTATTTGATGTTTGGGGTATTGATTTCATGGGACCCTTTACACATTCTTATGGAAATTTATACATTTTAGTAGCTGTGGAGTATGTGTCTAAGTGGGTAGAAGCTGTAGCATTATCAACAAATAATGCTAAAGTTGTGGTGAAATTTTTGAAGAAAAATATATTTACCCGATTCGGCACTCCTAAGGCAATCATAAGTGATAGGGGGACACATTTTTACAACAAGCAATTTGCAGCACTTTTAAGTAAGTATGTAGTCACGCATAAGGTTGCAACCCCTTATCAAGTAGAGAAAAATAGGGAAATCAAGAGAATTTTAGAAAAAAATAGTGAATGCCTCTAGGAAAGATTGATCAATAAAACTTGATGATGTACTTTGGGCTTATAGGACAGCGTTCAAAACTCCAATTGGGATGTCTCCTTTTAGGCTAGTGTTTGGAAAAGCTTGTCACTTACCAGTGGAATTAGAGCATAAAGCATATTGGGCATTGAAATTTCTGAATTTTGATATGCAATCTGCAGGTGAAGAAAGATTATTGCAACTGAATGAATTGGAGGAATTTCGCAATGAGGCCTATGAAAATTCTAAGTTGTATAAGGAGCGTACAAAAAGATGGCATGACAAGCACATATTCAGAAAAGAGTTTAAAATTGGTCAAAAAGTCTTACTTTATAACTCTCGTCTTAAACTTTTTCTAGGAAAGTTGCGATCTAGATGGTTTGGTCCTTTTACAGTTACACAGGTATTCCCATATGGAATAGTTGAAGTTGCGCATGACACTGAGGGCACATTCAAAGTGAACGGTCAACGTTTGAAGCCCTACTTTGAAGGTGGTTACAACAAGCAGAAGACCACCATTGAACTTCATCCTTTAGAATAGCGACATCTGAGATAGTTTGGCTGAAAACTATAAAGCAAGCGCTTCTTGGGAGGCAACCCAAGCATTTTAATTATGTTTTTATTTATTTTTAAGTTTATGTTTTGCAAAAAAAAAAAAAAAAAGATTAACTTTTCTCTATTTTATCCAGGTTAATTTTTAGGGAGCACCTTTCAAGAGTTTAATCATCGAGATCATCTATGGACTTATCCTACAACCAGGGAAGTTTTCTTCTTCCTATTCTATTTTTCGCATTGAGGACACTACTTCATAAAGTTTGGGGGGAAGACAAATTTTTAGATAATTTTTTTTTATCATTATTGCTTTCCTGGTTGTGAATTTTTGTGATTCTTAGGAAAATTTAAATTTTATTTAAACTTGCAGTTGATATGTGAGTTAATCTTAATTTTGATTATGTTGATCCACTTATTGAGCACTAAAAGTCCTTACTTTTTGAATTATGTGTAAATCTAGAGAACATTCATGTGAAATATGTGATTTTCTTAGATTTCACCCAAATCTTAGAATTTGTTTGATTTTCTCTTGAGGCGAAATCCTAAGCTAAATCTAATTGAGAAAATGATATAGGCAGTTTTTGGATCGATTGAGCCTTTCAAGCCAACCCTATTTATTTATCCCTAGGCACCCCGTTGAGCCTTAATTATTACCCAATCTTTCATTGGCACCCATATATGTTTAGCTTAGCCGTGATCAAATTATATCCTTATCACATGCCCTATGAACACGTTGATTTTCTTTTGGGATAAAAAAAAAAGATTATTTGAGCTTGATAGAAATTTCGGAGGAATGATGGAGTAAAAAGAAGAAAAAAAAAGTGATTGCAGTGGTTGTTTGTGGTGTATTGTGTCAAAAAAAAAATTGCTTTTATGGTTCCCTATCCAACTTTCAATTGAGTGAGCCTTTTGGATACTCAATGGGTTGGAAATTTTTATGTTATATTTGGAGGGACTTTGGGAGAAACTCCACCATAAAGCAATTCAAAAAAAAAAAAAAAAAAAAAAAAAAAAAAAAAAAAGAGAAAGAGAAAAGGAAAGAGAAAAAAAAAAGAAAGAATGATGATATATGGCGGCAGAAAAATTATCTTGAAGGAGTGAAATTGGACAGTGACATTGATTCTAATTAGATCCTTGAAATCAACATGTTGATGGGTGATTTGAGCTTAAAATTCCCGTTATCTCACCTTTAGCCCAGCCTTACATTACAACCCGAGAAAAGTCCTATTGATTTTTGATTGGATAATTAGCTTACATTAGTGGAGAGAGGAATGAAAAGCAAACCTATGAGATTTGGTCATAATTATTGAGAATTTTTGAGAGGTTGCATGTTAATGTGAAGTTATTTGGATTGTATATAATTCGAAAAAGATGAGGACTCTCACACACACACTTGGATCATATAGTTAGAATTGGTCTTAACTTATAAATCGATTTCAATGTTGAGATGAAATTTGTGTTTTTCTTTGAATTGTGAATTTGAGCAATTATGGAAAGATGTCATGGAGGAGGTTGTTAGCTTGAGTATGTGTTATGTCTTGATTTTGCTCGAGGACTAGCAAAATGTTAAGTTTGGGGGTTTGATAACTCTATAAAAATAGAGTTATTTTACATATTTTAGGCAACAATTAATGCATTATCTATGAGAAAATATTTGAATTTCCTTCTGATTATTTAAATTTTCCTTGTTTATACAGAATAATGAGATATTGAGAAGATAAGAAAAAGAAGGGCAATTATTAGGAATTCAAATAAAAGCAGCGATGGAAGATGGATATCAAATCAGGAAATTCTTGATTTTGTTCCCTAATGTTATCTACAAGTAGATATTTTAGATTTCCTATAAATAGGAAGAGAGAGCAGCTAGAGGGAGCTAGATCGTTTTTTATTGTTCTGAGAGTTTTTCAAGTATTTTGAAGAGAAGACAAAAGTGATGACAGAATTCTTGTTCTTTGATTCAAGATGCTGGGTTTGATTTATATTTTTATTTTTTCTTCTATTATGTTCTAATTTTCTTTTGTTAGGGCTACGATGTAACCTAACCATGATGATATGAATTTCATGATTTTTATGTTTTACAATTGATTTCATTCATGTGAGTTATATATTATTGCGTTTAATGCTTTTGAGTGACTGGCCACCACTTGAATGATCTGATGTGTATGTTTGAGACTGAGAGGTGATAATATGCAATTGCTAATTATAATATATAACCATGAATTAAACGTGGATAGAAATATACCGCGTTATTTATGTAGCTTTCGGTGATAAGGTGATCCAAAAGACTCATTGTAAACCGGGAATATTCATAGTTTTTAATGCACTCATGTTTATTTTAATTCACATAGAGATATAGTGGATTAATAAGCTGAGTAGGTTTGCTATATCTAGAGATAGGATAGTAAATAGATTAGGAAATTCCGCTATTACATGTTTGATGTCGTTCTTGTATTCACAACAATATGAAATTCATATCTAGTGGTTATGGTGAAATCGGATGCTCTAACATATTTATCTGATTGATTTTACTGCATTTATTCTTCAAGTTTTGTTTTTAATTTATTCTAAATTATATTTTGATTTGTTAGATAAATTTTAGAATTAATCTATTTTAGTATTTAATTAGTTTATTAATCATTGATCTCCGTGGGACGATACTTTTTCTCATCATTATATTACTTGTTCGATACGTGCACTTGCGTTTAGAATTTTATGAACAGCTCACCAGGCTTTCCAGTCTTTACTGAAAGACATTTAACGCTTTTGACTATCATGAACTTTTCCTGCTCATGTAACTCATGCATATCTGCTGCATTCCTCACTTTGACCCGTTCTCCTTCAAGATCCACAGCAAATTCTCAGAAGTATCGTTCATCCTCATGAGTTTGTAAAGTTGCCAATCATAGTGGCTATATAAGGAATCAGACTAGACTTATTAGCCAAGAGAGTTTCACAGGATTCTTCCATTCCCTTCCATTTAAGCTTATACTCTTCCAACTCCACATTCAAATCCGAGATTCTATTCTCCTATAAGACAGTCTTCTCCACAGGCTTCTCGGAGACTTCGAGTTTCTTCAGTAAAGTGACTTTTTCACTTTGTTCGAAATCGCGGCATTCTCAAGCTTTGAATTTATATCCATCAACTCCATGAAAGCTGACCCCAAACCCCCGAATCGAGACCCATTGAAGCCACCTGCTCCATCATGCTTCTTTCTCCGATTCTTTCAGACAGTAAATTTCTTTTTAAAGAGAATCTCGTTCACCCACTATGACTGCAGTCTCCGCTTCAAGTTTGTGCATTATTTCTCGCATGCTCGAGATTTCATCTTCCAAGTTCTTTACTAACGGTAGTGAAGCCATACTGACCTCATTTAGATTTTCTTCTTCTCGTGGGCCTTCCGGATTTCATCCTTCAAAGCCCAATTCCATGTCTCCTAGAAGCTGAGTTTTCTCCTGAAGTTTTATGGCAGGGATCTCACTACCATATTTTTTTTTCCAATACAATAAAGTTACATAGTGTTTATTTTTCGCTGATAAAGGGGTATTTACGTGGGTTTGCCTTGGTATTGTGTTCATACCGTTGTATTAAATGATCTCGGCCGTTTGCTTTCTATCCATATAATGCATACAGCTTTGATTGTTGGTTGGGCCAGTTCGTCTCAAAGTGAAAATTTTGTAGATTCTGAAAGGAAGTTTGAACCTCATAAAATCGTATCCGTTTTTCTTGCACACAAGTCTAGATCATTCCCATTCCTATGATCACACATGTTTGAATGTACCCATAAGATAGCTTACGGTTTGGTTGGTCTATTCAAAGTTCAGCAAGCCTAATGGCTCAATTGGTCGGGTTTGGGCTTGGTTTTTAAGTTGATTTTAAGGCTACGTTTGACCGTTCGGATTTCTAACTAGGATAGGATTGGATAGGATATGGTATGAAATCCTGAGATTTGTCAATATCCTATCCACTATTTAGTGAATCACAGTATTAAAGTTGGATATATTTGCATTATATCATATACATTTTTTAATATAAATGGCATATCATATAAATGAACCTAAAAATTTATAAACGGAGATGGTGAAAATCTCTGTGACACCATTCCTTAATTTATTTTTATTTTTTCTATTTTATTTTTCCTCTTTTTAAAAATATTCTCTTTATTATTTCTTTTTTCCCCTTTCATCATTCTTTAATAAAATTTTAGCAAATAGTAAACTGTACTAACATACCTAAAATACAAAAATACCTAAAATATATAATAATATACATATATATTCTATAGATTGAATGTTTATTATAAGATAGAATTAAAGTTGAATATATAAATTAAAATAAGATTAAATTAAAAAAATAAAAATTAGAATTTAAATATTATTTATATTGAAATATAATTTTAATTTTGTTAATTTAAGAAATTTGTTATTTGAGAAAAATAAATTTCCTATTATGGACATTAGAAATCCTATTCACCTTTATCCCACCTCTTCCATGGGATAATTTTATCCGACCTATATCTCATTTATATTCGACTTTATCCTATCCTAAGCAAGCATCAAATGTAAAATAAAATAAATCAAATCATATTCCGAATTTTATCATGACTACCAAATGCAGCCTAAATGAATATTTTTTTTTTGGCATGAATTTCTATTTTTCAATTAATATAAAAAAATCATTGAAACTTTCTAGAAGTTTATGAAAATACGGTGCCTCTGGATACTTTTTTTTTTTGATGTGTTTTTTAAAAAATTGAAAAGGTTAGTATTGAATAGCACGAAATTTTGACTCGATGAGTGTTGACTAGGGTTCATTAGACAAATGCCTAAATGGATTCGTCTCCTCATTCTTTTTAGCGGGCTCAATTCTGACTAAACTTGTCAAATGGATAAGTCGGGTCAGGTTTGAGTTGGGTCATAAATGGTTCAATTCAAATTGACTCATTCAATCCATTTATGACTCATTTATCGTAGTGCAAAATTTTTTTTACCCATACCCAACTCAATCTATATTTGACCCATTTAATTATACCTAAGAAAACTTATGTTTTATGATTTTTTTAAAAGGGTATTGCTAAAATACTTATATACAATACAAATTTAATGGACAATTTTTTAAATTTTTTTTAAAATTAATTTTTTTAAATCAAAATTTTAATTATTTTTATTTTTATTTTTTAAAATATAATTTTAAATTTCTTTTGCCTAGCTTGGCCGAGTCGACTAGTTGAGTCTCGCCAAATCGGGAGACTCGAGCCTTGCCAAACATCAGTGAGGCCTCCACCTTGCCAGATCTGGTGAGCTTGAGCTCTCCCAATATTGGCGAGCTCGAGCCTTGCTTGTTCGATCACTGGCCATCGGTAAGGAATCGGGAAGAAGAAAGAAAAAAAGAAAAAGAAAAAGGAAATATAAAAAATAATTATAATTTTGATTTTTATAAAAAAATATCTTTATAAAGTCAAAGATGAAAGAGAGAGATTGCGAGGCTTGAGTTGGAAATGAGTTCAAAGTCCAATCCATTTAAGCCACGTTTATCTAAATTATTAAATTTTTAAACCCATTTGACTAGCCTCTTCAAAAAGTAAATGATCTATAAATGACTTATTTATGATTTAAATAGGTCACATATGGGTTTAAGATCTATTTTGACACTTCTAATTCCGACCTAGCAAACTCATGACCTGAATTACTTACCAAAAGCACGTATCCTTCGGACACGTTGAGAAACACCTTCTATCGAGCAATCTGGACATAGATGGTCGGATGAGATTTTGTTCATCAGTTATCTCGTGCGAGATACCCCTTGAATAATTCATTTGAAAGTCTGAATTTAGCGATGGAACAATTGTTCCGCATTCCTCGCCTACCACCTAGAACTCAATAGTTGAATTCCGGGCATTTTTAGAGATCGGCTTAGTAACAAATCTACTAAATTAAAAGTCTTAGATAGAAAGAGATTGAAAAAGGAAAGATATCTTGATACCCAACCGAAAAGAGAAGCAACCAAATGTGGAGAGTGTCGAGAGTAACCCGCGTGCACGAATCGTTGAGATTGAGAACCGACTGAAGCAGGGAGCAAATTTCACGTTTAGATTGAACTGGCCTGAGAAATCTTACGGGTGCATTCATAACTTCGCGGAAATGAGCAAAGAATTCCAATAAAATAGCCGTGCACTATAGTTTTTATTCAATTACAATAACTAGACCAATTAAAATGATTCACACTTAATTTGATTGTAGTTCATACAAAAAAAATTAAAATAACTCTACCACCGTATTCTTTATTTCTGAAATGTAATTGTAGTATAATCTAATAATATCATTTGTTGTAATTATAGGGGCAAATACTACAGAAAAAAAAAAAAAAACTCAAATTATGCCCATTCTAATACGAGTACTCCCATTTTTTTTTTATGTCACAAAAAATGCATAAACTTATCAATTGTGACACAAATACTCCTAACTTTTCTTTTGTGTTGCAAAAAAAAAAAAAAACAACGAAAATCCAAATTTATACATATGTGGCATATATATATAATATACACACATCATTTATTTCAGTTTCAGCCGCTATATACTTGTCACATTGTTATAAGTTCTGGATTTTTAAAAATACAAAAAAAAAGGGGTTTGCTCAAGTGAAGTTACCATGCGATTCTGTTCAAGGAGAGGTTCTATTTTTGACCCTAGATTTATGCACTTTTCAACTTTTTTTGGCACGACAAAAAAAATTATATATATATTAGTTTTCAGTTATCTAATCAAGTCATTGAACTTGTTGAATATTCTAATCAATCCCTAACGATACCAATCCCAATCAATTCAAGTTGACATGGCCATCCAATCATGTTGGAGTATAATGTGAAACCGATTTTTTTTCCATGGTGGCTTGTCATGCAGAGGCAAAGATTCTCGAAGGTGGCTTGTTCAAAGAAGCAAAATTCAGGTCACTTGTTTACCGTGTCTCGTCCGCGGAGGCAAACTTTCTTTCCATGTTATACTTCGGTATGGCCCAACGGCCATCTTAGATCCGCATCGATCGGAACGGGGTGCCAGAGGCATTTGATTAAAAAAAATTCAAAGGCAAGTTCAATGACTTGATTAGATGCATCGAGAGTGCAACGAATCGATAGGCAAAAGCGGGGCAATTCGAGAAACGAAAAGTAAGACTATGCCTTTGTTTAATATGAAGAAGAAGTTGCGACCCGAAACCGTTGAGCAAACTTTAGTCTCTCCGACACCTATTTTGCATTTTAAATTGGACGAGGAGGATTCTTTAGACGTCCTTGGTAAGAACCGTGATCCCCGTTTTAATAGGAGCAATTACGCAGAATTCATGAGCCGACGACAACAAATGGGCCGTCGTCAAGCAAAAGCTTGAACCCGTTTATGCCTAAGGCTGTCCTGACCCGCAACCGCCTCCATCTTTCGGACGCTTACTTCTTCTGGGACCGAAAGTTCCACACAATTCATTTCTCCATAGAGAGAGAGAGGGAGAGAGAGAGCGTAACGCTCGACTGCAAAGTTGTCAAATGTCATTGCTCCACAGAGAGAGAGAGAGAGAGAGAGAGAGAGGGCAATGCCATGCCATTCGACGTGGCCGCACATAACTCTCGGGAGTAGCCTCGAGCTATCTTGAACCACCGTTCTTCCCTCTCGATCTCCTCCTTCGAGCTCAGCTCACGTTGCGTCTCCGTGCAGAGAGGTGTCATGGCTTGATAAAGCGACACAATCTAGAGATTTTTTGAGTAAATGTCATAATCAATCTATCTCTTGAAATTTTAGGATTTTCTTGAGTGTTCTAAGCAATGCGCTACATGCTAATTGTATAACATTGCAATAAATATAGGTAGATGATAATTGAGGAGATACAATCTCCACCATTAGATCGAAAGAAGATCTACGGCTACAATTAACATTGTATTTGTATATATAAGGGCCTCCTGTTTTGTTTGTATATCATTTACAAGTGCAATACATTCAGATATTCTCTGTCTAGAGTTTAAGAAATGAGGCTGACTTGAGAAGACCTGACTTGAGAAGACCTTTGCACGGAGACGTAGTCTGTGAACTTCAATAACAAATTTTCTGGTGTGTTCTTCTAATTCTCCTCTTTTATTATCATCTGTTGATTGTTTGTTCGCATTATTATTTTTTTTTTCTGAAATTGGCATATGATTCCTACCAACAGCCGCACGATTCGACCTGCCGGGGGGGTTTTCCTAGGGTTTTGGAGTCATGTGGAACGACGCTGGCAACGGCCAGATTGCCCCGCCGGGGAACAGCGACCCCTCCACGATCACTTTGCCACCCGCACCACAGCCATCGTACACCGTCCTGCCCTCGCCGACCGAGGCTGAGGCCAGGCTCGAGGAGAAGGCGCGGAAATGGATGCAGCTCAACTCGAAGCGGTACGGGGACAAGAGGAAGTTCGGGTTCGTGGATCCGCAGAAGGAAGACATGCCTCCCGAGCACGTCAGGAAGATTATTCGGTGAGTTCTCTTCTATATGTATTTTCCTTGATATATACTTTTTCGTTGCTTTGGTGGAATTTTGTTTTTACAAGCCACGTGTTCCATTGATGATTTTTCTCCTCGAAAGTTGGCGGTCCTTTGGTGGGGCGTGCGATTTTTGGGGGTTTCTGGGAATGATGTTTTCTGAGTTGTACGGGGTATCCTTATCTGTCGCTATCATTTCATTATTTGCAATAAGGATAATTATGTTTCACGATGCTTACTTGCGAATTTGTCATTTCTAAGACGGCCTTCAAGTTTGATATGCTGGGTCCATTTGGGGGCGATGGAGATGATTTCGTGTTTCGCTATAAGACTATACTAGGGAAAAGCTTCGTAAAGCGATAGAGTGACAAGGTCGTTGTTGGCACGGCGCGTGACGTTCTATTTAAGAATATCTTTTGGAAGCTACTCTCATGTCAAATCAAGATATTGACTTAAAATTTGGCTCTAGCTTTCGTTCAATCGCATTGAAAAATATATTGCTAAGAGGTATTTTGCAATTGTGGCAGGGACCACGGGGACATATCCTCTAAAAAATATCGCCATGATAAACGTGTATACCTTGGAGCTTTGAAGTTCGTTCCTCATGCAGTTTATAAGCTCCTAGAGAACATGCCCATGCCATGGGAGCAGGTACTTATTTCTCCTCACTGCCTAAAAATAGTTTAGCGAAGTTTGAGTCTTCATGGTTCCTGGGTCGGTTTAAATTTTCACTGTTCGTGTCGGTGCAGGTTCGCGACGTGAAGGTTTTATACCATATCACCGGGGCAATAACATTCGTCAATGAAATACCTTGGGTTGTCGAGCCCATCTATTTAGCTCAGGCATGTCTTCATTTTAATATGTTCTTCTACTATTTTCCAGGTTCTTCTTCTGCATTAATTGGTAGGGTTTTCGACTGTTTATTTTGTATCTTGTACACGGCACCTTTTCCCCGGTGGTACTTTACATTTGATGGAATATGACGATTTTTTTTCTTTTTAAGTTAGAATGATCACTTCTCATTGTTATAAATCTCTGGCATGTGATTTTGCTTACGCATATTTTGGACTAATTTTTCAGTGGGGTACAATGTGGATCATGATGCGAAGGGAGAAAAGGGATAGAAGGCATTTCAAGAGAATGCGGTTTCCACCTTTTGATGATGAGGAACCTCCCCTGGATTATGCCGATAATCTATTGGATGTCGATCCTCTGGAACCGATTCAGTTAGAGTTAGATGAAGAAGAAGATTCGGCTGTTTGTGCTTGGTTTTATGACCATAAGCCTCTTGTGAAAACAAAGCTTGTAAATGGTCCGAGTTATAGGAAGTGGCATCTTTCTCTGCCAATTATGGCCACCCTCCATCGGCTTGCGGGGCAGCTTCTTTCTGATTTGATCGACCGCAACTACTTTTATCTGTTTGATATGGAGTCCTTTTTCACTGCGAAAGCACTGAACATGTGCATACCAGGTACGCTTTGTGCGCTGAGCTTGAGGATTTCTGTCTCTGCAACTTTTTATTTCTGTGCAGAACAGTTTACTCTTTTAGTGCTATGGACAACAATGAAGAAATTAATTATGGATCCTACGTTGCTTTTTCTTTGATTCGACACAATTGATGCCACCTTGTGGAAGTTGGAGGTGGCATATAGTGGAAACATGGTGTGTTTAGATAAATCTTTCAATAAGAGATGCTCTATGGGGCCAATTGAGGATGTCTCTGGGGAGGTTCATTTTCATTGTCTGAGAGTTTAAGTTATTTTCTTGCTGTGTATGAAACCGTCTCTTGCGTAGCTCATTGGGCGTTTGAAGCTTGGGAATCAAGGTTTTACTGCTTTTTTATTTGAAGATTCTTTTACTATGGCTTTAATAGAATTAGCGAGAATATCAGCCATGCCTGAATAAATGTTCGGTCAATTTCTCAAGCTGTAGCCACTTTTTGCTCTTCAATGCTCTATTTTATACTGTGGATGCAGTACTCCCTAGAGTAGTTAAGTTCAAGTTCAAGTTTTGACAGTCTCCACTCTTGCAGGAGGTCCTAAGTTTGAGCCACTCTACCGGGATATGGAAAAGGGAGATGAGGATTGGAATGAGTTCAATGACATCAACAAACTCATTATTCGATCTCCTCTTAGGACAGAATACAGGATTGCATTTCCACATCTTTACAACAATAGGCCTCGGAAAGTAAAGCTTTGTGTATACCATACTCCCATGGTCATGTATATAAAGACTGAGGATCCTGATTTACCAGCCTTCTATTATGATCCTTTGATTCATCCTATTGCCAGCATTAGCAAGGACCGACGTGAGAAGAAGGCATATGATGATGAGGATGAGGAAAATTTCTCCTTGCCCAAAGGCATTGAACCTCTGCTGAATGATACCCAGCTTTATACTGACACCACAGCTGCAGGAATCTCGTTGTTATTTGCCCCACGCCCTTTCGACACAAGATCTGGGCACATGCGACGGGCTGAAGATATACCCCTTGTGTCAGAGTGGTACAAGGAGCACTGGTAAT
Organism: Eucalyptus sideroxylon x Eucalyptus melliodora; assembly: GCA_016097485.1. NCBI lineage: Eukaryota > Viridiplantae > Streptophyta > Magnoliopsida > Myrtales > Myrtaceae > Eucalyptus > Eucalyptus sideroxylon x Eucalyptus melliodora. Next base: position 43,206,665 of record CM027828.1, on the reverse strand, counting down.
GTCTTCATCGTTTTGGAGAATGCTTTTGATGTTTGATTCTCTTACATCTAGCATAGGAATCTAAATCCGTGTGATTTTTATTTTATGTACAGTCCTCCAACATATCCCGTGAAAGTTCGAGTCAGCTATCAAAAATTGTTGAAATGTTTCGTCTTGAATGAGCTACATCATCGACCTCCTAAGGCTCAGAAGAGGAAGCATCTGTTCCGGTCTCTTCAGGCAACCAAATTTTTTCAGACTACTGAGCTGGATTGGGTGGAGGCAGGCCTGCAAGTATGTAAACAGGGCTACAACATGTTGAATCTGTTGATACACAGGAAGAATTTGAACTACCTTCACCTCGACTACAATTTCAATCTTAAGCCAGTGAAGACCCTCACGACCAAAGAAAGGAAGAAATCACGATTTGGCAATGCATTTCATCTCTGTCGTGAGATTCTGCGTCTTACAAAGCTTGTGGTCGATGCCAATGTCCAGTTCAGACTAGGAAACGTGGATGCATTCCAATTGGCTGATGGTTTACAGTATACATTTTCACACGTTGGACAGTTGACTGGCATGTATCGATATAAGTATCGACTGATGAGGCAGATTAGAATGTGTAAAGACCTGAAGCACTTAATTTACTATCGCTTCAATACGGGGCCCGTGGGAAAGGGACCTGGATGCGGTTTCTGGGCACCAATGTGGAGGGTGTGGCTGTTCTTTCTGCGTGGTATAGTACCTTTGCTTGAAAGGTGGTTAGGGAACTTATTGGCACGTCAATTTGAAGGACGCCATTCGAAAGGGGTCGCTAAGACCATAACAAAGCAACGGGTGGAAAGTCATTTTGATCTGGAGCTTCGAGCTGCTGTTATGCATGATGTTCTTGATGCCATGCCAGGTAATGACATGATATTCATCAATTATCGTATTGTTACATATCTGTGTCCGCTCTTTTTGATTTGTTGTTTCATAGATGGATTATCTACCTTTCAGTGTGTCTAACATTTGATTCTTAATTTGCTGTATTGCAGAGGGCATTAAGCACAATAAAGCGAGGACCATTTTGCAGCATCTTAGTGAAGCATGGCGCTGTTGGAAAGCCAATATTCCTTGGAAGGTACTGGGTGTGGGAAACTGTTATTTTTCTTTTTTTAAATTGAAATTACATTGAAATGAAGCAGTGTGCAAATTTCTTTTATCTTCTTCTTCTTCTTCTTCTTCTTCTTCTTTTCGCATATATAGGCTCACGCCTTGCTTTATCTTATGCTTTTCATGCCTCGTCTTGATCATCCACAGGTTCCTGGTCTTCCAGTTCCCATTGAAAACATGATTCTTCGTTATGTTAAATCGAAAGCTGATTGGTGGACAAACGTTGCGCATTATAATCGTGAACGCATAAGAAGAGGTGCAACAGTTGATAAGACTGTTTGTCGGAAAAATCTTGGAAGATTGACTCGCCTCTGGTTTAAGGCTGAGCAGGTATGTTTTTGCATTGTAATTTCTGTTGATGGTTACTTGGCGTTACTTCCATTGTTTGTGGTTGCACTTTTCCACTTGCGAATCAATCTTATGATCTATTTTTGCCGCTACAGGAACGACAACATAATTATCTGAAAGATGGGCCATCCATCACACCGGAAGAAGCTGTGGCAATTTATACTACGACTGTGCACTGGTTGGAATCAAGAAAGTTCTCTCCCATTCCTTTCCCTCCATTGTCATACAAGCATGATACGAAACTGCTTATTTTGGCTCTAGAGAAGCTAAAGGAATCTTACAGTGTTGCCGTGAGATTGAATCAGTTGCAGAGGGAGGAGTTGGGTCTCATTGAACAAGCATATGATAATCCTCATGAAGCTTTGTCACGTATAAAGCGTCACTTGCTTACACGACATGCCTTTAGAGAGGTAAATTTTTCACAACATCATAGGCTGGTTTGATCATATTATCCGCCATTTTGCTTGGATTTGACTGAATTTTTCTTTTGCAGGTGGGCATTGAGTTTATGGATCTGTATAGTTATTTGATTCCTGTATATGAAATAGAGCCTCTTGAGAAGATCACTGATGCATACCTCGACCAGTATCTGTGGTATGAAGGTGATAAACGTCATCTGTTTCCCAAATGGATTAAGCCTGCAGATTCAGAACCACCTCCGCTCTTAGTTTATAAGTGGTGTCAGGGTATAAATAACTTACAGGCAATATGGGATACAAGTGAGGGGCAGTGTGTAGTCATGCTTCAAACCAAGTTTGAGAAGTTCTTTGAAAAGATTGACTTGCATTTCTTAAATCGGTAATCTTCTGCAGTCTTTTGTCTGTGATGTCATTTGGATCCCTGTGCTTTAACTAATGTGGTTTTTGTGCAATGCTGCAGGCTTCTTCGCTTAATTCTCGATCACCACATTGCTGATTATATAACTGAGAAAAGCAACGTTGTCCTTTCTTACAAGGATATGAGCCATACAAACTTTTATGGTTTTATAAGGGGACTACAGTTTGCTTCTTTTGTTGTCCAGTTTTATGGACTTGTTTTGGATCTACTGCTTCTGGGATTGACTCGAGCCAGTGAGATCGCTGGTCCACCCCAGATGCCAAATGAGTTCATTACTTATTGGGACACAAAAGTTGAGACCAGACATCCCATTCGATTGTATTCTCGCTACATAGACAGAGTTCATATCCTGTTTAGATTCACTCATGATGAGGCCCGTGACCTTATCCAGCGGTACCTTACTGAACATCCTGACCCCAATAATGAAAACATGGTCGGATACAATAACAAGAAATGCTGGCCAAGAGATGCAAGGATGAGGCTTATGAAACATGATGGTAATGAATTCATCCACGATTTACAACTATCCATCTGTTTGTATTCTGTGTAGATAATAATTACTAAGACTGATTTTGGACACTTTTTTCAAGTTAACCTTGGGAGAAGTGTTTTCTGGGACATGAAGAACCGTCTTCCTAGAAGTCTTACAACCTTGGAGTGGGAGAACAGTTTTGTTTCTGTTTACAGCAAGGACAATCCCAACTTGCTATTCAGCATGTATGTATTTCTAAAATTTACCTTCAGATTGAATTAGAGTTGATTCCTACTTGTTTCCAACTAACAAATCATTTGATGCCTTTCTCTGTGATGCTTAGGTGTGGCTTTGAAGTCCGCATACTGCCGAAGATAAGAATGACGCAGGAAGCATTTAGCAGTACCAGGGATGGCGTTTGGAGCTTGCAAAATGAGCAGACCAAAGAGCGGACAGCAGTTGCTTTTTTGCGGGTTGATGATGAACATATGAAAGTTTTTGAGAATCGTGTGAGGCAAATTCTGATGTCCTCTGGATCGACGACATTCACCAAGATTGTTAACAAATGGAATACTGCCCTCATAGGTACTTTTCGTTGGTTAATACCCTTTCTTCATTTTCAGTAATCAATTATTGTTAATGGGAATGTTAATATGTTCTCCTCTGCGAACTTAATGTATCATGCAGGACTCATGACATACTTCCGTGAAGCTACTGTGCATACACAAGAGCTTTTGGATTTGTTGGTCAAATGCGAGAACAAAATCCAAACGCGTATCAAGATCGGATTGAATTCTAAAATGCCTAGCAGGTAATTGTTTTATCATCTGACAAGTTAGCAAAAAATTGCTCTTTGCCAATTTGACTTCTAATTCTCCACTTTCATTCAGGTTTCCTCCGGTCATTTTTTACACCCCGAAGGAAATTGGAGGTCTTGGTATGCTCTCAATGGGTCATATATTGATTCCACAAAGCGATCTTCGATACAGCAAGCAAACTGATGTTGGTGTAACCCATTTTAGAAGTGGAATGAGTCATGAGGAGGATCAACTGATACCAAATCTTTATCGCTACATACAGGTATGGCATGATTTATGCCCTCTGTAATTACTTTAAGCTGGATGAAGTAATATGCTGTGCGTTTTCTGATTCTTGAGGCGATGCTAAATTTTTCACAGCCATGGGAAAGTGAGTTCATTGATTCACAGCGAGTATGGGCTGAATATGCTTTGAAGAGGCAAGAAGCTCTGGCACAAAACAGGCGTTTAACGTTGGAGGATTTGGAGGTGAGCATTAGAATTTGTTGCTCCCTATATGTTTATGTTTTTTGTTTATAGTCTTTAAGTTGAGTAGGTGAATTGAACATTTGATTTTTTCTTTTTGATTGTTATGCTTATACAAATTTCCTGCCTTTTCTCTTAGGACTCATGGGACAGGGGGATACCTCGTATAAATACTCTGTTTCAGAAGGATAGACATACGCTTGCGTATGACAAAGGATGGAGGGTACGGACTGATTTCAAGCAGTACCAGGTCCTCAAACAAAACCCTTTTTGGTGGACACACCAAAGGCACGATGGTAAACTTTGGAACTTGAATAACTATCGGACTGATGTTATCCAAGCTCTTGGAGGTGTTGAAGGGATCCTGGAGCACACCTTATTCAAAGGAACATAGTGAGTTTGGAGATTACTGTTCCATTGGCTTATTTCTTTATTCTTTCTGAAGGAGCATAATAGTCCAATGGAAAATTTTGATGCCCGTGACTGAAATTGGGGCTTGCATATATTATTTCCATCTATTTTCTGACTAATTGATTTGTTGGAGTTGAAGTCTTTACTTAACTCTTTTATCCTTGAAATTCCAGTTTTCCAACATGGGAAGGTCTCTTTTGGGAAAAAGCATCTGGTTTTGAAGAGTCGATGAAGTACAAAAAGTTGACAAATGCACAGAGATCTGGTCTGAACCAGATTCCGAACCGGAGGTTTACCTTGTGGTGGTCGCCTACAATTAATAGAGCAAATGTTTATGTGGGTTTCCAAGTGCAGTTGGATCTCACTGGAATATTTATGCATGGGAAGATTCCTACTTTGAAGATATCTCTAATCCAGATATTCCGTGCTCATTTGTGGCAAAAGATCCATGAGAGTGTTGTTATGGATCTTTGCCAAGTTCTCGACCAGGAGTTGGATGCATTAGAAATTGAAACTGTCCAGAAGGAAACTATCCACCCGAGGAAGAGTTACAAAATGAATAGTTCTTGTGCTGACATTCTTCTCTTTGCTGCCCATAGATGGCCAATGTCAAAGCCCAGTCTTGTGGCTGAATCTAAGGATGTTTTTGACCAAAAAGCAAGCAACAAGTATTGGATAGACATACAGCTTCGCTGGGGAGATTACGATTCTCACGATATTGAGCGTTACACAAGAGCCAAATTCATGGACTATACGACAGATAACATGTCTATATATCCATCTCCATCTGGTGTTATGATTGGACTTGATCTTGCTTATAACTTGCATTCTGCATTTGGCAATTGGTTTCCTGGTTCCAAACCACTGCTTGCACAGGCTATGAATAAGATTATGAAGGTAATTTACTGTTACATAGTGCAAAAGTTGTGTGGATTCTGTTTATGTCATTCTATTTGTTATGAGGGTAATTGGTTTCTGGGTTCCAAATTACTAATGATCATTGTATGTCCTCTGTGCAGTCAAATCCAGCATTGTATGTTCTCCGAGAGCGCATAAGGAAAGGTTTGCAGCTCTATTCTTCAGAGCCTACGGAGCCATACTTGTCATCTCAGAATTATGGAGAGATTTTCAGTAATCAAATTATATGGTTCGTTGACGACACTAATGTTTATCGTGTGACAATTCACAAGACATTCGAGGGAAATCTGACTACTAAGCCCATCAATGGTGCCATTTTCATATTCAATCCAAGGACTGGCCAGCTTTTCCTGAAGGTTTGTCATCTCGGAACATCATTTTAAATAAGTTCCTTTTTATCCATCTGGGACAGTGAGCTTAGTTTACTGACTTTAATGCACTTTGATCATACAGGTCATTCATACAAGTGTTTGGGCTGGGCAAAAGCGTCTAGGTCAGCTTGCCAAGTGGAAAACTGCAGAAGAAGTAGCTGCTCTTGTGCGTTCTTTGCCTGTTGAAGAACAACCCAAGCAGGTCATCGTCACTCGGAAGGGGATGCTTGATCCTTTGGAGGTTCACTTGTTGGATTTCCCCAATATTGTTATTAAAGGGAGTGAGCTGCAACTGCCATTCCAAGCTTGCTTGAAAATAGAAAGATTTGGTGATCTGATTTTGAGGGCAACAGAGCCTCAAATGCTTCTGTTTAACATATATGATGACTGGCTGAAGAGCATATCATCCTACACTGCATTCTCTCGTCTCATTTTGATTCTCCGTGCTCTTCATGTGAACAATGAGAAGGCGAAGATGTTACTAAAGCCCGATAAGACAGTTGTCACTGAACCTCATCATATTTGGCCGTCTCTCACAGATGATCAGTGGATGAAGGTAATGTGATGCTTTCACTTACTTCTGCTTGTGAGACTGTAATAGAATGATAGCACCTGCTTTGTGATATAGGTTGTACATTTTGCCAGAAATTTGCTCTTTTTCGTAATAAATGTTAGAATGATTATGTATGACTACAGTTTTTTTTTTTTTTTTTGGTTAAGGACAATATTTCACCTCTTTCTGATAATGGCATGCGTAAATGTGAAATCATAATGTTCAGGATATTAGGTGCTTGCATTATTGGAAGTTCGTGTATAAGTTTACTTATTGATATTTTCCCTTCAATTGCTGTTTGATGCTGCAATTTTATGGCTGGTAAATGTAAACAAACCTCCTATATTGTTTTCTGTCGCTATGTCTATTTTTCTAAGAAAAAGAATATACTCTTGTTTTGCTTTGGGCTAATATAGCTATAACTTATTTCCTCCTGTTTTGAAATGTACAATAACTATTCGAGTATACTATCTCATATGCAGGTTGAGGTAGCCTTGAGAGACTTGATTCTCTCGGATTACGCAAAGAAGAACAACGTGAATACTACAGCTCTCACACAGTCTGAGATTCGTGATATTATACTTGGTGCTGAGATTACCCCTCCATCTCAACAGAGGCAGCAAATTGCGGAAATTGAGAAACAGGTACCATATGTCTTAGTTATGGAGAAGTGTTAAAATATCGTTCAGTGTCTCTGGCCTAGTTTGCTGACTTGGTAATATATATTCAGGCAAAAGAAGCCAGTCAGCTTACGGCAGTCACAACAAGAACCACCAATGTGCATGGTGATGAACTGATTGTGACCACTTCAAGTCCTTATGAACAAGCTGCATTTGGGTCTAAGACTGACTGGCGTGTGAGAGCAATATCGGCGACCAATCTCTATCTTCGAGTGAACCACATATATGTTAATTCAGAGGACATAAAGGTATGTTCATTGCCTTAATTTTATAAACGTTTGAATGGGTAATTCTTTTGGTAGGCAACCAAAAGGGGAATCATTACTTACCTTGAGACCTGGTAAGAGAAAAGGTTCAATTTGTACTCCATCCGTGTATAGTGGTTATTGAGTTCTAAGGGATTTATAAAGACAGAGCAAGGTAGCAAAATGTCCTAGTTTTTGCTATTTGCTTATACATGCTTTTCACTCGGCGATGCAGGAGACGGGATATACTTATATCATGCCCAAGAACATATTGAAGAAATTTATCTGCATAGCAGACCTGCGAACTCAGATTGCTGGGTACTTGTATGGTATAAGCCCACCCGATAATCCTCAGGTTAAAGAAATTCGCTGTATTGCGATGCCACCTCAATGGGGAACACATCAGCAAGTGAATCTTCCGAGTGCACTCCCTCAGCATGATTTCCTAAATGACTTGGAGCCATTGGGGTGGATGCACTCACAACCAAATGAGCTTCCACAGTTATCACCTCAAGTATGATCAACTGCTAATTTTAGTGTCACTGATCTTGTGAATTGATATGGGGAGTCGTCTTGTATCTCACTTGTGCTGCTTTAATTTGGGTAGGATCTAACTAATCATGCTCGGATTCTGGAGAACAACAAGCAATGGGACGGAGAAAAGTGCATTATCCTGACATGCAGTTTCACGCCAGGTTCCTGCTCATTGACTGCTTACAAGCTCACCCCTTCAGGTTATGAATGGGGGCGTCTGAATAAAGATACCGGAAGCAATCCTGCCGGATACCTTCCGACTCACTATGAGAAGGTTCAGATGCTTTTAAGCGACAGGTTCCTTGGCTTTTACATGGTAAGAAAGATGGATCATGAGAATGTTACAAATGCTTCACATGGAACATAATTTGCACATCCTGTTAGAGTTGTCCCATATGTCGCATTGCTCACGGACCTGATTTTATCAGACCTTGGAGATCAATTAGCAATAGTATCATTCTTCTTTATTGCATCCTTATCTCGTAATGACAGAATCACTTACCTATTTTACTATCTCCTTCCAATGTAGATACCGGATAATGGCCCTTGGAACTACAACTTCATGGGAGTGAAGCACACATCAAGCATGAAGTACGGAATGAAACTGGGGACGCCGAGAGAGTACTATCATGAGGACAACAGGCCCACTCACTTCCTGGAGTTCAGCAACATGGAAGAGGATGACACTGCCGAGGGTGACCGTGAAGACACATTTTCTTAGATATTTGTAGAACTCCTTTTGTCACACCCTGAATCCTACTAGAATGGGGTATGACACGGTTGTGTCTTTCGAGTCCTTCCACTCGAAGGACACAACCTCAAACCACCTAAATTCCAACTCCCAAAAGTCTCCAGCGATGACGCTCTCACTAATGGCTACTAACCAAGAGATTTGAAAGATTGGAAAAGAGATGAGTGAGCAATCACAGCATAATGAGTAGTACAATTTTTTAAAGCAAATTGAGTATATGCATATATACAAAGCAATACCAAAGTTTCGTAACCCAAACTCAATGTATAAAATATATATTGAATCACATATAAGTTGTTTCATTTTAACAAAGCTTTGTACAAGTCAATTTGATCGTTTGGCCATTGGATTCCGTGTGATTGATTTAGCCCTAGTCAATAGGAGATATTTCTCCGAAAGGTTGTTTCTACGGTTTTAAGTCTTTCAACGTCCCATTGCTTTCTCTAGATGTCACTGAATTAGCAACAGTACGAGCTTAGCTAGAGTTTTCTTGTGTTTTTATATACGGTCGGCATAGCATAGAACTTGTCTTCGCAAGTTGTTTTCCCAGATACATCGGAACAAACTCAAATGTGTAAACAGGAGATAAGGAAAACACTGAACTCTGCCGGAGATGCAAATTTTCATATGATTGTAGAGAGAGACCGAGTGAGGGAGGGAGGGATGATTGTTATATTCGAATCTAAGGGAAGAAGAACTTGTAACTCGCTTTAACTGCCATGGAAAGAAATTTGAAGGGCAAGAGTCTTTGATGTTCCAAAATGTTGGAAAAGAATCTTTGAAGAAAAATGGAAGTGACTGGAGTCTCGTTTTCATGGTCACGCTCGCACCCGTCTGGACCAGGCCTATTTTCTCTCGCATGTTTATCACAAATACTGATTTTTCCGATGCCTGACGTGACGTGTTGAGTCTTTTTCTCCAGTAGACAAAATGTAGAATTAAATGACAATTCGCATGATTCATTGGCACAGTTAATCTCGTCCTTTTGCTGATCCCGAATCATGCTGATCTGTCAAAGCTATGAACTGTTCGGTGACCAGGCGTTTCCGCTTCTCTCTCTCTCTCTCTCTCTCTCTCTTCTGTGGCAGAAACCATCCAGAACACCAGCGAAAGCATTACTGAAGCAGAAACCAAAGCTAACCCAACATAGATCCACTTTTACTATAGAGCCTCGGGCCAGGACAATGATCCTTTTCGACTTGACGGAAGGCCTCTCGAAAGAAAGAGCAGTCTTGTTAGTCAACAAGGGATGGACCGTAGTGATATAAGCCGTAGCTTACATTAACGATGACCGTCGTCTGGTCAGATAATACGGGTGTCAAGCGGCCCACTGAAGTACAAAGATTATTTGCCGAGACCTCAGAGACGTATTTCACCCCCATTCCAGCGCCAAATTATCGTCGCTGTGTTCTCTGCAAACTCTGTACTAGAAAATCATCCATGGCCTTCTCAATTGCCAATTAAGTATACACGACCCTTAGAAGGTTCAAAAAGATGAGGAATTTTTTTAATTCGGTCATAAACCTTTTTACTTGTGACAATTAAGTCCTAAATCTTTTTGAGTTTTGCCAATTGAGTCAATCTACCCAATTATGGCTGGAAATTGTTCAAATGAAAGCTAGTCAATCTATGTGATGCGTCCAAGACTAATGTTTACATTTTTTAATAATATTTTAATATTTATCTTTTCTTTTCTTTTTTTTTCCTTTCCTTCTTCCTCTAGCCAGTTGGTGAAGCCTGGCAATCGGCTAGAGGTGAGGGCCGATGAGGTTTGTGCTAGTGGCCAGTGGGGGTGAGCTTCGCCATAAGTAGGGCAAGGTCGACCTTGCCCAACAAAAGTGAGGTCAAGTCTTGCTAGAGGCAAGCGAGGCTCGCCCAAGGCTAGTGAAGTCAACATCACCAGCCCTCACCTCTAGCCAATTGTTGGCCACCATCGAGCCCCAACAACCGGCTAGAGGAAGAAGGGAAGGATAAAGATAAAAATAAATCAAAAATAAATCAAAAAGATCAAAAAATATTAAAATGTTATTTAAAATTGTTCATGTACGTTAGACTGTGTCACATAAGATGGCACGTGTCCATGTCATTTACATCAGTGATTTCTTACAAAAATTGGCCAAAATGACTCAATTGGCAAAATATGAAAAATGTTTATGATTCAATTGACACAATTAAAATGTTTATGACAGAATTGATAAATATGTAATAGGTTTAGGACTTTTTGATAATTTCCCTATCAAAGATATATGAACTACTCCATATTGGACTAGCTAAGTAAACAAACGACTCTCATCAAAACAAATAATTTACAAAGAGTCAAATTCCTTGAAGCAAAAGGAATCAAACCGCACCAAAACCCATGTCTCCCCATTTTAAGTTCTATTCAATGTTGATAATAATAGTGTTGCTCTAAAAGGAGGGTTTTTGGTTCGGCATCTAATTGATATTATATGAACATGTACCAAATGACCAAGTTGACTTACTCTTGTAGAATCGAGGTCATAAAGATTCATTCACAACCACAATAAAAAGATTTCTCGGATAATTGCTTTGGTTTTATTATTCCTTAAAATGAATGGAATAGAACCCTTATATAACAAGACCAAGATCCATTGTCTCTCATTTTAATTTCTATTCAATACTAATAATACTAATGTTACTCTAAAATGGAGGGTTTTTTATTCGGCATCTAATCGATAGCATATGAATAGGTACCAAATGCCCAAGTTGACTTACTCTTATAGAATCAAAGTGGTAAAGATTCATTGAAGACCACGATAAAAAAGATTTCTCGAATAATTAGTTTGGTTCTAATATTCCTTGAAACGAAATGAATCAAACCTCTAAATAACCGGACCAAGACCCATTGTCACCCCATTTTAATTTCTATTCAATACTAATAATACTAATATTGCTCTAAAAATGAGGATTTTAAATTTGGCATCTATTTAAGACTAGATGAAAGGGTACTGAATACCCAAGTTGACTTACTCTTGTAGAATCAAGGTCGTAAAGATTCATTCACAACCATGATAAAATATTCCTTAGATATATGCTTTGGTTTTAATATTCCTTGAAGCAAAAGGGATCAAACCTTTGAATAACCATACCAAGACCCATTGTCTCCCCCATTTTAATTTTTCTCAATACTAATAATACTAATGTTGCTCTAAAAAGGAGGATTCTCAAGTTGGCATCTAATTGATACCATATGAACAAGTACTAAATGTCCAAGTTGACTTACTCATGTAGAATCAAGGTAGTAAAAATTTATTCACAACCATAATAAAAGATTCCTTAGATAATCACTTTGGTTTTTGATATTCTTTGAAATGAAAGGAATCAAACCTCTCAATAACCAAATCTAGACGCATTGTCTCCCCCATTTTAACCTCTCAATAACCATGTTGCTCTTTTAGAGTCTGATTGATAGCATATGAACAAGTACCAAATGCCCAAGTTGACTTACTCCTATAGAATCAAAGTCGTAAATATTAATTTATAACTATGGTAAAAGATTCCTCATATAGTTACTTTGGTTTTAACATTCCGTGAAATGAAAGGAATCAAACCTCTAAGTAGCCAGACCAAGACCCATCGTCATCCTTTTTTAATTTCTATTCAATACTAACCAAACAACTGTTGCTCTAAAAAGGAGGTTTTCAATTTGGCATCTAAATGATACCGTGTGAACATGTACCAAATGATCAAGTTGACTTATTCTAATAACATCAAAATCATAAAGATTTGTTCACAACTATGATAAGAGATTGCTCGGACATTTACTATAATTTAAAATGAAGAACCTAATAAATCAATTATATATGTTATCTTATTGCGCATGAATTACAATAAGAACTTTTAGATGGTTCAGATCTAATAAAAGTCAAATTACGATTGATTTTGGAAAAAATAATGGTGGGTTAAGCTTTTCTCATCTACTAATTTTCAAGGATTTTTATTTTGTTTTAGCATGGACCTTTTTCGTTTTAATTATGCTTACGAGAATGACAATGCATCTTTGTGCTGCATACATGGCTTTGCTCTATCATTCCTCTATGCTTAAAGCAATTGACAGTTCATTGGCCAGATGATTTCCTGCACTCCCAGCTCCTAATGGTCAACTCAAGACCTAGATTTTCTACCAAAGAGAGGGATAAGTTAAGGCGTCCAAAGCTTTGTGCCTTTTCTTGCCTCTTGCCCCATCGAGACTTGCAGCGCAATAGAAGAAGCACGTAATCTCGAGAAAATGCAACCATAAGCCGGTGGATCGGAGGCTGTGGCAGTGGTGTGGTTCGTCGAACAGAGAGAGCACAGCTAGAAGTGAGTCGGGCATGAGTGATGGTTTGTGAGAAAGAGAAAGCACCTGATTTTCTGATGGGTGGGCCTGATTTGCCGCGTGTCAACCTGTGTATGGTTCAATGCACATCCAACGCGGTATATTTAATGACCTAATATTTTCTTTTCTCACCCAATCTCTTTGTTTTCTCCTCCTATAAAACGCAACCATATGCCTCATGTTTTCTTTACTCAATCCTCTGTTCATAATGAAGTCCTCGGATCTCATCTCGTCTTTCTCACTCATCCTGACCGGTCTCCTCTTGTCGCCCGGTAACGATTCCTTCAACTATCCATATATTCTCGAACAGCATACGTAATGGAACTTGTGTCTCCTATGTTCTTTGTCATTGAACGGAATTTTGATGCTACATACGTAAGTACTTTGCCAATTCATACTCTACTTTCGAGTATTCACATTTCACCACGCCAAGAATTTCGGCCTACATTTATCACTTTAATTCTGGTTTGCCTGGTGAAAATTTTCACGAATATGTAATGGCATCATGCAGGGAATACTGTAGTGGCAGAACAAGTCACCTTCAATTTTCTCAACAGATGCCCATTTTCCATATGGCCGGCCATGGCTCCCAACACGGGCCAACCGGTGATCGCGGAAGGAGGCTTTCACCTCCAGTGGGCATCCAGAAAACTCGTCCCGGTCCCACCGGGGTGGAAAGGGCGGATCTGGGCCCGCACTGGGTGCAGTTTCGCGTCGAACAGGCCTCCAACCTGCGAGACTGGGGACTGCGGGCAGCTCGGTTGCCATGGGCTCATCGGGACCCCTCCTGCCACGCTGGTCCAGGTCTGGCTCCACGCGGATGAGGCCAAACCGAGCTTCTATGACATCAGCCTGGTCGACGGGTTCAACCTTCCAATCTCGGTCCAGACGAGGCCCACGCAGCCCGAGTGCGAAATCCCGGGGTGCTTGAAGCCGTTGAACAGCCTGTGCCCTGAGGAGTTGCAAGTGGTGAATGGGAAAGGGAAGGTTGTGGCTTGCAAGAGCGCCTGTTTGGCCTTCAACACCGACGAGTACTGTTGCCGGAACGAGTACGCGACACCGGACAAGTGCAAGCCCAGCGTCTATTCTAGGCTTTTCAAGGATGCCTGTCCGGGTTACTTCAGCCATCCCTACGACTCGCCCCGGCCGCTGGTCAGATGCGCGTCCAAGGAGTTTGAGATTATCTTTTGTCCAAACTTTTGGGGTGTTGAGCAAGTGCCAGGGTGGCATTATACCGACTATTGAGTCTAATCATTGGACAATCGATAGCAATGTTGACTACAACACTAAATAATAATCGAGGAGTTACTCAATCGCTCGTGTATTTGAATTGATGAGTGAGTATCAATTTGGTCCATGACCGTGACTGATTAAGCCATTACCAATGCCGTGATCTCTCCCTCTCTCTCTCCCTCTGTGATCAATTTCTGGATGTCTTTCGTTTCCATTCTGCTGATTTTTCTTTTCTTTATGTTGGGTTTGAGTCATCGATGGCACTGTGATTACATGGCCCTTTTCCTGGCGATATACACTATTCCGATTAGAAAAATGATGAGCTGAAAATCCGGCATGTTTCTTATGAGAGCCATTTAATTATCAATCTTTTTTAGGGAAAAAAAGAAGTAGATAATGATTTTTTTTTTCACTTCTACGGTGATGAATTATGATTGAAGAGTAATGCATATGTTAGACTTTAGAGATTTCCATCGATGAGAAGATACACTTGACACTCTGAGCAGAAATGCGTTTCTAAATATTTTCAATGATTTTTCTCTCCTCTTTATTTTTTAAATTTCCTCTGTTCATAAAAAAATGGGCAACCAGAAAATCTTTTCTTAATTTTCTGCTTTTGCATAATTATTTTAACTGTCTTTTAAAGTAGTAAGTTATACATAGATCTTTATTTGATGTCAGGAATATAATATCTATGAATCCTTAAACATGTCATATGAATGTCTTTGCTCTCTCTACCATGGTGTCGAGAATAGAAGAGAAACAAAATATATATGTAGAAATTTACCAAAAAAATCTGGTGTGAAAACTTAAATTGCCCGCCAGTGATCAATGCCCTAGCTTGTTTTCATATGATTTGAATGAATCTTTCATAGCTGAAGTGACTATGGAGGTGGACTAGATGGGCTCAATGGCCAGTCTCATCTTCATCATTGTCAGCAAGATGTATTCAACTTGGTGAAAAGCTTCATTTTACGGTGGATATTGTAGTTAAAACAATTGTGCGACAAGGATATTATAGTTAAAATTTCAGAGGGAGAATACGTGTTTTCCTTTGAAAAGATTAAATGACTAGGATATATTTGATAGTTGTATTACAAAATCTGATGGATTGTTTTGACGGACAAGCACGACCTCAACTCCGGTCATTTTTGGACCATTAAAAGAAATCCATAGATTCAAATGACATAGGATGGAGGAACAAGAAGATAGGTTCACTTCTCACATGGTCAAGAGACACAAGTTAAGAATCATGCATCCGACTAGCGCAATCGTCGAACACATTGGGTGGGATTAATTTGAGGAAGGCATCTAGACTATTTTTAACTTCTATTACGACACTTCTATTACGACCTAAGCTTTAACTAGCCTTCAAACCCCACGGTCACAGGCAGTGAGACGAGCTGGCACAAACTCAAATCTATTTCGACGGACAATCAACATTCTCGGTTATTTGTTGCTCAAAACAAGGGTATGCTCGAGTAGAGGCTTTGCCTAGTCAACCGATCGTGAAGAGCAACTTCTCAACGATTCTGGAAGAGAAGATGGCTAATAAAAATAATTTAATAATTAGTAATTATTGAAATTTTAATAAACTCTATTATTATTAATGAAATGCTCTCGATACCTGTATGCTATGCAGTTTGATGAGAATTATTTTTGTTTAGGGACTAAAATTTAATTCCTAAATTTCTATGTAAATTATCACTAAATGAGTTGTCAATATTTAAATGTCAATAACCGTCAAAGAGCAAGCCAGAGATAATTTTTTTCTTATTATCGTAATGATAGAATGTGTTAGAAGTAGCATCCATGCTACCATAGTTTTAGCGTCTAAATCATGAAAAAAGAGTAATAAAGAACAGTGTACTTCAAGGAATATTTCTATCTAGTTTTGTTCATCTTTCCATGAATAGTATAAAATGCAAGTAAAAGAACACATTCCAAACGATGAAGTAAATGCACACCATGGTTTTATGAAAAATTATGGCAGAACACAGATATGTACACTTTCAAACGTTGAAGACATCTCGTCTCATGTAACCATAATGAACAAACAAGTCAAAACTTTCTTAAATATTATACAGCACCGGTCCAACAAAAGAAATCAAAATACGTAAGCAACACAACCCACCACCATACTGTACCAGTCCCACCCTCAATCGCTGCACTAGTCCCACCCTCAATCACTTCCGATGCTGATCTTCGGTGCAAGCCCCCTGGCCAGTCCACGTAGTTCCTCATTAATCCATAATCACTGCCGAATTGAGAAGCGCCCCTATGACCTGCGCCTGTGCTAGCGCCTGGATTCCCTCATCCTCTTGCTAGCGTGCATATAAGGTTGCGTCCACTATCGCCTCTTGCACCTTCGCCATCCTCTCGTTCTTATAGAGTTCCCAGTTTGCCTCTAGCACCTACAATGAAGAAAAGCAACTTGTGAAAACTTAAGATGCATTTGGTAACGATTCTGTTCTCGGGAACTAATTCTGACCAGAAATGATTATTTTTTATTCTTTCCCAGGAAATGATTATGAGTAAAAAAACATGTTTGGTAACTGTCCAAAAAAATTTTTTATTCTTGAATATAATTGTGTTTAATACCGTGCTTATTGATTCTATTCCAAATCAATTTCTTTTAATTTTTAAATAATTTTTGTACTCTTTTACTTTTTTTTTTTTCCATTTTCTCCTATTCTTCTTCTTCTTCTTCTTCTTCATGTGGCCGGTCACCGGCCCTCGACGAGGCCGGCCCTCATCGGCCGAGCCTCGCCGGCAACTAGGTGAGGCTTGCCCAGCCTCGCTGAGGCTCGGCCTCGCCAGATCTGGGGAGGATGAGCCTTGTCGGTGGCCAGGTCGGCCTCGCCGGGGCTGGGCAAGGCTGGCCTAGCCATCGGTGGGGCTGGGCGAGCCTTGGTGGGGCTGGGTGAGGCTTGCCTAGCCACCGGCAAGGCTCAGCCTCGCCTGATCTAGTGAGGCCGAGCCTCGGTGGGGCTGGGCGAGACTTGCCCAACTGCTGGCGAGGCTCGCTTGGCCACTGGCGAGGCTCGCCTAGCCCCGCCGGTGGCCAGGCCGACCTCGCCTAGCCCCGGCGAGCTCGCCGGACCGGTGGATGGCGGATGGCGACGGGCAGTGGGGGACGGCAGTCGCAGGATGACGGAAGGGAAGAAGGAGACTTTCATTATTTTGATTCTTTTTTTGATTTTTTAAACGGAAAATCACATTCTTTTTTATTCTCAATTCTTGTCCAAAATTATTCCAGGGAACAAAAATTTTACCAAACGCGATTTTTGTCTCAAACTAATTATGGGAACAAAAAATCAGAATCATGCACTATTTGGATGGTTACCAAACAATGCCTTAATGCCTAACTCATCCTCTTTTGATTCGATACAGGTCTTTTTATTGTCTTTGCTTGAAGATAATTATGGAGCTTCATGGAGCTTCTCTACATTAACATCACAACCTTGCAGAAATTCCACAAAAGTAGCTCAACAAGATACTCCACCTTGGCCAGTTTAGACGACTGAGGCCGTCGTTTGCTTCAGCCAATTCGGCTTTCTTTTGGTTCTTAAAGATTTTCACTGTCTCCGCGACCTTTATCTGCACCTTTTATATCTTGGCCTTGGTGGCATCTTCCTGTTATAAGAAGATTTGGTCACTATAAAACATATTGTAACAGAAAATTAAAAAAATAAAATATCTGATCCACATCGCAAGAACACAGAATCACTCGTATCGCATGCACCAGCCATACTAACAAGTCTAAATGCATCTTAACCCTATCTAAAA
This sequence comes from Eucalyptus sideroxylon x Eucalyptus melliodora, assembly GCA_016097485.1. Taxonomy (NCBI): domain Eukaryota; kingdom Viridiplantae; phylum Streptophyta; class Magnoliopsida; order Myrtales; family Myrtaceae; genus Eucalyptus; species Eucalyptus sideroxylon x Eucalyptus melliodora. The sequence continues at coordinate 43,188,767 of CM027828.1, read as the reverse complement.
AAAAGTGACAGACGCTCCAAACAAAGAAGAAGCAATGAAAAACGAATCAAATCAGCCTACTTAGACCTAAATACTACCCAACATAGGCACATTAAGCGATAAAGGAAACAGCGAAGATGTATCATTAGGGCCAAAAAGAGAAAAAGAAAAAGAAAAAGAAAACGGATCAGGTTGGCCTTGTAAATCACCAGTCCAAAATGGTTGAGCTTCAACTCGAGCTTCTCCAAGACTTCGTTGAAGATATGCTCCATGGTCTTGGAGGCGGACGCAGGTCTGGCCCTGGATGATATACTGGACGACGTCCTCGGCACGGACCGACGGCTTAACGTGGGAGGCAAAAAGCTTGGCATAGAGGAGGAGGCTCTTGTAGTCGGTGACGCGAGGGCTGATGGTGAAGACGGCATGGATGAAGAAGGGGAGCTTCTCTGCTCACCCATCCCGCAGCTCGAAGGTGTAATTGACCGGAGAAACGTAGAATTTGACGCACTTCTGAGTAGGCCAAATCCATGCCTTCTTGGCGAGCCTGACATCCTCGATAAATCCTCCAGTTATGGCGAGGTACTCCGACGGGCCTGCGACGCGCCACATTGTATCGAGGCTTTTGTTTCTTTTCTAGGGTTTCTGATGATGATCGAGAGCGAAGAACAAGAGACGGGGAAAGAGAGTTGGCGAGGATGTTAGTGGGGAGCGAGTGGAGATTTATAGGGGCGAACCGAATAAGTTTGGAGAGGATAAGTAAAAAAAGAGATGAGTGCTCTATCTAAAATAGGAAGTTGAAGGCCAAAATCTGATTATGGGCTTATATCTGAAGATTATGGGCCATTTAATTTGAATCTTTAGGCCACAATTTTAAGGCCCAAAAAGCCCAAGAACCCCCCTTAATTGTCGACTAAGAGGAGGGGAACCGGAAAGGGAGTGGGGGCCACTGCTGCCATGCCACTCTCCACCTGTCTCTCCCATGAAGCCACCTCTTAACCTGCATGCAAATTGACTATTTAGTAAATTAACTGAGAGCAAAACAGGCGGATTAGCCGAGAGAAAGAGAGAGAAACCGAGAGTGAGCAGAGGGTGAGCGGGCGAAACAGAGACAGAGTTCGAGTGAGCGAGCGGTCCAAGTGAGTGAGGGCAGAGAAGGAAGACCGCCCTCCGTTCGTGCCCATGATCAAGCTACTGCCGTCGTCACCGCCGGTCTCCGTTGCCGTTGAGCCAAGCCGAGACCCCCGAGCCCCTGTTTTTGCTTGTAATCGAGTAGAAGAGCTTGAGGCAAGTGAAAGTTCATCGATCTCTATTTTGCATACTGTAATTATCTAGTGAAGTGCTGGTAGACGTGAGAAAATGCAGAATTTGGAGCTGCATGTTGATTTTAGATGAATGAGATGAAGCTGGACTAAGAAACTGAGCAAAAATAGAGTATGTTCTATGGATTTCGGTTTTTGGGTTGAGATAAGAACTTAAGGGTCTAACTATAGTGGATTTTTGAAGTGCAGTAGCTGTAATGTAGTGCAATATACTTGTAAACACTTGGCTATGGACGTTGGATGATGTGATTCAATGAGTAGAAGTAGTTCTCTTTGGGTAGTAAACTGTTTTCACAGAAAAACAGCATGACCTTGGGTGATTCCATGAATTTTCTGTAATTATCTAGCCAGAATTAGACTTCGAACCCTCAATGAAAATTGTAGGGAATATTTTTAGGAATAACATATCAAAAATTTAGAATAAATGAACAAGGTTTGATCGATGAAACGATTTTTCTATGAAAATGCTAAATCTGGAAGTCATTATAGAACGTTAGCAAGGAATACAGCAATTACTGCTCTTGATACATAAGGAATTTGACTTGGTGTTCTTCATGAAACTTTTTTCTTTAGGTCTTATTGATAACATGTCAAAATTTCATAATTTTATGAGTTCATTTAGGGATTATTCCGAAATTTTTACTAAAACTGCGCATTGTTTGAAAAGAAAAGAAAAAGGGAGTCGGTTATCTTTTGAGTATGTAGCCGGGTATAGTAAAAATTTTCATTGGTTAATCTCATATCACATATTAATGGTCTAATGAAATTACGTGTCGATGGCCCATTCCAACAATTAATCTCAAATCATACGCCGATAGTTCATTCCATCAACTAAACTCAAATTACACGTCGATAGCTCATTCTATCGACCAAACTCATATCTGATCTACTTCATTGACCAATCCATTGCTCATTATCAAACCATAGTCACGATATAACGCCTAGTGACGAGACGACCAAGATTCCTCCTTTGTAAGGTCTCCACCTTTTATTAGCCGATGACTTGACTCACAAGGATATCCTAAACTAGTATGCGCATATCCATGCAAGCTCCTCATATCAATGCGATATTGAATATCAATATCAATGCAGAACAACACCATCCATAATTCATAAACGAAATCCATAAATCATTTTATATATCGCTAAAATATTTCGCAACTCAACTTATCCATCATGAATACTTTTCATAAAATATTTTCAAATAATTTCAAGACTCGTCTTATAAATCGATTTCATATCAAATACATTTCAAAAAGCTTATTACAAATAAATATCTATATAACATTCCATAAATCATCTCAAAATTGAGCTTATTGTGAAAATGTTTCACAAACCCAAAATATATAATATTTCTCAACTTCGTTCATCAAACAAAATATATATTTATCAAAAAATTCTCACACTATTTTCATATATCAAAACATAGTAAACACCCAATCCAACTTTTATACAATAAACATACTTATTCATAACTCATAAAATATCGAATATTTATTATTTTGAAAATATGAGCTTATAAATTCTTAGAAAAGATAACACTGGATTATTACAATCAAAACACAATCTTCCTCCTTCTTCTTCTTCTTTTCGTTCATTTCTCTCCTCCCTCTTCCCTCTGCCCGAACGTGCCTCCTTTTCCTTTTATCTCTCTCCCCCTTTTCCTTTTTTTTTTTTTTACTTTTCTTTCCTCTCTCTCTCTCCTTTTTCTTCCTCTCTCCCGAAGACTTTCGATCTCTCCTCCTCCTTCTCTTTCCTTTCTCTTCTTTTTTTTTTTCTACTTGTGGGCCCTACTCTTTAGACTAAGTCAAATATTACACATCCCATCCGCGTTCAATCACCAGTCATTCTTGTTGTGATTCAATTCAAGAGACACTGTTTGCATTCCTTTCTCCCTATTTTTCCCAAAATCACTCTAAAAATACCTCTCTGTTTTTCCATTATGCATCATTTTCTTGCTCAGTTTCCCAAAATAAGATTCATGTTGGATCACCGTCATGGTCAATTTTTTTTTCTTAATGTAAGAAACACTGTTTGTTCCTGTGAAGAAAAATTTGCATCAGATTACTTTTATCCTGTTGCTATTACACCGGTGTGTGGGTTTGACAAGATTTGATCTTTTCTTGATTCTCGCTTCATATCACTTGACCAATGGTTAATCTCTTAGATCCTCCAAATTATATCAATATAGATCCTCTAAATTATATCAATATAGCGTTTCTTAATTGTTTGATCCAAAGAGAAAACTATCGAAGAAGAGGACCCTCCCTTGCCCCATGAAGAAGGGGCACAAGAAGAAATCGGGTGACAACCTGAACTTAGCCTCAGCCCCATCTCTCTCCCTGGAGCTAAAAATCTTGAGTGACAACACCAGGACCCGGCTACTGTCCGTGGAGCTGAAAGAAGTGGAGCCACATTGTATCGAGGCTTTTGTTTCTTTTCCAGGGTTTCTGATGATCATCGAGAGCGAAGAACAAGAGACGGGGAAATGAGAGTTGGCGAGGATGTTAGTGGGGAAAGAGTGGAGATTTATAGGGGCGAACCGAATAAGTTTGGAGAGGATAAGGAAAAAAGAGGTGAGTGCTCTATCTAAAATAGGAAGCTGAAGGCCAAAATCTGATCTGCTTTTACATAGAGGACGCTACGCCTTCCGAAAACTTTCCTTCATCTAATCGGAAAGCCAAAAGTTCATATCCACTGCCGCTAACAAGCTCTTCCCCGTTATTATCGGTTGGAAATTTTTATTCTGATGCTTGAATAATATATGCACCGACAAAACAACTTCTCATATCATTCTCGTGGATCTGCATGCACTGGGTATTTTATGTCGAGGGTCCATAGGTAAAAGATGAGGTATATTATTTATGTTTCCCCTCTTTAGAAGAACAAAATTTTCTTTTTCCTAATGCAAAATTTTTAGATCTGAAACAAATAACTCGAGTTCAAATGCTTGAAACTTTTCGGTTCATACAAATGTCAATATGTAGAGTCATTTCGAGATTTTCTAAGAATATTTAAAATTTAAAATGTTGCTCCTGGTATTAAAAATTTTAAGGAAAGGCACTCAAAGAAAAAAATACATAAAGACATTTTATCATGAAATTCGGTGTTTTTGCAATTGAGCGACTGATCTTTAATTCCATTTGCTTAATGTGCCAATTATTTTACAATTAACTTCTTTAGATCTTATTTCATTCAGTATTCTAGCAAAATGCGAATAGATATGTAAAATTTTTTCAATAAGTCATACCAATAGCAAGCTGTCATCTCATCAGTATTTCACCAAAGAATGAGTCCAATTGCAGTTAAAATGCATTAATCCCTAAAAAAAGAAAAAAAAAATAAAAGACGGTTGTACTCGACTATTGAAATTTAAGTTCAGTGACTATCCACAGAATCATCCGGAAACAAGTTGAGACTATCTTCTCATGTCAAGAGGACAGTCTACAATTTGCGAACTAGAATTATGATGTTTTTATTGACGTTGAGGGTTGATTTGGACCAAAAAAAAAAGCTTCTTCAATGGGAAAATAACAGTGCAGGACAAACTTTATATGGGAATGTGAGGGAAATAGGTGGGGGCAAAAAATACGTGCTATAACTATCATATCATGCTCACTTTAGTATCATAATTTTTTTTTGCTTAATCGAGTATTTGAAAAATCAATCACTTGAGTGTCAATGACAATTTGGCTCGCCATAAAATATGACGTGGATACTAGTCGTCCTATGTGACTTCATCGGCTCTAACATGGATAATTTTATTATAATTTTCAAAATATTTTTAGTTATTTTTTCGATTTTTTTATTCTGACAAGGGTCACCAGCAACCCTCACCAACCATGAAACCCTCGCTCAGTTGTGGCTTAGCCCATGGCCAGCGAGGTCGTAATGCCACCTAGGGCCCACATCTCATTGCCTTGTCCAAATCTAATGAGGATATTCATGGGTGACGGCAAGACAGCCGCCACCTAATTTAGGTGAGAGTTTTGTGGCTAGCAAGGTTGTTGGTGACCCTCACCGGCCCTTAAAAAAACGTAAAGAAAAAATAAAAGATTAAAAATTTAAAAAAATCCACGTAGGATGATTTGTCATAATACTCAAATAATTGAATTTACTCCGATGTGGCACTTAATTGAGCCAAAAAAAAAAAAAGTAATAGCCCTCAAGTGAGTGCCATACAAGATCATACAAAAGTTATGGCACTCTAGCTGTTCTTCTCCTAAAATAGTTGTATTCATTGTGTTTCCTTAGCCATGCGTCAGCTTTTGTAAGAAAATTGTTAAGTATCCTCTTGATGATTAACATGACGAGATCAATTGCAGCGTGCGTATAGTTAGGGTTTTATAACCCCAAAATCAACTTGGAGGCTTGGTTCAACTTGGAAGAGAAAAAATGCGCATCAGCACCTCTGACTATGATTCTTGAAGGTTTTGCAACTGTTTTTCATTTAAAAATGAAGAAAGTAAAAATTGGGGCGAATGAATTCATTGCAGTTTGACGATATGCTTGATGCAAACATTGTGTTATTTAGAAATGGCCGATGGAGGGTAAAGAGCTTTGCACGATGATCTGTCTTGCTATATTTGTCGATTCAAGATTATCGTTCGATTTTTGTAGAATCAATGATAATACTCTATCCTGCTTGTCTCTGCAGTTTTTCTACAGCGACAACTTTCGTCGAGTCTTTCAGAAAGTTGACGTCCTTATGGAGTAAGATGTCAATCATGAAACTCATACCAAAATTTGCTGCTCAGTTGGAGACTTAAGAAGAGCAATGCGGCTTTATCTTCTAAGCCTATATTTGGTAATCTGAATTTCTAACCAGAATAGGACAAGATAAGATAAGATATGAAATATAGGAATTTTACTGTATCTCATTTACAATTAGGTGATTACAGTAATAAAGTTGGATATATTCACGTCATATTATATATATTGTTTGGTATAAATGGCATATCAATATAAATAAACCAAAAATTTTACAAATGTAGATGATAAGGTAAGTCTCACTATTTATTTGTTGCTTTGCTTTATTGAGTTTTAAATTATGGTTGCGCATTCGCATGATTACCTCACATATTATGAGTAATTTAAAATCAATGTATGTTGTCTGCAAAACATTTTTTTTTAAATAAAAGAGAAAATGTACCGAAAAGGCGTTGGAAAAATCAAGCGTAATCAAGTCCCCAAACTTATTTAATCTCTAGTACATAGAAGTGAAGTAATTCCCTAGTTACTTTACTTGGGTTTTTAATTGACTCACCAAAAATAAATTAATGACTCCTAATTGAAAAATCATTTACATGATAAGAACTTAACTCATAAGTTGTGAATTGATATTGGTTTGAGAGAGTTTGAGTTAAGTATAAACTTAATAATCCATTAACCAAACCCCTAAGTGGATCCAACTGATTTTTAGAAGGCCATGACAATAGAGAGGTGAATTAGCAAAATAATCAGAAGGAAGGAAAGGAAATTGAATATCAAATTTTTGTGGTTCAATCCAAATATCGGAATCTATGTCTATGGAAAGAGAAACACGGAATTCAACTAAAAAATGAGAGATACAACTGAGATTACACTCACCTGAATACTTAAACACTCTCCCTATGTTTCCCAACCCTTATTTTCACTCAATAACTCACATAATGTTTAGCCCTTCACAATTCATAGTGAAATCTCACTCGAGAAATTACGTAAATTCTATTATCAAGAATTTAACCGGCCTTTTTTGTTTGTATCAAGTTCCTATATGGGAAATGATTGTATTGAGATGTTTCTTATGCAATTGACGATGAACACATGGATCTACGGACATCTACCAGAGATCGATGGATGGCGCCAAAGACTTAGAGATTGCAAAGGGAGCCTGCCAGCCCCATCATCTGGCCACAAGGGAGCCGGTCCATGGCTTCCGTATGGCTTTGTTGGCATGAGCACCTGGGCATGCTTGATGACTCATTCCTCTAGCCTCTTGGTGAGGAAAGTATCAGGAAGGTGAACCGGGTCTCTGACAAGTATCAGGATCTTTATTCGAGCGAGACACTTGAGCACAACTTGCCTGGTCATTTGCTTCACTATCCTATCGGGTTGCCAATGACAGAGTGAACGCCGAATTGCCAGGATTCGAACACTTCCTTGACACAAAGGCCCAGGTTCTTGGTGCCAAATCTGACTATGTGCCTCCCGTCCTTGCCTCTTCGTTCAAACTTTTTATCTCCTTTCCCTAGAGCTTTGGTCATCTACTTGGTTGTGCGATACCGACTGTAGTTTGTCTGCTTGTCCTCTTTGGTATTACTGGTTCTTGTAGCAATATAATGAAGTTGTTTCACCATCCTATCTCGTGAATATGATATTTTTTTTTTCTGTTATCAGCTTGTTCATATTGAGATTTACAGAGTTTTAATGTTTATCTACTATGCAATTTTAATATAATTTTTTTTTTGTTTAGGGATTAAAAATTAATTCCTAATTTTCTATGTGATTAAAGCCTAAATGAATAGTCAAAGTTTAGTTCTCAACAAGCATTTGATGAAGTGCCTCCAACAATAAGGTTGAGGCGTTGGAAGAATGTAACTTCGATTCATCAAATTCTATTCTCTTGTTAAGACGTTGTAGCACTTTAAATAAGGGTCTAACCCGATTGGCTAGTCAAGGGTATTTTTGTCCATTATATATTTTTATTTCCGTTCCTCCTTTTCTTTCTTTTTTCCCTTTTCTATTTTTTTTTCATAAAAAGAGAAATTAAAATAAAACTAAAAATTTAAAAAAATACGAATTAAAAAGAAAAAAGAAAAAGCGGCAGCCCTCCCGCCTATAGCCACCACCCTTTCGCCAGTGGGGTGTCTGCCATGGACGGCAAGGGTCGCCAAGCCAACCTTAGGTCTGCATGAAGGTCAACAGGCTCTTGCAGAGGTGGCGACCATAGGTGGGGTACATATATTCAAAAAAAAAATCAAAATTGTTTTCTTTTTTGGAGTTTGTTTTTTTATAAAGAAAAAAATAAAAAATAAAAAGATAAAAAGCAAAGGACGAAAATGCCCTAATTATCCGTGAGGTTAGGGCTTTTTTTTCCAAGGGGGCGGGGGGGAATTTTCCCCCCAAGCAATTCAGCCCACATTCATCAAAGAAATCCCGGCGCAAAAAATACTTCGCTCAAGTATAATACTTATGTGCTCCCGCCTTCTTCGTAATAGAGCAAGAGTCTCTCCCTCTCTCTTTTAGACGTTGGAGAAGATAGGTGCCTTGTGGAAGTTCGTCAATTTCCATGTCCATTGTTCCTTCCTCAAATTGAAGAAGTCGCTCTTCTTGTGTGTTTCGGGAGGCGACATCTATAGATTGATTCATGGAAAAAAGCAGAGGAATTAAGAACAGAACGAGAAAAGATAGTTTCGAAATGGGAGGATTATCCATCCATGGTCTTCATTGATTTTCGTGCTCCACCGGAACTCTTGAATTGCTTTTTCTTGATGCTCTTTCATTTGGCCTTTCCCGCATTAAAGAGAGAGCATAAAGAAAAAGCAATTCAGGTGTTTCGAAGGAGCACGAAAATCAACGAAGACCATGGATAGGTAATCCTCCCATTTCGAGACTATCTTGTTTTGTTATTAATTCCTCTGCTTTTTTCCAGGAATCAATCTATAGACGTCGCCTCCCGAAACACACAAGAAGAGCGACTTCAAGATTCCCTTCAATTAGAGGAAGGAACAATGGACATGGAAATTGACGAACTTCCACAGGTACACCTGTCTTCTCCAACATCTAAAAGAGGTAGGGGGAAGGGATACCTCTATGTTTTTCTAATTTGGTTCACTTGTTACACCCCATAACCCTAATGAATGGGTATGACATGACCGTCATTTTACTCGAAGGACACAGCCTCAAAGCTCCCAAAATTCAACTCTTAACCCTCATAAATGGGTATGGCATGACCATCATTTACTCAAAGGACACAGCCTCAAAGCTCCCAAAATCCAACTCTTAAAAGTCCCTTCGTCGATATTGCTCTCGTACAACTTGAGGAACCTAAAAAAGATTGGCAGATAGAGGGGTGAGCAACCACAACTTAGTAAGTAGTACATCTCTTCTAAGCGGATCGAGCATCTACTATGCATATTTATAAAACCAAACTAGAACTCTTTTAACTCGAATCTATGATATAACAAACATACAATAAAATAATAAGTACATACGCTTCAACACATAGCTATATTTATAGCAGAAATAATCATTTCACAATAATATCAAAATAAGCATCAATGGTCTAATCAATTGATTAATCTCATTAATTCACATGCCAATGGTTCATTCTATTGGTTAATCTCATATCACATATCAATGGTCTAATGAAATTACACGCCGATGGTCCATTCTAACAACTAATCTCAAATCATATGCCAATGATCCATTCCATTGACTAAACTTAAATTACACGTCGATAGCCCATTCTATCGACCAAACTCATATCACATGTCAATGGTCTACTCCATTGATCAATATGTTGCTCAATATCAAACCATGATCATGATACAAGGCCTAGTGACGAGACGACCAAGATTCATCCCTTAGCAAGGTCTCCACCTTTTATTAGCCAATGGCTCGACCCACAAGAATATTCTAGACTAGTGTCACAGCCCGAAAGAAAGCCCATCCAAGAGGTTCCTACGGAACGAGCATGACACATCCGACCCTCGGCTTGTATCCCATCTGCTAGGGTTTCTCGTGTCTTCTAGAATAATACTGGGGGCGGGCGATACAGTAATTATACCATTATGTAATAAATGCGAGTAGCTGGTAGTTGGGGAGATGTAATATCTACCGTTAGATCAAGGGGAGATCTACGGATACGGTTTGCCTTGTATTTGTCTATAAAAAGGGTCTCCTCCCCCTCATTTGTATCATCTCATTTTCACAAGTGAATATAATCCAGAAGTTCTCTCTCTAGAGTTTCTCTCTACCCACAAGCCCCTAGCTGGGCTCATAGCGATAT